>JBBGBA010000044.1:0-579227 GCA_038088335.1 Mesorhabditis sp. LJ9110 | reverse complement strand
CTTCGTTCGAGTTTGATTTCGGTCGGAAATCGGCCATTTTGGTAAAAAAATCACCTTGAAATTTCTACATACATAAAAAACTTGAAAGTACATTAAGTCCCCATACATTAAGGGATTGTAAAAAACCTAGAAATACGTTT
Organism: Mesorhabditis sp. LJ9110; assembly: GCA_038088335.1. NCBI lineage: Eukaryota > Metazoa > Nematoda > Chromadorea > Rhabditida > Rhabditidae > Mesorhabditis > Mesorhabditis sp. LJ9110. Next base: position 579,087 of record JBBGBA010000044.1, on the reverse strand, counting down.
CCGATTTCGTTAGAGATTTGGATGCTAAGGAAAAAGTGGATTTCTTGGGCAGATATCTCCCCTCCCCGATAATGCAACAGCACAAAACTTTTTTATTTTGCTAATAAAATCAAAAGAAACTTACACTCGTCAAGCCCCGCTAATGATCCGGTTGATTGATAGATTCCTGATAAAAGGAGTAGATCGGGTAGCGTGACTTTCACTTTTTCCGCTAACAAGTAAGGGCTGTTCGAGTGGGGCTATCGAATAATCGGCCGGTTGTTGGTAGGGCTGAAGGGGACAGAAAGAACCCTGGGGGTCGCCAATCGGGATGAAGAGCACGAGCTCTTGCTAACTGTCTATCACAAGCCCCTTTTTCTCTGGCTCCTCCCCTGTTTCTCCGGAGGTTGGGGATGGATAATTTTGACGCCACCCCCCACGGCGATCTCTCGCGCTCCAGGCCGGGCTCCCAAATTGGCCGATCCCCGGCGGAGATTCGGCTTACAGCTCAATCCAGTCTCTCGCTCTTGCTCAATGGGTTGACCAAGAAAAAAAGTGAATTTTAGGAGGTCGAGAAAAAATTCGGGGCGTGACGAACGGCGTTTCAAAATCGTTTTCTCGGTCGGAACGGTTTTACTTAACGCGGCAGTTCCTAAAAATCTTTGCTCGTTTGCCGTGCCTAGAGGCGGGCGCCGGTCAGCTAGGTACTGGACTGTTACCGGGGGGCGACCTCGCGTACCGTAAAATTTTTAGCATTCGATAGTGTATTATCTATTCCATTACTCAAACAATCATACAAACAACCTTACAAAATGCTAAAATTTGACGCTTTTTATAATTTTCGGTTCTTCCGCATTATCGGGGGGGGGGGGGGGCAACTTTTTCCGTTAGTATCCAGTTCTTCTAATACAATTCTTTTCTTTTCTTCTTTCTTTCTGAACCGTTTTGCCCCTACTCCTAAACCTAAAAATGGAAAAATTTCGACCAAAACTGCGAGTGTTAAAATGTTGGAAGCTTTTTAGATTCTTTCCACTTTATTTTTAGGCTTTTATGGTTCTTTAGATACTTAAATTACCTTTTTAGGTAATTTCCACTGGAAATATAGCTAAATTTTACTAAAAGCACAATTGAAAGACTTACTTTCGCGGTATTAGGCATTTCCGGACTCAGTAAGAAATTTCGGAGAGTGTAATGCATGGCCACCTCTCCCTAGCCCCCCCAATGTGATTCCAAACAAGCCCAGATGCAAATCCCCGAAACCTTGTTTTCCGAACGGCTCAATCGCCGCTGCTGTAAATGAGAAATTAGGGGATCCGAGCTGTGGCTTACAGGTCAATCTCTTCCACTGGACTTCCAGTCTCTTCAGGCGCGCGTAAATGGCTGAAAAAAGCAAACTCTCTGCGCGGAAAAACACGTCCGGTACGTGCTGACCGGGGTATCAGTTGCAAGGCTGCATTCTAGTACAGCTGAACTCGGTCTGATGCGAAAAATTGGGTCAATGCTTCAGAAATGTGGTGGTGCGCAAACAATTTTCATTTCGTCGAAGCTATTTATCAAAATTTAGAATTATTGAAGGTTCTTCGGGTCTTTTTAAGAACCCAAACATATTGGTATAATTGGTAAACTTGGCGGGGCGAAAAAAAATTTTTCTTTAAACTCGGCGGGAAAGGAATGTAACCCATTTTATAGATATGTTTACACCTTTTGTAGATAAAAAAGCACAAAAAAAAACCATAAAAATCTTCGAAATTTTTTTTGGGGGAAAAATTTTTGAAAATGAAAAAAGTTTTCAAGTAAAAAAAAAAAAACAAAAGGGTATCACGTTTTAAAATTTTAAAAATACCGTATTATAACTTTAGCCATCAAAACTACCAAAAACGTTATAAAAATCCATTGTTATGTCGACGGGGAGGGGGAAAAAACCCCCCCAACAGACTCTTACTTTAACCTTTATACTACCAATCTATCTCGAAAATGCGCGAAAATTCAGCAAACAATATTTCTAAAGCTGTCGCCTAAATTTTACAAACCCATAGACTAATCACTCCACATTCCGTTCCGTTTTGTGCGGCTGCCAACGGACGGCAGGGTTCAAAGCCCGGCAGCCACGGTCATCCACAGCGGGGGGGTGACGCCGGGGGTTTTTCCATCTGGGGGCCCCCACCCTACCCCCATCCATCAGCCCCGCCCCTCCCCCACCCCATTTATTTTTTTCGGGAAAAGAGCCCGGCCAGCAGCGTCTCCCTCCCTCACCCGGCACCTCGGGTCACACCAATCCGCCTGGATGTTGCCAGGTTGCAGCCGGCCAGTTGCTCGTTGTTTTTGAAACTGTCTCAAACCTTTAAAAAGGGGTTTCCCGGCATATAAACCGGTTGCGCGGAAAAAAAATGCTCGCCTCTCCCTGGGGCGCTCTCCCCCTTTTGGGTACCCAATTTGTTGATGGGGATCGACATGCCTCGCACCCCCTTTTAAAAAGTACAATTCTTCCCCAAAAAAAGGGGATCAGGTCAAGGTTTGCCTTCTTTCTTTCTTTTCCGGGGGGAAAATCAAAACTCTGCCAGAATAAATTTCCCCAAGCGCCTCTCAAATCTGCGGCCAGCCGTCGCAATTCATGTATACAATGGCAATAACATCAATTCAATTGCAACACACAATCCAGCTAAAAAAACCTTTTTAAAAAAAGGGGGTGTCTTTTAGGGGGGCCGAGTGGTCCGCTTTCTTATTTCGCTCTAAAAAGAAAGGACCGCGGCGCCGCTCCCGGGCCCCGGCACGACACATCGGTGGGGCCGTCCCCGGGGGTCGACAGGCCCCCCCCCCCCTCCCCACGCCCCCTATCCAAGCTGTAAAATTACAAAACGAGTGCGGACGGAAAAAATTCTCTGAAAGTTTCTATTTTCGGTCCGGATTTGAGCTGCGCTTATTTTTTCTTGAATACTGTTTGTTATTGTTAGGATTTACAGAATTTTCTGCCATTGACCCTGGCTTTATTGGCCAAAACAACGTAACAAAAAAACTAACAACAACAACAATTGATTTCACAACGATCTATTCTTCTCCTTCCTCCTCCTCGCCGTAGGCCTCTTCCTCATCCTCGTAAGCTTCATACGCCTGTGGCTCATCGGAAATTTTCTTGGAACCTTCAGCTTTTTGGCATCTAAAAAGATATCAATTTGCCGCTTGACAAAAGTGGTTCTGTTCCTTTCGCGGGAAACTGTGCGGGGAAATGTTCTTCGGTTTGTTATAACTCTTTTAGATGATGCTATTTTGAGTTGTAATTAAAATTCTTAGTATATTTTTTGACGCTCTATCGAATGGCATGAAAGGAATTTTTCAAAGATATCGAAAATGTCGAAAACTACTTTCGACTCCACGATCCCATGTGGAAACACCGTATAAACCTTGTTTTTGCTATAACTATTGTATAAAACAATATTTTTAGATGAAATTAAAACTCTTAGTATATTTTTTGATGCTCTATCGAATGACGGGTTCAAAATATCGAAAAACTGGCGAAAATGCCGAAAACTAACATTTCGGCACCAGTTTCAATAGTTTTTTTTGTTTTTGCTATAACGTTTTTATATTACAATATTTTTAGCTAAAACAAAAGCTCTTAGTATATTTTTTGATGCTCTATCGAATGGCGTTGCAAAATCGAAAATAGCGAAAAGATGAAGTTTTGGCGCATATTTCCCACAGTTCCCCTGAAATAGAACAGAACCACAAAAGTTACCTTCCGGGAATATGGCAGCGCTCGCAGGTCTTGCAATGTCTGTAGGCCGCCTTGAAGCAGCGCATGCAGGGTCCGCAGTGGCGGTACTCCGATCCGTCCTAGATAAAGTCTTAGGTGTAAAATGGTATAGACAAACGTACCTTGGAAGTACATTTCATGCACATAAAACAGTGCTTATTATCGTTGTGCACCCAGTACTCGCAATAATCGCAGAATCTAAACGAATAAAATCATTGAAAAAAAATTTGTTTACTTGTATCCATCCAGATCTTTCAGGTCAATCTTCGTCGTCGGGATATTTGTAAAAATCCGAACGCTGCTCCTCTGCGGCTTCGCAAACGACTTGTGATTGGAATAGGTGACCTGATCAAAAACTTAACCGAAAAATTTTTTAAAGTACCTTGTAATCGTGCATATGGAGTTCCTTGTCCAGAAACAGGGCTCGCTTACCCACAAAAATTGGCATGATCAGAACCGTGTCAAAAGTTCTATCGGCTTTTCTGCAAATGACGATCATATTTAAAACTTCTTTAAACATACCCATGGGCTTCAAATGCCGTTTTTATCTTCTGGATGCTCGCCATCAACGGTTCGACAAATAGCCCGAAAGGTGGATCACAGACCACGACCAGCTTCTTGGCTTTGCCGAGGAAAGCATTGAACTAAAACCATTTAACTGTTTTGACTGAGGAAATTGCACCTTGGATTCGCTTTTCGGGTCGAAGAAATGATGCGTCAGCATACTGTATTGAGCAAATTGGGCGCTTTTGTAGAAAGATGCCTAAACTGTTTCCTTGAAAACAAGAAACTCATTAAAACTTACAAAACGTTTATCAATGTCGAGCATGAACAAGTTTGGCACACTTTTCTCGGCACGTAACGCTTCCATCAGCCTTGGGGCGCCTAAAACAAGTACATGATATACCACAAAATTTGATAATTACCAATACACAGGACCGAATCGGCCCCATTCCCCGTCACCAATTGCTTCACGATCGTCAGAGATTCATCAGAGAAGAAGAATTGCTAAAATGAACAAATTTTTCCAATTCTTTTGATTTTACCGCTTCTGCAAGAGGATCGACCAACGCGTCCAGAAACTTCGATGGATATTTCACCATTTTCCGCTCGAGAAATTGACAGTCCGGGTGGGGATGACGATTTTCAAAGATCTTAGCTTAGCTTGATAAAAATAACGAGCTGCAAACTTACGTTCATGCATTCACTGCACCAAATAATTTTCCCGTCCTTTGCAAACGACTTCAACCTAAAGGCAAACTTCCGTCGGTAATTAAATCCCTTACGACTTGTTCACGCAGTTATAATTGTATTTGTTCTTGACGGCTTTTGGTGTAATGTCACAGTCGGCGAAAGGCGGCAGCCGATTCCCTTCCTGGTCGACTCCAACCTTGAATGAGCATTTTTCCTTGTTTCTAAAATTCGTCTGATTGCCAGGAGAAGCAGCGAACCTATAGACCGCACACGTAAAGAATCTGCTCTCAATCTGACCATTCTTCTTCTGTCCAAAAAGCAATGTTGGGCCTAAAACCATAAAAAAGTTAATCTTTTTACGTACCATGTTGACATCTGGGGACATAAAATCCATCAGTGGGCAGTAATGTAAAATCTCCGCGTTTCCGTAGCTCCCTTGTTTTGGCCGGCGCCGGATAGGTCTTTTTGAAAACCTAATAAACAATTCATATTAACAAAAAGGCATTCGGCACCTTCCCCTTGTTCGACGGGTGGCCAAAAAACTTTTTCTTTTGATTCTTCGACTTCTTGCCCTTCGTCATTCTCTAGATATAAATGCGAGCATCTTGTAATGATCATTTGGACTTTATTTTCCTTTAGTAAAACCCGTTCGAACGTCTGCTGCACATCAACATCGCCAAATCGAATAAACTTTATTCAGGAGAACGTCTCAAGTCCAACCGGCTAGACAATGATTTGTAAACTAAGCAAGAAAAATGACTGATTGTACACAAGATGATCGCTACTACTAGAAACTATGACCAGGCACATAAAAAGAAGGCTACAAGTACAGACGGTGTAAGATTTCTACAGAGAAAAGAGCATGGAGAATGCCTTCGTGAGCCCGACGTCGTTGGTGTTGAAGTGGAGGAGACCGGCGATTAGGAGAGCTGTGAGAAGGTAGGATGAGGCGCGGGCTAGCTTTGCCGGACCCTAGAAAAAGAGGTGTGTATCCTTCAAGTAAACTTACGGATCCCATGAGAATTGGGCGAGCATAATCAGCAATCACAGCTTGTACTCCCCTAAAAATAAGATGAATTAGCAGATTTATAAATAGGTGAAAAAGTCAACTTTTACGAAAGAAAAGCTACTTACCAGTGGATGTGCAGCGATAGGGCAATCGTCAAAACGGCGTCCATGACGGGCCCATGGACAAAGTAGGCGGCCGGCATGACGGGGAGAAGGGCGGCCGACCACAAGCGCTCGTACTGTAAAGGTTAATAGACTATTCGAAAACGCAAAACAACCTTGAAATGGTGCGAAAAGTCGGGGGCCTTGTTCGCGCCGTCGTTCAGCGTCGTCGATGTTCTGACGGCGAGGGCTGCGCGTGGGACGGCGACTCGGGAGAGCAGCACTGCTCGCTGCAGCTGCGCCACACTTCGCAACGGCACCGAGAACGACATCTGAAATGGAGTGGGTTAATCGTAATAAATACATGAATAAAAAACCAAAAAAAAAGGAAAAAATACGAATAAATAGTTCCGAAAATGGGCAATTTACGGATTTTCGGAAGCTGGCAAGCAGCCAGAAAAAGTTTGTCGTCATTTGGAAATTTTCGTTTTTTGAGTAACACTGCTAAATTACTTTTTCTACTTTTACGAGTGTTTCAAATATACTTTCTATAACGAAAAAGCTGTTTTAATGGACTTTTTGAAGCTTTGACAAACATACTAACAGAGCCGGGGAGCCCAACTTCCCTGGCAAGGCGCTACAGACTACGAGCAATACTATCCCCTAGCGCTCTTTCGAGTCCCCGTTGGTGACAGAAAAGCCTTTTACAGGCTCTATCCCCTCGATTTTTACTAATCTTTTGCAGTTTAATACTTTAATTTTCTTTCTTTTCAGGTTCTCCATGAAGGAGCGACCAGAAGAACAGAAAGCCATCCCGCTAGAGGAAAAATGGCGTCTTGTACCCGCATTTTTAAAGGTATACTTTTGTATTTGACGTTTACTTCATGCGATAAATTCTAGGTTCGTGGCCTGGTGAAGCAGCATCTCGTCTCGTTCGACTACTTTGTCAACGAGGACATCAAGAATATCATCATGAGCAACCAGAAGATCACCAGTGATGCCAACCCAAACTTTTATTTGAAGTTTGTCTCCGGTCCTTGATAACCACATATCTAGGTATCTGGATATTCGGGTAGGCCACCCATCCAGTGAAGAGGGTTTCAACCAGATCAACGATAAAATTACGCCTCAGGAATGCCGGTTACGGTGAGAGTGTAGAAAACAGTCTAAAAACTTAGTTTTTTTAGTGATATGACCTACGCGGCTCCAATCACGGTCGACGTCGAGTATACGCGTGGAAACCAGCGAGTTATCAAACGAGACCTCTGTATTGGCCGGATGCCGATTATGCTGCGATCAAGCAAATGCATTCTGCGGGACTTGGTAGCACTGCCGATACTATTTTTTTTATTTTGTTTTTAGGAAGAAGAGGAATTGGCTCGCGTCAAGGAATGTCCCTACGATCCGGGAGGTTATTTTGTCGTCAAGGTAATATAATTTAAGGTTTCTCAATTAAATTAAACTAGGGCTCCGAAAAGGTGGTGCTCATCCAGGAGCAGCTCAGCAAAAACCGCATTATGATCGGCTACAACTCGAGCAAAGAATTGCAATGCGAGGTGAGGAATTTTTGTTTGTTTTCTCGAGAATATCTTTTCAGGTCCTTTCCTCCACGACCGAGAAAAAGTCGAAAACGTACGTGATTGCCAAGAAGGGTCGTTACTTGCTTCGGCACAACCAGCTCAGCGACGATATTCCGATCTCGATCATCTACAAGGTGATTTTGCCCTCGTGGTCTTTTAATATAATTTTTAGGCTATGGGCCTGGTCTCGGACTTTGACATGATGTCGGCGATCGGTCGCGAGGAGCGCTTTATCGACTCGTTTACGCGAACTATCGGTAAAATGAGCCTCCTTTTGCATCTTTTTCTGGTTTAGAAGACGCTCATAATCATGGAATCTACACGCAGCAACAAGGGCTCAATTATCTAGCTGCCAAGGTGGGATTCCGTTTTTTTCAGCCAAAGACTTAAAAATCTCAGGTGAAAGTGCGTAAGCCGTTCGGCTCTTTCGGCACCTCGCACCAGACGATGATCGAAGTCTCGGTGAAAGACCACGAGGCGCTGGATTTCCTCTCTAGCGGCATGATCTGCCATGTGCCGGTGGAGAATGGCGACTTTAAGCTGAAGGCCATATATTTGGGGCTGATGTGTAGACGGTACACTTAATTGCCATAGATTTTATAGCCTTGCAGATTGATAATGGCCGAGCTGGGTGAGAGCGACGTTGACGACCGAGACTTCTACGGAAACAAGCGACTTGAGCTTGCCGGTTCATTGCTTGCCTTGCTGTTTGAGGACGTTTTCAAGAGGCAATTTTTTTCGATGGAATTGTATTTCTTCGATTCTAGGTTCAACATGGAGCTCAAACGGATAGCAGACAATTTCCTCAACAAAACATTAGCCGCCCCGTTGGATATTGTCAAGCATATGCGACAGGTAAAGCTAGGCTTTCGTGCTCTATATCCGCTTCCAGGACATGATCACCAACACCTTGGTTAACTCGCTGTCCTCTGGAAACTGGATTATCAAGCGGTTCCGGATGGAGCGACATGGCGTGACGCAAGTTCTCTCCCGTCTCTCCTACATCTCTGCACTGGGCATGATGACCAGGATCAATTCGACTTTCGAGAAGACTCGAAAGGTGTATTCAAGTTCAACAGCCTTAAACGTTTTTTCTAAAGGTGGCTGGTCCTCGATCGCTTCAACCCTCGCAATGGGGCATGGTCTGCCCCTCAGATACGCCAGAAGGAGAAGCTTGCGGCTTGGTGAAAAATTTGGCCTTGATTTCGCACATCACCACCGATTGTGATGAAAAGGTATTTTGTTTTTGTTTTGTCTATGCTAGCTTTGTTTCAGCCGGTGCTACGCCTGCTCTACAACAGCGGTGTCGAAGACTTGAAGCGTGCCCATTTCAGTCACCTCCACGATCCGTGAGGATTAAAATTAAGGTAATAGGTATAATTTAGGCGCTACCACCTTGTTTTCCTCAACGGACAGCTAACGGGCTCCACCGTTGACCCGAATCGCGTCGTCTCGGCCGTGAGGGCGTTACGAAGAAGCGGATTTTTCAGTGAATTTGTCTCCGTTTCGAGGTGGGTGATTGGAAAAATTTTCGAGAAAGGTTTTAAGGTCTTTCACCCAACGAAGTGTCTTCATCTCGTCTGATGGAGGCCGGTTATGCAGACCCTACATTATCGTCGAGAACCAGAAGCCGCTTCTAAAGCAACAACACATTGAAGTAAAGAAACAAGGTTTTTGTTGATAATTGATTTTTTAGGACATAAAGAGCGGCTTGCGCGTTTTCGAGGACTTTGTCGCGGAAGGGTTAATTGAGTAAGAGTTTCCGAGTCGTTCTTAAGGTTTAAATCAGGTATCTTGATGTCAACGAGATGAACGACGCCATGATCGCCATGTATGAGAAGGACATCAACGAGAAATCGACTCATTTGGAAGTGGCGTTGGACTACTTATTTATTTCTTACTATTTTTTTAGATTGAACCATTCACAATTCTTGGTGTATGCGCCGGCTTGGTGCCGTACCCGCATCACAACCAGTCGCCTAGGAACACTTACCAGTGCGCTATGGGTAAACAGGTACGAAATTTTGATGAAAAATTGATATTACTAATTTTTAGGCTATGGGCACAATCGCGTACAACCAGCAGCAGCGTATCGACAGTATGATGTATTTGCTCGTCTACCCGCAAAGGCCGCTCGTGAAGAGCAAGACGATCGAGCTGACCAACTTTGAAAAGCTGCCCGCCGGCCAGAATGGAATCATCGCCGTCATGTCGTACTCGGGCTACGATATTGAAGACGCCATCGTGCTCAACAAGGCGTCGCTTGATCGAGGTTTGGCAAAAAAAATCGTGGAATTTTTTGCTAAAATTGGTTTATCATTTTCCTAAAGCCATTTTCATATCTATCTGATTTAGGGTACGGCCGATGTCTTTTGTACAAGAATGCAAAGGGCCACGCTCGGAAATACCCGAATCAGACGAGCGATCGCCTGATGGGCCCCAGTGTTGATGCGACGACGAGGAAGCCCATTTACAAGCATAAGGTTTTCTTGTAACTTGGACTTAAAAACTTTTTTAGGTCCTGGACCAAGAAGGCATCGTGTTCGCCGGCGCGCGAGTGGAGAACAAGCAGACGATGATCAACAAGCATATGCCGATCGTGAACCAGACCGGCGATTCGACAATGACTCCTGGTTATTTATTTTTTTTTGAATATTTAACTGTATTTTAGGAATGAGCAGCGTCACACCTGCCGGCAGAGATGTCGAGTACAAGGATGTCTCCATTTCTTACAAGGTACGAATTTTAGGTGAAACGATAAAATATCTTTTTAGAGCATCACCCCAGCATACGCAGAACGAGTCCTACTTACACACAATGATGATGAGGCGCATTTGATCAAGGTCCTGCTACGACAGACTCGTCGCCCCGAGCTCGGCGACAAGTTCTCGTCTCGACATGGGCAAAAGGGTGTCTGCGGGCTGATCGCGCAACAAGAAGATATGCCTTTCAATGACTTGGGAATGGTAAGAGTTTTGCGCTGGTTTCTCGGAAAATCGGGGGGATAAATTTTTCCTATATCTTCAGTGCATAGAGTTTTAGTGACATTTTGATTAAATTTAGCTAATTTCAAGTGGAAAGCTATTTAGCAAACTTAGGCTAATGTCTAAAAATTTAAAAAATTTTTGATAAGAATTTGTGACCGTTTTGAGTTTAGGAAACACTTTTGGAAAGAAACAACACTTATTGATTCCGTTTTAGTGCCCCGACATGATCATGAACCCGCACGGATACCCGTCTCGGATGACTGTCGGCAAGCTAATGGAGCTGCTCTCCGGAAAGAACGCGATCATGACCGGCCGCTTCCACTATGGCACCGCTTTTGGCGGCGATCAGGTACCATGCACCTAATTCTATTTTTTTTTTTACTTGATTTTAGGTGAAAGACGTCTGCGAAGAGTTGTCGCGCTACGGCTACAACTTTATGGGAAAGGACATGCTGACCTCGGGCATCACCGGGCAGCAACTGTCCGCCTACATCTATTTTGGCCCGATCTACTACCAGAAGTTGAAGCACATGGTCATCGACAAGATTCACGCCAGAGCGCGCGGACCAAGGTATTTTCCGTTGGATTTTGAGGAGTCTTCTCTAGAGCCGCCTTGACACGTCAGCCAACGGAAGGTCGATCGCGAGAGGGTGGCCTGCGTCTGGGAGAAATGGAACGGTAAGTGCCTCAATTTGTTAGGAATTGGAAATTCCAATTTAGTGATTGTCTGATTGCCTACGGCGCGTCGATGATGCTTATGGAACGGTTGCTGTTCTCGTCTGATGAATTCCAGGTTTGTTCGGCCTGGAAAATTGTTTTGGTTCTTTTGTATTAACGGGGAAGGGGATCCCCGTTGTCGAGCAATATTTTAATTTTTTCGAAGTTTTCTAACTAGTTTTGATATTTTGAAGACGGCTAAATTTAATTAAAATTGAAAACATCAGAAAATCCGTTTCGCTCTGACACCCCTTCCCCCGATATTGCTAAAGCACTCAAAGATTCTTTTCTTTTCAGATCGAAGTTTGCGGCATTTGCGGGTTGATGGGCTACAAGGGCTGGTGTCAACGGTGCCGCTCCTCGAAAGACTTGGCCAAGATCAAGATCCCATACGCTTGCAAGCTACTCTTCCAGGTAACCCGCGCTCTTAATTTTCCAAGTTTTTGCTTTTTAGGAGCTCCAATCGATGAACATTGTCCCGAAGATCCACCTGGGCCCGCTGATCGACTAGTCGAATTGTTATTGCCCTGCCCTCACTTTTGCTCCTCCCAATTACCGGTTCTATTGTTGGCTTTGTTATTATTGTTACTTTGTTTATGGGTGCCCGGGCAAGCGAGCGAATTTCTGTTGTTGTTTCATAGTTTACTCCGTTGTTGTTATAGGTCATAAATCATTCTTTCGAGCAGCTCGACGTGAAGCCCCAATAGTGAAAGTTGCAATGGGTCGAGCCACGCAGTGCACATTCGACATCGGTGCGGCACTGAACGGTTTGATTAGGATTTTTAACGCGCAGGTTCAGGATCGGTTCGCATACGCCTCTGCCTCTCACCGGGTTTTTTATAGTTTCGCAGCGTAAATAGGTGGGGCACCACGTGGCACCGAATTGGCGTGCTCTTTAAAAACATTACGTCGTGTAGTACAATCCCAACAGTTCCGACGAGCGCATCAAGTATCGTGTCCGAGTTGTTTGCCAACAGCGTTATGTTGGTAGAGTTGGGGGAGATATCAAAGTCCTAGAAGGTAGATAGGTTTTATAGGTGAAACTAGCCTGAACTTTACTTAAAAACTACGGATCTTCTGTTTTCTAACTTTTCGTCGGGACAAGCGGTATATAAATTCGTACTGAAAACATTGCTAAGCCGAAGCTAACCTACCGCATTTAGGCTCGCGTTCTTCAACTCGCCCGTTAAAAATTCATCATCGGCTTGAGGAGCAGCTTTTTCTGACCGGTTGAGTGGGGTCCGGTTGAACGCTAGGGCGGGTGCCGCAACTACTGGTTCTTCTCCACTTGCTTCGACGATTTCTGGGGGCTAAATTTATCTACTTTTCGGAGGCGCCTAGTAGTTACCGCATTTACAAGCTGTTTTCGCACAATTCGTACAGGACGTCGTAGATCCTAAGTTTTAAAACTTAAACTTTCAACTAGCGGCCTTACCGCTTCATTGTTGTTGTCCAATGTTGGCAGAAGATTCGCATCTGAGCCATTTTTCTGAAAAGGCCCGTTTTTAAGCTGTAGCCCTTCAAACGAACCGCCTCTGCAGCCAACAGCGAGAATCGGCTAGCCAGAAGCCATGAGACGAGGAGCACATGGAATTTCGGCATCTTCGGGGCCGAAAAGGTGCTAGTAGTAGTAGGACCGGGGGCGGTATGGGCAGCATAAATTTGGCGTGCTCTCCGGAATCTTAATTGGTAAATTTCCAGCATTTTTCCAGGGTTTCAAAGTTGTTTTTCCACTTAATATAGTTTTTGATCGCTAAAGGGTTAAAAATGTCCAAATTGTTGCAACTTTAGGCTTTTGGTCATTTTTCATGCATTTTTGACCAAGATGACAAAAATTTGCCATGTGTTTGCCATGTATTTTTTTTTTCTTTTACTCCATCCCCTCCCCCACTAACAGCCCAGTACCAAAAAAAGCCCTGTCGCAGCGAAATTCAAAAACGCACTTACATCCTCACCACCAGATTTCCGGAAAAAATCCCAATTTGCGTATGTTTCCAGGTATAAATTATGAAGCCCGCCAGCTGATGGCCCTACGTTCAACTAGCTCGACTCGATCGCCTCGACGATGCCACCGAAAGGGAAGGGCGGTACGCCGCGGACGAAGACGTCGAAGGGAGCCGAGAAGAAGCCCGTCACCCGCAAGCAGTCATCTACCGACACCTGCGCGCCGAAGACGCTGCCGACGCAGACCCTCACCCGCACCAAGAGCTTTTTCCAGGCTTGTGACATGACCCTCGACAAGTTTTTGCACCCACAAAAGGCACGAGTCTTTTTTTGCTTTAGTATCCAGTTTCTTTTAGAGTCGCGGACAAGGCGGATACGGTGGCGTTCCTGCAGAACCAGCCGAAGAATCGCTACAAGGACGTGCCGTGCCTCGACAACTGCCGGGTGAAGTTGACGGGCGTCGAGAACGACTACATCCACGCCAACTACGTGTCGACGCCGAAGAGCGACAAGCGCTTCATCTGCTGCCAGGCGCCGATCACCGAGACGCAGGCCGACCATTGGAGGTATATTATGTTTTTTTTTGTATTCCTAAGTGTCAAATTTTACAAATTTCGTTAAAAAATACAGAAAAATTTTTGGCCAACATTTCAAAGTTTTTAACACTTTTTTACACCCGCTTCTTCAGGATGGTCGTGCAAGAAAAAGTCGAGCACATGCTCATGCTGTGCAACTTCATCGAGGCGAAGCCCAAGTGCACCGAGTACTTTCCGACGTCGGCCGTGCGGGAGAAGACGTTCGGCCCGTTCACCATCACGTTGATCTCGTGCGATAAGGTATATAAAAATAATAGATCGAAACTAGGATACCTTCTCAGATCAAATGGGAAGGCACCTCGACGGCCGTCGTGATGATGTCGACGCTGGAGATCAAAAAGGATGGGGTGAAGGTTCACGAATGCACCCACTATCACTGGATCGACTGGCCGGACCGCGGCGTGCCCAAGCCCGACCTCGCTCCCTTCGAATTGCTCGGCAGGATGGCAGGCTCGACGTAAGGGCGAATTTTCGGCTCTGTACCGATAGCACGGGGCAATGACAACAGAACGGGGCATTGACAACAGAACGGGGCATTGGCAACAGAACGGGCATTGGCAACAGAACGGGGCAATGACAGCAGAACGGGGCATAGCCAGCAGAACGGGGCAATGGCAGCAGAACGGGGCATTGCCAAGTCCCCGCGGCCGGCGGCCAGCAGGACGGGGCATTGGTTTGGCCAGGGGGGCCGGCGGCCAGCAGGACGGGGCATTGCATATTTTCTCAAAAAAAAAACGTATTTCTATGGTCTCTCGCCTATTTTTTTCTCTGATGATAGATTATAGAAAAAATCGACGATACTTGGTATGGACTCCGAATTTACTATGGAAATGGTAGAAAACAGCCTAATTCAAGCAGCTTAGGATAGCGCAAAGGCCTTCGTGTATTAAAGAAATATACCATGCAATCGGAAAAATCAGAAAAAAAGACTCTATCAGTTAGGCTACTTCAAATAACTGGAAAAATACAGACAAAAAAGTTCGATATCCTGACAAACCCTTTTCCGGGGTCCCAAAAATGACACCAAAACTTTATTATCTCAAATTTTCAGGCTCTGTAGCAGATTCGGAAATCGACGCGATTATCAGCGGGGTCGCATCTATAAATGTACAAATTCTCAGCCCGATCCGTGTTGCGGGGTATTTTGGTCTTGCCTGGTTAAAAACGTTCGGCCTGGTTGACAAACACTTCTGTGAATCCAAAAAAATATAATCAGAGAAAAAAATAGGCGAGAGACGATAGACATACGTTTTTTTTGAGAAAATATGCAATGCCCCGTCCTGCTGGCCGCCGGGCCCCCTGGCCAAACCAATGCCCCGTCCTGCTGGCCGCCGGCCCCTGGCCAAACCAATGCCCTCGTCCTGCTGGCCGCCGGCCCCCTGGCCAAACCAATGCCCCGTCCTGCTGGCCGCCGGGCCCCTGGCCAAACCAATGCCCCGTCCTGCTGGCCGCCGGGCCCCTGGCCAAACCAATGCCCCGTCCTGCTGGCGCCGGGCCCCTGGCCAAACCAATGCCCCTGTTCTGCTGGCCGCCGGCCGCGGGGACTTGGCAATGCCCCGTTCTGCTGGCTATGCCCCGTTCTGCTGCCATTGCCCCGTTCTGCTGGCTTTGCCCCGTTCTGCTGTCATTGCCCCGTTCTGCTGCCAATGCCCCGTTCTGTTGTCAATGCCCCGTTCTGTTGTCATTGCCCCGTGCTATCGGTACAGAGCCGAATTTTCTATATGCTTACGAATAGACAGTTGGAATAAGCTCTCGAGCAGTCCAGTACCTTTCTTTCCAGGATGCCCATCCTCATACATTGCTCGGCGGGCATCGGACGGACTGGCGCTCTCGTCCTGTTGCAGTACACTCTCGAGGCGATGAACAAGGGCCAGGCGGTCAAGTCGATGGTGGACTTCTTGCTGAAGGTGCGCGAGCAGCGTGCGAACTCTGTGCAGACTGACGCGCAGTACGTCTACGTCCACATGATGCTCCTCAACTACTTCCAGAAGGTGAACTATTTACAGTGCTTTGGGCTAACAATTGCTTCAGGAGGGTATGATTACGGATCGTACGCTGCAGAAGAAGTTCAAGGACCACTTCACACCGAATTACCACAAGTTCGCCGAGGCCGCCGAGACAAAGCTGGACGACAAACCGAAGAAGAAGTAGCCGAGCCGAAGCGACCAACTCCAACTCCATCCATCCAACCAACCAACAATCATTTTTAACCAATTTTTTATGTACTGTGAATAGTTCGTTGTATTATATCGTTTATATGTATGCTGTGTAGATAAACGGCTCATCAACACACCCGATTTAGATACACCACAGTTGATCTCGACACATTGACACCCGTTTCCTGGCTAGTACCCGAGTTTATCGAACCGTAACAAGCAATGTGAGTGATAAGTACATAACAAGCAACGTACAGTAAAACATGCGAAGTTATAAGGTGAACTTGTCGAGGAGCTTGGCGATCTTCTTGACCTTGCGCCTCTCGTGCCTCGCCTTCTTGTCGACTTTACCGCCTTTGACCTGAAAATCGAAAAATACAAGGAAACTGACGACAACGTACCCGGACCTTTTGCTCCTTAACCTCAGCCCGGCTAGCCTCTTTGATTTCGCGGTGCTTCTCGTTGCACGCGCCGCATTCCTTGATGATTTCTTTTAACCGCGCGATTTCTCGGCGCTGAAAAAGGGCGTTAGAAATAGGAAAAGGCGAAGCTATTGAAATTGGCCGGCGCCAAGCATGCAAAAAAATTCAGGCCGCTCCGTAACCCCAAAAACGGTCTATTTAGTCTTGACGACCAACTACACCAAGTAAAATGGCGCCAAAACGCGGTGAAGGCGTTTCAATAGAATTTCTGATCAAGTTATGCAGTCGAAAGTTCCGTTTTTCAAACTAAAAGGGACGGTGAAATAGTCACGAAGACTTGTGGTTAAGCTGACAGATCGGCCTAACTATCTTTTTTGCGCACTTTGAGCCACCCAACAAAATAAAGCCAATAAAACAGACCTGTGTTTCTCGTTTCCACTCACTGTCCTGAAGCTTCAGCTCGAGCCGCGCGATTCGTGACTTGTCTTCATGGCGGCGCTGCAAAAGGGTGTAGTTGGAGCCGTCGGGTAAAGGCTAACCTCTTTTCGTGCTTTCCAAACTGCGGCGACGCCTTGGTCCTGTTTTTCTTGTTGTTCTGCCATCGGGATTGGGGTGGGTCCACCGAATTGAGGCGTAAAAATTCGCGAGCATCGCCCCCGGCCGATCAGTTTCGTATCTGTGCGGGTGGCGCGCCCTGTCCAACTACAAACTACAATCTTCGTACCGGTTTGAACGGTGACAGTAAAAATAAAGAAAACACGTTTAAAAAAAGTAAAATTGCTAATTTGATCGTAAAAACGTAGATCGGAATAGCCCCGTCGCGCTTGAAGAGTGACCCATTACGCCCCGGTGCGTCGTCGATGAGTGCCAGACAAGGATGGCCTCAAACGGGTCTTTTGGGATGACGATATTGAAAATCAAAAAGCCAGGCATCAAAATAATCATTTTTTACGCATAAAAGACTGCTCTAGTTGGCCCGCAAAAGCGCTTGGACACCCTGATCGCTCTTTTCAGTCACGAACGGCGTCATGAAGGGACATTCTAAGGCGCAGTGGTAAAGTTCGAGCAATATCAACATGCAGTACTATAAAATGGATATATCTAAATATGAAAATTGGTTAAAGAGCGACAGAAAGACAGAATGGACCGCCCGAGAGCTGCTTGCTTACGAAACTTGGAAAAGGGCCGGAAAACAACTTTCATTTTTGAACGGCACTGGCTTCGTGAAGGCCGTGGAGATTGAGAAACAACCACCCTTCTGCTTTCCGTAGCGAGGTCTTCGTTACAGCTTTTATTCTCTTTTTGCCGAGATCTTTAGAAAATAGGGCCTCACTGTGCGAACCCCGCTTCAGGACCGAATTTTCAAATTCAAGCCCATCGCCCGGGGGTTTCCCACCAATTTGCACCCCACCCCCAGGCACCATGGTCTCACAAATCAGTGTCACTGGTGTCGATGGGTGGGGGCATCCGAATTTTGCGGTATTTGTCCGGGGTGCCGATGATTTAGGGACAGGGGGGGGCATCTGGCGAGTGGCACCCCCGGCTCGAAGTTCTTTCGAGGCCAGAGCATGAGGAATGTAAGGAAACGAAATAAGGAAAACAAGCTCATGCCATGTTACCATTTTCACCCTTTCATAACTTCAGCGTTTAGCTTTATTTAATCGTTGTTTTGTAATTTTCAGTTCTGTCGCAAAATCGGAGAAGATCACACAAATTCTAGACTAGGATCGACTTTTGCTAATTTTAATAGAAGGAATCTTTCTACCCTTTTTTATATTGTATCAAACACGTTTGTATACAATATTAAAATTTAAGCCAAGTCAGCCATACAAAACGTTGAAAAACGTCGTTAAAACACAAACAAAAGGCAGCATTTTCGCTCTGATGTTGTTGACCGTTGTGCGACCAAAATCAAAAATTCTCAGTTTTCAAAATTGTTTTTTTTTCGCCTTCAAATTTGGCTAGTCTTTATCAAAAGTGTAATTATCAAAAAAATGCACTAATTGAACTCTATAAATTTCTGAAAATCTCAAAAAAAAAAAACGTTTCTGGTTCTAAGATTTTCTGCAGTTTCCAAACTTTTCTTCCTTCACTGAGTTTATATAGCGCCACGTTTACCGTAATCCTATCTCGCAAAAAGCTATAGGCTGACTGTTTGACCCCTTTGACAAGTTCAGGTAGCCGGGGGGCCTGTGGGGCGGGTGATCTTTTTGAGGGGATGGCCTCGGGTTATTGGATACTCTCACTTCCTGGGGGCCCAGATTAGTGACACCTTTCAGGGGCCCGCCGGCGGATGGGCAGAGAAGCCGGGGAAGTCGGCTTAGGCTCGGGTTTGGGCTTAGCTTAGGCTTCGGCTTAGGCTTACGTTGAGGCTTAGGGCTTGGGCCTGGGCTTAAGTTAGGCTTGGGCTTAGGGTTCGGTTTATTAGGATTTGGTTTAGGTTTAGGCTTAGGCACACCTGCTTCGCGCACTAGGGAAGGTTTTTCTGGGCCTAAAAAATGCAAATTGGGCCCCTGGATTAATTGCTACAAGGGGGGGGGAAAGTGCTCTGCACCCCCCAGGTCGGCGGGCCATAAAGCTCTCAGAGTGAAAGGGAGAGAGAGAGAGAGAGAGAGAGAGAGAGAGAGAGCGAGATAGAGAGAGCAAGCGAGAGAACGAGTAACAGCAAAAAATTCCCCGGAATCCCCCTTTGATCGCCCATCAATCGCCTTGCGCAACTTTTGGGGCGAGCGGCAGAGTAGTACAGAGCAGTAATACGGCCCAGATACGCGGTCTGGGGGCACTGGACGGTCGGGGCTGTCTGTTCATTGTATCGTGGCGGATTAACCGCGCAAAGAAATGAGCGCTATAAGTGGATTGGGGAGCGTTGTTTTGGGCTGGTTTGGGCGTAGGTTACTCGTAGGTTATGCTTAGGCTAAGGCTTAGGCTTAGGCTTAGGCATAGGCTTAGGCATAGGCTTAAGCCTCGGGGTGGGCTTAGGCTTTATTTTTGATTTTTTCTCCAGGAATTAGGGCGCAGCCCGCCAAAAATCGTCTTCTATTCAACTTTCACCTCGATCAGCAGACGAGGATGAGGATGAGGCCGTAAATAAGGGGAAGAAGATCCATATTACAACCTCTCAGCCGGGCCCCACACTGCTGCTCGTAGCTTCTAGGGACGGAGAGAGCGAGAAGAGAGCGAGAAAGAGAGAGAGAGAGAGAGAAAGAAGGGTCCCGTGACGATCGTGACGAATGGGTAGATGGATGGGATACGATGAAACGGGTACGGTAACCCACGAGGTGAAGCAGAAAGCATCCTTCGTCGCGAAATAACGCCTGAAAATTTACCGCCGACTTTCTTCTGTATTTTCCCGTAAATTTCTCTCTTTCGCTCTTTCTTTCTCTCTCTCTCTCTCTCTCTCTCTCTCTTGTCTGTACTGTGATCGCATTTTCATGTCGTGTTCACGCATTTTTTGCTCCTTCACTTGATTTTCTGCAGTAGTTAGCACTTAGTTGCACTTAGTTTTTTATTCACCTCCACCGTATCCTTTCAATATTCTTTGTTAACGGTAATCACCATTTTTCCAAAAATTGAATTTTTTTTGGGGAAGTCCAAAAAGAACCGTAATCTGCAAGAAGTAAGACGCAAAAAAGCCAAAAAGAATGCTTAACGAATTGAATGGCTACCGTAACCCGGTGCCAAACCCGAAAAAATATGGGTATCCGGGAGGCCCTAAAACCTCAGTCAAGGCCCTAAAAAGTGACCCGGTTACCGTAGGCCCAACGTAGGAGAATATAGTTTGTAAAAGTCTGTGAAGTTACAGTAGACGAGCCACGGTGTAGCTAGACAAAGCCTAAGGTTAAGCGGAAGCCGGAAAAATACCGTATCCAAACGCCAAAATCTGGAAAAAGTTAAAGCAAGACGTCGGCTTACCAAAGTCAAGCCTAAGCCAATTAAGCGTAAGCCGAAACCTAAGCTAAAATGCAAACCCAGCTACCGTATCCCAATCCCCCAAGTAGCCAGGGCCGTGAGTGGCCAGTCGACTGGCGGTGTTGATAGCCATGTCTCGCTCGGGTTGGTGGGTGTGGCCTGGGGGCCCATCCCCTCCAAAGAGATTCCGCTCGGATACCCTGGCCATTCTGGCCAACTGTCGCGGCACCTGACTCCCCTTTGCCTATCTTTTGCCTTCCCCTATTACCCCCCTTCGGGCCCTAAGCTTAGGGCCCAACATGCCCCCCCCCCCGGAAAAATGGTAGGCTTCGGCGCGGCTGTGGCTTTGGCTTCGTCGGAACCGAACAGCCCTCCTCCCCTCGTTTCTATGCTCCTCATCTTATCATATTGGCCCCCACCCGGGGGCAAAATGACAACTGTTCTCCTTTTCCGGGCGCTCGTTGCAAAACCCGGCTGTTCGCATAGCTCGCTTTGAAATTGGGCAAAACGACAGAAAAAACGTAAACGTAATTAGGTGTCGATCGGAATATCGATCGATATGTAGGGGCTTGAAACGGAGTTTTTCGCAAGTAGAACTTTGAACCAAGCCGCATTTGCATCAATGCGAAATCTGTCGAAATGTCGGCATTAGCCGCGCCTAGCGTAGCGTAACGTAAGGTAAAATGGCGTAGCGTAACGAAGCGTGGCGAAACGTCATCAAAAACCTGAGTTTTCGGGTGTCAGACAAGAGATTTTTTTGGGAATCCAACGAATTTGAGCCGATTTTCAATTATCACTTTCGCGCCATTGTTGGTGTAGCCTAGCGTAACGTAGTGTAGCGTAACGTAACGTAGAGTAGCTAGAGTACCTAGAGTAGCCTACGTAGAGTACCTAGAGTAGCGTAACGTGGCTTAGCATTACGTATCTACAATCCAGAACTCCAAGAATGCATTCGACTGTGGGTATAGTCGTTGCTTTAACCCTACCATTTACGACGCTGACGATTGCTTTCTAAATCGTGACTATCCTACTGTATCCCTTTCAGTACAGCTCTATATTACAGATGAACGACGGGCAACAGACGTACGACTACCTGAGTCAGATTCCCGGCTATGGAAATAGTCCACGAGTGCCGGCGAACCCGACAGGTATCGGTTATCAGTGAACTGGAAGGCTTAGGTTTTCAGCTTAGGTTAGGCTTAGGTTTAGGCTTAGGCTTAGGCTTAAGCTTTAGCTTGCCTTATTCTTAGGCTTGGGCTTAGGCTTAGGCGACAAGGAGCAAGAAGTACCTCCTCAAATTCAGATATGACCACCCTGACGTCATTCCAACCGACCCACTCGACTGCTTCGTACGAGCCGACCCCGAATCCTTACGAAAGCTATCGGTGGGTATCCTTAATTTTTCCCTTTTCCTTCTTATAAGCCCTTCGAAGCCAATTAAATGGACTAGGAAGGCTAACAGGCAGTGCTGGGAGACGCATTAATGGCTTAAAACTATAAAAATTTTACAAAACAGCAAATTAGGAAGATTAAAATATTTTTAAGAGGTAGTAAATCGAATATTTTGAGCGGAGAGCGCCGAATAGCAAAAGTGAGGAGTAGCGGACGGCCGAGGCCGACGGGTTTGGGGCGTTTCGAAGCAGCAAATGTGCACCAATTGTTGGAGCAACTGGCCACAGGCATAAGCCAACACCGACCGGCTGTCTCATCCCCCAAGGCGCAACTGCCCCGGCGGATCGCTGACCTGCTCGGCGACGACTGTTCGTTTGGGGGCTTGGGCATAGGCTTGGCTTACGCTTACGCTTAGGGTTAGGCTCGGCTTAAGTTTAGGCTTAGGCTTAGGCTTAGGCTTAGGCTTAGGATTTGGCTTAGACTTATACGCATGCTTAGGTTTGGGCGCAGGCTTAGTCTTAGAGTTCCAAAAAATGGGCCTATCTTCTTCAAACCCTAAAATTCATCTGAACTACCGTATCCCGATGCAATAAAATGCAGAATGAGAACAAATGGCCACCCTGATGCTCAAAAACCCTAACTTTCACCTCAGCTACCGTATCCCGCCTTAATATAACAAAAAAAATTTTTTTTCAGGAGCCCCTACCAGCCCTACTACTACCCTAATGTTGCGCAATCAGGCAGCACGGCGTTCTACGGGGCCCAGCTGCACGCGACGCAGAGTACGGTAGTTTGGCAGTCGCTTAGGCTCAGCCATAGGCTTATGTCATGCTCCCTATAAAACCGAAATTTCAGTGGACAGCTTCCCATCCACCACCCTCCCCTCGACCCAGTTCAACCCCATCTCCACGCAAGTGCCCGCCCTTGAGATCAAGGAGACCAAGCCACACGTCGAGCTAAAGCCGGAAATTGCGACAGGTAATTGGGATACACAGTACGCTAGGGTACGCACGCTACATTAGGTTACGCTACGTTACGTTGCTTACGCCTACTTTTAAGCAGAGCATCACATCCCGGCTTCGCAGCCGACAGCCGAGCCTACGACGACTGAAGAAGCTATCCCGGTGCCGAGAAAAGGTAAAAATGATAGAGAAAAAGAGAGGGAAAGCGAGGGAGAGAGAGAGAGCGAGAGAGAAAGAGAGAGAGGGAGAGAGCTTATAAGCATGTACTTACATAGTTTAGATCGTCGAAAAGCTGCCACAATGAGGGAAAGGAGGCGTCTTCGGAAGGTGAACGAAGCTTTTGAAGTCGTCAAAGCCCGCACTTGTCCGAATCCGAATCAGAGATTACCTAAGGTCGGTTTTAAAGGGCTTGAGTGAGCGAGCAAGCGATAGAGAGGGAGAGAGAAAGAAAGAACAGGGAAAAGGGTAGCGAGAGAGAGAGAGTGAGAGAGAGAGAGAGAGAAAGACCAAGAAAGCCTATTCAAGCCGACTATTTCAGGTGGAAATCCTACGCGCCGCCATCGAATACATCAACAAGCTAGAGGGGATGTTGGCTGAGCAGGGGAAGATGACAAAGCTCATGATCCAGAATCAAGCAATGGCACAACAAGCGGCGAATATTCCGGATTATATGGTAAGTGTAAGAGCTTAGGCTTAGGCTTAGGCTTAGGCTTAGGCTTAGACTTAGGCTCAGGCTTAGGTTTAGGTTTAAGCTTAGTCTTAAACATAAATACTTTATAAACCTCTAATTTCCAGTCAGCCGCCCCAGCCTACTACAGCCAAGGCGATGGCCGCTTCGATGAGGATGATCAGGGCGGGATGAGCGTCGACTCGGAGGGCAGTGGGGATGAGGGTATGGTAGCCGGGTCACATTCTAGACGCAGAGTAGCTTTTCAGAAGCCTCCCTCTCCTCCCAGCAGCACACCGTTGCTGCTCACACACGGTCGAAGCGCAACTCGTTGGAACGGTTGACGAACATTGTGGCTAATATAAGTAGGTTTAGGCTTAGGCATAGGCATAGGCATAGGCATAGGCATAGGCTTCGGCTTAAGCTTAGACTTAGCCTTGTTGCTTCATCATTATTTTTCAGGACACGAAGACGGACAAGAAGTTGTTGAGAATGCTGTGGTAGTTGGGGGCGAAACCCAGCTTCAGCCTGCCGACCCGACCGTCCCGGCCACCGAACACCATGATATTACCACGTTATAACATTAGAAAATATTTTATACTGTTTTTAATGGAATTTAAACCTAAACAAAAATTATAATATGCGTTTTTGTTGTTTTGCACCAGATCCCGTTCACTTCTATTTTTACCATCGTAATTTTCGATTTTTGAAAACTATTGTGCTACTTTATTTATTTCCATTTTTACCGTGTTATCGTGTCCTAAACTACCGTATTTTTTTGCACCACCCCACGCCTGCGATTGCTCAATGTGTATACAGTGAAACCGTGCCTTTTGGAAAATTGCCTTGCCGATTTTCGTGCTCAAAACAAATAAATAATATATTTGCCAATTTTTGCATCAAATACGACAAAGAGATGAGCGGATGATTACGGTGGTTGGGGCAACGTTTAGCTTCTCTCTCTCTCTCTCTCTCTCTCTCTCTCTCAGTCTCGCTCCCGCCCCTCCTTACGAAAGTGAAAATCCCAAAAAGTAACCCCCTTTGTTCCCAGCTACCCAAAGGCAATTATCGCATCCCGAGGTCAAAAAGCGGATATAAAACCCCCGGGATTTTCAATACAGTACCCGAAAATTCGCTATAATGTGGATATCCACCAACTGGGACCCACAACGAATATCGGCCCTTTCCGGAGCGCTACTATTGACTACCGTAGCCTTTTTCGTCTGCCTGGGGTATGGCTTCTCGATATTTCTCGAAATCCACCGATTCCACGACAATGCCCTGGACTCGTTACAGGAATTTCGGGTAGGCAAATCGCATTAAAAGATAGGCTCGGCCTAAGCGAAATCTAAGCCTAAGCCGGGCGAAGCTCAATCCTAAGCCAATTCAAAGCCAAAGCTTTCAAAGCTTTCAAGGTCTAAGCTCTTTAAAACAACAATGACAAGATTTTCAGGAAATCAGCGAGAGTGCACATCTGCTGATGGAGCGTTCGGGGTTGCCGTATTTTGTGCTGAGGACAAAGAGACAGCCAAGGTGACGGGTTTTTAAGGGATGGTGACAGTCGGGTTTTCAGTTCTTTCGGCGACTCTTGCAACTGCGGGATGAGGGCCCGGAATTGCCCGCAAGGGCCACCAGGGCCAAGGGGAGAGCCGGTATGTTAGAGAGAGAGAGAGAGAGAGAGAGAGAGAGCGAGCGAGAATGAGAAACAAATCTTTTTCAGGGAGAACCAGGTGAACCTGGCGAATTCGGGCGCCCAGGCGCCGAGGGCCGAACCCGCGTCTACGACAATGTGGACATGAACCCACTGGGTTGCATCATGTGCCCACAGGGTATCCCCGGCCAGGCCGGCCTCGACGGACCCCCAGGACAGCCCGGTAAGCTAAAAAATATTCCTCATCTACAAATGGCAAAAAACCACCGGTTACGGTGTGAAAAGTTAGGCGCGAAATAGCCTCCGGAAACGAAAAAGAAGCGTACAGTTAACATTTTTATGAAAATTGATCCGGACTGCCTTGGTCCGTTTAACTACAACATGCAAACTCCATTTCAGGCCCGCCCGGACAGCCTGGACAACCCGGTAGCCAAGGCCGAGGTGGCGGCCCCGGAAGACCGGGAGAAACTGGAAACCCGGGAAATGGTGGAAATCCCGGCACTCCAGGGCCAAGCGGTCAACCTGGGTCACCTGGACGCCGAAGTAGAAGCCTGCCGGGACCGAAGGGACCCACAGGACCTATTGGGCCACCAGGAAACCCGGGCCGGCCTGGTACCACCGATCGATCGCGGAATGTGGTGCGCTTTTAAAGAGACGAAAGAGTACTATGGCCGTAAGCCAATAAATTCTAGTGTTTCTAACAATTTTAATCGTTATAATTTGGTAGTCTCTAAACGAAAAGTTTCAAACACCCTCACGCCTTCGCCCGGCGGATCCCGGCAGGCCCCAACCCCTTATCTACTCCCTCCCACCTTCCCCGATCGATGGTCTTGTGGTGTAGTGGTTATCACGTCTGCTTCACACGCAGAAGGTCGCCGGTTCGATCCCGGCCAAGACCTATGTTTTTGCTTTTTCGGATTCTTTTTCGCAATTATTGGCCTGAAGTCCTGAAGGCGTTGTCTTTCACTTTAAAACGCTCCCGGTTTTTAAATGCTCATTTTTAGGGTCCCCGCGGACCGCCCGGCAATCTCGGATCACCCGGCCGTCCTGGTGTTCAAGGCAAACCCGGTAACAATGGGCAAAGCGGGCAGCCAGGTACCGGAAACCCAAAAAGCTATGAAATTGCATTATTTTTAGGCCAAGACGCCAGTTATTGCCCCTGTCCGGAGCGTACGCTTTCCGGAAATGAATTTCAAGAAAACGAGCGGGCCAAAGCTTTCGCGCGTCGGATGGCGCAGCGGAGGCGACGCGCTAAAAACAGGAAAATGGCCCGGAGCTGAAACTCGTGCTCGGTTTTGGGGAATAAAAAGTTTGATAAAGCTAGCGATGGTAAAAGGATTGCGTGTAGTTATAAAACAAAGCCATAAAACTCTAATAAAGTTGTAACGCCGAAAAAAACAGGCCGATGAAATGTTATGAAAATAGGTAGTTCATGATCGAGATGACGAGCAGAAGGTAACGCCAGGAGGCATGCCATTGAGCGCGCAGCTTTCGATAGTACCACCCACATGCCCTCTTTACACGGAGTTGCTCTGCCCATTCGCAGTTGGCATAGAGGATAGCTGAAATCTCGAACCAATCGGATCAATTGTGAAGCGGGGGCAGATGGGTTCGGAAAAATGCTGAGAGAACCAAAATAGTAATGCTTAAATTTCAAAAGATTTTTCTAAAAAAATCTTTTGCGACAACGATTTTTGGAAAAAGTTGTTTTTGAAACTATGACTTTTTGCCTGGTTTTCGCCTACCACCTGGTGAAAAGTTTGGTCTGAATCAGGAGCCCTACCGATAGCGATGCCACTCCATATGAAGAGATGAATAAACAAGATCTCAAATCGCGTTGAACAGGGCGTCGAACACTGAAAACAACTTAAAAAGGGCACGCTTGCTATGAACGCCTGCCTTTCTCTTCGACCTGATTTCTCTGCGGGAATTGTGTGACTTTAAAGTTTGGCGGGCAAAGGGCCATTTTTCCTGGCGGTCCCGGTTCATCTAGTAATCAAATATAAAGTGTTTTTAATTTTTTTGAGCTGATTTGGTCATTTTGAGCCGAAAAATCAATTTTTCTACCCACAATTAAATTTTTAATTATAAATTTGTAAAGTTTTTATGCTTAGGAATAGTTGAAAACAATGTAGAAATGCACCTGCCCTTTATAAAGAAAATTTAGGCCCGCGCCGAAAAAAATTGGCTCCCCGCCCCCGCGCGAATCCTAAAGAACCTTTGTGGAATTTCAGCGCATTAAATTTTCGACAAAATCTGATTTTGAAAAAAATGAATTTGAAGGCACGGATGGCTAATCATGTCCGGGCTTGCGGTTTTGCCTGTGGTGTGGAATGGATGAAAACGACCTTTCACCAAACGTACTGTTTCGGCGGGCATGTAGAGCGTCATCACCAAGTCCCACACGCCTATCACCGCAAATATTAGACCGAGACCCCATCCCACTTCCAATAACATTTCGCGATCCGTTTGTAGCATCCTTCGATATGGGCATTAGCCGTCGCCGAATTTGCTGCAAATGAATTATAAAATTAATTTGCTGTTATTGGAATCATCCGAACCGTAAAATTCTACTCTGCAACAATTGATATTGGGTTTTCAATAACAAGCCGGTTTCAAAAAGTCACAAGAGCTTAAAGAGATGAGGACGGCATCTGTTGAACCCCTGGGAGGGGGACGAGAGGGCGCCCAGGGGAGAGGCGCAGAGACATTTTCTTTCCCGCGCGTAATCGATTGACTCATGCCGCCCCTATCCCTTTAAACTCCGGCAAACTTCCGTTTTTGGCCTGTCTGATGGACCGTGTGCCATGGATCTCCCATGGCCTGTTCCCATGGGATTTCACGCGTAAATTTGAGGAAGCAAAAGGAAAATTAAAAATGGCTAAAAGGAACAATGGAAAACCGACACTTCTAAAGACACCACACAACGGCTCCCCGACATTTGCGCTCCGACCATTTGCGCCCCGACACTTGCGCCCCGATTCCATCGTAAATTGCGGGGCGCAAGTGTCGGGGCGCAAATGGTCGGGGCGCAAGTGTCGTGGCACCCACACAACGACTTGCGAGGCTTTTTTTGCTGCGCCGGACTGTGTCGATCTCTACTGCACTCGAAGGGCCGGATTTGAATAAGGGAATTGGCGCGCAATAGAAATAGGATCAAACATCTGGCGCTTGCTGGCAGCAAAGTTTCCAGGTGGATATACCTTGCACTTGTAGTATGCAGCCGCCGCCGCGCGTCGCGCTTGAGCTATCAGGGCTCTTTGCCGTTTACTTCGGCTTCTGGCTGGCCATCACCTATCTCTTTCAATGCCAGCACGTAAGTTGAATTGTTTAAACTTTTAAGTTTTTTCCGCATTTTTGAAAGTTATTAGGTTGGTCGGAAAGTAGCTAGAATGTAACTTTAGCGAATTCTTTTGCAAAAACGAGCGGCTTCGCGTAACCAAGGTTTATATTCTCAAATGCGTCAAGGTTAGTGCTATCTTCAGTAAAGAAACCAAAAATTTTCCTCCAGCCAATATTTTTGTTTTGGCTTTCTTTGCATCGGGCCAGAAAATTTTGACCCCGAGGACTTTTGATAATCGGGTGTTTTTTCTCGGTTTGCCATGGGATTTTTTGCTGCCTGGTGTCAGTAGATGCCAAATGATGTTGCACATATGCACACAGAAAAGCGCCTTATTCGGTACTGTGAATGAATAGATATTGCTGTTTTACTCAAATTTCGCTAAATCCATCATATCTATTTTGTAAGGGCGTAGTATCCCGTTTCGCTGCATTCGTAAATAAGGAAAGGAGATTACACATCAAATAGTGGACCACTATTAAGCTTTGGATTGACTTCGAGAATATCTATGGAAAATTGTGAAAAAAGTTCTAGCTACTTTCCGACCAACCTAATATGTTTCGAAAAGACATACTACAGGGTGGGTTCTGGTGCGTTTGCAGGGGACATCCTCCCAATGGGCCTATTGGGAAGGGGTAAGCGGGATGGACGTGGCCTCCCCCCGCTAATGAACCAGAACCACAGGGTGTACCAAAACGAACGGCCCACGCGGCATTTGGTTGCCTTACCTACAATCGGTCCCAAGATTGGTCTAGAGGTTTGGTTCCGATTCGGAACCAGCATGGCCAACCCTCCATCCTACTGAAATTTCTGATTTATCGTCTTTTTTCATACTTTTAAATTAATAGTTTTAAAAATCTTTTTAAAAGGGACATCCTGTGGTATTTTTATCGGAGTTCTCCGCATAACCAGCTACTTCTTTGCAGAATCCAATCCCGCCGAATCAAGAGGAAAGCTGGAGGCAAAAGGTATTTTTTTAGATCCTTACCTCGGTATCGGACCATTTCGTCGAAAACCATCTTGCCGAAAACAGAATTTTGTATGCAAGTTTGTTCCGGTTTCTTTCATTTTGGTCTAATACTGGAAAAATCACTGATCATGACCGGGCCAATCGGTTTTCGGCCTCAAATTATCGGGGAAGTGTCCGGGCACAGTAGCCCTGAAAAACAGCTACTTTCTTTGCATTTTTGTGACCCAGGGGATGGCCGCAACTACCCGAAAAAAATTGCATACAAAATCAGATTTTCGGCGAGATGGTCGGAATTCCCTTACCTCACCCCTGGTCCCATCTAGCACCTTGAACGGCGTCTGGTAGCAGAACCTTTTTCCATGAGTCGTGGAAGCGTTGCGGTCGGGCGCGTCGCGGCAGGAAGAGAAAGAGCGCGCCGAGAGGAGAGACGCAGACAGAACTCTGCGTCTTTTTCAATGCACCATGGCGCAGGCACCTATTTACGCATGCTAAAAACGGTACTGGGCTGTTGGGGGGCAAGCCGCCCAATAGGCATATTGGGAGGGAGGAATGTGGTTCAAGCTAATATTTTCAGTATGGTCTTCCTTGCGGGATGTGGTGGCTTGATATTACATCGCTTTTCCTTAGCTGTTGTGCTTTTATCGGTATGTCCAGATAGATGTTCGATGGACGTGCTTTTCAGCTCTGTGGCACCATTGGTCCTTTTCGGAAGCGCGCCGCCAAGAACTCCTTGATATACTCGAAATGCTGGCCATTCGTGGCTGGAGTTTAATATGTAAATGGCGGATCCGCACGGCCGCGTTTATTTGCGCCTTCTTCTTCACGCTCTATCTCCATCTCAGTGCCATCTATTAAATAATAATCAATAATAATAATAATAATGGTATTAAATAATAATAATAATAATAAATGCCATCAATTTTTACCCACAATAAACCTGCTCACGTATTTTTGGTTTTAACGTGCAGAAAAAGCCATTTTTGAAGATGTTGGGATCGTCAGCGCCCGAAAAGACACAAACACAATTCGACGTAGAAAAATTTGCTGAATCTGTAAAGAATATTTTCGGCTTGACGCCAGTTTTCCACGCGAGTTTCCCATGTTCCGGCGATTTTCGGGCTTTACAAAGTATTAGGGAAATGATCGCCATCTTCAATGAGCTGCTGACGACAATTTTCAAGCAACTTGGTGGAGTAATTTTCGAGATATTTTGCGGAGTCGTAAACTTCAGCGCCGATTACACCGAAAACCCAGCGAGCCCTCCCTGATTTTAGCGGCTCAGGACTCGCCTCCTGAAACGGTGCATCAGAGCTACAAACTGACACAGTTCATCTTCACAATAGACCTATCTACGATTTTAGCGAGCCTTCCAAAACCCCCGGCGACAGAACTATCCGTCCGCCTTGATACGGTCATTACCCTCACCAAATTCGTTGTATTTTGGCGGAAACATGGCGGGGCCCACAATTTTTGCCGATCGTTTCGATGCCCTACGCACGAACCGGCAGCTGAAAATCGTCGAGCCGCCCCGATTTCCATGGCGATACAGGTGCAGCGAGAAGGTTTCGGCCTGGGGGTAAATTTGGCAACAGGAAAAGACGACGTTTCAAATACTTGTTCCATCCACTTTTGGGATTTAAGTTATAGAAAAAGGTTAAAAGACCGCAGCTCTACCTCTAACCTCAAGGTATAAAAATGGCGACCTGCGACCCGATGTTGAAGTCGGAGTTTGATACGGACCCGCAGTACTATCTGAAGGTAAGGAGAAGCTAATTTCTTGATATCTTTATCTATAATAAAGAATAAATTAATACATACCTTTCAGTTTCTTACTTATGCGAGCGTGGGCGGACTGCTCGTCAACAGCTTCGGCATCTACATCATTTTGTTCCATTCACCACCCCATTTCAAGACGTACCGCTGGCATTTATTAAACTACCAGGTGGTTTATATTGTAAAAAAACTGTAAATCAAAGTTCTAATAAAAGCTAATAACTTTTGGAAACGCCTTCTTGCAAGTAAAAACGAATCTAGACGTTTTTATCCATCGTTTTTAAGCCGAAGTACGATACGATTTTCGTATTTTATTTTTTTTCGTATTTGATTATTTTCGTACGATTACGGTACAATTTTCAGTCTTTTGATCATCGTTTATGGTATCTTTTGATTCAAGATCTGCTCGACGTTCTGTGACGTCATCCTCGGCCTGTGCACCGCGCCCGTCTTCTTCCTTCCCAGCGCTGTCGGCCGCCCGACCGGCCTTTTCGTCAAAATGGGCGTCAGCTCTGGTCATCAAATGGTAAAATAATTATAAAAACTAACTGTGCTTTAGACGGTCGCCTCTACCTTTCTGCACCTAATCCTCGCCGCCACGATGCACATGTTCTTCTACCGCTGGCAGATGGTGGTGCCCAATGGGAGCTTGTTGAAGTTTTCGCGGAAGGTCAAGGTGAGAATCGGGAGGTTTTTAAAGTTCTAAGTTTACTTATAGACCCTTCTAAAGGTATTCTTAGAAAGATTCGTTACTTTTAAACCGTGCTTCTAAAGCAGTGGCTACGAAAGAAAAATCTTAAAGAATAAAAGAAGAGGAAAAAGAAAGAAAAAGAAAGAAGAAAGCCCTAACTTAAAAAAGGTCGTCTTTTCTACAAACATAAGAAAAAGAAATTTTGTTTAGAACTTCAGAAGTTTTAATGGATAAAATAAAATATAGGCAATAATCCTCATCATCACCTACATCCTTTTTCTCACGCCTGATTTCATCCTCCTCCCGCCCACCTACCAAGATCAACCCTCAAAGCGCATCGAACTCGTTGAGGTAAGTCAGTAAAACCACCGAAATATACCTTAAAAGGACTTCCCAAACTACCGCGACATTGTCGACCTGCCGGACGTGATCATCTTCTACAGCAAGAACGATATGGCCCTCGCGGCCTATATGTTTAGCGAGACGCTGCTGGGCGGGGTAGGCAAATCCAAAATATAAGTCTATATCGATTCTTGCAGTTCCTCGGCTGTGGGATGACGTGGTTCTGGCTGCACACGGCCTTCATCTTCCATCAAAAGGGAAAATATTCCAACGAGTCCAAGCAGTTGCAATACAGGAAATACCTGCTGAACTTGAGCTCGCAGGTAGATAAAGCGTGATAAAGCGAGCCAATGAAAAATTGTAGATGACCATTCCGATCGTGACAATCCTCTACCCTGGCTCGCTTCTAGGGCTAATCATCATTTTTCGACTTCGGAATGTACAAGGTATATAGATCGAAAACTAACAGCCCACAAAACTTCCAGAAATCGCACATATCGCATTTGTGCTTGTAAGCGCGCATGGAGCTGTCGGCACCTTCTCAATCATCGGCCTCAACGAGCACTATCGCAATTATCTGCTCGCCCGCTTCTGGAGTAAGTGCAACACCATAAGTAGTCAGAAATGTATTCGCAAAGTGAAATCCGGGAATGAGCATAGACACTGGGGATATAAGGCAACGGAATGGATTGGGATGGGGGATGAGATCCGAGGTGGTAATAACATATATAAAGATACAAACGATATAAAAGTAAGTGATTATCCGGAGCACATGAGGCATCCCTCATCGTCGTCAGTGGCAGCAGCCTTGGTCTCGGCGGCTTTCCGGTCGAGGTTTTCCTGAAAATTGCGATTTAGAAGGGCAAAGGGAGAACCACAAAAAAGTCAGATCTTTCGCAATATCGAGGGAGGGGACTGGAAAACTCTTTTTAAAAATGTTCTCATATAAAGCCAACTAGAACTTATCAAAAACATTATTCGGCAATTCAGGCCCCCCTCCATATTGCGAAAGCACCAAAATGCCACGTAAAAAAACACACCTTATCTTTCATCGCCTGCTTGTCGACGGTGAACTGGACGGGGTTGACGGCGGGCTTGGTGCGCAGGTAGTACATGCCAGTCTTGAGACCCTGCTTCCACCCGAAGAAGTGCATCGAGGTGATGTTGGCCATGTTCGGTTGGGCAATGTGGATGTTCAGCGACTGCGACTGGTCGATGTAGGCACCTAAAAGGAAAATTGAGGTTGGTTGGAATTTCATACCTCGATCGGCCGCCATCTCGATAATCTCCTTCTGCTTGATCTCCCACACAGTCTTGTACAGCTCCTTGATGTGGTCCGGGATGCCGGGGATCTTCTGGATCGACCCGTGGTTGGCGATCATTTGCATCTTCATCTCCGGGCACCACAGGTTCAGCTCGACAAGGTCCTTCAGCAGATGCGGGTTGACGATCTAAAAGTAGTTATCAAAATGAGATTAGTGCACAAAAATGTACCTGGAAGTCTCCGGACAGCACACGACGAGAGTAGATGTTTGAGGTGTAGGGCTCGATCGACTCGTTGTTGCCGAGGATCTGAGCGGTGGAGGCGGTTGGCATCGGGGAGACGAGCAGCGAATTGCGGATGCCGTGCTTCTGGATCTTCTCGCGCAGCGTCGTCCAGTCGCACTGGTCGGTGGGGATGACGTTCCAAAGGTCGAACTGGAGCTGTCCATTGCTCATCGGGCTGCCGGCGTAGGTCTGGTAGGGGCCATCACGCTCGGCGAGTTCGCAGCTAGCCTCGAGAGCGGCGTGGTAGATGGTTTCGAAGATCCGTCGGTTGAGATCGCGGGCTTCCGGCGAAGTGAACGGGTAGCGCATGAGCATGAAGGCGTCTGCGAGTCCCTAAAGAGGAATTTGGCCGTCTACGTAAAAGAATATACCTGAACACCAATTCCAATCGGGCGGTGGCGCATGTTAGAGTTTTCGGCCTCCTTGACCGGGTAGTAGTTGATGTCAATGATTCTAAAAACAAACTTAAATATGATCAAATAGACAAAATATACCTGTTCAAGTTCCGGGTGACCACCTTGGTGACGGCATGAAGGCTGTTGAAGTCAAACTTGTGATCCGGAGTGACGTAGCGGTTCAGAGCAATCGAGGCCAGGTTGCAGACGGCAATCTAAGAAAGAACGTTGAAGATTGACAAGAAAACCGACCTCGTCATGGCTGGTATACTCGACGATCTCGGTGCACAGGTTGGAGCACTTGATCGTGCCCAAATTCTGCTGGTTTGACTTGCCGTTGCAGGCATCTTTGTACAACTAAAGAAGTGTTTTACAAAAAGAAACTAAATCACGCACCATATAAGGCAACCCGGTCTCGATCTGGCTGCTGACGATGTGCTCGAAGAGTTTTCGGGCGCGGATCTGCTTGCGGAATCGGCCCTCCTGCTCGTACTTGATGTAGAGCGCCTCGAACTTCTCGCCCCAGCAGTCGCTGAGACCGGGGCATTCGGCCGGGCACATCAGTGACCAGTTTTGGTCTTTTTCGACGCGCTTCATGAAGAGATCGGGGACCCAGAGGGCGTAGAAGAGATCACGGGCACGCTCTTCTTCGGGGCCAGTGTTTTTGCGGAGCGAGATGAACCTAAACAAAGAGCTGTATACAATAGAAGGCACAGTAAAACAAAGATAAAAACTCACTCAAAGATATCAGCGTGCCACGGCTCCAAGTAGATGGCAAAAGCTCCCGGGCGCTTGTTGCCCCCTTGATCGACGTAACGAGCCGTGTTGTTGAAGACGCGCAGCATCGGCACCAGCCCGTTCGAGTGCCCATTCGTGCCGGCGATGGCACTGCCGTTGGCGCGAATGTTATGCACGTTGAGCCCGATACCGCCGGCGGACTTGGAGATCAGGGCGCACTAAGCAAGAATAAACAACAAAGTAGAAGAAACAAACCTGTTTCAATGTTTCGTAGATCCCGTTAATCGAGTCGTCCTGCATCATCAGCAAAAAGCACGAAGATAGCTGGGCGCTAGAGTTTGAAAGTTTTTTAAAGATTAAAAAAGGAAAAGTTACCGGCGGGTTCCAGAGTTAAAAAGAGTCGGCGTCGCGTGCGTAAAGTAGCGATCGCTCATGAGATTGTACGTCTCCAGGGCCGAGTCGATGTCGTCGCCGTGAATCCCGACAGCCACCCTCATGATCATATGCTGTGGGCGTTCGACGACCTAAAAAGCAGTAAAAAAATGAGCGAAAAATTTTACCTCGTTGTTAATCTTCAGCAAATAGGAGCGCTCGAGCGTCTTGAATCCGAAGTACGTGTACGAGAAGTCGCGGTCGTGGATGATGGAAGAATTTAACCGCTAAACTCAAAATTGAAAAAGCAAAACGCAATTTCTTACATCAGCATTCTTCATGATGACGGCGTGGGTCTCGTCCGAGATCATCGGAGCCGGCGCCCCGGTCGTCGGGTTGTGATGCTTGTACATTTTGTCGATCACTTCGGAGAAGATCTAAAAAAAATCATTTCCAAAACCCAAATACAAGTCTACCTTGGTGGTCCGCTTGTGCAAATTCGAGACGGCGATCCGGGCGGCCAAGATCGCGTAGTCGGGGTGCTCGGTGGTGAGCGACGCGGCCGTTTCGGCAGCCAGGTTGTCGAGCTCGACCGTCGACACGCCCTTGTACATGCCGGCGATCACCTTTTGGGCGACGAGCACCTAAAAAAAATAAATAGGGCAACGAAAATATGCTCCTTACCGGCTCGACGAAGTCCTGGTTCAGCCCATAGCTGAGCTTCTGGATTCGCGATGTGATCTTGTCGAAGTGTACGTCCTCTTTGCGCCCATCCCTCTTGACGACAAAGGCCGAGTTGTGACGCTTGAGGGTTGTCATCTGAAATAAAAATGTAAAATCGCCGTGAACGATCAAAAAAATGAAAAAGTGAAAAAACAAAAGAGAAAAAGCGGAATTTTTTAGGCGTTTTACTGCCAAAATAAAAATTTGTGCATTCTGTAGACGGAAATGACCGCCTCAAAAGTTAAAATTTTCTCCCCAGGGTTATCTAGCAAACTGGACAAGGGAATTAATCGAGAACCGAATGTATGCAGTGTTTAGAAAGGGAAAACAAGGATTTGGGAACATTTAGAAGAAGCAAAGAATGTTTTTGTATCATCGAATGTGAAGAAATCAGGCTAATGAAGACGAAAAGGCGTTGAAGACAGCTAAACAAACGCCCAAAAATACAACTAGGTTTTGAAAGAGGTATAGCAGCCCGAATCCAAGGAACTAATCGAGAACCGAAAGGACCCGTGCTTATTTATAGGGGGCGGTTGTGTTGGCGCCAAATTCGAAGGGCGGGTCGGCCGGGGGGTGAGGGTTTGCGCATGAATGAGAGGACCCAGATGGCAGGTGGTGAGGGTGGAGCCAACATGTTCGGGATGGCCCCAGGGCGGACATGTTGGACCGTGTTATGACGTTTGGCTATGGGTGGCACCATGGACATGGTGCGACAGGTTAGCCTCAGGAAACGGGGTTGACCACGAGGTCCGGAAACCGAAAAAGTCTAAAAGAGGGCGGACAGAGATCTTGGACTGCGGTCGTTACGGTAGCTAGAGGCCAAAAGGAGCACTGGCTAGCATGCACAACGACCGTAACCTCTCGAGAGGACAATTTTGGGGTTGGAAGGTATAAATGAAGCTGGCAAAAGCATAAGTAAATTTTAATAGGTCAGATTTTCTACGAATCGCAGATACCTAGGCGCCCTAAAACCAAGCGTTTTCGCGTTTCGCGTTGCCGTCGAGACCTAGTCTAAGAAGGTAACCTGTAAGGGAGAGGTCGATTCACGAGCGCTTAGCACCTTACATTTTTTTACCTCCACATTCTACATTAAAATCCATTTAAAAACCAAAATAAACAATGCGAATCCTAATTTTCAGCCCCGGCGAACAGCGACGAGCGCCCACAAGCCATTTCGCTGAACGCCGTGCTGCAGAGCACCAAGCACAACTCGACGCGCCCCTCCACGGCGACGCCGGCAATCGTCATGGCTTGATCCGGATGTCGTGTCAAAAATTCTGTACAGTTTTAATGAAAAACGAGATATACAAAAATATGAATCCTTTAAATGAATTGAATAAATAACATGATAATATGCAGAAATTTGAATACATCTACCTAGGATTTTAGCGATAAAAAGAAAACAATTGCTTGCTCCTGGTGGCTTTACTTTTCCACCGCCTACAATTCAGCGTCATGTCAGAAGAGGCGGGGGGCAAGGTTGGTTTTTAGGTTTAAAAAACCGTTTCCGGCCGCAGCCGGCGCTTTTGTTGCTCGGCTCGCCATTGTGATACAGGGGTGTAAAGTGTACGAAAAGACTCGCAAGACGAAGACGAACATTTTCGCATACTTTGCAGCTTTGTAGGCTAAAGAGGAGCAGAGGGCTTAAGTGCAGTTTACCCCCAGCCCTAACTTTTCAGCCATACGTCCTATTAATGCGTGGAGTATCTCAAAATGTTCGCCGTGGTCGAATTACTATAAGAAAAGTTGTTTTCTTGCGGCAAAAATTGCTGAAAAATTTTTTACAAGATTTTGAAAGTTGAAAAGATTCAGCCGCTATGCTTCGATGTACCAGGAGACTAAAACTCAAATATTTTTTATTTTCCGTTATTTTTTGGACTCAAACGTACTGTAGGCTCATTCTCCAGAGCAAGAGCTACATTTTGGTACCATTGACAGCTCTGTACGTCAAAAGATAGCCGAGATACGAAAACTCACTTTGGAACAGCAAAAATTAACTAAAGAAAACCCAGACATATAATTGTTATAAAAATTTTTCTAACAATTTTTGATGTAAGGAAACAACTTTTTTAGAGTAATTCGACCACGGGGAACATTTTGAGATACTCGGCGCATTGATAGGACGTATGGCTGAAAAGTTTCGGCTGGGGGTAAACTGCACTCTAACCGGAGCAGAGATACAAATGTTGAGACCGGCTACCTTGTAATTTTTTCAGTTGACAGCCGAGGATCTGAGGCAAAAGACCGCCGAAGAGACGGAGAAAGCGGTCAAGGTTGATTTTACAATTAATAAATACTATTACCTTAGAATGCCCTCGCCAGCGATGACGACCCGGAGCTGCAGGTGGCCCGGAAGTACGACAGCGAGGTGGACGCCGGCTCGCGCTTCAAGACCGATGTGGTGAGAGATTTAGCGTCGTATTCCGAATCATACGTTTTAGAAAGCCTCAAAAACCGTGCAAACATACGAGAAGGCCGAGGAGCAGTACAGAGAGCAGCAAAATTGCACGGTAATTGGGATCGTTCAATTTTGGTTAGGACCTCTGAGCCTCAGCGCTTTATCTCGTCTCCCCTTTGAGTTATAGGGCTTTAACGCATACCAAAATGTTCGTATTTTTCTATTTAGTGGGAATACATTATAATTGAATAAAAAAACTAGCGAGAAAGATGAAAATTGAGGCGTAAAAGCAGAAACTGCACTTGCGCCCACATTTTTATCAGCGTATGTTCATCCAGATTCGGCCCGAGGACCTGCAGAAGTTGACCGGCGAGCAGATTCGTGCAAAGATGGCCGCCGCCGAGTAGATGAACATGGAAACTCGTTGAATTCGTGCGATTTCAGTGCTTCCGACGACAAGGACGACTTCGTGCCGGCCTCCCCGTGCGCCAGCGAGTACCAGATGAAGGAATTGAACCAGCTAGTTGTAAGGATGAAATTCAATTAAAGCCCGTGCCCCCGGTTAATGCACCAGCACCCATTTTCAAGTTTTTTTAAAGATAGTTTTCCTCTAGAAATTAGCTAGTTTTTAGCAGAAAGGATGGTAAAATACTAAGTGTCACATTTATAAAGAGTACTGGTTTTCTGGCAAAAAAATTCGGTTATCCCCCGATATTGCCAAAGAACCAAAACACTTTGTTCAGTCGGTGATGCCCGTGCACCTCAACTTCCTCGAGGCCGAGAAGAAGCTGAAGGCGACGCGAAAGGAGAACGAGCAGTAGCCGCCGCTGCCGGACGGCGTCTTCGATTAGAAACCCCCCGCTACCCGATTTGCATCATCGTCATAAAACGCGTCTTTTTGATAATCCCCCATTAAGGTCTTTGCCGGGCCGTTGAATTGTTCCAATAAATTATTGGTTGACACTTGTTGGGGATCGATGGGGGACACTGCAGGAAAACGCACATGAAATACTACGATTTTTTTCCTTCAAAGTTTCAAACTACAGATACACGCTTGAAAAACACCTCAAAAACCTACACTTTTCAAATGACACAACCGCTAAGAGCCTTATATCTGGGCTCGGCAGCGCAGGATCGTACTGATTTTCATACCAAAGCGTAAAAAAACGAGGATTTCCTGGAACTGGAATATTTATGCATTTGTTTCTGAGCAAAATTTTTAACGAATTAAAAATTATAAATCAAAAGCCGGTTTCAAAATTAAAGTAGTTTAAAAAAAACTGCACAAAATGTAAAAATATGAAAATTAAAACTCGAAACGCAAAGAAAACGCTAATTTGCATCAGCTACGTCTGTTTCTGCGATCAGATTCGGCCGGAAGTTGTTGAAAATTAGCTGGTAAAAGCCTTTTGCGTTGTAAGAGGCTTTATCAATCACAAAATCTGCTATGAAATACGAGAAAAATGAAAACCTTGGTACGTCTCCCCAGCTTCAGTCGTCTTTGGATTTTGTCGAAATTCTATTTCGAAGACATTTCCATTTTCCACATGCTTGAAATGAGCAACTTGCGACAAATTCACGTTTCAAAAACCACTCGAGATTTCGTCAAAATGGTCATGCGCGAAAATGGATTTCGACAAAATAAATTTCAAGACGGCGATAGCAAAGTTTCCGAATCGGTTTTCCGGGCTCTCAAACGGCGTGAAAATTCTGGCTGTTCGATTCTACAAACTACAGATACCTTATTTTTCGTGTAGTTTCGTCTTTTCTTGGTCCAGCTACTCCCAAACCAAAGTCTTTTTGTGTCGTGTTGCGGCTATGTACATATTAATCCGGATTCCGCAGATGCCGAATGACGGATTGTTCAGGGTAGGCGGTTGCGGTGTAATTATAACCCTGAAAAAGGGCCTTTTCATCTGCGCCACCTATTGTTTATCAGTTTCCTTTAACTAACCCCAGGCAAGGGGGCGGGTGCTGCCTCAATTTGAGTAATCCCTTTAATACTGCTTTTCCCTTGGGGGTCCCGAAAGGACCTCGGGATTATCATCGTCTCTCTCTGTGGTCTCTCTCTCTCTCTCTCTCTCTCTCTCCCACTCATACAAACACCTACCAACCGGCCGGAAATAGGACATCGAGGAGAATTCTCCCAATTCCATTCAGAATCTCGTTTTTCTAACACCAACCACTCACTTTTTGCACTTTAAAGGGATTTAGAAGCCATTTGGCAACCGCTTCCGGTCCTACTCCTCGAGGGGACCATCTTCTGCCAGTATTTTGTAGAGTGTCGCCCCGGAAATTGCACGTACATTGGCGCGTAGCGTAGCTAGACGTCGATCGAGGCGTTTGCTTTAAGTCAAGTACTTAGGCTGAGACTTGAATTGCCCTAGGTTAGGCTTCGGCTTAGGCTTCGGCTTAGGCTTAGGGCTTAGGCTTAGGCTTAGGCTAGGCTTAGGCTTGGGCTTAGGCCTAGGCTAAGCTTTGGTGACCCAGCAGGTCAACGGCTTCTTCTTGAGGCTTTTCTCCTCTACATATATCCCAGCTCAATCCAAGGGATTCTTAACGAGCCTCAAAAAAGAGTTACCCGGCCATATCCCCGGCCTAGGAAAGGGCCGTCCAATATTTATTCGACCCTATATTGGGGCCAGCGATAGCCTTTCCATTTCCCCATTTATATCCCTTGCCACCCTGGTTAACCGGAACAAACGCCGGCCAACAAATTTTTGAGGGTTGATCTGCGTGTTTTCAGGCGCTTTTCGTTGTTGTTGGCCGGAACGGAATACCCAATAATCTAAAAATTATCTATTTTCGACTGGAATGAAAGATTTTTTGGAAATATTAGATCCGGGAAAATCTAGCTTAGACCTAGACTTAGGCTTGGGCTTAGGTTTTGGCCTAAGATTAGGCTTGGGCTTAGGCTTAGGCTAGGCTTAGGTTTCGGCTTAGGCTTAGGCTTAGGCTTAGATTTGGCACGGGTTTAGGCCGAGGACCTTGGCTTAAATTTTCGCCCTATTTTTGTTTCCAATCTTCTCTGTCCATAGTTTGGTAGTGTACTGCCCACCCTTCACAGCTCATTACTATTTCAACCCCGGCCGGCTTCCGGGAAACCCGGCAAAACCCAGAAATCCCCCAGCTTCGCATTTACCCTTGAAAATTCTTATATTTTGAGCGCCACCAAAAGGGCGCGGTCAATTATACAAGTCCTCTCTCTCTTCTCTCTCTCTCTCTTTCTTACTCTCTCTCTTTCTCTGGTTTTTACGGGTTCATAAACCTCTTGGCTTCTGAATGGCCGGAAGATGTTGCCAACCAACCCTAGCTCTCGAAAAGATCTATCTCCTCCACTCCCCCTCCATCCACGCCATAGAAAATTTGGCTAATGAGGCGTGGCGGGAAGTATAATGTGGAGGACGAAGGAGATTTGGTTCTCTTGAGGTGGTTCTCGCAAGAACTCCGTTTTTGATTTTTTTGGAGCTTTCGCATTAGCGGGGGGGGGGTGGGTTAGCAGGGAGGAAACATATTTTTCTTGTATGCGTTGTGAAATGCCTAGTAAGGTAATTGTGTTTATTTCGATAGCGTAGTTGCTAAAATTTAATTATTTTTCACCTCAAATAAATTAAAAATTGTCTTAAAAATACGAAAAACTAGAATTCGAAATTTTGGTCGAAAGTCGGTCCTTTTTGGTGGAGAAATCGAAAAATCTAGAGGCTTCCAAACTATTTTGAAGCTTTAGCTAGCTGCAAACCCCCGGAAAAAGGCGCGTCTTTTGGTGTCTTTTGGTGTCTAAAGGCCTGGCGTGTCGCGCACCCCCTCTCCCCTTGCTCGCCCCATTATCAATGCTGATTCGAAAAAGAAGAGTTGTTGTCGACGTTCCACTTTGAAAAATGGGGCAATGGGAGGAGGGGCCTCCTCCTCCCATCTGGGTCCCAGAGGTCTCATTCCGCCCATCTCTCTTTTCGGGGGTGGGGCTTTTAAACTTTTCTGACGCTCCCGAATTCCTGGACGGACGTTTAGGCTGATACTTTGGATTTTGATAAAGGTTGGCTTCGATTTCTATTTAGGCTTGGGCTTAGGCTTAGGCTTAGGCATGGGCGTTGAGTAGGCTTGGCTTCGGCAAGCTTCGGCTCACTTCCACTTCGGATTGGGATTCTGTCTTGATTTCAGCTTTGCTTTCTTATATTTTCCGCATGCTTATGCTTATGCTTGGGCTTAAGCTTTGTGCTTTGCTTTCCTTCGGCTTCTGCTTCGCATTGGGGTTAAGGCACTAGGATTCGCTTAGGAGTAGTCTAGGCTTGGGTTATACTTGGCTTAACCCCAGCTTCGTATTGGACGTAGCTCTCTACAGCATCTAACTAGGGAAGTCCAAAATACCCGCAATACCGATCGGGCTGAAAATTTGTACACTTATAGAATCGACCACGCTGATATTCGCCTCGTTTTCCGAA
The DNA here is from genome assembly GCA_038088335.1 of Mesorhabditis sp. LJ9110. Classification (NCBI taxonomy): domain Eukaryota; kingdom Metazoa; phylum Nematoda; class Chromadorea; order Rhabditida; family Rhabditidae; genus Mesorhabditis; species Mesorhabditis sp. LJ9110. The sequence continues at coordinate 536,341 of JBBGBA010000044.1, read as the reverse complement.
TTTGCTACAGAACCTCAAAAATTGAGATATTAAAGTTTTAGTGTCATTTTTTGGCCCCGGGAAGGGGTTGTCAGGATATCGAACTTTTTTGTTTGTATTTTTCTAGTTATTTTACGTAGCGTATCGGATAGAGAATTTTTTTCTGATTTGAATGTTATATTTCCTTAATGCACAAAGGACCTGAACGCTATCCTACAGCTGCTTGAAGTAGCTTATCTAGCTTTTTCTGAATCCGATGGCGATGCTTGTTTTTCGGAAATCTGCCAAAAAGGTAAAAATAATCGAGTCCGAAGTTCGGCAATTTTAACTAAAGAAGCGACTTAAAACTTTAATATCTCAAATTTTAAGGCCCTGTAGCAAATTCGGAAAACGAGGCGATTATCAGCGTGGTCGATTCGATAAGTGTACAAATTTACAGCCCGGTCGGTGTTGCAGGTACTAAAAAGTAATTCATGAATTCAAAAAGTGTTTGTGTACCTGGAAAAACCACTTCCGTTTCACACCTTTCGATTCCCCCATAGTTTCCAGAATAAATTGGTAGCTTCACCTCTGCTACGCTAAAAACTTTCCGCCAGCCCCCTCATCGTAATAGGCCCCATTTCGGGCCATTTTCTGCACAAACAGACCCCAAGTGAGGGCACTCAGACATCCGGGTGCTCATTTTAGGTATTAGTCGGCGATGGGCTGTCGGCTTCGCGCATTAATGGGAGTTATAATTGGGTTTTGGCGCCTGGCCAAGTTAAAGTTCAGGCTGGAAATGGGTTTCCGCAAGTCTGCTAGATTGCCTGACTATCTCTCTCTCTCTCTTTCTCTCTCTCTCTCTACTTCCAGATCAAGTTCCCTACAACTACCCTTTAATGCGTTGACATGTTGCCTTCCGGGAAATCCCCTTCTTCCGGCACAATACGCGCAAAATTCCCAGCGTAATTTGGAGCGCCGCGGTCGTTTTCACAGGTTCCCACGGAACCAATGTACTGGGTTGAATCGTGACATTAAGAAGCAGCAAGGATTCATTCTTAAATTTTTAAGCCTTGAGACTCTTGATTTTCTGGGTTTTAAGCATATTTTTCTAGTTTTTCTCTATGTTTTTGTATTCGCTCTGTCATTTGTTTTTGTTTGTATTTCAGCTTAGGTGATGCTTCGGCCCAAGCCCAAGCCTAAGCTAAGCCTAAGCTAAGCCTAAGCTAAGCCTAAGCTAAGCCTAAGCTAAGCCTAAGCTAAGCCTAAGCCAAGCCTAAGCTAAGCCTAAGCCCCCTATTTTTTAGCTTCCATGATGGACATTATGAAACGGTTGACAGAGGCGGACAAGGAGATCCTCCGACGATCCTGGGCCATCGTCAGCAAGTACGGTACTTTATTCGTTTTTTTTAGAGGCACTGACAAGCCAGAATTTCCTATGAATTTTCCGGTCTTCTTATAGATTAATATGCTTTTTCAGAGAAAAAGAGCCCCTGGCGTGCAACATTTTCCAAATGATCTTCGAGCTGGCCCCGGACGCCAAGTTGATGTTCAGCTTTATGCTTAACGAACGGAAAGTAACGGAATTTTCGAAAACCTGGGATATGGTCGCTTTTCAGGACGATCCGGCCAAGTCGAAATCGGAATTTGCGTTTCATGCTTTGCGGTTTTTGCAGGTAAACGGGAGAGAGAGAGAGAGAGAGAGAGAGAGAGGAGAGAGAGAGAGAGAGAGATAAAGATCAAGTGATTACATCGTACACCTCCTTACAGTAACGAAATTTCCGGATTTCGCCGCATTCTGACCGTAGTTGAGACCGGAAGCGCGACCGGAAGCAGAAAAGTGTAAAAATAGCTGGGCAGACAACTCTGATCCCATTCCTATTTTGCAGAATTTTTCAGATAATCGAGAGCACGATCCTTTACCTGGAGACACCAGAGGAGCTCGACGGGTTGTTGCTCAACTTGGGAAAGCTGCACGCGCGGCACGAGGAGCAGCTCGGATTTAGGTGATCCCGAGCTTCAGCCTATAAGCCTAAACATAAGCTTTCGTCTAAGCCTAAACCTCAGCCTAAGCCCAAGCCCAAGCCTGAGCCTAAGCTTCTGACTAATCCAAATTCAAACTTATCTGCAACTTCCCGGATCAATTCTCCGTCTCGGTACGTGGGAAATCTTATGCTCAGAAGCTTGGTCTGTGAATTGGGCCCTAAGAAGGGCCACTGATCAGCGTGCGAAAGGAGTAGTATGGGTCCTTAGGAGTAGAACGGAAATTAAGAGCATCCAGTTGGTCTTTGAACGTTGGGGACGGGATACGCAGGAGAGTTCAGAGAGGGAAAGCGAGAGTGAGTGAGAGAAAGAAATCGTGGTAAAGACCTTTTCAAAGCCTAAGCTTAGGCTTAGACCGGAGACGTTTCTATTCAATTCCAGACCGCACTACTGGGGCGTCTTCAAGGAGTGCACCCTCTTCCATTTCCGCAAAGCGATCCGAGCCGACAGAAAGTAGGTGTGTAACAAGGAGATTTTAGTGTCTGATTCGCATGGACTAAGTTTTTCAGAATTTTGCTGATTCGAATTGGTACGTTTTGGAATAGCTTATTTCTGAAGTTATGAACGATTTAAATCTCAAAACAGCCCAAAATCGGCTTCTGTCGATAGTAATAAAAGGCTTCAGAATAGGTTTTAGACAAAAGCAGATAGTGCATCTTGTTCAGAAAAAAATCATTGACAAGTTAGAAAAATTTGATAAATTGGGAGGCCCCTAATTTTACAAAAATTTTCAAAATTCCAACATTTTTCAGTTAAGTAGCTTATTTTATAGAGAATTCTTTCTGAACAAGATGCACTATCAAGTTTTGTCTAAAACCTATTCCGAAGCCTTTTATGATTATCGAAAGTAACCGATTTGGGGCTGTTTTGAGGTTTAAATCGTTCATAACTTCCGAGAAATGGCTATTCCGCAAAAACGGTTACCATATTCGGAATCAGCGTAAAATTCTGCACAAGATAGGCTTAGTCCCATGCGAAAGTCCCGACGACACTCAAAAACGTCTCCTTGTAAGCTAAGCCGAAGCCCAGACCTCAGCCGCCTCAGCCTCCTCAGCCTCCTCAGCCTCCTCAGCCTCCTAAGCCTCCGCCTCCTAAGCCTCTTAAGCCTCCTAAGCCTGCTCAGCTTGGCCTAGGCCTAAGTCCAAGCCTAGCCTTAGCCTAAGCTAACTTGCCCAAAATTAGCTTAAAAACCTAAAATTTCGTGGTCGGGAGCGAAAATTCAGCACGAGGTAGGTGTAAAGTGTAAAGAACGGAAATCTAAGGAGGCCTGAAAAAAAGCGAGAGCGAGAGAGAGAGCGGGAGAAACAGAGCGCGAGAGAGCGCGAGAGAGCTATAGGGGAGAGAGAGTGGGAGAGAGAGAGCGAGTGCGAGAGAAAGAGGGAGAGAGAGAGAAAGAGTGAGAGCGAGGATGAGAGAGAGAAAGAGAGAGAAATAACCTGCCTTCCCGGTCCCTTTAAAACGCTGAAACTAACTTGCAGGCTAACCCATACGCTATCCATTAATTCGTAAATTTTTATCGACATTATTAACGCAATTTCAAGCTTAAACCTAACTTCCTACCCAAAAACTGTCGCTATATTTGTCATTTTTGATAGAAAACGCATTCACTAATCTGCTGCAATCATTTCCGCAAAGTTTCTCTGTTAGCACTACCGATACCAAACTTTTGCTTGGGTTCTCTAACCCTTTAAAATGTCTTGAGGATGCAAATGGAATTCCAACGTTTTTTTAGAACCAACAAAAAGGGAATGGACTCCCGGGAGACCGACTCGGCAATCATTTTGTGGAGAGAGGTGGGAAATCTGAATTTTCGAGTTTTTATCTTCTTTTTATCCAATCTAGGGTTAAGTTTTTTTGTCGGGATTCCGTTTTATTTGTGCCTCTAAGCTTCGGGATTATACAAATTAAAGATCCAAAATTCGATTTTAGATCCTGACCTACATTGTGGACCGGATGATCGTCGGGCTGGCGGCAAACGGGCTTATTCGAAAGGTGATTTTTTGCTAAAGTTCAATTAATTATGCTTTCCGCTGGATTACTGTAGCCCAGAAGCCATAGTTTTTCCTTACCTTTGATGTCTCAACTTGCAGAACTTTTGAAAATCATTTACGTGAATTTTGAAAGGACTTAAAGTTCGCAAAGTTTATGCCGGCACGTAGCAGACTTTCAGGGGATTAGGGTCGAGAGAGAAAAAGAGAGAAAAAGAGAGAGAGAAAGAGAGAGAGAGGGAGAGAGAGAGAGCGAGCGAGAGAGAAATGAGAGGGGCTCTGGGAAATTTCTAAACTCAGAATGGCCGTGGGAAGGGCCGAAACACTCCCAAAATCCGAAAATAAAGAATAGCAAAATTCGGGGAATCGGGAAAGCGTAGTAATCTAAAAATACGAATAATACAAACTACGGTAGTTTAGAAAATACAATTCGTACCCATTTTTAGGCAAACAAAGACATGCGGGAGCACCGCGATTCCCAGGATGGATCCGCCAGTGCGTCCACGATTTCCGGGCACCACGATAAGAGCATTAAACAGGTAATTTTTTTAATGGAATTTTGCATAAAAGGAAATTTTGTGATCTATAGTCTGTAGTTTGTCCTCTATTGCACTATAAATCGAAAACGGTCGGAAATTGGACAAAAATTACATAATTTTTGGTGTTGGCTTTGCCGTGTGCCATTCTTCCTCTCGCTTTAAAGTTTGAGGCAAATTAATGCATTTTTTTGCTGTCATTCCGTTACGGTCGCTGACTAGGTTGTCAGCCTCAAAAGGTATCTCTCTCACTCCCTCTCGCTCTCTTTTTTGCCCTCTCTCTCCTCTCTCGCTCTCTCTCCTTCTCCCTTGCCGTCTCTCTCGCTATCCCCAGAAAAAAATTTAACTACCTTTTTTGACACGAGCACCACCTCTTCCCATTTCCACCTCTGTCCTCCTTTCAGCAGTCCTAGCAAATGCTTCATACTAACCGGCTGTGTTCGCTTACCGCATGCTTATCCCTCCCCCCTTCGTATAGCTTGAGTCTCGCCAATAAAAGGTCAGCTGGTTTTCTCAATTGAGAAAGAGGTTGGTGTGCCGTTTTTTGTTTTTTTTAGAGTGAATGCTTATTGTTTCTTGGGCGGCGGGGTGGATGGGCGGACGGTTTGGTCGAGTTTGTAGTGTTGGGCTTAGGCTCTCAAGATCTGACCGGCAGGCTAGCATAGATTCTTGGGGTGGTTTTCCTTCTAAATACCTTTAATTTTCATGAATTCTCGAATTTTTGCACTTCAAAGGGACCAGCAAGGCGAGAGAGAGAGAATGAGAGCGAGAGAGAGAAAAAGCGAGAGAGAAACAGAACGAGAATTTCCGGCCCCTTTAAAGCCAAAATTTGACCTACCAGACCGTACCCCAAAGCCCCCGCCGCCTATTTGCAGATGATCCCTCCCACTCCGCCTGCCCGTCGGTCTATTTGGGTATCATTAAAGGAAACGTTGACTTGCAGGTCCCTTTAAAACTCCGAAATGCACCTAATGACGCCCGGTGATTTAGATCTGCCACTCACTACGTCGGGCCGAACTCAGCGTGATCGTCCCCGAATATTTTATGAGGCGCAAATCTGATGCCCCGTCTCTGAATGAGGATTCTATCTGACTCTATCGATTTCATGGTGTTTTTATCAGTTTTTTTTGCTAAAACTACAAACTACAACTAATGACTACTGACTACAGACTATAAACGACATATTGCTGTATCATATTGCGCCATGTGGTATTGATTGGGATGTTTTTGGAGATAAATATTTTTATACTTTATGTTTTTTATATGTTGAGCCCTCTCTCTCGCTCTCTCTACTCTGTCTCTCTCTCACTCGCACTCTCTCTTTCTCTCTCTCACGCTGTTGAGTCTCTCTCTCTCGCTCTCTCTACTCTGTCTCTCTCTCACTCGCTTGCTCTCTCGCCTGCTCGCTCGCTGTCCAGCTTTCTCTCTCTCTCTCTCTCTCTCTCTCGCTGATCCCGTTTCAGATAGATGAGTTTATTCAATATTTCATACAAATCGACAACCAAAAACCATAAATACCCGCAGGGCACAAAATAACAGCACGGAGCACACGTACTATTGGGAGAGAGAGATTGTTTTTGTACACACAGCATCATGGAGATCAAATCTTTTGGGGGGATAAATCGGAATTGTGGCGGATTTTCATACATTTGCGTATAGATTTTCGTATAAATTTTAGGTTATTAAGCATCAAAAAATTTAAAGAAATTCAAAAACGAAAAATACCCATACCAGGACCAATATGTATTTTGCAAGAAAAGAGGCTTCGGCTTCGGCTTACAAGGTAATCTACGGCACAAACGTGACCTCCGTCCTCGGGATATCGAAACGAATCTTCGGCTGGGTGGCCTCCTCCTCGGCCAAGCTGCTCTCCACCTCGTGCTCCCGGTCTAGCCTCTCGTTGTGGCGATGCAGCTCCATGCGGCGGAGCTCGATCTCCTGTTGGGCATAGTGGGTGGCGAGGAGGAGGGGCAGGCGAGCAGAGTTCACGGAGGATTGAGCGACGGCTGATAGGGAGGGCGAGCGGGAGGCCCTGAAAAAGGAGGTGGACTTAGGCTTGGCTTAGGCTTAGACTTGGGCTTCGTTTAAGTACCTCGAAGGAGCCCTCGTCTCATCAAAGCTGCTCAATACGGTGCGTCCACGCGAACGTTCCTCACTCCCGCCCGTTGCATTGCCAAGTAACGACCATCTATAAAAACCATTTTGGAGACTTTTAAACTACAGTAATCGCCTAAAATAGCTTAAAAAGCTCTTAACAATGAAAGCCAGACTGGACAGCGTCGACTCACCAAAAAAGCGGCCATCACTAGAAGCCGTTCGGGACCCGGCGGCCGACAGCAGACACGACAACGGACAGCGCCTATAGACAGATGATCGGGGTTACGGTAGGGAAGGATGGGGTACGGTAGTTGACAGTAGGAGAGACAGGAGGGAAAGTGAGGTACAGCTATTTCAAGGTGTACAGTCCCTTACCGGCATCGCAAAACGTCCTGAGCAGCCAGGCGGAATCGTTTTGACAGAAAAGCGTAGAGAATCGGGTTGATGGTGGAAGAGACGAAGAGGAGAAGATAGGACATTGGTTGGACGAGGCTCGTCCAGTGCCAGAGGCAAGTTTGGGATCGGGAGAAAGTCTGAAAATGGAGTCATCAACTCAAGCTCAAGCACGGGCTCAGGCTCGCGCTTGTGAACCTCTGTTAGCTTGCCAAAGAACCTTTGCTAGTCTGCCTGCTGAACGTTTAACGAGCTCAAAACGGAAAGATTTCATAAAAATCTCTGCTAGCCTGCCCTTTGAGGTCCTAATTTCGCAAAAAATGGCCGCTAGCTAGCCTAAAAACCTCTAAAAGTTGTAATTCCCAAAGAATCTTCTGCTGGTTGGGCTCTTCATGCCCCCCAAAATCCTCAATTCCCCAAAAATCTATGCTAGCTTGCCGCTCTAAACCTCCTTAAGAATCTTTGCTAGCCTGCCCCTAGCGCAAAAGTGATCAAAAACTCACCGAGTGAAGCAGCCGCGCGTGATTTGGTAGTGTGAGCACAGCAAAAGCGAGCACGATCCCGAAAAGAAGGCGAATGACCTTAAAAAGGTATAATTAATGAAGATTTATCTACTTTTCGTCTGCTCTCCTTCATTCCTCGTCTTCTATCAACCACTCTTCGCTGATCCTGGTCTGGAACCTAGAAAAGGCTTCATTATTAGTACGGAACCATGCGCTATGATACGCTATTGTACTGTAGCGTACGTAACTTTACGATCTTTTAGATTGCATTACGGTAGTGTACGATACTTTACGCTACTGTACGAGCCAGCAGCATGCTGTCCCAGAGGTACGATAGCATAACAGACATATAAAATACCGTACGAAGACGTGCGGTTTCGTACAGCAGAGTACAACAACGTACAATACCGTATGTTACCCTAAGGTAATACTACGACAGAGGATACGCACCTGTAGTAAGCTATTTTGCTGGTAGACGATCACCCGACCGCTACTCATATGCCACGAAGCGCCGCCATTTGAGACTTGGGAGTCTGAAACGTATGAATGATCACAAGCTTAGGCTTAGGCTTATCTTAGGCTTAGGCTTAGGCTCACGGTTAGGTTTAGGCTTAGGCTTAGCCTGATTTCCATTAACTGACCGGTGCTGGCCCTGTTGCTGACGCCCCGCCCGCTCTTCCACAACACCAGCCCAATCCGCGTGTAGATGAATGCCATCATCAGCACCGGGATTAGGTACCACAGGATGAAGGAGGTGATCACCAGCACGTCTTGCCTAAATTTAAGGACCTGAAAGGTTACCGTACGCCGTACCTGAACGTATCGTTCCGTCCACACGCGGAGACGTTGCCCCACGTATAGAGATGGGCGGTGCGTAGGTAGGGGAAATTTGCAATTAGGGAGATTGTCCACACACTAATGGCCAGCATGATGCGAAGTCGCTTGGTAAGCATCTGGAAAGTAGGTATGAGGACGTAAGCCTCAGCCTAAGCAGTAAGCCAATCCGAAGCCTAGGCTAAGCCAAGCCTAAGCCTAGCGTAAGCCAAGCGTAAGCCATGCCTAAGCAATGCCTAAGCCAGGCCTAACTAGTAAGCCAAGCCTAACAAGGAGTCGTTTTTGGGTGATATTGGAGTTTTTGAACGAGACCTAGCTAGTTCGATAGAGAAAAAAATTCTGAACAAGATGTCGGTTTCCAAATCTGCTAACCGTGTACTCTATTCAATAAAAATTAATTTTAATGAAAGAATTCCTGGACGTCAGGCTGCGACCCATGGATCAGGCCCGGGACATAGCCCACAGCGGAACCAGCATCCGCATGAGATCGTGGCCTAGTGGATAGTGCCGGCGCCTATCAAACTTTTGCAAAATTATGCCCAGGGTTCGGAACTTATTGTGTTTTATTGTTTTGCTTTTTGGTTTTTGATGCCATTGAAATCGAATTTGGCATTATCGAGCAAAAAGCAAAAGAGTTTTACTAGCGAGGAGTCGAACCCACTGGCAAAAAAAAAGACAAAAACGTATGAAGCAAGCGCACTACCAATAGGCCAGCTGGTCATGGCTGGATGGAGGCGTAAAGGGGGCTATGTTGACGCGCGCTCAGTGGACAGAATCTGCGGATCAGGCGGAAAATGATGGTTAGATTAATGATTTTCAAATTAATTTTTATTAAACAGCGTACACGGTTAGCAGATTTGGAAAACGACATCTTGTTCAGAATTTTTTTCTCTATCGAACTAGCTAGGTCTCGCTCAAAAACTCCAATATCACCCAAAAACGACTCCTTGTAAGCCAAGCCTAAGCTAAGCTTGAGCCCAAGTTTAAGCCAAGCCTAAGCCCAAGTCTAAGCCAAGCCTAGGCCCAAGTTTAAGCCTAAGCCTAAGCCTAACGACCTACCTTTAATGCGACGAGCGGATGCAGTACAGCAATGTACTTTTCGATCGAAACACACATCAAAATCCTAAAAATTTTATTTTACGATCCGTAATAATCTTCAAAATTACCCGACACTCGTGCACGGAACCATATGAAGCACATAGAGGTAGATCTTGCAGATTACTTCGCCTGAATTTGCATAAATTGGACGGGGGACATTTCAAAAAGCGCTATTTAGTTTTTAGTTATCCTACTATATATAAAAAAATAGTGTTTGTGTGTGTGTGTGTGCCACTTTGCATCCACTTCCGTGTGGCTGTCCGGAGGATATCTCAAGAAGGGACGGGTATTAGGCTACGTTCGATACGTCATTAGGTGCGTAATGGTCTGGAGATGTCTGCACACCTATCAGATTTTTAAAAATTAGCCATTTTCGCTATTAAATTTAGGTTTTTGTAAAAACCTCTTTGTTAGGAAAAATTAGCATAGACCGGAAGTGGGCGGTCGTCTATATAAAGAGGCAGAAAGGGTTGTTTTTCATTTTTTTGGCTTTGGAATGGAGGACAATTATGCAAAGGGCAGAATAATATGGGGTCCAAGACGGGGCGAGGGTTGAAAAGTCGCGAAGCGGCTTTTCAACCCTGGTGTTTTTGCTAATTTTTTATTGCTAGAAAATTCAAAAATGTTTTTTTGCGGGTTCTAGACCTTTTAGAATAATTTTCTCGACTTCCCACCAAAAAACCAGCGTCCATTCTCGTAGCCGACGATGTGCACCATATTCTGGAGGATGCAAAACAGGGCGACGAGCAGGTCAGCGCCCGCCTAAATTTGCATAATTATTCGATAAATGATTTAATTGTATAATTCCTTGAAATCTGAAGATTTAAAAAGTCCTAAAATACACAAAGAATAAAAAGCTTAGGAAGCCTACCAAATTGGCCAGGAAAAAATTGGTGGGCGTCCGCATCTGGGGATGGGTGCAGAGGACGAGCATTGTAAAAAGATTTCCTAAATACGTAAAAATTTGCTAAAAATCCAAAATCTTTAAAAATAAATTATTGACAAGAAAAACTAAAATAGCAGAAAACAGTAAAAAAGCTGCAAACGCACCTATCAAGCATGCGAAAAACACGAGGATGTACAGCGCCCAGAACGTGTATCTGAAACAAGGGTTCTTAGCCTTAGGCTTAGCTTAGGCTTAGGCTTAGGCTTAGCTTAGGATTAGCTTAAACTTAGGCTTAGGCTTGGGCGTAGCTTAGCCTTAGCTGAGGCTTAGCTTAGGGTCCGGTTTCCGACCCTAAGCCTCTCTGACCCTTTTAGGCTTACTGTAAAGTGTTTTTACTCAGGCTGGCGTTTTAGGATGGGACCGAGCCTATCTTGTTCAGAATTTTTTGCTGGTTCCGAATCCGTTTTCCAAATTTGCTGCGGACTTCGCGTTGAAAAGTCATTTTTGGTCTAAATTAAGCTTAAAAACGGCATAAATTCGGATGCTGGCCCACTATTGCCTGCCTGGGTCCAGTTATTGTGGTGCCCCTTATCTACCCTCCCGAAGCACCCTTCCTAATTGGCACCATGGTGCATTGGTAAGCTGTTCGTTTGCCAAGCACAGGGCGGCGGTTCGAACCCCGCCCTTTACAATTTCTTTTGCTTTTTGCACAAAAACAAATGATTTTTTTGCATAAAATCGCGTTTTGACCTCTAAAACTGTAATCGAGCCATTTTTAACGTCGGTGATGACGAAAAATTAAAAATTAACGCAAAAAATGCAGATTTAGTCAGTTTTTTTAGTATAAATGTCGAATAACTTTTTAAATAAAGGTCGGCAGCAAATTTGGAAATCAGATTCGGAATCAGCGAAAAATTCTGCACAAGATAGGCTTGGTCCCATTCTAAAAAGCCAGCCTGAGTAAAAACACTTTACAGTTTAGTTTCAGAGTTAAGCTACTATTATTATTTATTATTATTATTTTATTTATTATTTATTATTATATTATTACTTATTCCAAGCTACCTGATCTGCGGCTCATCGAGCAGGGAGCGATCATTTGGACAGAACTCGTCCTCAAAAATGGCGTTTGTCACGTTGGGGAATATCGTCGTTTCCGCCGTCCCATTTAGCAACGAGTCCAAGTCGGTCATGGGACGGGCTGCAAAAGGGAAAAAAATGAAAAAAAGATACGAAAAGAAAAGGATGCAAAAATCTGGAGAAATCAGGAAAAAAATATAGCTTAGAGATGAAGGCAGGAAAAAAATATTGAAAATGAGAAAAGTTAAAATTTGCTAAAAAACTTGTAAAATCCATAACAATTTCGTGGCCATTAAAATCGGGAGCGAGCCAAGACGCCGCGACCAGTAAAGATAATAGGCGCCCATATGAGGTGCTAAAATTGGCTATCAGCCAGCAGACTGCCAGCACACCCACACCGATTATTTTCCTAATTCCCCCCACCCATCCCATTCTTTCCGGGTTGACCCACACACGGGCTTCAACAAAACGACAAGGGTTAGAACACAAAAAAGGTGCAATATGGCGCAACGTAACGCGTCAGTTAGCGTAACGTAAAGAGTAGCGTAGCATATCGTAACATAGCGCATCGTTGCGTTGCGTAGCGCGACGTAGCTTAGCGTAACGTTATTCTATTCTATCCTGGTAAAGCATGATCGAGAGCGCGTCATATCGGACCATAGCGTAACGTAAGGCAGCGTAATGAAACGTAGTACACCGAAGCGGATCGCAGTCCACCGTAGCGAACCGTAAGAGAACGTATCGAAGCGTACATAATCGTAGCACAATGGATCGCAGCATAGCGTAATGTAGCGTAGTCTAGCCTATTTATACCAAAAATGTAGTATTGAAATTTATATGATTAGGGATTTCAAAACCCGCATAATATTGAACCGGTTAGCCGATGGCGAGACCAGTTCTGGGGACAGTAGACTCGAAATTCGATCCCTCGACCCCCAGGCAGCAAATACCTAAATTCACCCAACACAAATGACGCGTCTTGAAATGGGCGAGGCCGCAGGAGACCCACGGAAACAACGGGAACTTTATGGCAGAAAATACAGAAATCTACGCAAAGGTCCCTCAAAAAAATGAAACGTCATTAATGCGTCAAGAAGCCGTGGTGCCAGAGTCTCTACCCTAATTCCACCTGCCATTTTTGGGCCCCGAAAGAGGTCACGAATTTTTTTTCTACACGACTACAAAAAGTGGATGGCAGCGGGAAGTGAATTTTTGGCAACGCGGATTAAGGAAAAACGCCTTTTTAAACTTTTTTACAAGTTTCACGCAAAAAATGGAACTAATATTAATGCTTAGTCCTCTAATAATGATCGAAGCGCGCTTAGAAGTGTTGAAATACGCATTTTTTGCAGCCTGACACACCACGTGGGTCATATTGCGGCTGGGTTAATGATATTTGCGGTGGAGGATGGATTCCGGTGGAGTGTCGAAAGGAGCAAAACGGACTCCAGGGAGTTCCAATAAATGGCCGTCTTGCAGATTGTGTTCGGGCTCTCTCTCCCTCTCTCTGTCACACGCTCTCTCTATGCCTGGATGCTTCTCTCGCTCTGTCTCTCTGGCACTCTCATTCTCTCTCTCACTATCTCACGCCCTCTCTATCTCTCTCATCCTCACAGCCCTCTCTCAAAAAAATGCCACGAAAGAGAGCTAGAGAGAGAGAGAGAGAGAGAGAGAGAGCGAGAGAGACAAGGCAAATGCAAAAACAAGGGCCCGAAAAGACGTAAGAATCTAGAAACGAGGGCAATTTCCGAACCCTCTTTCGGGCAGCCAACTGGGTCCACTTCTCGGCCAAGATGTTGCCAGTGTGCGGTGATACGGAAAATCGGTGCACATGCTATTTTGAAAGGTATTTTTGGGTCTAATTTCCGAGACTAACCGGGAGACGTCAGAGCGGATGGGCGGGGCCTGCTCTTAAGCCTTTGCTTTCGTTTTAGGATTGGGCTTAGGCTTAGGCTGAGGTTAGGCTTAGGCTTAGGCTTAGGGTTAGACTTAGAGTTAGGGAGCAGGCAGAAGCAATCCTGGGAAGCTTTTAAAACAACCGAAATCTTATTGAACATGTTCTATCTCCGCCGAAACCCAAAAAATCAGCTGTTTTTCCTATCTTCAAAGAAACGCAAAAGAAATCAGGTGACCGTGGGAATTCTGCAAGGCAATCCCCTAGGGCCACCAAGTGGCTAAAAAGAGCGCACGCGAATTGATTGGATTAGCAGTTTTTGTATGGATGTTAACTGCAAAAAAGGAAAAAATGGCATAAAATATCATTGAAGATGGTTATTGTTACTTGACTTTTTGCAATCAAATAATGCTAAACTACGACGAGTGTTGTTGAATAATTCTCCTCCAGGACTAAAAGCGCGTAAAAAGAAACGTGACCCTAATTACCCAGGCTTCTCTCTCTCTCTCTCTCTCTCTCTCTCTCTCTCTCTCTCCCTCTCTCTCGCTCTCTGACTCTCTAGAAGCTTGAGAAGAAGAGTGTTGCGTCTAAGCTTCCCCTAATTGGCGCCACTAGGGGAAGAAGCTCGGGGTTCAGCCTCCAGCTAGAGAGTTAGAGTCAGAGTGAGCGAAAGAGAGAGGAAGAGAGAGAGAGAGAGAGAGAGAGAGAGAGAGAGAGAGAGAGTGAGCGCGACAGAAAGAGAGAGCGAGAGAGAGTGAAAACGGGAGAAAATACAGAACACCCAGATTTTGCAGATACGTCTCTCTCCCTCTCTTTCTATCTCTCTCTCCTCTCTCTTTCGATCTATCCTTCCTGCTCTAAGGTGTAGCGGTATATGGCATTTAAATCTCGCAACAAGGCGTGGCGAACGTATTGAGTGCACCACGGGCCGAGCAGAAGCCTTTTTCTTTTTTTTTTCTTGCGATTCCCGAGCGGGGGTAATTTTCGGGCAATGAACTGGTAGCCCCGGGGTATAATTAATACGGCTGTCCCGAGGAAATGCTTCCCTAATCTCGTTTCGCATTCCGAGTGCAAAATCTTATGACTTTTGGTGTGTCTGGAGCGAGAGAGAGCGAGAGAGAGAGAGAGAGAGAGAGAGAGAGAGAGAACGATAGCAAGAGAGATAGCGGGCGAGGGAGACAGAGCGAGGGCTAGAAAAACAAAACAATGTTTCTCATTCAAATCTTAGTGTTGAATAAATTATTATTGTTATCATATAGAGGGAGCGCGAAAGAGAGAGTGAGAGAGAGCGAGAGAGAAATGAAGCCAACCTTAAGCCTGAGCCTACCCTGAGTCCAAGTCAAGCCTTAGGTTAAGCTAAGCGCAAGCCAAGCTAAAAGAACCCGACCCCAAAATGAAGTCATTGCCAAGGCGCTCGAGATGAAATTGAATAAGCTAGCGAACGGGGGTGGGGGTGAATGTCGTCGTCGATTGGCGCTTTGCGGAATTTTTCGGAAAAAGAGCCGAGAAAATATGGCAAAAAGATGGAAAGAGATCCTTTGTTTGCAGGGGCCCATGGACGGGGGGGGGATCATTTGGCGGCACTTATCTCTGCCACACTCCGCCGCAACCACCTAGCATCTACGGCTGCTGCTACACAAAACCGCAAAATGGCCGCCAATTGCGAATTTTGCCACACACAGCTTCTGCATTTTTTTGGGAGGAGATAAGCCGCTGATTCTTGGGGGTTTTTTCGGGTTGCAACAGATTTGGAAAGTGAGAAGAGCGAGAGAGAGAAAGAGAGAGAGAGAGAGTGAGAGAAAGAGAGAGCGAGAGCGAGACAGGGAGAGACAGGGAGATACAGGGAGAGTGACTGAGCGAGCGAGAGCGAGAGAGCAACAGAGCGAGTGAACGGTCAGTGACCTCGGCGGATCTCCTTAAGGACCTCTGCTAGCCTGCCCGGTCTCAAAAAATCTCTGCTAGCATGCCAAAGATCAGAGCGAGACAGAGAGACATACTGGAAGCGAGAGAGCGAGAGAGAGTGTGAGAGTGACAGAGAGACAGAGAGCTAGCTAAAGATATGTCGAGCCGATCTGTCCCACCCCCTTTAAACTACCGCCAATAGGGCGAGGGTGGTGGGGGATAGGATGGGATTTGGTGGCTTTGTATGTACTCGGAAATCGAGCCCTGAGGCCCTTTTGCCCAGATGGGATTTCAGAATTCAGGAAATTGGCCTCGACCCCCGACCAGCGCGACCTCCGAAACCCCGACAAACAGCCTCGTAGGCAGTCTCGTAGTGTTTTAAACGGATGGAGCGTCAGGGAGTGTACTATGGAATTCAGGAGGCATAGGATGGGGCTTTTAAGATGGAAAACCGTCGAAATTTTGACAGTAGGAGTGCCGTAAAGTAGAATTTTCGAATAAATAAAAACAAATATGGCTTGTGGAATGCCGGCATTCCAAAATACCGACCCGGAACACCTCGCAAATTAGCTGATGGTTGCGTAAAATTCTGGTCTCTGGCCTCAAACATAGCCAAAATGCTGAAAAGTGAAAAAGACGACATACAAAAAGCAGGTACGTGAATGAGCATGAGATCACGGTGAGCAAGAGGTCGACAGGTTCCTTTCCACGAGTTGGCTTCAAGCGCGAAGTTAAAATTTAAGCCTAAGCCTATGCATAAGCCCAAGGCTAAACCTAGGTTCACATAAGTTTCGGGTCAGATCCAATAGGGAATTTCGATCAATAATCGCAAAATTAAACACAAACTCCGCTCCGGAAAATGGCCAGTAAAAGTTGCGATAAGTCGGCGGGGGAGGGCACGTGCCGATGCCCCTCCGAGGGTCACGTATTGTCTCGGAGGGTGGGGGGCAGAAGTAATCCTGGGATTTCTCTGGAGGTGATAACGGTTTATAGAAGTTTTAAGCACTGTTTTTTGTCAGGTCTAAACCGAAGATCATCTTCGGATGAACAGAAGAGCTGGGCAAAGTTCGGGGTGGATCGAAAATGATTCGTGAAAAATTCGATGTGTAAATTTGGGTTTAAAGGGACAGGCAAGGTTAAGCTACGGATACTCTCTCTCTCTCTTTTTCTCGCTCGCTCTCTCCCCCTCCCTCTCTCTCGCTTCCTCTCTCACTCGCTTTCTCTCTCTCGCCATCTCTCTCTATCCCTCCTTCTCACTCTCACTATCTCTCTTTCTCTAGCCTATTTTTGATCAATGCTCCCTTATCACTGATGGCCACGCGCCGGCCATTCCTAGAAAATCACCCTCGCTTTTGATTTCACCCGAAAAATAGCAAACCAAACTTTGCTGTCTGCTGCGATCCCGGACAGCCAGATTCCCAAGGCTCTCAAAAAGGTGTTTGTAGTTGTAAAATGGAAATGGAATGGGGATTGCTATATTTTTATCGGGGTGGCCAGGCGGTCACGCGATAGAGAGAGAGCATGAGAGAGAGAGAGAGAGGGAGGGAGAGAGATGGAAAATGATGGCTCATTGCATGTGTTTGCCGAAAGATTTAAGGCCCGGGTTTTGAGGTGTGGAATATTGAAACCAATGGAAACACAGGGGTTTGAAAGTGTCGTTAGGAATGTAGCGTAGGCGCAAGACAAAAAAAAACCCAGTTTTTAAGGCTTAGGCTTAGGCTTAGGCTTAGGCTTAGGCTTAGGCTTAAGCTTAGGAGTAGGCTTAGGTTTAGGCTCAGGCTTAGGCTTAGGTTTAGGCTTAGCTTTAACTTCGGTTTAAGCGATTGGAAATTGAACAGAAAACCTTAAAAAATCCGTCTCGCCTGAATTTTCCGAAGGTTTACCCTGGACGTCCTTCAACCTTTCCCCTCCTTTCCTTCCCTCCTCTTCCAGGCGAAATGTGACCCATTCTCGGTGGGTGTTCGATTGCCATGGACGATGAAGGGGCAGGGCTCTCCAAAGAAATGCTAATTTCTCTCGGTCGACCATGAAAAGGGCGGAGCTAGCATGGAATCTGGGATCCACGTGTAGTACGGCCAGCATCAGTGCGCGTGAGAAACTGAAAAATGAGTATGGGCTTGGGCTTGGCTTTCCTTAGGATTGGGATTGGGCCAAACTCGACCAAGACTTAGGCGCAGTTGAGCTAAAGCTTAGGCTTGAGCATCAGCTAAAAGGCTTAGCATAAACTCAAGCGTACCTAGTTTCAGCTAGGATTATGTTTAGCTTAGGCTTAGATTCGATTTAGCCTAGACTTGGCCTAGATTCCGCTTCGGCTTGGTTTTAGGCTTAGCTTAGGCTTAAGTTAGGCTTGGCTTAGTTTTAGCTTGAGCTTTTCAGCTAATTCCCTGTCCCCTCAAAAATTCCGGACGCTCCCCTTTAGTGCACCGGAAGAAATTTACTCCCCAAAATTGGGCTTCCAGCGCCGCATGCCGATATAAACTCAAAAAAAAAACACGAGCGTATTGCGGTCGTTTCCGGGAGAACGACCGAGCGACGATGGGACGCCGAAAGGAGGAGCATTCTGAAGATTAACTAGACTGAAAAAGGACCATCCAGTTTTAGGGATTACCTTACGAGTCTATATAAACCGATAAGAGCCGCACGACGCGCATTTTCTGGATTGGATCCGAAAGGATATGGTAGTTACTTAGCCAAGCCGGCTGTTTAGCTTATCGAGCTTGCCTGGATTAACTTTCCCGGCTTACCTGACTTGAGTTGAAAAGCGTTAAATTCCGCTGAAATTTGCAGAAAATGGCGGTTACTGGTTCTTTGAAGCCTAAAGCCTGTTAGAAGAAAGTGTTTTAGCTGCGTCGTTTGGCGCGTCACGTAGTGTCGAGACCCAGTGGACCCAGGAGGTCGATTTCTGCCTTTCCTCTCCCTTTAAAGTCCCCATTTCTGCCTGTCGGGTCACTTTGGTGCCCCATAGTCTGTGGATCAGTTTTCTAAAGGGAAGGACAATAGCAGAAATTTTCATTTCGGATTTTTAAGTTTTCCCATTTTGGAAACATTTTTCCGAGCCAAAACCCCCGTCGTCCAGAGTTGTGTCAATTGGCTGGTGGTGTAGTTCCCACCGGGGCAGTGTGCCTTTATGGGAAGTCGTTTCATCCAATCGACAATCGAATGAGATGGAAGCCCAGAAAGAGAAGAAACCATATTGACAGCCTCGATTGGATGGGATTGGAGGGAAGAAGATAGCAGCTGCACGGCACCTGTCGCTAACAATGGTCGGTTACTGTATTCTTATAGCGTTAGAAAATGCCGTATCAATCGATGCTAGCTTGCCCTAGAGCTTTAGTATTCCTAAAAGAGTCATGCTAGTCTCCCCTTGAGCATGAGGCTTCCCAAAAGATACCTGCTAGCTTCCCTTGAGCATGAGGATTCCTAAAGGTGCTCTTGAGCATGAAGATTCCTAAAGGATCCCTGCTAGTTTGCCCGTACCTTGAAGATTCCTAAAAATCGGCTAGCGTGCCACTCGGTTCTTACAATCCTAGATAATCCCTCCAAACTTCCCCAAAAATTATGCCAATGCCCTCCTAAAAATCTAAATTTTGCTGGAACCTTTTTCGGTTGTTTTTCCATTTACCCGTCTTTTTTGGGGCGCATCGAGGCGGGACAAAGCCTGGCTCTCGAACTTGAACTGCCCAGTAGAATCCAATTGCCTGCCTTTTTTGGGGGGAAAGGAAGGGAATTCCGGAGCAATACCCTGCACACACACACACACAACCACAACACATCCCATTTCCTTTGAAGATTACACGGGCGGCTCGGAAATCCGGAGGTTGGCTTGGGCTTAGACTTAGGCTTAGGCTTCGGCTTAGGATTTCGCTTAGGCTTAGGCCTTAGGCTTAGGGTTGGGCTTGGGGTGGCTTAGCTTAGGCTTAGGCTTAGCTTAGGTTTAGGCTTCGACTTTGGGTAAGCTTATGCTTCGGCTTAGGCTTGGGCTTAGGCTTAATTCAGGCTTTGGCTTGGGCATAGGATTAGGCTTATGCCAGGTTTAGGCTTCGGCCCAGACTTGGATCCTTCGCTAAAAAACGTCCCCCCCATTTGTCTGTCTCCACATCTGCCAAAATGTGTGTCCTGCTCTCGACCCATTCCGGCTCCCATTTTAAAGGTGCAGCGACAGAAAAAAATCGCCCAGTTCCGGTCTCTCTAACTCCGACAAACTTTGCCACTATTGCCAAACCCCGATTTTCAGCCGTGATTTCCAGGCCTCCAATTCTAGTCTCTCAGACGATCATTTACATTTCACCCCCCCGCCTTGGAGCTGTTTGTATTCTAGTGCCCACCAATTACAGTCGGCAAAACACGGGCCTACGGAAATTGCTGGTTAAGTTTATCCGAAAAAGAAAATCACCGCTTTTGGGGGAAAATCCGAACTTGTTCGACTCTGGGTGCGGCTTTTAGGAATTTAGCCTACGACCTTTAGACTAAAATTTAGTTTTCGAAGGACAAGAATTATTTAGCTACAGTAATCGATTATAGAATTCTTCGAAGAGAGTGAGCGTGAGAGAGGCACAGCGAGAGAGAGCAAGAGCTAGATAAAGAGAGCAAGAGCTAGATAAAAGAGAGAGAGAGAGAGAGAGAGAGAGAGAGAGAGAGAGATAGAGAGCGAGTGCGAGAGAGGTATAGTGAGAGAGAGCAAAAGCTAGAGAAAGATCACCCTCCCTTCCCAGCCCCTTTAACCCCGTCTAACCCACTCCAAATTGCACCCATATCCGGTGCGGTGCGTACACGGGTGTGTAGCTGACTTCCTTGTAATCTGATATGCATTTTATTTGCGTGGCTATCGAATCCACGCGCCTACGGCGCGAGTGGCCTTTTACGACCCCTATTTCCATTTTTCGGGCTTGCGTTTCGGGTGCGCAGAAAATTCGCACACATTTAATTATTCTAGCGCTTGCATATTAATTTTATGTGTGTGTTTCTGTCCTCGTCTGGGGCAATGAACGTTTTGGAAGTATGGAAAAGTTGCTTTTTTTAAGATTCAGTAAATCCTAAGCACCAAAGCTAAGCTAAGCCTAAGGTAATCCGAAGCTAAGCCCAGTCCTAAAGCCGGAAGTTAGGTCTAGGTCTAAAGCTAAGCCAAGCCTAAGCCAAACCTAAGCATAAGCCTAAGCCCAAGCTCAAACCAAGCCGAATCCTAATCCTAAGCGTACGTGCCCAGAGCCTAAAATAGAATCCACGATAATTATTCCGGGTGTAGTGAGTGCACGGGGCGTATTTTGACTCCCTCCCACGATTCCGCACTTTTCATACCCTTCAAATGCCAGTGCCAGAGTGTCAAAAGGAGCATCTCGGACACTTACAGACCCCTGAACTTTTAAAACCATAATTTTCATAAAAACCAAATTCGAGAAAACATCAATCCCGGCTACAGTAACCGATCAGTAAACTTCAAAAGTGCAAGGTTGAAGGAGGACTATATAAACACAGGGGGGCTTCAAGAAGTTCAGAGGCTTGGGCTAGGCGTAGGCTTAGTTTTAGGCTTAGGCTCATGCGAAGCCATAGGTTGTGCTTAGCCTAGGCTTAAGCTTAGCTTCCCCACACCAACCAATTTCCTGCCCCCTCCTCCAGCTTCCCCTCCGGATTCCACCCCGCAAGCGAGGCGGCTATCTATGCCTGGGTGGTGTTGAATGGCGGCGGGCTTCATTATTTGGGTCCAGCTGCCCCCCCCCTCGCCCTGGTGGGTCCTAAGGACAGGGAGAGCCCTAGCTATAGGGGCCCATAGCCTGAGGGCATGTCGACAAAATGAGGGGGCCCTTCTACCAATGGCTGGAGGAGAAACATCTATCTTTTTCAAGGCAACAGCCCGATGCACATTTATCGCCGCGCCACCCTATGTTTTCCGGAAAGGCTCGGCAGCTTGAGGATGTTTCCGGGGTGTTTTGTGGAGTCGTTGGGATGTAAAATTGTATTTTTTTGCTGGGGTTATGACTTTGGAAAAAACCCTAGATTACCTCTGCCAGATCGGGACGAGAAATTGTTTTTTTTTTGTGTTTTCGCTTCTTTTTGCAAAATTCCTGAATCGTCTCCGCTAAATTCCCAAAGAATCACTGCTAGCCTGCCCACTTCAAGTTGTTTCAAAGTGTCTCCCGTAGCCTTTATGATGTGAAATTGTTTTTTGTGTTTTTTTGAAACATTCCTGAATGATCCCTGCTAAATTCCTAAAAAATCACCGCTAGCTAACCCGTCTCAGGGTGTTTTTAGTTGTCTTCCGTAACCGCATGATGCGATGCGATATTGTGTTTTCCCTCGTTCTCGGTCATTTTGGCAAAATTCTTAAAAAATCCCTGCAACCTTCCCAGGACCCTTAAGATCCCCAAGGATCTCTGCTAGTCTATTGTCTAAAAATTCCTCAAAAACCTCCGCTAAACCCTGAAAAATCCTGATTGATCCCTGCTGGTTTGTCCGATTTTCAAATTTCTAAAGGGGCCAGCCTACGAGGGCCTCAAGAATTCCTCAAGAATGCTTGCTAGTTTGCCTTCTGGCTTGACGGTGTCCTCAAGGATCTCTGCTAGCCTATCTCTGTCTTGGGAAATCCTTGATGAACTCTGCTCGCTACCTCGGAGTCCGGGAGTCCTAAACTGTTTCTGCTAGCTTGCCCTGACTTCCTGGTTTCCTAAAAATAGCTGTAAAGCTGATCAATTCCCCAAGGATTCATGCTAGCTTGCCTTCCTTTTAGTTTGCCGTCACTTCTCCCATTAATGCTCACATCAATCGCTCTCCATCCAAATTAAAAATTTCTCCAAAAACACGTCTCTGTCACGCCGCACAGTTGGACACCATCAAAATGGGGGTGGGGTTGGTTCTAGGCCGACTGAATGGTCCCTTTAATCGGGCCCCAGCTGGGTCCCCCTCCACACCCTGGCCGTCCACCCGGAGCATCTCGTTTTCTCGCAAAAACCGCGCGTGTCTGGGCGCCCTGAAAAATTTTTACAGAAGCATCGATTGTCGCAAAAATGCTAATTATCTCATTTATTTACGATTTCGTCCATTAATGCTTACATAAATGACCTGCTTACATAATTTTTTGTTATTCGATTATGGATTTCGGTTCTTTTGAAGTATCGGGGGGAAGTATAGGGTGAAATCAATTTTTTTCTTTTGTATTCAATTTTCATCAGATAAATATAGGAAACATTTCTAAACGTTTTTTTGCTATTACCCAACGCAAAAATAATGAGAATTTCTATGGAAAATTACAATACCTATCGAGTTTTTTGACCAACATTTTTTGAATTTTTACTATTACTATACATTTCTGGACTTGCATAATATATTCGGTTCTCCCCACCTCGATCCGCCCCCCACTAATGCCAAAGTACCAAATATTGCTTTGCTGACTTTTTCCATAAGCCTATTTTCTCTGAATTGTTGTCCAGTTTTTTACGTAACTCTTAATGGCATAGCTTATTTATAACGAATTTCCCGGGGCATTTCCGGTGCATGGATTAACACTTCCCGGTCCGCACAAAAGAACGTACTTTTTCTGGAAGTGGGCATTCAGAAAAAAAACTATCTCGTGTCCGGCAAGTTTTTGCAAAAAAGACCTTTGCCCGATGTCGAGGAGATAACGTTTCGCTACAAATTCCAGCTGACAGTTCTCTGGGTACAGTTGAGTGCACGTGGGTAGATGTCTGACGGTGATAGGCGCGTTGAGAAACTAGAAAACGTCGGCCAAGCTGTTGCGGAAGTCAAAATTCAGTCTTTGGTAGATGTTTACGCGGCTTAGGCCAAGTTTAGATTCGACTTAGGCAGGCGTAGGCTTAGGCTTAGGCTTCCGCTTAGGCTATTAGATACCTTGAAGACCCTCCCCCTCTCGTCATCAAATCCCAACCTCCCTCACGCCCTCTTGTTCGTCTACTATGCATGCCGTGGGGGCAGGATTCGCCGGCTCCAGAATTTTAACAAGGCTGCCATTCTTTATCTACGTATCCCGGGGGATCAATCTTTGTTGAACCGGAAGGCTTTCGGTCGAGAAATACTTGAATTTTCTGGTTTAATTCACGAATTTTGTGATGTTGCTATTATGAAGACGAGAGAGAGAGAGAGAGTGAGAGAGAGAAATAGAGACAGAGAGAGAGAGAAAGAGAGAGAAAGATGGCGTGAGAGTAAGAGTGAGGGAGAGAGCGAGAGAGCGAGAGAGTGAGAAAGCACGGGAGAGAGTGGCGGTAGTGAGCCGGAAGATCGAAAATCCCATAGCAAATTGTTAGCCCAAAATCCTATTCCGTTCCCTTTGAAACTTCACGAGGAACTGGGGGAAATTCGCGTCCCCCGGGACGATTATGTGCAAACACAGAGGAAAAGCTTCCAGCCCCATTAAAGGGCTTAATCCTCCACCTCATCCTCATTCTCGCCCTATTTTTTTGGGCCAACCCCAACGCGCTGCTGTCCATTTTGATTAGCTTTCAAGGGTGGGGGACTCAATTCCGGCCACCCTGCTGCTGCTGGTAGATGGGGTCGATTTGTGCAATTTCTGCACCCGGATCTAGCACAGGCTGTCTGGTTCTCTCTCTGTCTCTCTCTCGCTCTCTCTCTCTCTCTTTCTCCCTCTCTCTCATTATTACTTCCTGGTCTGGCGGGTCACACTAATCACAAAAAATTATCAGATCGTTTCGGAACGTTAAAGAATCCCTGCTAGCCTCCCCTCTCCAGAGTTTAAAGAATTTCTTAGCGATCTCTGCTAGCTTGCCCTCTGGCTTCAGTAAATTGAAAGGATCTTTGCTAGCTTGCCCTTTTTAGAATCCCAAAGATTTATGCTAGCTTACTTAATTGCTAAACGTGCGATAGACTTGGGCTTAGGCTTAGGCTTTGTCTTGGCTTAGGCTGAGGCTAGGCTTAAGCTTAGCTTAGCTAGCTTAGGCTTTGGCGTAGGCTCATCTCAAGCTTCAAAACCCAGATCCTGCCCCTGATCTCCGACACTTCCATTTTATTTTTCTTCGATTTCTGCTCAGCGGCGAAATTTCGAATTCTCACCGCAGGGGGTAGAAGGCCGAAGGGCGGTGGTTCCCCCTGGTGGGTGTTTGAAATATTTAAAGCGAGGTGCCCATTGTGCGTCTAGTTGCCATAAGGACACAACCTCTAGGAGGAGACGAGAGGAGGATTGGCCATCGAGTGGTGTACATAGGAAGGTTCGGAAGCACCCCAAAAAAACTTAGAATTCATTTGGTATTTTATACCCTCGAAAAGTTGGTTCTGGTTTATTATCGGGGGGGGGCAGCATAGATGGATCGTATTGCCATTATTCAGCTTATCCATCACCTTGATAAAAATATATATTCCTTCATGGTGTTTTTTATAGTATATTTGAGTACTATATAAAACATTTTAGAAAAAATACTAAATTTGTCACTTTTTGTGAATTTTTATAAAATAACTTTTTATATAAATCACGTTTAAAGATAGCTATAAGCACTTGTCGCACCGCCTTTAAAACAATACGTTTTCCTAAAGAATCTTTGCTACCTAGCCTTTTCGTAATTGTTTCCCAAGGCGTCTCTGCTAGCCTGCCCTTGAAAATTTAGATTTGAGCCTTCGGGGGCCCTTTAAAAGTTTTCAAACCTCAGGCTACACTCTCTTTTTTTGCCTTCAATGGCCCTTGAAAGTGTCATAGTCAGCTGCCTCCCATCCCAAGCCCTTTAAAATCGGCGCTAGTCCGACTAGACATATTCTGAATCCCCTCCCAGACTCACCAAACCCCATTTCTCGTCAGTTTCCGCTTTCACAAGTTTCAAAAGCGCACGAATATGGCCTCAGCGCCCCGTATCACAATAACCAAATTTAGGGCCCCGTCCTGGGGCCTCTTAGGGCCCAGTAAGGGCCCAGACCGGGGTAAGGACCCCGACGCGTGGAAATCTACTCAAAAAAATTTCGCACTTGAAGGGGGCTCGACTCGCCCACCTGGCCGCCTTCTTTCTTGTCGAAATTTGGTGAAGCATATGACTGGGTATGGCTGGCCACTGGGGGTCTACTCGGGTCCAGGAAGTGAGTCAGACCAATTTTTTTTGCCTTCCGCTTTCCCACGCCCGAATTTGGAAACAGCTGCTAGGCGTAGACGCGGGTTAGCGTTTGGCTTGGCTTAGGATTATGCGTGGCTTAGGCTTAGGCTCAGGCTTAGGCTTAGCTTATGATCATGCATGGCTTAGGCTTAGGCTTGTCTGGGCTTCGGTTCCGTTTAGGACTGGCTTTTCTTTGTTTGAAGCCTCAGCTAGGCTTGGCTTGGTTCGAGCTGAAGCTATTGCTGTTCAGCCCGACGGCTTACGTTGCGTTGACTTTCCGCTTAGGCCTTCTCTGCTTTCAGCTTTCAGCTTAGGATTGGGATTGGTGGGTCTGAGGATTAAGCTCAATCAGGGTTGGTTGGTTTTTTTTGTGGCTTGAGTTTCGGCTTCAATTTTTACGTGGGCTTTGCATAGGCTTCACTTTGCACTTCGTAAGCTTAGCTCAGGCCTAGGCTTAAGCTTAGGGTTAGACTCAGGCTTAGCTACGGCTGTCTCTGGCTTGGCTTTATCCTTGCTTCGGCTTTAAAGTTTTTGGATCTACCAGCATTCCTTTAAATTTCAGCCCCAGCAACATCCCTTTGTGCGTGCGTAAACACAGAGCACGCGGTTCGTTGACTGGTTCAATGGAGCCTCCTGCCAACCACAGTAATTCCATAAGCGCTCCTGTCAAAATCAGGCCACCCAAATCGAGCGTCAATAGTAGTCGTTCGTCTAGTCTAGTCTGGCCCCCGGAAAAGCAACAAAACGACTTCCGGATCGGGAAGTGGTTTGAGTGTTGATTTTAAAGGAAGCTATTTCGATATATTTAACCGATTACATCATGAAATTCTTGACCGGAACCGATCGAACATGCCTTAGAATGACATTTCCTTCACTCGCGGGTGATTCCGGGGCACTACTAGCTCCGATACACGCCACAGAACACGAGAATGTCACACGATTTCGCCTGTCGACCTTTCCTTTTCTTGTGTAGGCCTTGTGGGTAAGTGATGTGCGGTAGATGATCACCGATCCGCTAGAAGAATCTAGAACCAACCCCCCGAATTAGTCAGCCCATAAAATAACGTTCGACCTGCATAATTTTGGTTCCTCCCCGGGAAACGCGGAGTTTGCTCTTCGCTTCCGGGAAGTGGCGTAGAAGCGCGGTGTTTAAAAATGTCCCTCCCCCAACTTCTTGCTCTCTCTCTCTCTCTCTCTCTCTCTCTCTCTCTCTCTCCCTCTCGCTCTCTCTCTCTCGCTCTCTTACTCTACCTAATGAACTGCATCCCAATTATGATGCTTCGAGGCCTTCCAGAAAACAACCCTTCCGGGAAATCACGCAAGATCCACGCACATTACGCAAAGTTATTTATCTCTCCCTCGTCCAAGGGGTCAAATATTTATGCGAAGATCAGCGAGTGTTGGGTGGGTTACGGTGGTTAGACGTCATTTAGTATGGTTAGATCGTTTTTGGCTTAAATTTTCAGCATTCCTCAATGATTCCTGCCAGCTTGGAAGTGAATTAGCTTCCACAAAAATCCCGATTAGCTATCGGCCTCTTTTCGTCATCGAATTCCACGGGTTGTCCCTGCTAGCTTACTAGCTTGCCGCTGGGTCCGCCGATATCTGATAATTTTTATACCTTTTTACCCCATTCCCAAAATGGTTGATGCTCGCTTGCCCTATCTTTTCACGCGACGATTCCAAAAAATCTTTGCTAGTTTGCCTTGCGTTTTCGGAACCGATTCTCGATAATTTCTGCTAGTTCCCTTCAATTTTTGACACCAGCAGATCTCCATGCTTTCTAGAAACTTCTCCCTTCCCCCAGAATCCAACTTCCCAATGATTCTATCCAACGCAGGAACTTCATTTTTGAGTAAACGTTTCCGAGAAGCTCCCAATTCCGCCACCGCCACCCTCTGATCCTGCCCTGGGAACCGGCACGTAGCCTTCCGCCCCTCCTAGCTATCTTCTTGACCCTCCCTAAGGCCAAGATTTGAATAATTTGCCTGATTCCAAGAAGGACCTGCTGGACAAATTTTCCACCAGACCCTGGGCGCTAAGCTGGGCCCCGTAGCAAAATAACAGACGTTGGGTGACTGGACGAGACTCTAGTTGAGCCTAGACGCGATTAATTTGGGGCCGACGCAAATTTTTGGAATATTGAATCGAGGGAATGCTTGTACTAGGCTTAGGTTAGGCTTAGGCTATGCTAAGGCTTAGGTTTAGGCATATGCTGAGGCCTAAGCTTTACCTAGGCTTTGGTTAATTAGGCTTAGGCTTAGGCTTAGGCTTAGGCTTAGGCCTTGTTATTCTTAGGCTTAGGCGTTGACTGCGTCTTCAGCTCAGGCATCCGCAGAGGCTTAATTAGGCATAGGTTTAAGCTTAGGCCTTGGTTTTGGGTCTAGCGTGCTGATCCGTTTTAAACTCCCAGACCAAACTATACGCAGAAGCCCACCGGCTATGCAAATATCACGCCCTCTCCTTCCGGTCTGGCCGGTCTGGCCGGTCTCGGATTTTGATGTTCTCGTTAATTTGTTCGCTCTCTCTCTCTCTCTCTCTCTCTCAAAATACGTTGTATTAATTCCGGTAATTTCCAGGGAAGACCAGATCTTCGCGTCGCGTCGTGGTGCCCATAGAAAGAGTCGGACAATGGGCTGGGGGTTGACGTCTAATCCCGTGTGGGGTTGGGGAACACCAACCTTTGGCTGGCGGTTAGGACATTAATCTTCGAATTTTAGGGTTATTTGCTGGGTTTTGAGATTTCTTAATTTTTTGAGCATCGGAATTTCGAAGAATCGCTGCTGACTTGCGACGCAAAATACCGAAAAACGGTTGTATTCAAATGCGCGAGGCGGGAAGTATCTCCCTCTCTCCCTCTCTCTCTCACTCTCTCTCTCTCTCTCTCTCTTTTTCTCTCTCTCCCTCCCTCTCTCTCTCTCTACAACCAGGATGAACATCAGCGTTAGGTTGTCAATCCCATTTTTTGATTCTGGCTGGGTGTGAGCCTGTGGCCCAGCCCAGGCCCCCTTTCTGGGGTTTAATTAGGGCAACACGGAAATGGTGGAACGCGGTGGAAGAACGGAAGGAGCCAGACCCAGACACTAAAGGCCTTCGGAAAGAATTTGTAGCCAGAAAAAGGCTTCGGAGGGCAACGAGCAGAGTTCAGGGACGGAAGACCGGGTGGTGGGAACGTTTTGGAACATTTTGGAATTTTAGCGATACTACAAGGAGATTTTAAAGCGACAAAAACGTAATGAAAGACTTTCTCTATATCTCTCGCTCTATCTCTCTCTCTCTTTCTCTCGCTGTCTCTCGCTCTCTCTCTCACTCTCTCGATCTCTCTCTAGCTTCATAGCCTCGGATTTTCCTTTACAAAATTTTACGCGGGGCAGGCTAGCAGCGATTTTTCAGGACTTAAAAATCTGCCAAGCTCTTTTCCCAAATCTTCTTAAATGTTACGTTTGTAAGTTCGTGCTCATCTTTGTGCTCCGAAGCTCAAAAATTCAGCGGCAGCCGAGTGCCGTTTCCTCCGAATTTTACGATTTTTTCGTTTTTTTTGCCACCTTCTGTTCGCTAATTCAGCAAGGGCCCTTTGGCCCCACGTACCCTAATAGTAAGGGCCCTTGAGCCGATGGGCCACAGCCAGGAGGGCCCTCCCCTCAATCCCGCACTTCCTATCCTAATCGGAATGCCCGACGCGCGCATTTTTTTGCTGCGAAATTTAGAGAATTTGCACAGGTTGATTTGGTTTTAAGTTTTGGTGAGGGAAATAAAGAAAGAAAGAGTGAGAGAGAGAGAGAGCGAGAGCGACAAAGAGCGACAGTCAGAATCTATGGCAAAACAAGAATTATCCAAAAACCCTCATCCGTCACTAGTCCAATCCCACTCCTCCCTTTCTCTTTTCGACTCATGATGCCCTTCCTCATTTAAAGGGCTCTGGGCCTCTGGCTCCTTGAATGAGATTCGGGGGCCGCTCGTTTTTATGACGTTTCTTTTTTTGGGTCTATTTTTTTTCTCTCGTGCTCATTCTCTCGTGCTCACGATTTGTGTCCCCTCTCTCTCTCGCTCGCTCGCTCTCTCTCTCTCTCACTCTCTCTCTTTCTCTCTCTCTCCCTCTCTAATTAAACCTGGATCCGGCTTTTGACCCGATTTTACGCAGGTCTTCGAGAAACCTTTTTTTAAAGGTACCGGCAAGGTTCACTCGTGGATTTTGGTCATGAAAGCCCACAAAAATTCGAGTCGCGACACGCGACGTTACGGCATAACTCGTTACGCAATGCAAACGTGAGAGTCGCTACGTGGGGCGGTATGCGAAGCTATTTTTGTCGATTTCGCCGTGTTCCAAACGCATTAATAGCCACTAATTTTCCTGATTCAAATCCCAGCGGATACCCGATACCCCCCTTCACCCAGCGCCCCGACATCTGATTGTTTTTCGCCATTTTATCCCCTTCCTGAATCTTTTCATCAATTCCCTGCTGTATTTGGCAGGTCTGGGCGGTTCGTGAGGAACGGGAAAATTTCTAGGTTTTTTTTTCGATACGTTACGCTCCAAATTACGGCTTAAGAGCATTGAAAAAGGTTAACATTACATTAATGAGTCTATATTCTCGTGCTCGACCCGTCTTCTATACTTCTCTATCTCTCTCCCTCTCGTCTGTCTCTGTTTCTCTCTCTCCTCTCGATCCCTGACACTCTCTTCCTCTCACTCTCGCTCTCTCTTCCAAAAGTATTTCTACATCTCCCGTTTTAACTTTCCCGAACTGCGTAAAGTGGCTCTTCACCTAACTCGCCGGCAAAAAAGAAGCAAAAAAAACTCGGGCCACCCATTCAAGGGTGGCTGGATATCAAATTTTCCCCGGCCATCCACGCGCCGCCGGCACTTTGACGCCCGATTCGGCGGATTTTTCGGGGATGTTATGCGTATACCTTGAACATCGGTTTTAGGGGTTAAAAGCCGGTGGCAATCAGGGTTTCCGGGGAGGTAAGATTTACTAAAGAGACAATGAAGGTAGGAGGTATGGATTTTCTGCTAAAGAGATATGCCTGTTTCGCTAACGATAATTTGCAATGTTGGCTTTGTAGCGAAATGCTAGTTTTTCGAGCAAGAGATGTGCTTCACGAACCGTGTTTTCTCTTTCTCCCTCACTCTCGTTTTCTTTCTCATTGTCTCACTCGCTCTCTCTTTCTTGCTATCTCTCGCTCTGGGTTTAGCTCTACATCCCTTGCCGGTACCTTTAGAACAGGACACTTTTTTCTTGCCCTAAATTTTGGAGGGTGCCAATAGATGCCATTTCTCTCTCTCTCTCTCTCTCTCTCTCTCTCCCGCTCACTCTCTCTCACTCTCTCGCTCACTCTCTCTCTCACTCTCTATCCGTCTGTACGTGTTGAAGGTGAGATTGGCAAACAGTGCCCAAAGCCCCCCCCCCCACACACCCACGTTTTTCCGCTTTTCATTGAATTAGAGAGAAAGCGAGAGAGAAAGAGCGAGAGAGAGATAAAGAGAGAGAGAGAGGCCTGACTGGTCAGTGGGAAAATTGGAAAAATCCCAACCCCCGATTTTGGACTGGGAAATTTGATTTTTGAACGAATTGTAGGATTCCGAATCACTGTATTGTATCACTGTGATCTGGAATTTTACGAAACGTACGATAAGCTACTAATTACTCCCTGATTTATCTTCCTTAGAGATGCAAATCGAGTTCGAGAACGGCTGGCGAGTGGTGAAGGCAAGTTCTAGCGGCTTGGCTTGGGAGTGCGCTTTTTAAAGGGCCATTGAAGTGGAATGGTAGCATGTAGTTTGTAGTTTGTAGCCTAAAACCAAGGTTAATACGCGAATATAATTTTTTGGGTTCTTTTGCATTATCGGGGGGGTAGTTTATTGCTCCCTTGATACCCCGTCTCCCGATAATGTGAAAGCACCGAGATAAAGCATAATTTAAAGGTCTTAAAAAATGTAGTTTGATTGTAGTTTGTAGTTGGGAAAAATTTGTTTAAATTAAGATAAATAATGGCTTATTAGTGTTAAATCTATTTTTGTTTTAGCCCGCTTTTAGTTTATAACAATTTCCTAATAGGTTGGAATGCAAATCCCAATTCCAATCCCAATTTCATTGACAAACTTTACTACAATTTCTATTTTTTGTAGTCTTTTCGAGTTGTGACTCACTAAGTGCTAATAAAATTAAAAATTTATTAATTATGGTCGCCGTCTCGAAATTGTCGTCATTTTTGTGGAAATGCACGCTATGAAAAGCTGGCTATAATTACTTCCCCTATTTTTTTAAGCATTTCTGAAATTTCTGGATTTTTCTGAAAAAAAATGCACTTTGCATCACGCAATTTTGTTCTCTTAACTGGGAGCTTTAAAAGGATGTTTTTTCTCAAAGGTAATCTTTTGATATATGCAAATTTCTCTCTCACACTCGTTATCTATCGCCACCTCTTTGTCTCTCTCACTGTCTCGCACGCTCTCTCTCTCTCTCTCTCTCGCTCTCCATCTTCCCAGACTCCAGTCTATGATCGACCATCTATTAACGGGCTCCGATTCCGTTCACTCATTCAAATTAGGCACCCTTCGAGACGCGAGACCAACTAGTGAAAGGTTGTTTATTGGGGCATGTGTAAAAAGGATTGTCGCGGAGTGGAGGGGGATTATTGAGAACCACTTCCCCCTCCCGACCCATCACCCTTGTTGGCCATTGTTCTCTATATTCAGCTTTTTCGAGAGGTGCTCTCTCTCTTTGTCTCTCTCCTCTCTCTCTCTCGCTCTCTCTCTCTCCTGTACCCAATTATTCACAGCCTCCTCCATTTTTTTGGTACAGGGGGTGAATAACGAGGGCTACGCACTACACCCCCGTACGTGTGGCAATCAGGGTTGAAAATGGACTGTCTAGCCGGTTAAGTCTGTGTTTTGGACCTTTTGGGTGGCGTTAAAGGGGCGTGACAGTGAAACCAGCGCCTCCTGCCCTGAAAATTTATTAGTTTCGCAGTTTGTTGCACTTTGTACTTTAAAGGGTCGTGTAGGCAGCCTAAAAATTGGCGTTTCGTGCCTTAGAGTTGTTTTGCAGTCTACCGAGAATTTCCATCTGTAAGCCTCTCTCTCGCTCTCTCTCATTTTTTACCCGGAAAAGCAGCCTTCTTTACTCATTAATTTTATCACCTGCTCTCTAAGAATGGTAGATGAACTTGGGCTCTATTTTTGTCTGCTTCAGAAGAAAATCAAACTAGACGCAAACAGAATTAGTTTTTAGGCATTTGAATTTTGACCTGCAGAAAAATTCTCATCTTGCGGAGCCTGGGAGAAACGATAATTCGATTTTGGTTGTGAAGTGATCGGTGGAAACGATGATACTTTACATTGAGCCTAAGCCTAAGCCTAAGCCGAAGCCTAAAGGTAAGCCTAAGCCTAAACACGGCTAGACACCAATCTCGTTGATCCAACAACAAGAACCTAATAACAATCTGCATAATCCGCGCGTGCGTGTCTAAAAGTTCAATGTAACGTGGGAGCGTTACGTACTCCCGCGTTCCGGTCTATTGCACACTGGAAATGTCGTGGATTAATGATGTTCAGCCACTGGTTCAATCTTTCCCCTACTTTCTCTCTATTTATCTCTCTCTCTCTCTCTCTCTCTCTCTCTCGCTTAATCTGTCTCTGTTTTTGTCTTGACACTATTTTTTCAGGCGCATTTAAATTCCGAGATGACTACACGAGAATCCTAAACCAACCCTAGACACCCCCCATTTCTTGGTACTCATTGTTTTCCCACACCCCATAATATTTCCCAATAACGCTACACCGTCTAATAGCCGTGGGCGCTGATATTTGAGCGCCACTCTCCCTCTACCGAAGGCTATGAAACTTGACCCATGCCAAAATACGGCACTTTACCCCCTTTCTTTGCTTTTTACGGGGTTTTCGATAACTCTGCTCTGCCTTGCTCTCTTGCCCTTTCTCGCTCTCTTTTTCTCTGTCCTTCTCTCTTTCTTTCGCTCTCTCTCGCTCTCTCTTTCTCGCGATACCGATATCGTCTGCTCCTCCCTTAACTCGTTAACAAAATCCTATGACACTACTTTTTGAAGGAATTTTGAGAGGTTTTCCAGGCGTTCCTAAGTGATTTCTGCTAAATTGCCCACCTCCGTTTTTCCCAAACGGTCGCCGCTAGCTGGCCTTGATTGCTTTTCTCAAAGGATCACTGCTAGCTCGCCTACTAACCCACTTTTTCGAATATGCCTCACTCGTCGCTCTTTCCCTCTCTCTCGCTCTCTCTCCCTCTCTGTCGCTTCTCCAAAGTCGGACAAATCCTATAATTCCTTAAGACCCCTAATTTCGTGCCAAACCCACCAATTCCAGTATACCAAAAGTTTCTTGCTCTAAAAATTACCACTTTCCAGTGTAAAATTGCGAGTTTTGTTTCTTATAGGGCAGCGTCTGAAGCCAAATCTCTCTCTCTCTCTCTCTCCTTTCACCCCTCAGGCCACAAAACTAACCCACCCATTTGTGTTAGTGGCCGATCCGGACCGAGAGTCCACCCAACACCTCTAAACGGCCATTTTTCCCAATTTTTTATGGCGTCGAAATCAAAACTTGCCGAAGGCCTTTAATGGCGTTTTGATGGGTTTTGAGGGACCCTGGCTAGACGGCGTGATTTTACGACTGACACCGAGGGTCCAGAGATCGTCGCGGGTCCAAAAAGACGCTTCTTCTTTGATTCCTCAATAACCCCGGCTAGCTTGCCCTGGACTTTGAATAATTGTTGGAATGAATTTTTAGCAATTAGTTTTGTAATGTTGCGTTTTCACAATGTTTCTCTTTGGTTCCCAGGCTCCCAGAAATTCTCCAAATTTCAGCTGCCAATTTTGCAGCCATTTCCCTGAATGCTAACAAATTCAGGAATTAATTGCTGACGACTTTTGGCATTTCTCTCTCTCCCTCAGTCTCTCTCTCTCTCTCTCTCTCTCTCTCTCTCTCTCTCTCTCTCTCTCTGGACGCCTCCGCTATCCTAAAATAGACCTGTTTTTTACTCTCGCCCAGGTGGATTGAGAGGCCTATTTAAGCCTAAGCTAAGCCTAAACCTAAGCCTAAGCCTAATCCTAAGCTAGGCTCAAAGCCAAGTCTAAGCTAAGCCTAAGCCTATGCCAAACCTAAGCCAAGCTAGACGAGCCCAGCCTAAGCCATTTCAAAATAAATTCCATTTTGATCGCTATTCTTATGCTGCCTTCCCCAGAATCGTTTCCAGACTCCAGACTCCTCCAAGTGATTTCCGCGGCGCTACCTAGAGACGCGCAACCAGTTTCACTTCACAAGATTTCCCCCCGCTTCAGCGCGCGGCTCCCGGAAAGGTTTTTTGGCCGCTGGAAATATTTAGTTTCGGCTTTTCCGCCCTTGAAATTTCCGGCGTAAACGTGTTGGGATTTCACGGAAACGCCCACGGGGGATGACTAGAATTTGGTCGAAAATCGAGAGGGCTAGGGGGTATAAAGGTCGGACTCTTATGGTTTGATTTACTGTGCTGGCGAGACGTTATGGAACTCATGGAGGTGAGGACTAGGTTTAAGCTTAGGTTTAGGCTTAGGATTAGACTTTGATTTAGGCTTAGGCTCGGCTTAGGCTTGGCTTAGACTTGGCTTAGGCTTGGCTTAGACTTGGCTTAGGCTTGGCTTAGCGCTTCGGCAAGCTTACCTTTAGGCCTTGGATTTCAACCTCTAAAGGCCGAGAGAAGGCAAGCAAAAACTCAAAATTAAAAATTTTTGCCTTGAAAAGCTGAATTTTTCTTTAAAGGAGGCGTGACAGTTGGAAATCAGTTTTTCAATTTTTTTCCCACAAATTTGATGCCTTCGCAGTCCCTTTCAAAGCTTTAAAGGGAGAGCGACAGCCTTTCCCCCTTTAAATTTCCCCCAATTCCCCTTTTCACCTTTGTGGGCTTCACGGCTTCTCCTTCTGCCTCTTCCCCCACTTCCCCTTAAACCCCACACCCATCCCCCAGGCCAAGATTGGCTTTGGCCCCTTTTCTAAACATTGCCCCTTTAGGGCCAAGCCTTCGGCTCTGGGCCCTCCTTTATTGGCCGTAGCCCCGATTTATTTACTTTCTCAATTTAGGGGAATGGGAGCAAAAAGTTCCGGGTGGCGAACGGAAGCGACATTTTTTTGCAGTCTTGCATCTGCGATGTGAGAGAGAGTGAGAGCGAGAG
The DNA here is from genome assembly GCA_038088335.1 of Mesorhabditis sp. LJ9110. NCBI lineage: Eukaryota > Metazoa > Nematoda > Chromadorea > Rhabditida > Rhabditidae > Mesorhabditis > Mesorhabditis sp. LJ9110. Next base: position 500,916 of record JBBGBA010000044.1, on the reverse strand, counting down.
AGAGATAGAGAGAGAGCAACACTTTTCGACCCGTCACGGGTCTGAATAAAACAAAAAAAAACCGAATGAATGTTGTGGCACGTACTCAGTGACAACCTATTGAAAAATTGGCTAAATTCTGGCCTTGTCAGACCCTTTGAAAGGAAGTTTTGCCAGCTTTCACCGTTTTGCATCGCTATTTCATTCTAGATTTTTCCTAAATTGAACCTGCATTGATGATAGACCTAAACCGGCCCGAATTTTTTCAAAGTGACGTTTCTTTGACGTGATAAGCTTGAGCTCACGCTCCCACAAAAACCTTATTCCAAATGTCGAGTGGCGTCAACCCTGGCCCAACCGGAAAAATAGAACAGGTGTTTTTTGGGATTTCCCTTAAATTACAGCCATTCTACCGTACCTCCCCTCGGCAGGTGAATTGCGGGAAAAACGAAAATAACGGGGGACCAAGCTTAAGAAGCAACCGGATTTTCATTCGAGATCTATAAGCTTTGCTATGAAAGATGCGGAAAAGGTTTATTGCTCTCTCTCTCTCTCTCTCTCTCTCTCTCTCTCTCTCTCTCCGTTCTTTCATTTTCTCACTTTGCATTTCTCAGTTTTCGAGTCCATCTACTGGTTTTCCGATCTTTGCATAGCGCTGAGCGCCGCGAGAGATAGATCCAAGAATTCAAGGTAGGCGGGATGGCTGCTCCAGAGCTGCATCGCGTGCCTTGGGTCCATCTTGCAGACCCAGGACCCCCATTCCATCTCAAAAAAGTTTACGGCCATATATTTATCGTTCGGGGACATATTTCGGAATTTGTAAGCGGCTCTCTCATTGGCTCTCTCTCTCACTCTCGCTCTTCTCTCTCTCTCTCTGTCTCTCTCTCTCTCTCTCGCCAGACGTTTCAATTTGTCCGCCACCAGACATGACGGCAAATGGCGCATAACAAATGTTGCGAGGATGACTGGGTGGTTTCGAGGAATTTTAGAGTGGCCTAGAGCAACGTTCCGTTGGCTTGGTTGGGCTTAGGCTTCGGCTTAGGCTTAGGCTTAGGTTTAGGCTTAGGCCTAGTCTTAGGCTAAAGCTTAAGCTTAAGCTTAAGCTTAGGCCAAGGCCGAGTTTGGTCTTGGACCTAACCCTAATTACCCTTTGTTGCCATCCGGAACATTACTTTTTCCGATTGTTTCCCCTATTACACCACAGCTGGCTGTGGCTCCACCCCATTCCTCCTTCCGTTCGACTCCTCTTTTCAGTCCGTCCTCAGATCGGCCCGAATTTATGGGGTCGCCCCTCCAGCTGATCGTTTGTTTTGGCTACTCACCCACTCGATCGCCCCGGTCTCAAAACACTCAGCTTTTCATTGCGAGTTTTTAGCGAGTTTTATAGAATTTTCGAACGTCGATTTTGTAGCGTCTCTCTCACTCTGCCTCCCTTGCTCTCTCTCTCTCTCTCTCTCTCTCTTTTTTTTTCTCGACTCGTCAACTCTATTTTTTCCGAAATTTGCCAAAGTTTAGCTTTGATCTTCCGACCTCCCGATTTTTCAAACACAAAATTCCTCATTTTCCTGCTCTGTAAAACCCAAAATCAACCTCGCGCACCTACCTGGAAACCTCCAATTTTGCACAAAACGTTTTGACGAGTTTTTGGTGCCGAAATCAGGGCATTACGTGGGGGATTTGCAGCTTTGACAGGAAGTCTGGTCTGGCTAAAGTTGAGTGTTCTGCATGATAAATAGGGGGTTTTTGTAGGCTTGCAGACACTTCCGGGAGCAGGTAGCAATGTAATGAAAAATTCTGGAGTTGAGGGCGGATGAGAGAGAGAGAGAGAGAGAGTGAGGAGGGAGACATAGAGCAAATTTTGTAGCTGGTCTTCAGGTATTCTAATCGCCAGTTTCCGGGGTTCCAGGAGAAGCTGATATTAAGCTAATTTTTTTGAGAGCCCTACCATTATCAACAATTCTCAATAATTATCCATACATCTTTGAATATACTTTATGTTCCGGGTGTAGAAGACTGTATCGCTAAATTCGAAGCGGATCTCTCTCTCTCTCTCCCTCCGACTCTCTCTCTCTCTCTCTCTCTATCTCTAGCTGAAAGTCGATTTTTCCCCTTTTCTAAATGTCAGGACAGCAAGTTCCCTGCTCTGCCTCAACCCTTTTCTAATCCAAAATCTTCGCCCTCCCGGACTGGCTTAACAATAATAATTCCAGTTTTTCTGGCAAAAGATCGCCAGTTTTGTGCAATTTTCCGGGACTCGAAAAATTTTGAGACATGCTCAAAAATTTAGAAAGAGTTATTTTAAATTTTTCCCGAGTTACTGTAACTTCTCCGCGCGCCAAAGTACGGCCAAGTCTACGTCTAAGACTAAGCCTAATCCTAAGCTTGAGCCTAAGCCTAAGCCTACGCCAGACTGTTGGCAGTGTCTTTATATGTTACTTTTTCTGCTTTTAATCTCAAAATGTTTTATGGTAATCCGACGATCATTGGCCCCCAAAAACTAACTTTTACCCCGTCATTAGTATTCACGCGTTCAACGGGTACTCGCCAATTTCGGGACTTTTTACGTATTTACGTCGGGCCGACTACTGCTGCCCCGAGGGAGGCATGTTTTGAAAAATTCTAATGGATCGGAAATCCAGCTTTTCGGCGTCTGGAGCTGGGAATAACATGCAGAACACGCATCGATCATTCAAGATGTTTTTTCCGAGCTTTTACGCTTCTGCAAAATTACGATCACTATTACTTACGGTGTTTTAAAAAGCGCTACCTTGCGTTGCTTGAAGTTCTCACCAAATTCTGGCCAGAAATTCCAAATCTAACGCTTTTTTGATGTGGATTTTTCAGCCGGCCATGAACTGCAGCGACGGGCCGCCGCTGTTCGACCTGGACGACTCGTTGACGTCGTCGATTTTGAATATTACGGTCGAATTTAAGAAGTGAGTTGCTTTTGGGGGTTACTGTGGTCCTAAAATTGTCATTTTCCACTTAATGTTTCTCGTTAATTACCTCACTACACCATGATCTTGCCGAAATGATACTTCTAAGAGAACTAACACTGATTCTTTGCGGAATTTGGCTTCGCGCTCCCTTTAAATCGTATATTTCAGTTTCTACAAGCCCATCCACCGATACCTGGCCGTCATTTTGTGCATCGTCGGCCTGCTGTTCAACTCGGTTCACATTTGGGTGCTCAGGCAGTACGTTTCTCTCTATATTTCTCGCTCTCTCGCGCTGGCTCTCTCTCTCTCCTTGCTTCTAATACCCAAAAAATTTAGACCCCGACTACGATCCACATCTGTACACACGGTGTTGATCGGAATCGCGTGCTCAGACATCAGCACGATGGTCAGCTACCTGGTAAGTTGCTTGCCCTATAGGCTTAGGCTTGGGTTTAGGCTGAGCTTGGGATTAGGCAAAAGCCTAGGCTTCGCTGGCTTCGCGTTTCAAAAAACTCCAAATTTCAGATCTACAACACTCGCTTCGAAATCTTTGAGCACCGCTACGGCTACTCTTATATATGGACGGGGATTCTCGTGGTAAGTTAGGATTAGCTGTGTATCTCTCTCTCTCTCTCTCTCTCTCTCTCTTCTCTCTCTATTTCTCTCTCGCTCTCTCTCGTTATTTAGCTCAATTTGCAGCTCCACGTAACCCTCTCCATCGCCTGCCACGCCATCACCCTCTACCTGGTCGTGCTGATGGCATTCATCCGGTGGCGGGTGATGATCAATCCAGGGAGCGGGTGGATGAGGACGCAACGAGCTTGGTGAGTGCCTAGGCTTAGGCTTAGCTTAAGCTTAGCTTAGGCCAAGACAAGGCAATCACTCGAATTATTTCAGCATTGGCTGCATCTTGCTGGCCGTCTGGGTGGCGATGCTGAGCATACCGACTTTTCTCAACCACCAAATCCTCCCGAGCTACTATTACTTAGATGAGAATGATAAGAAGCACTACTTGTATCAGTGAGTTTTAAAAACACTTTGCTTGAAAGAGAGACAGAGAGAGAGAGAGAGCGGAAGAGAAAGAAAGTATCGCTTCAGAATCGGCTTCTCCAACATGATGCTTGATAACGGTTGCGTGTTGATGAAGGCCAACCTGTGGATAACTGGCATTTTCATGAAGGTAGACATTTAAAAACTAAGCCTAAGCTAGCCTAAGCTAAGCTCTAAGCTCAATAATTTCTTTTTCCAGGCGATCCCCTGTTTCTTGCTCTTCTGGCTGACCGTCGGCTTGATCCACCAGATGCGCGTAAACAGGATGAAGCGGAAGCTCATCCTCCACGTCAAGGAGGACGAGAAGCAGAGGAAGAGAGGTAGTGACTCTTTCTCTCACGCTCTCACTATCACTCTCTCTCTCTCTCTCTCTCTCTCTCTCTTTGATCTGACGAAATAATTATAATCCTATTAAATTTGAATTTCAGGCGATCAAACCACATACATGCTCCTCTTGATGGTCAGCGTCTTCCTCTTTACCGAGTTACCGCAAGGCGTTATTGCCATTTTGAGTGGTACGTTTTTGAACAGTATACATTACAATATCCTGGATTTTTAGCAATGTACACCCAGGAATTCCATCGTCACGTCTACGCGCCATTGGCTGATGTTCTGGATTTGTTGAGGTCAGGATTTGCCTTATTTTCTCTCTCACTCTCTCTCTCACTCTCTCTCTCTCTCTCTCTCTCTGTCATCTTAAGTCGTTTTTCAGCCTCGTCAACTGCTACGTGGCCTTCCTGGTCTACGTTTGCACCTGTTCACGCTACAGGCAGACGCTGCTCACGATTCTACCAAACGTCGATAGGTGCGTAGTGTAAATTAGCTTTAATCTGGCTGCATTACATTATTCAGACATCGACGGAACTAATTAAAAATTGATTTTTGGTAAAAAATACAGTAAATTTCCGGAAGCCTGAAAATTTCGATTCCTCGAAGGAAGTCGATTTTCACGATTCCAGTTTTTTGGGCGATTTTTTTATCTGATTCTGATCTGGCTGCAAATCCATTGTAGACGTCTTTCGAACGACCCACTTCGACTGCATACTATAGTTATATTCTCCAGAATCATGTCCAATCTGACAACACGCCAGAATACGCTGGTAAACCCGCAGAAACGAGACTCGTTGGCGCCGAATGGGACAAAGGTGAGGAGCTCTCTCATGCCTCTTGCTCACTCTCTCTCACTCTCTCTCTTGCTCTCTCGCTGAACCACCTCTTTCCAGGTAATTCCCCAATCAGTCCGACGCTGCAGCCGCTCCGAGGTGGTCAACACGGAAGTGACAGCCCTGGTCAACGGCCGTGAAAGCTGTACAGACACGTACTTGTGAAGCTCCGTAGATTGTACCTTATTTTATTACATCAAGATGAGCTTTTCCCCGCAAAAACCCCTCTCAGCTTACGATAAGCCCAAACTTGTGATGTTTCGGGCTTTAAAGGGGTGTTGAAGGCAAAATGCTGGCTTCGGCTTAGGCTTAGGCTTAGGATTAGGCTCGGGCATAGGCTCAGGCTTAGGCTTAGGCTTGGGCTTAGGCTTAGACTTAGGCGCAGGCTTGCGTAGGCTTAGGCTGAGATTCAGTGAATTTTTGCCTTCTACGCTCCTTTAAACCCCGCCCCCATTAATCTGCCCAATTCTCCCCCCTCCAACTCAGCGATTTGAATATTCCAGTGCCAATTTCTTTTCTATTTCTGTGTTTTCAAATTTTCCGAAAATTTGCCCAATACAATTGGCCCCGTCCTCCACTTGGAATAATGCCAATTTTGCTCGCATTTGAGTGTTTAATTTTTGGATTATTTTTAAGGAATTTTACGTGTACCCTAGTGCTTTACAGAGCCCCTCCCACCCCATTCTGGCACGATTTTTGGTTTTTTCGAACGTTTACACACATTTTATGCAAATCGCGACGGGTCCCCGGTGATCTTTTTGTATTGGATAAAGATGATTTTAGGACGAAAGAATTTACAAGTTTGAGCTGGAAATTGCAAATAATTGATACTAGATTTTTTGTTTTTTAAGAAAAATTTGGTGAGCTCGCAATAAGAATTTAAGGATTTTTTCGAATTTTGACATATTTAATTTTATTTTTTCTGCAAATAACCGGTATTATTTATTTGTGAAATTTAGATACAGAAGATGCAAAAATATTAGCGAACAAAAAAATTAAAATACGCTCCGAATCGTCGGGGTAGCCGCGTGCGGAGGCTGGAGGGGCCGGATCGGCTGAAAACTTTAATTTTCAAGGTTCCGAAAAGTTTGCATACCTCATCGAAGCTTCTCGTCTTGGCGATGATGTTCTGCACGTTTTTACCATGTCCTCTGAGAGGCGATAAAATTTGATTGTTAATTTCAGAAAAACTTCAGCTTTAGCGCTTGAAAAAAACATTGAATTATCTCTTCCTCTATTACGATCTATCTTTCCCTCCCTCTCAGGCTCTGCCTATCTGTTTCGCTCTCTTTCTCTCTCCCTCTCTCCCTCTCGTGCTCTCTCTCCCCTCTCTCTCTGTCTCGCAGTATCTCTATATCTCTGTCTCTCTCTATCACTCGCTCTCTCTTTTTCTCTCGCTTACTTGTACGTAGCCCCAAGCACATATTTCACTCTTCCATGGTCCGATACCTCAAGTTCGCTCTCCTGATCGGTCAGATCCGGTTGTTCCTGAAAAATGGCATAAATGACCTCGTTCTCAAAACTTACAATGCTGTCCTCGGATATGGTGGTGGTTTCAAAATCTGCGAACTGGGGATTCGTTGGGCGGGAGTGGCTGGAAATCGAGAAAAGGATAAAAATATGAGAATACAAAATTCGCCAACGGCCCTAAACCCTAAAGGGACAGTGAAATCATGAATTTTGGTAAGGAAAGAGAGCGAGAGAAAGAAAGAGAAAGCGAGAGAGCGAGAGGGAGATCTCTTTAAACCGAAAATTTTTACGAAACATAACTCGGGATTGCTAAGCGAAAACCCAAAGCAACAAAATTACCTCCTCGCCACTAATGCACCAACTCCGAAAACGGCAATCAGAAAAATAGTATGCATTTTGTAGTACAACGGAAGTTAGGGAAGTAAAAGATACGGCAGCTGAGTACAGAAAATAGGAAATGAACTGAGAAAGTAGAGTTTGGGATGTCTATAAATGGGGGAAGACGTGACCTAGATCCCTCACCTGTAGCCGGGGATGAATAGAGGATTGGCGCGGAATTATCCTACTCTGTTTTGACTCCCACTCGGAACCACCGTAGCCCTTTCGATTTCTATTTCTCGCTCTCTCTCTCTCTCTCTCTCTCTCCCTCTCTCTCCAAAAAATGGCCCCAATCCGAAAGCCGAAATTGGCCTCACCCTCCGCCCCTCGCCCCCAAGAAGCAACACCTGGCTTCCGGGAGCGAAGATCGTAAGAAGGTTCGAAACGGAAAACTGGTCCTAAGACCGATTTGAGTTTGATTTTAAAGGGATGGTGACAGGAGGAGTCTTAGAAACCGGAGCTATAACAAGTCCTGTAGACCAGATGCCAGTCAATGTGTTACGGCGTGAAATTTGGCAAATCCTGCCCCAAACATACGCGTAGGCTTAACAAGGCTTAGGCTTAGGTTAGGCTTAGGTTAGGCTTAACTCAGGATTGAGCTTGCTAGGGAAGTGCAAATAAAAAACCCAGCAAATCGCTTAGCAAAAATCTGGGTCTGATCGAGTCGGCGACGGGGATTCCGAAACTGCAATCAGAATTTGCAAAACGCTTAATACAAAATAGTTATGAGCATTTTAAGTTTTGCACTACATACTCCGCCCTCCCTTATGAGCCCCTCCCAAAGATGGGTGTCCGCCTGTCGAGTGGTCTAGTGGCTAACTAGCATGCCTCTGGGGCGGAGGGTCTCTGGTTCGACTCCCCGGTCATGCAAATCTTTTTGACTTTTTGGTCAAAGTCAACAACTTTAGACTTTTTCAAAGTTTCGAAGTCCGAAAGTTGATTTTTTAAAATTTTCTTTATTATTGACTGCGTCTAGGCCTGCCTTACGAAAAAATAGAAGTGAATGGAGGGCGGAGAATGTAGTGCAAAACTTAAAATGCTCATAACTATTTTGTATTAAGCGTTTAGCAAATTCTGATTGCAGTTTCGGAATCCCCGTCGCCGACTCTATCAGACCCATATTTTTGCTAAGCGGTTTGCTGGGTTTTTTATTTGCACTTCCCTAGTTAGGCTCAGCTTCGGCTTAGCTTAGTGTTGATCTTAATAAGGCTTATCTTTAAGCTTACCTTAGCTTAGGCTCCCAGAGTTGCCATTCCACCTGCCCCTCAATTCACAGGTGATCAACCCGTCCAAAAGCACGTAATCCTTCGGCTGGATCAGCGTGAAGCTGGTGCTCAATGGTTCTTGCAAGTTCTCGGTGGGGATCCGTTGCGCTCAGCTCGTTTAATTTCCCTCCAGGGAAAGGAAAGCTAGAGGGAGAGCGAGAGAGAGAGAGAGAGAGAGAGAGAGAGAGAAAGAAAGAGAGAGGTGCAGCTGGCAGAAAGCTCCTCTGCCAGGATGATATCCCCTCCACAGTCCGCCCCCGCGCGTTACGCAATCTTTAGGGCATCTTTTAGCCCGGGGGGCTAGGAGAGGCGATGAGAAGATTCAAGTTTTCACCCGGGGCAATCGGCTCGATGGCAATTCCGCCTCTGCAGCCAGCTGTCCTCTATCCCTGCTTCGGCTCATTTCCTTGAAACAATCATCAACACACGCTAAAAAATGGGTCGACTACTGTGGATACTGGCTTTATTTTTGGTTTTAACAGAAATCGTTGATGCGAAGAGGATCAAGGCTTATGAGTGAGTTTTGGCGATTTTTCGATTTTTAGCTGTTTGATAGCGTTTATACCTTTTTGCTATCTCTCTTGCCCTCCATTTCTCTTCATGGTTACGCTCACTCTCACTATCTTGCTTTCTCTCTCTCGCTCTTTCTAACTTTCTTGCTTCTCCTCAAAAGTTAAAAGTACTTGATCGAGTTATGATTTTAGCTAAGAGAGAGAGAGAGAGAGAGAGAGAGAGAGAGCGAGAGAGATAGTGAGGAGTGAGAGAGAGAGAAAGCACGAAATTTTTTACTAATTTGCCATTTTTAGCCGCTACAAAGCCGTCTACAACGAAACCACTTGGGATGATGAGGTGCAGCCGGTTCTGGAGCAGCTCGTCAGGGTAAGCTTCGGCGTAGGTTTCGGCTTAGGCTTAGGCTTGGGCTTAGCTTATGCACCAGTTGGGAGCACTTAGCATTTTCAAAGTCGAGGAGACCAAAATAGTGCTTTTTCCGATTTAAAAGGGGTTTAGGAGCATCGCAAAAACTCTCGCGAGAACGCTGATGACGATATGCTGAAGGAAGCTGATCCGGAAGTGATTCAACCGGTGAAAAACGGGCCTCAGATTATCCAGGCTGGAACGGATGAGCATGCGGACAAGATTGTGGTAAGTTTCTTAGTGGGATGAACAATAAACTACTCAGAATTAATGAATTCTCAATTTAGACGAACTGATAACAAAACATATTTAGCCCCAAATGCCGCTCGCCAGGATCACAATCAAGAAAATTGCGGTTCCGACGAGTACAACTACGGCTCAGCCGGTCCGAGCAATCCGGAGGAGGCTGAAGAAGATGAGGAAGGTGAAGAAGCCAGCGAATACGGATTTCAGGCTAAAGAGGAAGGTGGGAGCAGCGGCTTAGTTAGCTTAAAAGCAGCTTAAGTTTGTGCGTAGGCTTAGGCTTCGGCTTAGGCCTAAGCTTAAGCTTAGGCTTCGGCTTAGACTTAGGCTTAGAGGCTTAGGCTAGGCCACTACCTACTTTTAGACCAAACTTCACAAAAAGAAGCTGGCCGCCGACAAGCTTCGTCGGCTTAACAAGCGCCGCCCGGTTGCCAAGGCCGCAAAAATCACGCGCATCGAGGATTTACCATTAGTGCGCCCTGGAGATATGGTCAACGGGGTCGAGAGAAACTCTGAGCACCAGCTTGACATCATCAGCACCAGGACTACCACCACTGAGCTGCCCATCAAGTTTGATGCCCGGGATTTTGATGCGACAGGTGAGAGAGGGATAGAGACAGAGATTGAGAGAGAGAGAGAAAGAGAGAGAGAGAGAAGCAATCCTAAGAAACTCATTAATAATCAATTCCTTCCAGTCACCCTCAAGCCGGAAACCATTTCCGGAGACCTAACGGCATCAGAAATCGACAGCATCATCGGCGAAACCATCCTCCGACAGCCCGACTCCGAGTTTTCGAAGAACCTGGTACGCACCACATGCCCAGAACATTAATAACACGCCGTCGATAGGCGCGCAGCGTACACGCCCAGCCGTATGCCCTCGGCAAAACCGAATTTCGCCCGAAAATCGCGCCCGTGACGAGGACGGCGGAGATAGGGAAACCCTGGGCTGATGTGGTTTGTTTTTGCAGCATAATTTTGTGATTTTGGCTTAGCTTAGGCTTAGATTGGGCTTAGCTAAGACTTGGCTTAGGATTAACTTAGGCTTAGCTTATGCTTAGCTTCTTAGGCCTAGCCTAGGCTTAGCGTAGGCTTAGCTTAAGTTTAGGCTTAGCTTGGTCTCAGGCTTAGCTTGCTAGAGTGTCTTGTCATCGGATCTCCAGCTCATTCGAGATTCAAGACTTGTTGTTCATTTTGGGAATGCTGTCCCTGATTTTATAGAATTAAAAAACCAAGCGCGAAACCTTAACAACTCGCTCCCCAAGCACCAATGTATGGGCGTCGCCGGCAGTTTTTTAATTTTATAAAATCAGGGACAGCCATTCCGCAAAATGAACAACACAGTCTTGTTCAGAATTCAATTCTCTATCGAATGAGTTGGGTCTCGAATCGTTTTGCCGATGACACCAAAAGGACACTCCTTGTTAGCTTTGCTTAGGCTTAGGCTTAGGCATAGGACTGGGCTTCGAAATTGGCTTAGATGAACTAGCCAGTTTGCTTCCAGGTCCGCATCGACGAATCGGAGCATCACGTACTCGCCAAATCCGTCCCGATCCCCAGCAAAACCATCCAACAATTGAGCGTGGAAAATGAGGAGATCCTGAAGAACATCGAAAGTCTCCTCGTCCCACGGCCTACGGTAGGTTTTTGTGGGCCATACTCTTATGCTAATTTCTCTAGGCCCCAAACAAGGAGCTCCTCCTTCCCGCCGAGATCCCGATCAGCGAGGTAAGCACCTGGATTTGTCATTTTTGGTTTTTTAAGAGACGTCAAAGCCAAAAACAAATTTTAACGGTATTTGAAAGTCCAAAATCCAAAGCCAAGAAAATTCTTTTTGATATGCAAATTTTTAGGTTTTAAGGGGACTGGGAAGTGAAAGGTCCATAGATTCTCACTTCACAGCCCTTTAAGAAGCAAATTTTGAGGATCTAAAGTAAAAAATAGACAAAATTTTGATGTTTTAAAGGGATCGCAAATCCATAGGACCCAACTTTTCAATCCCTTTAAAATGCAAATTTTCAGGTTCCGCTCGATGCCGGCGCGCTGGCCGAGGGAAAAATTGTGTTCGAATCGGAAAAGTAAGTTTAAGGCCGATTTTTCAAGATTTAAATTGTGATTTTTGGCTGCAATTTGCTTCAAAAATTTAACAAAATTTAATTTTTGAAATTTTAAAATTATTTAGCTCGCTCAAACCCCTTCAAATTTGCCCATTTAGAGCGTCCAGCGTTGATCCGCTGCCCCTCTACGTCCCAGCGGCCACAAAAAATAACTAAAATTTTGTAAAAAATTTCCATGCAATTTGAAGGCATTTCGGGTCGAATTTTGTGATTTTGGTTTGTATAAATATTCTATAATTATTTAGATTGTTGTTTAAATACACAAAAATCAATGAAGAGTTTTTTTCAGCTCGGGCAAGGTGATTTGGGCGGGTCGCCCGGGCGCCGAGTTTTTGCCATTTACAAAAACCCTTGCTGGGGTTGCTGATATCAGCAGTAGGGCCGTCGGGTCGACACACACAACATTTCTTTCACCTCGTTTCTGGCAGGGTGATATACTTTAAATGTACATATTTATTTAAATAATTTAAATTTAGTTTGATTATTTAGATAACGTATTTTACTTATAAACGGACGGCATTAATTAGCGGAGTATTAATTTGGTTACGTAATTAAACGGCTGAAACATATTTTTTGTCATTTTAAAAGGCTTAGGCTTAGGCTTTTTTTGAGTGTCGTCGGGACTTTGGCATGGGACCAAGCCTACCCTGTGCAGAAATTTACGCTGATTCCGAATATGGTAACCGTTTTTGCGGTATCGCCATTTCTCGAAAGTTATGAACGATTTAAACCTCAAAACAGCCCAAAATCGGCTACTTTCGATAGTCATAAAAGGCTTCGGAATAGGTTTTAGACAAAACCAGATAGTGCATCTTTTTCAGAAAAAAATTCTCTTTAAAATAAGCTACTTAACTCAAAAATGTTGGAATTTTGAAAATTTTGTAAAATTAGGGGCCCCCCGATTTATCAAATTTTTCTAACTTTTCAATGATTTCGGAGAAGATGGTACCAAGAAGAATCTATTCCGAAGCTTTTTATGATTATCGGAAGTAGCCGATTTTGTGCTGTTTTGAGGTTTAAATCGTTCATAACTTTCGAGAAATGGCTATTCCGCAAAAACGGTTACCATATTCGGAATCAGCGTAAAATTCTGCACCAGATAGGCTTGCTCCCTTGCCAAAGTCCTGACGACACTCAAAAAAGTCTCCTTGTTAGGCTTCGGCATAGGCTTAAACATAGGCTTAGGCTGAAGCTTAAGAGTTTCGGCTTATTTATCTAAGCTTATTAGGCTTTGCTTAGGCTTAGGGATGCCGCTTTCATCACCCAAGCGTCATTTCATACTTATCAAAATTTCCAAAAAAACTTGACTGTCACCCCGCGGGGGTCACACGCCGATCAGCTGAAAATCGCTGATTTGGGCGACCGTTTTTTCTACTAGTGGCATTTTTGAGTGGCATTTGAAGCTGCCGATCTTGCAACGCCCCTAGGATACGGTTGCAGTTTGTGGCAGGTACACGTGCTGTGCCATCAATCATTTGGCTCCGAATTACCTGTATTCGGCAGCACTGGCGCCGAACTTTGACTGTCGGCATATCTACCTACCGGATTTTGCGCTTGTCGGTATTTCGATTCTGAAGATTTCTAGGTCGGCATTTTGCTTTTTTGGCATTTTGCCTGTCGAGATTTTGAACTGTCAGGACTGTCGGGATTCGGGAGGTCGGGATTGGCCCGAGTAGGTAGTAGGTATTAGGTATTAGCTAGTATTAGCATATTAGTATTAGCTAGTAGGTATTCTGAAGATTTCGATGTCGGCATTTTGCCTGTCGGGGCTGTCGGGATTCGGGATGTCGGTATTACGGCTTCCGAGATTCCAGCCTGTCAGGATTTCCTTGGGGTTTGTTTGGCGCGGTTTTTCGGATCTGTCGGCATTTTGGACCTCGAGATTGTAAATGTCGATATTTTGGCCGGAATCCCGGAATAAGCATTGCCGCTCAACCCCCCGTCATACCCCGAGGCTATCCAGTGTGTGTTGGTTGGCTCCCCTCCGAGTGTCCGGCTAGAAGAAGGGGGCAGCGCCGGGGGGTGCCACGCTAAAAAGTGTCCCCCGCGCCCCGGGGAGGGGCCGCCGTGGACGCCAAAAAAGTGGCCCTTTTGCAGAAGGGTCCTCTCTCTCGCTCTCTCTCTCTCTCTCTCTCTCTCGTCGAGTCGGTACCCCCTGGTTCGACCCCCACCGGCGGCAAAAACCGTGGGCTCCAAAAAACTGGGGGCATTCCCCCATCGCTCATCTCGAGCTGTTTTTTGGAGATTTTTTTGGACGCTGAAAAAGTGGGTGACCGCCCGGGCGCCCGGGTTTTTGTAGTTTGTTCTCTCAGCTGCTTTTTTTGTTTAGCGAGCAGAAAGGGCATGGCTTAGGCTTTGGCCTAGGGATAAGCATAGGCTTAGGCTTAGACTTAGGCTTGTGTTTGGGCCTAGGCTTAGGCTTAGACTTAGGCTTGGGCTTAGGCTTAGGCTTGAGCTAGGCGGAGCCTCTTCTCCCTGTTCCGCGCCCTTTAAATTAACCCGATCGCCCCTCCAGGACACCTCCAGCGCCTAAAAACGAGGAAGCTTCGCGAACACCGCGGCCCTGGCCCCGGGCGTTCCTTTTTCAGAGGCTAGAGATTAGAGGTGCAAAAGAAGCAGGTCCAGAGAAGAGACAGCCCAATTTTTTGCAGCTCACCTTTTTTGGGGTCCCGGCGGGGCCGAGGGGGAGAGGTGGGCAATACACACAGAGAGACATCATCCACATCATCTATAGCTTCTCTCTCTTTCTCCCTTTCTCGCTCTCAATCTCTTTCTCTCTCTCGCTCCTCTCAAGTGTGAATCAGCACTTCCTTTACCCTACTTTTGCCTCCGAATCAAACCTAATCCGCTTTCTGGCCTCGGGAAGGGGACTCGAGAAAAATGGGTGGCTCCAAAAACGATATGTAGGGTGATAAATCTCTTTCCGCTTCCTGATTGCTGCAGAAAATTTTCTAGGAATTGTAAATTCGTTTTAAAGGGAGCGTGACAGGGTCGGATTCTGTCAGGCGCCGGCATCAACCACCTTTCATGGAAACGCATGCTTAAGCTTAGTTAGGCCTAGGCTTAGACTTAGACTAGGCTTAAGTTCCGGTACATGCAGTGCGATTTAGACATGATGCTTTTACTAAAACGGTTCGTCTTCAGCAGCCCGCCGTAGCCATCCCCCGATGGCCGTTCTCCCGTTCGGTTTGTTTGTTCTTCTCCTTCTCTGTGCCCCGTTTTCATGGGCCTTTCATCGATCCCGACCTACCCTGCTCCATCGGGTTGGTTGGTTCAAGCCGCCGGGGCGGCCGGGTAGCCGGAACCGGGCCGGGGTGGTCGGAGAGTTCCGGAACCGGAAGCGGGTACGGGGCGTGGATTCCAAAAAGGGGAAGCATATACGGTAAAATCGCACCAGCTATATCTCTCTCGCTCTCTCTGGCTCTCTCTGTCTCTCTCTCTATCTCTCTCTGTAATTCTTACGCCCGCATTAAATGCCTTTCCCATTCCTTTAAAAACCTTTAAATGCACCGTGACAGCTGAAATCACATAGTTTTTCATAGATCCAACCCTTCCAAGACCCTTTAAATCCGTCCAACCCCAGCCTCAAGCTTATAATAACGTCCCTCCAGCCTCCTCCTGGCCGACGGGAGCTTCAACGAGTCCAAAAAAGCGTTCAGGCCGAGGGGACCGGTCTTGCTCCCCTCTTTCCCTCAGCTCCTCCTCCCCTCGTTGCGGCCACTTTTTACAAGTATATATTTATGTATGTCTCTCTTCCTCCTCCTCTTTTTCCATCCCATTCCTCTCTACACCCTCCCGGCCTGTGCTGCGGCTTTTTTGGATCTGAACGCGACGGCTGGGGCGAGAGGGAGATAGAGAGTGAGAGGAGAGAGAGAAGAGAGAGAGAGAGAGAGAGAGAGAGAAAGAGACAGCAAGCCTGCCGCAGTCCATTTTTTGCGATGGCTCGGGTCACAGGACGGTGCCGACAAGTTTTTGCCTATTAATCTTGGGCGGCGAGACCGAAGTCGGGTCAACTTGGAGTTTGTCGCGTTGTATTTTATCTGGATTTTTAAACTTTTTTTGGCATTATGCTGTCACTAACCCTTTAAATTTTGGCTATCAAAAATTGGAAGACTTCAAAAAAGATTTATTAATATGATCCAGGTGTCACTGCCCCTTTAAAGGCTTTAAAAGCGTTAAAGAAACGAGTAAATTGCTGAAGATACCTAAAAAGGCCCTGGAGCTATCGCCGGAATTAAACTTACGCTAAAAAGCCTAAATTCATGGATTGTTATCCTCTTTAAAGGGAGCGTGACAGGCCATGAGATCGTCTGCTTTGCCCTGTCTCTCTCGCGCTTTCCTATGCCTCTCTTTCTGAATATCCACCTCTTTATCTATTTCTCTCTCTTTCTCTCTCTCTCTGTCTCTCTCTCTCCCGAATTCTCGCTTTCGTTTCCATCTAGCTTTCGGTCCCTTTTTTCTCTTCTTCTCTCTATCTCTCTCTCTAGCTCTCTCTCTCACACTGTCTTTCTCACGCTCTCTCTCCCGCACTACACTCCGGCTTTTAAAGGGATCGTGACACCTATCTCCCTTCAACTCGCTTTGACATACACCTTCCTCGTCACATTTAAACCTTCTTAAAACCTTCCGAATCTCGGATCCCGGCAGTTCAATCCCCATCCCCTCCCCCTTTTTCCATTCCATTCCCCACCCCGTTCCCCGAGTCTCCACTAGTTTTTTGCCGCCTTCCCCCCGTCCGCCCGCTCTGCTCCACCCAGTCGCCCGGGTCCATTTTTTGCCGGCTCTACTGGGGGCCCCGGCCTGCCGCCCTATTCTGCGCCCGTTTTTCGGCCCCTTCTTCCCCTCTGCCCCCTCTACGCTGCCGTCCCCCGTTCCCCCCCACTTTTTCCGCCGTCCTCCGTTCCCCCCCCCCTCTCCGTTCCCCCAAAACCCTCTACCACCACCATCCCCCCCATCCACGCTCGACGTTCCGTAGTGCTACGGAATTCTTAAAAATGTGCATGGTTTAATAAAAGAGCAACTATCTCTCCCTTTCTCTCGTTCTCTCGCTCTCTCTATCGTTCCCTCTCTATCTCTACCTCTCTCTATCTATCGCTCGCTATCACTCTTCCTTTTTCTTGGCCTTCTTCCCTTTTATCGCTTTAGTTGTAATTCTCTCGAATGATGCTTGCCACTCTCTGTAAAACCCCTAATTTGCATAAAAATATTCTTTTCATTTTCGCAATCACGCTTCTCGCTGTCTTTCTTCCTCTAGCTAGTTCTCTTGTTTTCTCTCTAGTTAGCTAGTTCTCTCTCTCTCTCTTTCTGTTTCACTCTCTCTCTCTCTCCTTCTCTCTCTCTCTCTCTCTCTCTTCTCCCCCCTCTCTCTCTCCTCTCTCTCTTCGCTCTCTACCTTCTATTCGATATGATCTCCCCGCCGTATCTTCTTCTTCTACTCAAGCCCCCTTTTTCTATATTCTGCCCTTTCCCCCCTAGTGGAACGTGTGAACGGTTTTTGCTGTGGCAGGCACCCGGCTTGCCCGGCTGGAAAACGCTTCCCGCCCGTTTGATTTTTTTGTCGCACGATTCTGGGGGTTTGTCTATCGTTTTCTGGCTGTATTCGTCTTTCACTTTTTCTCTCGCTTCACCCCTTCTCTCGCTCTTACTCGCTCCGGAACTTCTTGCGCTTCCTCTCTCTCTCCCTCTCTCTCTCTCTCGCTCTCTCCCTTTCCGTCTCTGTCTCTGTCTTTCTCTGTCGCCGGCTCGCTCTCTCGCTCCAGGTGAAAATGCGCAACATTCAGGTTATGACAACGGTCAAACGCTCGTTTTCCCACCTACCGTAACGCAAGGCTTTTTTTACCAGTCTCCATCTCTTTCTCAACGCAACAATTTCCCACCGATTTCCCCTTATAAGCGCCCCCTAATTCGCACTGGGACCCAGAAAATCTCTCTCTCTCTCTCTCTCTCTCTCTCTCTCTCGCTCTTTCTCTCTCTCTCTCTGTCTCGCTGTCTGTCTCTCTGTCTCTCTCTCTGTCTCTCTCTCTCCCTCTTTCTCTGCCACCGCGGGTTACCTTTTTTTTGAGCCCCTGGGATGGCCCTCAGGGCCGGAAATCGGGCCTTTCCCCCTCATCGCAACATTTTTACATCCAGCCTTTTTATATCGGATTTGTGGGGATTCTGCGGGCCCCTCTAATCGCTGGGGGGCCAAGGAAATTCAGCAGAGCCGAAGAAATGTGACTGAGTTCCTCCTAGACACGAATACGGCTTTATTTTAAAGAAATAGGTTAGGTAGTGTTGTGGGTCGTGCGCATCGCGACGTATTCGAATCCCAAGATCGCGCCCAATCAGCGATAGCGTTGCGTTTCGCGGCCTGCTAAATCCATGAGAATCCGAAGCCATTATTGAGGCTTGCAGGTGCCTTTAAAAGAACTGGGAAGCGAGCCCAATCCTGGTTTTAGTCAGTCTTAGATGGGCTTAGGCTTCTGTTAGGATTACACTTAGGCTTAGCTTGGGGCTTAGGCAAAGCTTAACTTGGACTTAGGTTTGGCTTAAGCTTTGAAGTGGGCTTTGCTGAAGTTAGGTTTAGTTTTTTCATAGGCTAGACTAGTTTCTAAGCCGAGATAAATTATAAATTCTTCCATCTTTTTTACTTTCTCTCTCTCGCTCTCTAAATCTCTTTCTCTACCTCTCTCTCGCTGTGTCTCTCTCTCTCTCTCTCTCTCTCTCTCTCTCTCTCTCTCTCTCTCTCTTTCTCCCCCCTCTCTCTGTCTCTCTCGCTGTACCCAACGGTCATTTGGCCTTTCAGGGCCCCAATTCCCCCAAATTGCAGGTGTTCCCCAATTGCTGATCGCAACATTTTCATGCTGTTCTCCATTTTTTTTTCTAGCAAAAGATTAGCCCCCTTGGCCCCCAAATCTGGGTCCCGAGGCGTTCCCCTGGAGATGTGGGAACGGCGTCCCTTCCCATCGAAAAGGCAACATTCTTCGGGGAGAGCCCATTTTCCTTGCGGGACCCGGGTGAATTCCAGAAAAAACGTGGCAATTGCCCGGCGGGCAGCGGCTAGATTAGAGGCAAAGAAATGGGCTTCATCTTTTTTTCTACGCCTTCTCACTCTGGATTTAGATAACTCGCGCTCTATCTCGATCTTGCTCCCTGACTCGCTATATCTAGCGAAAGCTCATGCTCTCTCGCTGGAGCTCCAGATTTCTTCCGCAATCTGTTGTTGTCAAGCAGTCTCTCTCTCTCTTTCTCTCTCACTCTCTCACTCTCTCACTCTCGCTTTATCTCGCTCTCTCTCACGCTCTCTCTCTCTATCTCTCACACAACACTCTCTCTCTCTCTCTCTCTCTCTCTCTCTCGCTCTATCATGCTGGCTGGAAAGATCCAGCAAAAGATTTACTCAGCCTTTAAATCAAGTTTATGAAATTAAAGGAACCTGGAAGGCATTTGTCTCCCTCTCCTTGATGTCACCATCCTTTTAAAGCCAATTTTCCCCTTTTCCTTTCGGATCACCAAATGTTGCCACACCTACCGTAGTACCTCATTTACCTTTCCTGTCACCATGAATTTAAATCCCCCAATGAGCTCTCTAATTGTCTTCTGTCATTACTAAATTTTGCTCAACCTACCGTAACCCTCTTTTTCAGCGCCCAGCGCCCGACGTGGGGCCCCCCGGAAAGGCCGGCTATCAAATAGCACGGCGGGGCCAGCACCCACAGTATCCCCTTTGACTATATCTATTTTGTGCCGGGATCAAATCCCTAAATCTTGGTGAGTGGATGGATTACGGTAGACAGATCAGATTTTAGTAAACATGTCTGACTCCGGGAATACCCCTTCGCCATCCACGGTGCCGAGCACCACATCTTCTTGCGTGTCGACGACGGCGACGAGGTCGGTTAGAGAGAGAGACAGGAATTTATGCAAACTAGGCGTTTTAAAAGCATAACCAAGTTTTCAGAACTACGCCGATCACCACAAAATCCCCAATTCCGACGTCGCTCTCGGAATGGCAGCTCCTTGCTGTACTTCAGAAGGCGAACCTCGTCCAGTACTACGATATCTTCATATCGCAAGGTATTTTTGTTATTTAGATACACGAAGAGAGAGAGAGGCGAGAGAGAGCGATAGAGACAGAGAGAAATAGAGAGCGAGAGAGAGGGAGAGAGAGCGAGATAGAGAGAGAGGCCCAGAGAGCAACAAGTCGGTTTCGGCTATTTTTCGAGCTCTTCAGGTCATAAAAACCCTTCTTTACAGGCGGCGACGACATCAATCAGATTATGCAGTGTGACGAGTCGGAATTTCTGGAGATCATGTCGTTGGTCGGGATGCTATCAAAGCCGCTACACGTCAGACGACTTCAGAGGACATTGAATGTAGGTTGAGGCTTAACTTTCTGTACGTCTCTCTTATTCTCTCGCGCCTCTCTCTCTGTCTCTCTATCTGTCTCTCTATCTGTCTCTCTCGCATTTTACCTGTTCTATCTGACACGCCCGCTTGAAAGTCTGCCCCAGCGGTACTTCCGTAGGATAATACACAGAAGATCTGGCTCTCTCTCTCTCTCTCTCTCGCCATTCCATAGACTACTTTTTACGGTGTGCCCGGCGTCTGTATCCGTCTCCATTCTTTTTGCACCTCTTTTTCCGAGGCACTCCGCTCGGGGCGCCTGCAATTTGTCATCGAACACGTCGTCCCGGGCTGGACGGTCGGATTAAAGGGACTACGAAATAAAAAATAGAAATTCCGCAACGAATCTCTGCTAGCTTGCTCAATTTTGGGAGCTTAAAACGCATCATCGAAAGCAAAAAAACTAGGAGAGAGAAAGACAGAGAGATAGAGAGAAAAGAGAGAAAAGAGAGAAAAGAGAGCGAGAGAGAGAGAGAGAGAGAGAGAGAGAGAGAGAAGGAGCTACAGAAGCCGTTCCTTCCCCCAAAACGATCCACTTTTTCTATATTTCCCTGGTGCACAAAGAATCCATCCTGCCCCTTCTCCCGGCCAGTTTCGAGACTTTTTCTAACCATTCCGCCCTGTCTCTTCTTTTAGCCTCCCCTTTTCCCTGCCTGGGAATACTATTCGGAGCGATCGACGACTGGGGGGCTGACTGGTTTCTTTCGGGATAGTTCGGAAGTTGGGGGAGGGATATAGCTAGCTGAATCTGGGGAAATAGGTATAAAGATGTAAATACAGCTTCAGAGTGTAAAGTTAATCTCTATCGCTCTCTTTCTCACTCATTCTATTTTTCTCCCTCCCTCTCTCACGCTGTCTCTCTCACTCTCTCTCCCTCTCTCTCCCTTTCTCGCTCTCCCTCACTATTACCATTTTGAAGCCTGAAAAATGCCTAGTCTACGTAACCTTCGTTTTCGAGCTCCAGGAATTTTTCAGGATTTCTCGAAAGACCCTGCCGCCTTCAACCTGGCCGCCATCCCACTAATTGGCGCCCCGCCAATGCCGAATTTTCCGGCCGGCGGCAATCCGATTGACTTCTTGTTGCCGGGAGGTGTGTTAAAAACTAATCAATCAATAAACTAAAAACTTGTAAATAGACATTTTTAGAAAAAATAAAAGAATAAAAACAATAAAACCTATTAAAACTATCTAAAATGTCTTCCATTTTAGCAGTAACACTAGGAGCGGCCCTCCAGCAAAGCCCGTCGCCCTCCCTCTTCTCGACCGAGACTATCCCGGCGTTCTCAACAAGTTCAGCGGCCACCAGCACGACCAAGACACCAATTCCCACCCCTGTTCCAATCAGTGAGTCCTAAAACTTGCCCCAGTTACCGTAACCTACCCGTTTCTAGCAGCTATCGACTTCACGAACCCGATCAGCGCCATTGGAGCAACGGCCAATGTGTTGTCGGGAGATTATTTGCAGACCTTGAGTGAGTTTTTACTACTTTTTCGGGGTCATTTTTTCAGCGTGCCCTAAAAATTGACCTAACTTCCGTATTCCAGTGGCCTCGGCAGTAGCCCAACAACATCAACAGCAACAGCAACAGAGCGTCACCACCAAGTTCAACGAGCACAACATTACCACTGCAAATAGCAAGAGCCGAATAGGTTTGAGGATAGCAAGGTATGAGTGCTTGGCTTAGGCTTTAGGTTTAGGCTTAGTCATGGTTAAGCATTTGGTTACGGACTAACTGTCTAATTTCAATGACAGCGGTGCACCGTCTTTAAAACCTCATTAGTATAAAAGCATACTGATTACGGACTCAACGTCATATTTCAGAGCGGCATCCTCCTCCTCAAGCAGTCCACATCAGCTCGACGACGACTCTTGCCTAGGATTTTGATCCGAGTGTCGTAAGATCTCCTCCCCCTCTCTCTCTCTCTCTCTCTCTCTCTCTCTCTTTCTCACTCTCTCTCTGCTCTCTATCGGTACCTTACAAAACAGCTTATTTAGATGGCCCTCAGACCGAAACTCCAACCCTATCTGAAGCTCAGGTCCGGCGTCTTCTGCAATGTGCGACAGCGGTTTGAAAAAACTATAATCGTTTAAGTTAAGTCTTCAGCTCGTCCAGAACTTGCCCAAGTTGGCGCCAAAGTTGGTGCAGAACAAGAAGCGGATCAGCCAGTATGTTAATCGAATCGGAGATAGAGATCAGATTCTTTAGAGAAATCATCGACGTGATGACGGGGAACCCGCCTCGCGTTGATGATTATCGAAAATTTTCGGCCATTTACGGGCGCTTTGATGCGAAGCGGAAACCGGAGAAGGTGGGTGAGATCAGGCTGGCGGAGAATTTTGGGGAAGTCGGAAAATCTAGAGAGGCATGCTAGCAGGGATTCTTGAGGAAATAAGAAAATGTCTTTCAGATTTTGACGCTCCACGAGGTCTCGGTGAACGAAGCTGCTGCTCAACTCTGCATGCTGTCGCCGGTGCTGTTGACGCGGAGAGATGAACTGTTTCCGCTTGCCAGACAGGTTCGAAGTGATTTCATGCTCCCTTTAAAAAGAGATAGAGCTAGAGAGACAGAGAGAGTGAGTGAGAGAGTGAGAGAGAACGAGAGAGAGAGACCCAGTTGCCGTCCCGCTTTCTCAAGGGGTACACGGTGGCACCATTTATTGGCTTACGGGTTTTTTCCGCGTAGCTAAGGGGTGCGGGCGGGGGAAGGAGCAAAAAGCACCACCCGTCGGTCGTCGGACCTTTTTTCGGACGCGTAACGGGGTGACGGGGAAGGGATCTCGCGTTTTCGTGAACTATGGATTTTGGGGGACTATGGGAAATCGGAAAAAATAATTCCACGAAGAAAATCTGCTGGTTACCTTAAACAGGGGGGTGGCAGATGGAGACAGTGCCAGAGAGAGACAGAAGAGAGAGAGAGGAGAGAGAGAGAGAGAGAGAGAGAGAGAGAGAGAGAGAGACAGAAAGAGATAGCGAGAGAGAGTGAACGCGAGAGCAAGCTGAAATGGAAGAGGCAAAAACCATTTAAAATAATTTATTTCGTTGAAATTCAACGTTTATACTTTTCCTTTTTTACTCTTTTCAATTTAGGTAGTAAAAGACGCCGGCTACCACTACACAAAAAGTCGCGAGCGAAAGCGGAAGGAGGACAATGACGGGGCAGATAGTTCACCATCGATCAGGTAGTAAACTTACGCTTTCTTTAAGGGCAAAAATACCTGACTAGCATACATAAACTCGGGAATTCTATTTTTTTAGCCCCGCCCCCTCCTTAAACGACGACGACGAGCAGTTCGAGGAAAAACGTCGTCGTCTGGACGTCGTCAGCTAGAAGGTAAGCTAGGTGCATAAAATTTAGCTTTTCGATTTTTGCTTTCAAATTTCCTTTAAAATTGATTTTCCGATCGTTTCGAGACGTAACTTCAACGCCATTTACCCCCAAAGAAGCTTTATCCAACCCCATCAAGACACATAGTCAATTCTACCGTATTGTGATCACAATTTTGCATATCCTACCGTATACCCATGGACAGCTTTTTTGATTTTTTTGATGTTTTAATAGCTATTTCTATGTTTAATTTTTGAAATCACGAACTAGTTCTCCAGCCCGATCCTGTGGATCATCTACCGTACCCCATTTATTCGATTGCGCGATGTATTGACCCCAAAAAATCTGATACTCGACCTAGTCGCCCACCGGAGAGCGTTTGACGCATTAATGGATAGGGTTAAGCTAAGCCTAATCTAAGCCTAAGCTAGCCTAAGCTAAGCCTAAGCTAAGCCTAAGCTAAGCCTAAGCTAAGCCTAACCCTTGACTATTCCGTGCTTTAGACGTTGATCTTTTCGTTTTATGCACCGAGTGCTAGACACAATTATGCAAATTTGATTTGTTCTATTTCTGCGCTAGAAAATTGCCCAAGCGAGAGAGAGAGAGAGAGAGAGAGAGAGCGAGAGAGCGAGAGAGAAGGAGAGAGATTGCGCTGAACTCATCGTAGTTTCGGCAATTTTCAACCATTTTATGCTAATACTGTGCTATACCCGAATTACCGTATGACCGTATTCCATTGCATTCCGCTTCCACACAATTTTGGCGTTTGCAAAACGTCGTTCCCGAATCCAAATCCGCCCTCCCTATCTGGTCGCCCCGCGTAGACAATTCCAAAGGAATAAATTTTTTGGTGTTCACGACACTGAATGACATTTTCGGCAGTTTTTGCCGATTCAAAAAAATCGTAGCAAGTACACCGGGGCCTGCAAAGATTTGTGCCACACCTTTTTCGGCACGATTTTATGCTCTTGCAGATGCAAAACAATGCAAAATTTCGGACATTTGAGCCGCTATTTGAGCATTTACTATTGATCTGATACTTGCATCGGCAGGAGCTTCAAAGATAACGTCGAGATGGATTTTTTCTGAAAGGTGGCGATGTGGGTCGGTGATCCAAAATTTTATTACGTTTGGGCATGGAATGGCAGACAGATCTAAAGCGAGAGAGAGAGAGAGAGAGAGAGAGAGAGAGAGAGAAAGCGCATCCAATCCCAAATGGGCATAAACAGGCGCACACACAGGCACAGATATTGGCCAGCTAGCCGGCCGGCCGGGGCTGTAAATTCGGGCCCAAAATTGGGATTTGGGCGGATGAAGCTGTGGGTGACCTTTATTGCATTTTACGATCAAATCCCGCCCGAGAGGGCATCGATTCGATTCGGAGGTTTCAACTTGGAAACCGGCTTCCGGTTTTCGACATTTTCTACCGTATCTTCTCGGTTGATCAAGGAGGATTACGGTAAGCCCTAAGCATAACCTTAATCGAGCAAAAACGAAGCCTAAGTTATATCCAAGCCACGCCAAAGCCTAAGCTAAAGCCAAGCGTAATCCGAAGCCTAAGCCTAAGCCAAAATAGGTGACAAAATACCGTCCTCGAAAACTACAGAATACAGGAATTTCAGCCTCGACTACTGTAAAACGCAGTGCAAAATTCGGTGCAAACTTTCTTCTGCCATAGCCACCAAAAATTCATATTCCCATGGTACCCAAACAACCGTTTCGACCACGGTACGCTCCTCTTTATACCACAGCACTTTTTGCACCCCGTCAAACCTCGTAATTTCCGGAGTGCCGCGTAGGGGCATGGGCCCCGGGACCACGGCCCCTTCGCCCCCTGTTTAATTGACTCATCCGACTCATTTCGGGCATTAACATGCTGATGGGGCCCACCCAGGAGAGGACCCAATTCGGGCCACTGGGCCTTATGTTGGCCGCTGGGGCATTGGGGCAATAGGGGGTGATGTCTGCGTCTCTCATTCTCTGCACTCTCTGCGTGTCTACTTGCCCAGGAAAGACGTCTCAATCTCGGGGGTACGGTAGTTGGGAGGTGGGGGAGTTTCGAGGGGTGGCTTCGGCTGGGCTTGAGCTTAGCCTTGGCTTTGACTTAGGCTTAGGCTTAGGCTTAGGCTTCGGATTAGGTTAAGCTTAGGCTTAGGCTTCGGCTTCGGCATAAGCTTAGGTACTTTCCACCCATTTCCAGCATCCTCCAGCCTAGATCAATGTTGTACCGCCCGAAAGGGACCAGGGTGGAATTATTTAGCAGCAGATTGGGGTGGGGGTTGATGTCCGAATTGAGAGAAGGGGGGCCCATGTCCATGGGCCCCTTCTGGTCCTGTGGCCCTCTCAATTTCGCCCCCCGCCAATGCCGCAATGTCAAATGGAATACAAAAGATGGGCACCCCAGAAATAGAGAGACAGATAGAGAGAGAGAGAGAGAGAGAGAGAGAGAGAGAGATGCTGCAGCCCCTGGGGCCCAAATTAAGGGCCCACCCCACGAAGGGCCGATGGGCTGCTGGGCGGAAATTTTGTTGTAGGGGTGGCTTTTTCATCGATGGATGGTGGAATAAGATACTTTTCGGCACCTTTGAACGGCAAACGTAGCTTTTTATCGTCTTCTCTCTCCCTCTCACTCGCTCCGTCTCTTGCTCTCTCTCGCTCTCTCGCTCTCTCTCCCTTTTCCAATGACGTTATCTCAAACCCAAAGTTCCCAGACAAAAATAAATCCCGAAAATTGCTTGTTTCCGAAACCCGTGCCCCGTGCACCATTTCCCAACTTTTATTTTTCACTTTTCTGCAACTGCCCCTTTATTCCGGGGATCAGTCCCCAAACCCACAATAACCGTCTCTCTCTCTCTCTCTCTCTCTCTCTCTTTCTCTCTTTTTCTCTTTCGCTCCGCGCTCCCACGCTCTCTCCACACATAATGCCTGTTCTTTTCTCTCCTTTTTCGGGCACCACCCCAGAAATATTGCAGTTACGGTAAAAGGTGCGGGATTTCGGGCCTCAGCCCTTGACGACCCATGGGATTTGCGCGTAAACGGGGAGTGGTGTGGCCCGGAAAAGCGGGCCATATTGGAAATCCACCCTCGAAATCGTGACAATATTCCGGCGATCTGCCTCCGCCCCACACTAAACCCCACACCCCACGATAATCCTCGAACTTTCGGCGGGTGTAAAAAGGAGCCCGACGGATCGGCAACTTTATGCCGCGAATTTTGCTGTGTGGCTAATTACTTGAGCAGAGCTTGAGGTAATTTTTGAAGTTATGAAGCCGAAGCCTAAGCCTAAACCTAAGCTGAAGCTGAAGTCCAAGGATACTATGGGAATTCAGTGGAAACTTGAGAAAACGGTTTCATCCATCCCTCACGGGTCCTTAAAAATTCAATTATTTTGGCTTTAGGATCTTGGCTTTGGCTTAGGCTTCGGCTTCGGCTTAGGCTTAGGATTAGGCTTAGGCTTGGCTTAGGCAAGGTTCGGGCTGCAGCTTCCCCAACCATCATTCCGCCCTTTTCAAAAGGCCCGCAACTGGCAGTGAATTCCGGGGAATTCATCCCCTCGTCTGGCCTATGGAATTGAATTGACGACCCCAAAAGGGCCAGGGCCCGATATAGGCGGTCGTAGTCTGTCTGTGTGTATGTCGTGTGTGTGATAGATTGAAGAGTCAAATGGAAAGGGCCCAAATTGAGTGCGGGCACGATGCCCTCCCCACCGGGCCCTACGTGGTCCGTCGTATTCTCTCGTACTGCCAATTTTGATCGTCCACCGGATCGGAGCGTACTCGTGTATTTATGGAATTAAGGAGTGCCTTGTGTCTACACCTGCCCTCATCTTGGCAATATGCTAATTAGGGCCCTTCTTGGGGGCGCTGGGATTGACCTACGGTAATGCGGGCTGACTGGCTGTTTCCCCAAAAAATCGCTGCTAGCTTGTTATCTATTTTCCCCTAAGAATCCCTGCTAACTACCCCGTTCTTTTTTGTGAGCTAAAAGTCTCTGCTAGTTTGTCTGCAAAGCTTTTCTAATTTTCCCAAAGAATCTCCGCCAGTTTTCCAATTCTCTAACAATCTCTGCTCGTTGACCTGCCTTGAATTCCCAATTTTGCTCAAAAATCTTAGCCTGCTTGCCCACTTTGCTTGCCTAACTCGGTTAGACTTAGGCTTAGGCTCAAGCTTCGTTTAGGCTTAGGCTTCATTTGGGCTTCGCTTGGCTCAGGATTAGGCCGACGCTTATGCTTAGACTTAGGCTTAAGCGTGGGCTCAGATCATAAACGCATTAATGGTAAATTCTTTCCGCTCACCATTTCGATTCCAGTTTCGATGCCAGGGTCTCTATTCCTCGATTCGGTCCTCATCGCCGCCAGCCGGACCCTTTTTCCTCCCCCTTTAATTAAACCTCATCAACGGCGGTCGGGGGTGGCTGTGGCTGTGGCTGGGCCTCACTGCCCTCCCTTTCTGCGATGACCGAATGTCATTCCACCGGCTCTAGGGGAGGAGGACGAGGAGGAGAAGCCCATTCTGCACACCATACATTCACTGCTGTGTCCATGAATTCCGGCCACGCATCAGTACTATGTCGATTAAATGGGCGGGTAAGGCGTGCTTATCGATTTTTCAGAGACTACCTGCTTAGGCTTAGGCTCAGGCTTAGGCTTGGGCTTAGGTTTAGGTTAGGCTATGGTTTAAGCCTTGGCTTAGGCTTAGGTTTAGGCGTAGGCCTCGGCTTCGGCTTTCGTTAGGCTTAGGCTTAGGTTTCGGTTGCGGTTCAGGCGTCAGCTTCGTCTTCAGCTTAATCGTGTGCCTAGCTTCAGCCTCTTTCGGAGGTTTCGTTTTGGCTCTGACTTACGCGGCTTAACTCTGGCTTAAGCTTTGACTTAACTCTCGAACAGGCTCCTTACCTCGTCAAAAATCCCTGCTAACCTGCCAAAACGTGATTTCTATACGCATTTGCTAGCTCGGTTGCCGAGAAGATCCCAAATGATTTTTGCTATTTTGCCTAGGAGCCTTTTAGCCAATTTCGCAAACCATCGTCGCTAGCTTAGGAGCTATTTGCCAAATCTCGCAAATGATCTCTGCTAGCCTACCAGCCCATGCCGAATTCTAAACCAAATCTTTCCCCAAAAATCTCAGCAAGCCTTCGATAGATTTCATTCAACCCTACCCCAAATCAATTGCCCCAGTCCACACTAATTCCACGTACCATTTCCACCTGCCCGGGGGGTCGGCTGTGGGCCCTAAGCCATCCAGTGCCTTCCCCGTGCTCCGGCTGGCTTGGTGGCTGCCAATTTCCGCTTTGCTACTAATTTCCACCCTCGCACACACATCCTCATTTTAATATTCTAGTGCGAATTTCGTTATCGACTAGTTTTACTAATAAATTTCTAGAAAATGCAATTAAAATCTATCCGTCACGTTCCTTTCAAGTTCCTAAAGAAACTCTGCTAGCTTGCTCCCCTTGCAAGAGCTTAAAATGACTGCTGGTTGGATTTTCGAGGTTCCGGAAAAATTTTTGCTACCCTGTCTTCCTACTTTTTACGATATTCCAAAAACAAAGCTGATCTTGCGTCGGTAACAAGTTTTTTCATCTTCGAAGAATCTCTGCTAGCACGCCCCACATTTATTTAATTTCGAAATCGTCCCTATTCAGCAGCGTATGTGGGTACGACGTTGCGAGACGATGCAGTACGCTCTGATACGATATGCTACGCTACGCTACGATGGGATGCGATGCGATGCGATGCGTTACGTGACGATACGAGATGTAATACTATACAGTATGTTACAATACGTAGCGATACGATACGTACAATACTATCCAATACGGGGCGATGCGATACGATCGGATAGGTACGAGACGCTACACTTTGCTACGATGCATTCTGATAAGTTAGGTTACGTAGTAAGGTACAGCAGGATACGCACGATAAATTTACGTCGGTTTCGGTTTCAGTACGCTCTACTATTTTGTTACGCTACAAAATAGCGCTGCAGCTGGTCAAAATACGCTCCGATACTATGACGTACGCTGCGCTACGCTACGCTTCTCCTTACGCAAGGATACGCTAGGTACGCAAGTTTACGCCATCGTGCGCCACGAGACTATACGTTACGCTACTTCAGCCCTATCCCAACCCCCCATTTCCCGCCTTATAAAGTGTCCTGGGGCGATCGGTATTCTCCAGTTAATAGCACGCCCACCGACTGCTGTTATTGCTCGAGAATACTCATTGCCCGGGGTCCATCCAGCTGTCACCATCACTTTAAAAACTGAGGCTGCGGTATCTCACTGACTGCTGCAGTTTTTAGTGTGTTTAATTAGGTTCTGTTCGTAAAACCCCCCAATTTTAATCGATTTAGATTTTTTTTATGAAGATTGTAGCTCAAAATCCTTATTTTTTAGCATTTATCAATTGAAATTCAATAGAAAATACCCGTCAGTATGAAAGTAATATTAATAATCGTGATAATAATTAATATAATAAATGCAATAAAGCGAAAACCACAGTTGCGTCAACGGTACAGGGACGAATAATGATTTGGAGCGTTGAGTAGTCGTATTTGGCGTTACTGTAGCTGCGGGCGTGGACCGGTGCCACTCGCGTCGCTTTGAGCATAGCGGAAGGAGTCGGACTCGACGAATGGGCGGCGTTTTCTGAGGAGTATTGGTAAGTATATCGGCTTAGGCTTAGGCTTAAGCTTAGTCGTAGGCTGAGGAATAGGCTTAAGCTTACCGGAATGTAGTTGCTGAAAGCGTATTCGAGAGACAACACGGCCAAACTATCAAATTCCAGTCAATCGCGAAGAGATCTTGCCATCCGGAAACTCCGGAAACGATGACACATACGAGGGTGAACACCTAGGGTTATGATGGTTTACCTCTCGCTCTCGCTCCCTCTCTCTCACTCCCTCTCTCTCGCCGCTTACCATTGTCAAAAACAACGGCACAAAATCCAATGGAAAATCGGCCATCGTGTTGTAGAAAACACCGTGTTGGCCGTCGTCCAGGATTTGGTACTCGTCGAAGAGGTGCGCCGTGCAGTTGTTCTAAATTTTGAGATAGTTTCTCTCGCTCCCGCTGGCTCTCTCTCTCTCTTTCTCTCGCTACCAACCTCAAGTTTTGGCAGCGGATTCTTGGCGATGTTTGCCCAGAATGTCGAAAATATCAGGGCTCCGCAGAGAGCCAACCCGGCAAAGCAGCCCTAAAATTGAAATTGTATCTTTGGGATCACCTTAGGTTTGGGCTTAGGCTTAGGCTTTGGCTTAGGTTTAAGCTTATGATTAAACTTATTAGGCTTTCACCTACCTTCAAATTTGTAAAGGGCAAAAAGTATCCGCATGCAAAGCAGCCGGTCACCAGCGCGGCGAAAGATCTATAAAAATGCCAATTACCGTATCCTAGCACAAACACTTACAGTAAGATGTAGAAGCTGATCGGCAGGAATTTCGCGTACGATATTGGCGATAGGCCGACACCCAGACTCAGCAGTATCAGGGTTACCGTAACTTTCAGGGCCGTTGCCTAAAAGAAATTGGTTTTAAGGGGCGTTGAAGTTAAGCTTGTTTTATTTGAGCTTAGGCTTCGGCTTCGTTTAGGCTTAGGCTTAGGCTTCGACTTAGGTTTACCTGCAAAGCGCATAGCTGCTGCACCTGCGGCCATTCCTTGAAGTGTGGCTTTAGGAACTCCTGGAATTATTGGGATTTTGAGATAACGTAGCGACGGATTCTGTCAAGAATCTCTGCTAGCTTGTCCTCTTCTTTAAGAATCTCTGCTAGCTTGGTTTAGGCTGTCGTTCCCTCTTTAAATTCCAAAACCCACCTCCCAAATCGTCGACACCAATCCGACAAAGATCCATTGATAAGCAAACATTAACAGCAAAACGATCGATACCGAAACGAAAAAGGACAAAAATTGCGCCCGTGGCACCTGACAAATACATTAAAACGCTAAATTTACGATAGCTCACCGTAAACCAAATAAATTCGAGTAGGCTGGCTGCGGAATAGGAGAGACCACAGTGTTCTTGTAGAAAATGAGTGAAGATTTGGGCGATGAGGAAGGTGAAAGATGAGAGGAAGACGAGGAATGCCGCATGAAGGGAGAGGCAAAGACGAAGCTTATGGCGGGTGGAGAGGGAGAAGTACATCTGGAAGAATTTCGGGTAGGCTTCGTTTAGGCTTGGTTTCGGCCGATGCATAGGCTTAAGCTTGGTCTTAGACTTAGACCTAAGGCTTTGGCTTGGAATTTCCCCCTATCCAACCCTAAAATACCTGATACATCGACTGCCCGGCCGCCAACTGATAGAATCCCATAAAGAATCCAATAAACAAGCTCGCCACAATTTTGTAAAAACTAAAATATTTTTTTTTAATACCCCTTTGCAAACCTGAATTGAACAGTGACAATTTCACTGAACGAAGCCACTTCCTCGAGGCCAAAATAAATAAAAATGCCACAGCCAGCGGTTAGACACTAAAATCCAAGTTTTCGTAAACGGGAAAAAAAATTTTAGAGTTGAATTGAATAAATAAAATGCAGCTTAAATTATATTTAGGCAAATACTTACGGCTAAAAAGATGAAAAACACGGGCAACATCAGCATGGCCTGCCCGGCAAATACCGTTGTTAATAAGCTCAACGAGGCTATTAATGGAGCCTAAAATGTAACAATCAAAATTTACGAAACTTTCTTACCAATAAATAGAATGGGAATTTAGAGATGGCGCTCAGGAGCGAGCTGGTGAACATTAGATAGAAGAACAGCACGCCGAGGGAAATGACGATTTGGATGACGGCCACGGTTTGTTGCACTAAAATCACTTAGTAAATTAAGTTTGAAAAGAGTACACATACAGAGTATGAAAAGTTTGAAATCTTCGCTTTAGAGAAAAACCCGATTTTTTTATATACCTTTAACTATACTTTTTATTTGCTTAGTCTCGAGGGCATGCACGAAAATTTGCAGCCCATTCCTTTTTGTTTTGTAACGTTTTAAGCTACAAACTTCAAAAATATAAAAAGACTAGAACCCATCAAAAATGCAAAAAAGACCTCATGTTGTAAACAGCCAAAGTAACATCTCAAACGGTCAGACGGTAATTCGTTTCATCCCGGGTCAACCAGACAGGGCTTGGTGGGGGCCTTTTTATACCCCCCTGCCGCGGAGTGGGCCAGGAGACGCGCGTTTCGGGGGCACAAGAGGAGCAAGTTCTTGATCAACTTGCACATGCGTTTTTACACAAGTTTCGACGCTAATAATGGGAAAAACGCTTCTATAAATTTGCGGTTTTGTAAATATAATGTCATTTTAAGAAAAAGAGTTCTTCTTTGGCTCGAAAATTCACAAAATTATCTGCTTACGTGTTTCAAACTGAATTGCTTCTTATTTTTTGAAAATCTGCCTATTTTGTGCAGTTTTAAATGCATGTAATCGCGTAGATTTAATGCAAGTTATGAACTCACAAGTCTCGGACTGGAACCGCAGCTTCAAATACATGAAAATACTGGGCGAGGGAATGTAGTGCAGGATTTTTGTGACGGTGAGGGAGACGGAGAGAAGGGCTAGCAGATTACTAAAAAATTATAGGTAACAAATGGCAATTTTTTTAATTACCCTATCAAGTAAAAGAGACTGCTTGGTCCCGGGACGGCCAGACACCAGAAGGCGAATGGGGGGAGGGAGATTAGAGACATCGAGAGGGCCACACGCCACGGTGAGGAGGAGAGGGTACCCTGGAAGTGGAAGGGTGAGGTTTTGGCTTATGCTTAGGTGAGGTTTAGGCTTACGCTTTGGCTTAGGCTTAGGCATAGGCTTAGCTTAGGCCTAGGCTTAGGCTTCTTAGGCTAACCTGCTGAAAGTTGATAGGGCTGTTCAAATTCGCTAGTCGAATCCCGCAAATTGCGGTTAATAACGGAATAATAGCAAGTAGAAATAGAGGCGAGGCGTGAAGGAATTCATTCTGGCTCCATCCCATAGTAGAAAAATGAGCTTGGCTGAAAACCAATTAAATCAAAACCAATAAAAATGGTGAGATAAAGAAACATAAACAGAGAGGAGAGAGAGCGAGGAGGGAGAGAGAGAGAGAGAGAGAGAGAGAGAGAGAGAGAGAAAGAGAAAGGCGAGAGTTAGCAAGCTGTCAAAATGTAAAAAAGGAAACACGATCGAACAGACTTCAAAATCTCCAAAGCCCCAGAAACGAACCCCAAAATCCAAAAGAAAGGATGTTCCGCGGAGACGAGCTAAAGAAAACGGACCGCCCCTGTTTGTTTGCTTATTTGTTTGTGTATGTGTCGATGTCTGTGTGTCGAATATGAGTGCTTCCTGTTCGCCCGTTCAAGCCGCAGGAGCCCCAGAAATGGGAGGGTCGACGGTTTTTATAGGACAATTCAAGACGATAGTATCCCTGCGGAACACCTCTATAAACACGGCAGCTTGTCTCTCTCTCACTCGCTCTCTCACTCTCTCTGGCTTTCTCTCCCTATCTCTCTCTCTTTCTCTCTCTCTCTCTCTTTCTCTAAATCGTGGATCTCAATGTATGTCAGCCGCCCTGTAACCCGGGGCTATTTGGGGATTTTGAGGGCTAAAGGAGGGTGGAAAAAGTTGTCTCCCAGAATCGGTAGCCAGTGAGTCACGTGGAGAATAACTGGAATCTGACTGCGATACCGGCATATCGATACACGAGTGGTTAGTGACGACTAAAATGACTAATCGGGGTAAGAGAGAGAGAGAGCGAGGTAGAGAGCGAGAGAGCTAGAGAGAGAGGGAGAGCGAGGTAGAGAGAGGGAGGGAGAGCGAGTTAGTGTGAGAGGAAGACATAGACCGGGGAACGGGAGAGTGAGAGAGACAGAGCAATAGCGATAGATAGCGAGAGAGAGAGCGACAAATAGGTACAGAGAGCGAGAAAGAGAGTGACCAAGAGATTGAGTGAGTACGAGGGAGTGAGAGATAGGGAAAAAGGGTTGAGAGGGAAAAGCTAGTCGGAGCGGCAGGAAGCTGGAGCTTTCTGTCAGGCACCCTTTAGCCAAAACGAAACAAAAAAAATATGAATGGCTCGTTGAGTGGTGGGAATAAATGGTTAAATGGTTGGGAAGAAGCAGAAGCGAGTCCAAAGTAATTAGCACACCTCCCCCCTCCCCTTCCAGCCGATGTTTGTTGTGGGGTTCACCACCTGGGTGTGTGGGGGGTTTAGATTGGGGTGGGCTAGGGGTAAAAGACAGACTGACTGGAGGGCCTGTTTCCTAAAACTTGCCCCATCAAATCTGAACCCCCAGCAGAAGAGACACACAAACGCATCAACTAGCTCAAGCCAGCTAACCAGATAGAAGCGCCTTCACCCCACAGTCAAATCCCTTTGCAAATTGCCCCTCACTGGAATGCATGGGAATTCCAGGAACCGTTGTCTTTCGGAAATTCACGGGTATTTGGATTTCAGTAAAAAGATGGGGTAAGTGCTTAGGCTTAGACCGATCCTGCCGCTTATGGTTTTCGGCTTGGCTTGGCTTGGGCTTGGCTCTGGCTTGGCTTGGGCTTGGCTTGGGCTTGGCTTGGGCTTGCCTTGGCTTCTTGCTGTGTGTGAGAGAATTAGAGGGTAAGATAGAGAGAGAGAGAGAGAGAGAGAGAGAGACAGACAACAGTGAGATAAAGCTATAGAGGGCGAGAGCGATCGAGCAAATGGGAGAGTGAGAGAGACAACGCAATGGCGAGAGGTAGCGAGTGAGACATAGAGATGCAGAGATGAAAATCCGCTAAAAAATGATGTAGCCAACATAACATTTGAATTGTAACAAAAAAGTTCTTTCTTCTTAAGGAAATATCCAGGAAAATGTTATGGCGCCGATATTTTTATTCCAAAGTAGCCTAATTCGAAATTCGATAATTTCGAATCGAAATCGAATATTTTATAAACAACTTTAATCAATTTTTTTCATATTAAAGGGACCGGCAAGGCACACAACTAATGCCACCTAAAAACTACATTTTCTTGCCATTACGCGAAATGAAAGGGACCAAGCGCGCAAAAAAATAGGTTTGAATCCCCCCTGGAACTGATAAAATCATCCCCAGTTTCGCACGTGAAGCCACGGGAAGCAAAAGAAGGGCGAAAGCCAAACCTGGGTCCTCCGAGAGGTCGAGGGGTGTAATAGAAACACACACGCAGCACACACTCACACGCCATTGGCGAATGACGCTGCAACATGCCCTGGGGGGCATCAAAGAGGTTGAAAGTCGAGGGGGACCCCGAAAATACCTGGGCCACTTGGTGGGGCAATCAATCATTGGCCCATCTAACTTCAGCCTGTAGCTGACGCATAAGAAGCGGCATTTACCTGGCGGTTTTCAGGACTTTGAAGGGAGTGGGACTCCGAAAAAAACTAACACGGACTTGGCTTAGGCTTAGGCGTAGGGTAAGATAAGGCATGTGCTTAGGCTTAGGTCAGGCTCAGGCTTCGGCTTAGCTTCCTCATTCGCTTCGACTTGGCTTGGCTTTAAATATGAACTTAGACCAGGCCTAGCTCAAGCCTCAGGTTAACCAAGTCTAAAATCCTCAGCTTACCTAGCTTTGGTCGGAATGAACTTAAGTCTAATCTAGGCGTAGACGTACTCAAACTAGCTAGCTGCGATGTGACCTTAGGTTTAAGCTTAGGCCTCGCGCTACCGAGAATGCCATTTCTGGCCAAGAAAAACATCAGGATTACGGTAAGAAACTGGAAAAGGGATCCATCGATACAGCCTTGTACATCGCTGACGAACCCAAAAACACGTATTTTCCTGGCGCTACCGTACAAAAAAAACGGGTCGCGGCTGGTGCCCTGGCCATCTGCATCATTCAGCACAAGGGGGCAAAAGTGAGAGTCAGAGGGGGGGAGGTGTCGGTGTTTGTATGTAGACAAGAGGAGGCCGCTTCCCTTTCCTGGATCCTTTTTTGTGGTCCATGTCTGTCTGTCTGTCTCTCTTTCTCTCTCTCTCCCTCTCTCTCTATCACCCTCTACACTACGCTCCTCTGTACAGCACTTGAATGCACCTCCCGGTCGCGATGGTGCGCATCAGCAGCTGGCTTCTGACATTTACACATAAGGACTGTGCGAGAGAGAGAGGGCGAGAGAGATATGGAGAAAGAGTGGGATAGAGAGAGACAGGCAGAGAGAGCGAACGAGGCAGAGCGAGAGAGCGAGAGAGAGGAGAAAGAGAGAAAAGTTGCTTCTTATACAGACCCAAAGGTTACCACTTCTTTAAAGGAAGTCTAAGGCACGCTTTTGTATCTTCTTGGCTAGGAATTCTTTCCAAATTTTGTGTATATCTCACTTTCGTATCTCTCTTTCTCTCTCTCTCTCTCTCTCTCTCTCTCTCTCTTGTCACCCTTCCTTCAATGTACTCCTCCGCAGTGACCCCAAAAACGGCTCGGCCCTCAAGGCGTCGGGGGTCCTACATTGAAAGTGTTTGTCCGTCGTATATCACTCTGTTTGTCTGTCCTTTTGTCTGTCTATTTGTCGACAACGTCGCTATCGAGGGGAGTGAAATGTTATCCCCCTCCGGGGTCCTTCTTTTCTTTTTTCCACTTGAAGAGGTACACCGCCCTCCCATTGAACGTGTGAATTCCCACACACAACTACAGACAATGTGCCCCCCGGGCTGTCAATTCACCACCCTCAGAAAAAATGGGAGGAACGGACGTATAGAAGAAGGTCGCGTATTGTTTTAGGGATTTTTTGTTTGGATTTTTGGCTGGGTCCCAACGAAAAGGGGACATTTTGGACAGCGAAAAAAGCTAAAAATTGAAGGGTAGGCGTAGGCTTGTTTGTTAAGGAGTTTGAGGTCTCGGGATTGGCATGGGACAAGCCTATCTGTAAAGCTGATTCCGAATAGTTACTTTTGCAATATTTTCGAAAGTTATGAACGATTTAAACCTCAAACAGCCCAGCTACTTCGATAGACATAAAAGGCTTCGGGATAGGTTTTAGACAAAACTTGATAGTGCATCTTATTCAGAAAAAAATTCTCTATAAAAAAAGCTACTTAACTCAAAAATGCTGGAATTTTTAAAATTTTTGTAAAATTATGGACCTCCCAATTTATCAAATTTTTCTAACTTTTCAATGATTTTGTAAAAGATGGTACATTTTATAGAGAATTTTTTTCTGAACAAGATGCACTATCAGGTTTTGTCTAAAACCTATTCCGAAGCCTTTTATGACTATCGGAAGTAGTCGATTTTGGCTGTTTGAGGTTTAAATCGTTCATAACTTCGAGAAATGGCTATTCCGCAAAAACGGTTACCATATTCGGAATCAGCGTAAAATTCTGCACAAGCTAGGCTTGGTCCCGTGCCAAAGTCCCGACGACACTCAAAAACGTCTCCTTGTTAGGCGGAAGCTTAGGCTTAGGCTTAGACTTACGCAAAGCTTAGACCTACGCTTCGACTTAGGCTTAGGCTTGGGCTTAGGCTTACGCCTAGCCTTACGCTTGGACTAATGGCTGTCAATTTTTTTTCAGTTGTTTTTGTGCGTGAGATAAGTTAAAACTTTAACACTGTTATTGAAAACCAGAAAAAATATAGATTTTTTATCATAAATTCGAATTTTCGACGTAAAATTCAAAATTTTCTTAATTTTTATTTTTGAATAGTTTTACCAATTTACCAAACGCCAAATTTTGCGTAAAAATGGACTCTGGAATTTTGCGCTTTTTACAATAGCTTCAAAACTAAATCATTTATTACAAAAAAATTATCGTCATTTTTTACAGCAAATTTCCTAAAATATACAAAATTTATTCCCGTGGGCGAGACAGGAGATCGTTCGTGGAAAGGAAAATACAGAAAACATGGGAATATAGAAAAATTATCCCCACATTCCACCCATTGGCATTCCCATGCCACCCATCCCCATTCCGCCCATGCCTCCCATTCCGTTCATCATCATCATGCGGCGTTGCCTGGAAAGATACGGAATTTAGGGGTTTGAGAATATATTGGAATATCTCGCTCTCTCTCTCTCTCGCTCTCTCTCTCTCTCTCGCTACCCTCTGATCGCCTTGAATACTAAGTCTAGGCGGGAGTGTAAAAAAGGAAAAGTGAGAAGAAGCGCGAGAACAAGAGAGA
Source organism: Mesorhabditis sp. LJ9110 (assembly GCA_038088335.1). Lineage (NCBI taxonomy): Eukaryota > Metazoa > Nematoda > Chromadorea > Rhabditida > Rhabditidae > Mesorhabditis > Mesorhabditis sp. LJ9110. Next base: position 462,597 of record JBBGBA010000044.1, on the reverse strand, counting down.
GAGAGAGAGAGAGAGAGAGAGAGAGAGAGAGCGAGAGAGCGAGAGAGAGCGAGAGAAATATCGTAACCAACTTACATCATCATACGATGTCTCCATCCCCACGGTCCCATGCCCATACCGCCCATGCCCATCCCACCCATCATCGGGTTCATTCCCATGCCCATCACTGAAAATTGAGGCTTATGCTTAGGCATGGCTTGGATTGGTTCAGTCGTGAGCTTCTACTCACTTCCTGGCATAAATTGAGCATCAACGGCGAGAAGCAAGGCGACGAAGACAAGGAGGATTGTCGATTTGCTCAGCATCTGGAATGCAAAACTTTAATGCCTTAAAAACAAATAACTAGTCAGCAAAAGCCAAAACAAGAAAAATCAAAAACGGTTAACCAACGCAAAACGATAAAATCTACACAGACAAGCACCTTAATGCAGATGCAAGACATGATACTTCTAAACTTTGAAATGCTCACTCAGATGATAAAGCCAGAGTTCAACGACTAAAAAATCTGGATACTATCACGATGAAAAGATTTGCTCCCGAGTAATGAAGTGGAATCCGCCAGGTGATGGACGGCTTTTATGGAAGAAATCGAGCCGGTTATCCTCAATTTGCGTCTCTCTCTCTCTCTCTCTCTCTCTCTCTCAGGATTTGTCAGGCCGGGAAAATACAGCTCATCCTAGAGACACGTCCAGGATCTTATCACTTATGTGGTCTATTTCTCCGACTCTCTTCTCTCTCTCCCTCCCTCTCTCCTGCAATTTCCTTGATCCTATTGAAAAACGCTTGAGATCCCGTCATCCTCATCATCCCAAATTTTCATGGATAACAGCAATAGTTTTCCGGGGTTCGCCAAATGCCACATGTTTTTGGGGGGCAGGGGAGGGAGATCGAGATTGCAGTGGTGAGACGGATTTGACTTTGATCAGTTTGACTCGGTCTTGTCGGTATTTATCTGGATTTGCTAATTTCGGGTTATTCCATACCTTGCCATTCTTTTTAAAGGGCTTGGAAAGGCAAGAATTTACCCCAACGTTCGATTGCGCGTCGACAATCTCTGGTCGTAAAAGAGGAAATACGTATTTTTCTAACGGGTAGGTGTCGGCATGTTGCCTTTCGTTTGGTTCCAGGTCCTTTCAAGGAACCTTAGAGCTAAAAAATAACCCTGCCTACAGCCTACTCGGCCATACTCTGTCTACACCTAGCCTGCCGCAGGGGTTGATTCTCACGCTTCCCGCGCCCTTTAAACGAGTTAGTAACTCGAAGCTGCCGCACATCCGTTGAATTACCCGTCGTAATGCATTGTTCAGTCCCTTAAGATTACTCAAAAATAACAAATGCACGTCTAAGATCAATGGTAATAGGCATTTATTTTTTTAAAAAAAGATACAATTTGTACACATAAAATCGTCGATATGTCATTTGGAAAAGCGGTATCGGAGAAATAGGTCGATTTAGCCGAAGAAGCCGCCGCCATACTGTAGACGGTTCAGCCTGAAACGATCAGTAAAAACGTGAGAGAGAGAGAGAGAGAGGCAGGGAGAGGGAGAGCGAGAGAGAGAGAGAGCGGGACAGAGAACTATGGAGAGAGAGAGAGAGAGTGATATACGTAGAGAGCATGAGCGAGCACGAACTAGGGAGCATCAGCTAGAGAGCGAAAACCTACCGATTCTGTAGCCTGTAGATCCTGTTCATCCTCAGTCGGCAGAAAAGTCCGCAGCCATACATTCCGTATCCACCGTATCCACCGTATCCACCGTATCCATAGCCCGGATAGCCCATACCGTATCCCATACCGTAGCCTGGAAAAAGGAGCTTGAGCTCGAAGTTTATAATTTTGAGGTATTTGGGGGCCTAAAAACTGGACCTCCTCCGTACGGCATCCCTCCCATACCGTAGCCCATGCCTAGAAATGGAGCTCTGAAATTGGTGGTGGCTGCTGGACACGGCAATACTATCGACACTCACACCAATACGAGAGGGATAGGGGAAGAGAGAGAGAGAGAGAGAGAGAGGATCGTGCGAGAGAGATCGATAGAAGGATGGCGTAACGGAACAAGAGAGTGAGAGACAGAGAGAGAGAGAGAGAGAGAGAGAGAGAGAGAGCTTCTGAGAGCGAGCGAGCGAGAAGGAGAGAGGGAACGGCAAATGAGATTCCTGCAAGATTCCTGTCCCAGCATCGCCCAAGCCAAGCCGCAAAGCAAAGGAAAAAACACCACCAAAAAACAACCCTAACCCAAAAATCCGGGCCCAAAATCCCAAAAAAAAACGTCTGCTTACCTGGATAAAATTGAGCATCAACCGTTACCGACAACAGCCCGATGGCCAAGATGATCGCGAGCAGGCTGCGCATTTTGTAATTTATGTATTTATTGTAGGTATCGAAGAGGGAGTCTCCAAGGATCCCTGCAAAATCTCGGCCCTTAAATAGCCCACACCAGCGCCCGGTTTCGCAATAATCCCGCGTGGCCCAGTTTCTCGGCGCCGCGCCAGTTCGTGGATTCGGCGAATCGGAGAGGGGAGAGAGGGAGAGAGAGAGAGAGAGAGAGAGAGAGAGAGAGAGAGAGAGAGAGAGAATGATCGAGTCAGACTATACTTTCTGACCTTGTTGGCTTAGCTAGTCGGGGCGCATCACGTCAAGAGCAGAAAGTTCAGCGAAGAAAACCAAAATTGAGGGCTTGGGTCTAGGCTTAGGCTTAGGCTTAGGCTTAGACTTAGGCTTAGACTTAGGCATAGGCATATGCTGAGGATTAGGCTTCGTTAAGCTTAGGCTAAGGCTTAGGTTTGGCTTAGGCGTAGGCTTAGCTCATATTAGCTTGCCTTCACCTTCTCTCCACGGTTATGAATTTTAACCTTTTTTGCTTCACATAGTTGCATTTCTTCTTTTTTGCCTTCTTGCTGATTTTTAACGTTTTGGTGAATTCCTTCACATGCAAATCCCCCGATCAAACTTTGACCTTGACGACGCGACCGATTCTATTTACAGATTCGCGGATGCGTGTCTGGTTGAACCTCCCGTCAGAACGAGAAAATCAACAAGGCAAAACCAGATCCCCAAAATGCATCCAACCCAAGATTTTTGGGGAAAATATAAACAAAACACGAGGCAACGAAAGTGCAAAAAGTTGAGATAGATGGTCGTCAGAGGGCAAAAATTTGGAGAATGACGTGTTGAGCGCGTAATTGTTGGGATTGGCGCTCCTTTCAGAGGAACCATAGTGCTCTCGGGAAATGGTAAAATGTGAAAAATAAATTATTGTACTCGAAACCGAGATCGAATCGGAGACGGACTCAAAATTTATAGTTATTCTCTCACTAAGCTCGTTTTCTCAAGCTTATTCCAAGTTTCGCTGACTTCCTAGGGTTTTGCTCTTTCTTTCTCGCGCTTTGTAACGCTTCAACGGGTTGACAGGTAAATCGCACTCCTTCTCTGGCTCTCTCTCTCGCTTTCTCTCTCGCTCTCGCTTTCTCTCGCTCTCTCCCTCTCTCTGTCACTCTTTTTGTCTTTTTCCCTCGTTTTTCTATCGTCCAGTACTGCAGTTATCGGCTTGCCGGCAACATCCCTTTAGACTATGGCCAAAAGCCCCGATTTCCAGGACCACGATTTCTATCGACACTCCACTGATGAGATTTTGAAATTAACCTAAATTTGCATCCGTCTGGGCCCTAAAATCGCTTAGGGTGTGAATTTCCGGAAGTTGCGCCAGATTTGGGCGCGAACTTTCGTATAAAACACGGCCGGCTGGGTGGAGAAGTACAACCTGTTCACCAGGCTTCACATCAACCACTCCACGATGGGCGACAAGTCGGCGTACATGACCCCTGGCGGCTACAGCGGCGGCGGCGGCGGAGGTGGCGGCGGAGGCGGAAGCTATGCCCGGTGAGTCGCTGTCTCTATCTCTCGCTCTGACTCTCTCTTTCTCTCTACCACTCTTGCTCTCACTCTCGCACTCTCTCAATCTCCTTCGAAACTCCTTTTTTCAGCGAGGATTACGCTTTCGGCGGCGGCAGCTACGGCAGCGGCGGTGGCAGCTCTGGAGGTGGCGGCGGCTCGTCGACCCCCGGCGTGACGAAGCCCCGCACCGACGTCTCGTGCTACATGGGACCCAACTGAGCATCAGCCCCTCCTCCTCCTGAAGCTTCTCCTCCCTGAAGTCAACAGCGTCGACCATCCATCCACCCTGTCCGCTCTTTATCAATAAATGGCTCTCGGTGGCGACCCGCAAATAAAGTCTCCAATTTTACACTGGATATTCTTTGGACTGGACAGACGCAGTACACACCACGGTGCACAGTACGCTACAGTACGCTACAGTACGTTAGGTTACAGAGTTGGAAAGGCGTTGGTGGAAAGTTCTTGGCTTGGTGCCGAATTCTGATCGACCGGTGATATTTCTGCGATTCTGGGATAATTGGTCGAATTTTGATAATTTGAGTCTGTCGTTTTCTCTATCCTCTCTCTGCCTCTCTCTCCCTCTCTCGCCTCACTCCTAAAACCCGACCGCGGCAACTAGTCATTTACAGCCACCAAAATAGGGCAAATCCCTCTCCAGACCCCGATTCCGATGCAAAACTATAGACGCCAGGGTAGGCGGTGAAAGGCGTTCAGAACCCGTTCACCCGTGCCACCGCCGTTCTTGGCCATAAAACGGAATTGGACGGATCTGTGCCCCATCCCATCTTCTGCCAAAGTACTCTCGCGTAGTCTTCGATCTTGTGCCGCCCGGATCTCCAGCTTAATGGGCTTGAGCCTTTGAAAAATTAGCAAAAAAATTGCAGCTAGCGAACGGTTACGGTCGCCAAATGAAATTGCTAAAAAACCTAAAACTCCGAATTTTTGGCTTTACGGCGGTTTCCCAAAAGTCCCTGCCATGTCAGTCCCTTTAAAAGTACGGTACACTCCGGAAGAGTACTGTGCTCAGGGGCACACTACGCTCAAAATCTCTTCAAGGTCAGGGGCCAATAAGAATCCCCCTTGAACTTCCGAGACTTTCCTCTAGTCGTTCTGGCTATTCAGTGCCCACGTAAGTAGCAACAATACGTAGCCTTTCTCTCTCTCTCTCTCTCTCTCTCTCTCTCTCCTCTCTATCCATTCTTTATCCAGGCGCTTAAGGGCTTTCCGGGTACATCCTCCTTACGCCCTCGAGTCCGACTCCGGAACACGAGGAGTTCCGGGTTTTCCTATCGTCACCGTGTTCCGTTCTTTCCTTTTTACGGTCCGCTTTTTCTTATCAGTCTGAACGAACGCTGAACTTACGGTATCTTATGATGAAAAACTGAAAGCACTAGCTTAGACTTAGCTTAGGCTTAGGTTTAGGCTTAGGCTCAGGCTCAGGGTTAGTCTTACTCCCCTATTACCCCAGCCCGACAAGCTAAAGATGACGGATCGGGTTGTGACAACGGCGTCACCCCGGACCGTCCAGTTTGTGTTAACTGGATCGGGGCGGAATTTGTCATTACTGGGACTGGCTGCTGACTACGCTACACAACAATGTACGCCCATTAAGTCGAGGAAGGGCGAGCCTATTTGAGGCGGATGCGTGTGTTGTGTTTTGCTCAGAATGATGGCACTTTTTGGCTACTGTACCTTCGGTTATGTGTTTTTATGCCAGCCAAAAGTCTGGTCCATTTTTGGTTCGATTCTCCGGCTTCTGAATTCCGTTACGCCACTCCGTACAGCACTGATTCAGGCAAAAGACTATACATCGTATTTTACCTTGCTGGCCCCTTTAAAATGAATCTTTGGAAGTTTTTCAGGGATATTGTGAGTCTAACATAATTTTTACAATAATAGTTAACCTAAGCCTAAGTTAAGCCTAAATCAAAGCCAAGCAAAGCCAAGTCAATCGTCTTCTACTATCCCGAATTGGCCAGATAAGAAAAATCACACAAGGAATCTGCCGATTGTAAATAGGAGCCAGCCGTAAAGAGGAGCTGGGTGGAACCTATTGTCCTGCAAGTTAGACAGAGAGAGAGCGCGAGAGAGTGAGCGAGCGGGGGTCGAGCTCCGCAATCCAACTGCTCCTCCTCATCCTCCTGCTCCTCTTCGACCTCGTCCTCCTATTGTGGCTAAAACCGGGGCGTTTCATTCAGCCCCAAAATCAATGCGCCACCGCTGGCGCGCGGCGGGCTATCACTCTCGCCAAATCCGAATCACCCCCAGGGCTGCCCGGAAAAAATTCACTTTCCTTGCTGGTGGCTCGCCGGGGCAAAAAATAGGCTGCCTAATATTCACGCGGGCTATCAGTGAGCTTGAGACATTTTGAGCTCGCGGTCTGGCTATTGGATTCCAGGAGTCCGCGCAGCTACTACTGACGTAGGCTACGCTAGCAAAACCCTCGTATTCTTGCCTTCTGTACTCCGAAAAGCTACTACTAACGCCGATTCCGAGAAGCTACTTGGGACTGCAAATTCTTGCCGTTTTTCGAGCAGCTTCGACGACTACAAACGACAACTATTTACGTCCTTTTAAAATTAAAACTATAACTACGAATTTCTCTCCTAAAAACCCACGGCCTTACTACTGACGGCAGCGCACTACCCTAAATTCTGCCCACACTACCGTAGCTAGCAAGAATGGACCAACCAAGCCCAGAAGCCGACGTCGAGCGCCATAAAAAATCGATTCGCAAGCAGCCATGCCGAGTGTTGTTACGGTAGGAATTTTCCAGCTTTGGCGTGTTCGCGTGGCGCGCCATTGCGTATCCTTGCGTAGTGTAAAGTAGCGATGGATAACCTTAATGCCGCGTTTCGGAGCGTTGCGTAGCGTTACGTAATTTTACCTAGTGGATGCGTAAGCTAACGTACAAAACTACTACGCGTATCCAGGTGTACCAAAGCTTATCCTACCTAAACCCCCTAAACTTACCCTTTCTGGACCCGTTTCCCAAGTCCTTTTCCGCTACTTCCCCTCGACACTCTCTCTTTTTGAAGTGTAGCTTCTGTGCCCCACTTCATTCCGCTACCATCCGCGCTACATCCGCTAATCGGCCAGGGGGTAACTGGTTCTCTCCAACTGTCTCTCGCTCCACTCCATCTTGGAGGGCCGTTCGGAGTAGCCAAACGTAGTGTTGCTCACTTTTCAGCCGTTAACGACCTCGCCGAGGTTACAGCTTTTATTGCTACTCGGTGGAGTGTGTTTTTAGAGGGCGCGGAAAGGCTTGGGCCTTTGGCTTGGGCTTAGGCTTAAGCATGGGCATATGTCTAGGCTTAGGCTTAGGCTTGGGCTTGGGCTTAGGCTCGATTACGCTAGTAAATTCAATCATTTGATCCTTTGCCTTTCCGCAATCGGTTGCCATCGACGATAAGTTCCACGGCGCGTCATTGGGGCACGATTTAGGGCAGCAAACAAGCCACTACTCCCCGTTTGGAGGTGCAGCGGAATTTATGAGCCGACTGATAGTAGCATGACATTTGGGGAAGAATTCCGAAAGGCAACAAATTACGGGCGAGAAAATGTGGAAAATGGGCTTAATTAATTGGCTTAGTTAAGCTGTGATTCAGGCTTAGGCTTATTGTTAGGCTTTTGCTTAGGCTTAGGCTCGGGTTTAGGCTTAGGCTTGGGATTAGGTTAAACTTAGGTTAGGTTAGGCTAGGCGTGGGCTTAAGCTTAGGTTTAGGCTTGGGAAGGCTTAGGTTTAGGTTTAGGCTTAGGTTTGCTGCTTTAGTTGGGGCCCGATCTCCGATTCTCGATAATCTCTGTCGATTGGCAACATCAAAATACATGATTTCCAGTTGAAATCCCTTGCCTAGACGTTCCATAATTTAGGCGGACATGTGGGGATGATCAAAGGGGGGATCTGCCCTCCCCCCCCGCTAATATTCCTGTGGGTCGTTTTGTTCTTTGTGATATGGGATCCAGTCTGGCTTTTCCTCCCTCTCTGCCATTCCCTTCTACCGGACCCATTCCCCCCATCCACTACAATTACGGGGCAGGCATACGATGCCATCGCCCCGTTTAAAGGCCTGCCCCGTAGTCCCCGAGCGGGTAGCTCGGATCTACCTCGGAATAGTACGACACACTCCGCGGGGACGGCTACGCGGCGCTCCGTTTGTACAATTTCATACCGTACTGTACTTGACTGAAATTCTACAACTTATTCCTGACTGTCTAATTCTTCTGAAATTGATTTAAAGACATTGGAAGCCGAGCTAAGCATTTATCCGGATTCCCGGCGTTTTGCCAGGCCCTTTTTGGAGGCTAATTCAGCTCCCAAGACCTTTAAGCGTATTTTAAAGGTGCCTGGAAACGCAGCCTACGCTAAGCCACAGTATTCTCATTTTCCTACTCCCTTAAAACTATTTTAAAGGAACTTCGAAGCTACTCTAGGTATTTCGCTTTTTCCCGGCATCTTCCAATCCTAAAAATCGATATTCTGAAGCCACCAAGCTCTCAAAAACCTATTTTCTTGGCAACTTTCCACGCTGGCATTCTACGTCCGTTTAAACTTCACAATTCTGGAACATCCAGAAGCAGAGCAGGCGAACTTCACAAGTACTTTAAACCTGAGTTTCTCAATATTCCGATATCTTGCTAACAACGACCACGAAGGAGTCCTATCGACAAGACGCTAAAATGCACCGTATCATCATTAGAATCGATCCTAACGACCTGAAATCAGAAGAGAATGGACTACCCCCAAAATTTGCATACGAGTGCCCGGAGTATGCTTCGAGTTTTGATGCCGAGTCGCTACCGAAAAAGGAGGGGTTGGGATCGATGGAAAGGTAGAGAGAGAGAGAGGGAGAGAGAGAGCGAACGAGAGAGCGAGAGAGAGACAGAGTGAGAGAGAGAAAGAGATATTCTTCAAATGCCTGAGTTTTTCCTGACTTCACTGTCCCTTTAAAATCACGAAACCCCTTGTGTGTTTACTCTCAAGGTCCGATTTTCAGATTTTAGACCCTTAATTTCAGAAAAATTTGCATTTGCGAGTTTTTTGGAATTTTTCATGTAGCCAAGTGGTATGGTTTTTGCCTCTCACTCAAACTATCCGGGTTCAATCCCCTGCGGCGCAATAATAATTCAGGTTCAACCTTATCCTCTATTTTCAGCATCCCCCGCAGCATCGTCAAGAGCATAGAGCACGAGTGGTGCCGATGCATGGGGGCCTATCCAAAACGGTGAGGGCCAAGCGAATATTAAATTCTGAGAGCGGTGGTATCTCAAAAATCACAGTTACAGAATTACTGTAGAAGTCAAAGAATGATAAACCATCTAGATGCCAATTCGGCGAGACGCCCGCCGAGATTCTGGCCGACGTGCTGAAATGGACGGCATTCTGTGCCGTGCTCATCGTCATCGTGCTCATCGTGCATTTGGAGTACACTTCTACGAAGAATGAGGCAGAGAACTTGGGGTAAGCGATAGAGAGAGAGAGAGAGAGAGAGAGAGAGAGAGAGAGATCTCTATCCCGAACCCGAATTTCAGCCGCCTCTACAACCACCAAATGGGCATCTACGAAAATGGGTCCCTGGAAGAACAAATTGACGAGTTTTCCGCCTATGATCCAGCCTCTTCAATAGCTGGGTAACCCAAAAAACCTCGATCGACTACGCTACGCTCCTCTAGACACCCACTGGATACGATATATCACAAAGTGTATCGACCGAATGGGATGTACGTCGATCTGGAGACGAGGCCGCTTCTGACGCTCAAGCATTTCCAGCATAGGAGCTGTGATATGGTGAGTGGTTAACTGTAAAGTGTTTTTACTCAAGTTGGAGTTTCGATTTCGGACCAAGTGCATCTTGTGCAGAATTTTTCGCTGATTCCGAATCCGCTTTCCGAATTTGCTGCGGACTTTTATTTACAAAGTTATACGGCAATTATGGTAGAGTTTTTCACCAAAATCAAGGAACCGTTATCGCTTTCGAATGTCTTGTTCAATTTCAACTTCAAAATTGGCTAGAGATTGGCTAGACAAGTATCTTAAAAGTCAAAACAAGCTTTTTTATCAAAAATTAAATTTTTTTTGCAAAAAGCAAAAGAAAGGTGCAGGGCGAGGATCCGAACCGCCGCCATGCGGTTGGCAAGCGAGTACTTTGCCAATGCACCATGGTGCCAAATGGGGGGAGGAGCTGTGACAGAGTACTTCAGGGCCCCTGGCGAGGCAGAACCATGGAGGGAAGAGTGGACCAGGATCCGAATTTTTGGATTTTTCAAGCTTAATTTGCACCAAAAATGACTTTTTAAATAAAAGTCCGCAGCAAATTTGGAAAACGGATTCGGCATCAGCAAAAAATTCTGCACAAGATGCACTTGGTCCCGAATCGAAACTCCAACTTGAGTAAAAACACTTTACAGTTTGGCTTAGGCTTAGGCTACGCACTTATTCTGACTCTCATTTAGGCTTTCCTCGAGTACGCCGACAAATACGCGGGCTATCGCGGCCCAATCGGGGCCCAATTGCCCGCACTAGACCCAAATGGCCCATTTTTAATGGGCGGACTCGCAAAGCTGAAGGAAGATCGGGTTACGGTAAATTCTTCACTTTCTAAGGGAGCACTAACAACGCCTAGGTGGTCAACAAATGGTCTCCCACCCAGTTCGTCAACTACACGGGGCTCTACGATTTTTCGGGGCCCGAGAAAAGCCACCCGGAAGTGTGGCAGCAGAGCCATTGGTCATATGCTTCAGGTAAAATTGATATTTTGCTTTTTTAGCTATTTACTCAAGTTTATATTGGCCTGAAATTTTAAGGGTTTTACGATATGTTTTTCGCTCAAATAATAATTTATTATTCGTGTTCTCCAGGCCGAGACGAGCATTTTGGTATACTTTATAGACTTATAGCACAAAGCCGAACGGAAATACAAGGCGTTCTTCTTTCCAGCCTGCTCCAAAACAGCCCCTCTGTGCGCTCTCTGCATGTTTCCTGCCCCATTCCCACTAGCGCCCCATCTGGCCCACCCCTCCCCCGTATCTCCCCTCCCCCATCCCCTCATAAACTTACCTGGCTGGGGGGTTCCCGTGATCATGAAGACGGGACCCCTATGGCGAGGCTTGGCCATTGCACTTTCGGCCGGGCTGACCTGTAAGGCAGCTCCGAGTTGGGGTTCGCCTACAGCTAAATTTTTGCGTGGGGGGCTGCGTTCGCGCGGCCCTGACTTTGGAATAAAAAGCTATGCATTAAAGCGCTGCGTAACCAACGAACGGCATCTTGCAAACTTCTTTTATATCGTCAAACCTTGCTGTAGATCCTCGAAGTCTCTAAGCTTTGCTCAAATTGCTGTTTATTTGAATTTTCAAGGGAAGAAAATGCAATTCGCTATGTTTTACAAAATTGGAAAAACGCACATAGGAAAACCGGAAGGAAACCTTCTAAATTAATAAAATTCGAATGTCGAAGCTCAATAGGCCAGAGTTAGCTTGCTTTTAGTCGCCCTCCATCTCGCTCTCCAAGCCCACCCGATCCAGGGCCAACGTGGCGTTATCTTTGGCTCGGACGGCCAGAGCCCGTGGGTTGAGAATTTTGCGATGAAGGTGAGCTTTATGGTCGGTATAAAAGCTAGATCATTCTGGACGCTATCAAATGAATGAAACTGTTACCATTCTAGCATGGCGCTGAACGCCTCCTAATCATCGAGCAACAGCGGGTGATCAGCGACGCTCCTCGTCTCCTTCAATATGTCACCCCGCTAGCCGTGGCGCAGAATTATGACAGGTGGGCGATAAATTTCGGATATAGGTTGACCTCATTCGCCTAAATTTCAGTCACGTCGGCCGCTACGACTTTGTGATCAGCTTCGCGCAGCTCGGGCCCCTGGGGCTGGGCGGTGGAGGCGAGATCCAGGAGCCGTATGCTGATATTAGCGCCATTTTCCGGGTGGGCTAGCCGGGGCGCTTTAACAATAATTTTTTTTAGGCTTTTTAGAATAGTTTTTCTTTTCTAACTTAATTTTAATAATCTTTTCAGCTGGCGTGCCTTCTGAAAAAGGAAGGCACGATGTATTTGGGCGAGGCGATGACGCGGGATGGCGTCAACTACAATACGAGGCGAATTTATGGCCGGATCAGGTTGCCACTGCTTTTGGCCGGTAAGAATTTGCGTTTTCGAGAAAAATTCTGATAAAGTCCCGTTTTTCCACCATAAAATCGACAAAAAAAGCAAATTTCGAAAAAAATTTCAGTTTTTTACAAACCTACGAAGTTCAAAGTTTTCTAAGTAGTTTATCACCTCGAATATACCTACATTTTTTAAAACTATGCAAACACGAACAACACCTTTCCAGGCTTCGAGATTCGCACCGGTTTCCTCAACAACCAGGCGACGCCGATAATCCTGGACCCAAATTGGCTCGACACCGAGCACACGATCACCTACGTGCCCGTGTTGGTGCTGCAGAAAAAGTGGTAGCGCTGTAGATTGCTTCATTTATACTGTTGTACAGTTTGTGTACAAACAGTCTTTCTATAATACGTCTTACGCCTTAATTTACACTTTTTTTAAACCTTTGAAATACGTTAAAATTGTTGTTTTTATTGTCTTTCTTTTCCGTTACTTATTATTTTAGCTTCAAACTCGTCAATCTCTTGTTAATATTTAATTAATTAATTTTACCTTAAGCCTTAGGATCCAAATTTCACATTGAGCTAGTATTTCAACTGTCTTTCACTCTTTTCCTTCCTCCTCCAACCTCCTCGTGTGTACTATGGGTGCCTGTATCTCCCGCCTCGACAAGAAAAATATATTTATGTCAAATACCATCTGCTCTATCAATATTTGCCTATTAAACCTTGTTGCCGGCCGCGTCGTCGATGCAGTCGAACAGCTTCTTCTCGAGGCGCCGGAAGGTGAAACAATGATTTCCCGAGCCGGCCTTCAGCCCGTTGCAAACATAGGCGTATACCTAGGAAAAATCGGATTTATTTGTAAAATTAATGCGTAGTAAGGTCATAATACGTATTTTAATAGTTCTTTAGTAAACGCCGAACATATTTCAAGTGGTAAAATTCGATAAACGCTTTAAAAATTCGAAAATTTGGTCGAAATCAGCATTTTTGGTCGAAGTCAATTATTTCTAAAGTTTTTATGTTTAGGCATCTTAAAAATATCTGATAAACACTTCCTCTATTATATCCGAAAAATCCGATACGAAGCAAAGAAGTTTACTTTCCGCCCTCACCCCCCCCCCCCCAGCTAACGCACCAAAACCATGAAAAACGTACCAAACCATGCTGCGCGTCTATCCGCACATTTTGCCCACCGACGCCCGAGTGCCCAAATTGCCAATTTCCCTGAAAAATAGAGTTAAAATTCGGTACTAAAATACAGGATACCTTTGGCCCTCGCCAATACATCCAGCCGTAGCCCTTGTTCAGCACCTCGCCCAGCGTCTCGTCCAACCGGTCCGGGTTGCTGGGCGTTTTGAAGCGCTAAAAAAGCTTTAGTTCGTTTGTTGGGGCTCACTTCGAAAGTTCACGCTCAAATTTGGGGGAAAAGGCTTACCTCAAAGAGCTGAGGCCCGATCAAGTGGCCTTCCAGAAACACTTGATGAACCTAGAAACCGGCTGTTGCTTTTTGAATTGTCGTAAAGTGTTAGAAAACGTATTTTCTCGATCTATTTCTATGATCTTTTACTATTTTGAACACACCTTGGCTAAACCCCTCGCCGTCGCCACCCCGTTGACGGCCGGCTGGCCGAGCAACCGCAAATCCGGGTTGTTGAACATGGTAAAATCCTGAAAAGGAGAATCTGGCTTTATGAGCCTTTACATAATTGAATTTAGCTATTTTTCAGTCCCCACCTTTCCAAAAAGTTCCATATTCCGGAGGCCGTTCATGAAAAAGCTGCCCGGTCGCATGCACGAGATCCCGTTGCGCGCGACGCTCATGTCGAAGCCGCATTCCCTATCATTTCGATGTTATTGTTTTTACTATTCTTAATCGTAGATACTTAATAATACAGCCAAAATAAAAAATACAAAAATTTTAAAATCTCAAAGTAGGTTTTTTACATAGTTTTCCACTTGAAATCTAGTTAAATTTTATGAAAAAGGCTATTAATACATAGGTATGAAGCTATCAGGCTGCTCTGGGCTTTAGGGATAGATTCCCCCGATAATCGCAAAGCACCATTTTGATTAGCGCTCTACTCACCTGAGCATCGATGGCGTTGTGAATTGCTTGAGGCGAGCGATGCGGTGCTCTTCGGCCTGCGTCCCGCCGATATACATGTCAATGTCTAAATTTTAGGCGTTTCAAATTGATTTTTTTCTTATTTTCCCTCCAAAAATTTCCTTTTCATCCCTTAACCTTGTAAAATTGGAAATCGTAAATATTCCTTTAGCTAATAAAAGCTATGCTTACGATGTCGATCCCGAATCTCTTGGTCGTAGAACTGCTGGACGCTCCTTTGCTTCCGGTCAATCCTCCGGAACAGCCCATCGACCAGCCAGCCGTAGGTGAACGGCTGATAAGCCGTTTTACTAAAATTTACCTTAGAAAATTATGTCCAGCGTTGAAATTTCGAATTCTCAAGACTTCCAAGCCACCTTCAAAAATTTACCTGCCGGGCGGGAACCTTGTGGCCTCTTCCTCTAGAATTATGTCCAGCCTCACCGGGTCAAGCAGCGTCTCCAGGTCCAAAGTTTTTGCTAGGCATGGCACGCCGCTCTGAAGAAGACAAAAATAAAATTAACAACTTTAAAAGGCGCAAAAATCCCAATATTTTTGACTTTTAGCTCACAAATGTATGAAAAACAAAGTCACCAAGACAACCAAGACAATTTGTCAAATAATTTTCTAGCCATCAAAACTACAAATTACATGTTATTAAGACGCATTGGCGGAAGAAACAAAAATTAGTTTCCCCGTTAGCAGTTTCGTACCCGCAAAATTCGTCCTACCTGATGTGCCAAAATCTGTGCAATGGTCGTGTCTTCTTTCCCCTTTTGCGCGTACGCTGGCCAGTATCTGGAGACGGCATCTTCATAGGCACAAGCGCCGCTCTCCACCAGCATCGAAAAGCATATTGCGGCGATACTCTAAAAATTACAAAATCCGCTACAAAATACGCCCGTAATTCACCTACCTTTGATGTGCTGAAGACGGTGGTGAGCGTATCCTGATTCCACCTTCGCCCGTACTTCTTCTCCGCATACCCGCCCCAGATATCAACTACCAACTCCCCGTCTCTATAAACAACTCCCCGATTTTGACCCTTGCCAATGCGACAAACTTGTACACTGCAAACGCGGCCCCCTCGGCTTCCCAGCCCTCGCTGAAATTCTTCTTGAAGCTGTCCAGGATCCCCGTGAAGCCATCCTTGCAAAACCCGTCCACGGGGACCGTTTTGGTTTTCTGAAGTAAATTTTATTTTTTTTGAATGGATTTTTGGGCGTAGGCCTCTTTTAACTATTTCGCAGCCTAGAGTGATGGAATATTTGGGTAAAATGTTGGCCGAAAAATTGTTTTTTTTTCCAGCCAAGGCCAAAAATTTCAGGGTTTTCACACTTTTTGTTGAAAGTTTTTCCCTGCAGTTGTTATATAGTTACACTTTACGGCTCCACTCGCATTGGGACCCTGAAAAACCCGAAACCCGCAAAAGAGAAACAAACTTTTCCCATAGTCAAATAACGGCTAGCGTTTTGAAGATGCGGTATTGGCGGCCTGTCAAGCGAGCCAGTCTAGGGCGGAAACATGGATATGCGGCTGGCGGCTGGTGGACCGGAGAGGAGGAGGAGGGAGACATGATTCCGGGGATTCCGCGCGCGGGGAGATGAGATGGGCGTCAAGGTCGGGAGATCCCTCGAGGCCGCCCTACACTCCAGCTCTCGCGTGGGGGTACAGTTCAGGGCGCCCGGCAACAAACAATCTTTCGGTCGGCTCTCTCACGTTCGGCTTGGCGATCCCCCGGCGCGCAACGCACTAATTCTACACTTATCAAGGTGGCGGAACGGTTCCTGGTCAGTCGGCACGGTGTTCCTGTTCGGGTGCATCGCGCACCCAGAGTGACATCGCTCCTCCTAAATTTGGAATGCAAGCTATGAGAGCTTGGACTTCGGCAGTAGAATGAAAACAGCCGCTTTCCGGTGTGAAAAGTTTAAGCCACACGCAGCCCTGTAGTTGAACCCTTAGTAAGCCGTATATAACGCAGAACGGTCACCTGAATCTTTATTTTCTTTTCAAAAACATCTATGCTAGTCGAATAATCATCCAAACAAAGGAAAATTCACAATTTCGGTCGTGGCCGCGTCCCGGATTTTCCCAGTTCTGGATTGTCGAGGAGCTTGTTGAACCGCATGATCAGGTCTGAGGGATGCATGTTCTCGGTTTCAAACCGCAACTTCTTGCCATCAGCTAAAAACAATATTGTGATATAATTTTGACACAGTTACCTAATGTTGCTACGAAATGGGGCGGAACCCGATCGTTACGAATGTCCGCTTTTATCCTGACTGCTGGGTTCGTCAACTTTACTTTCGGGGCTGAGATGGCCTCCCAAAATTTCCTAAATCAATGGTAAGTCTCAAAAGAAGGGCTTCACCTCAGTGCGCTCGTATCAGGATGGCAGGGGTCGAAGGCTATTTCCACCGATTTAACCTGAACATCGCTACAAAAAGTACAACGGAAGCCTTACTTTCTTCAAATCCAAGCCACGACATGCCAACGCGAAACGTTCTGAGGGGTTCCATCTGACACCTTGCCGAATTTGTTGCCACATATAGCACATTTCCTAAACTCGATTCCTAGATAACACATTGCAATGATTCGCCGTCGGTATCGAATGTCAACAGACAGCTCCGAGAGGTAATTCGCCAACAGTATGATACGAAGCTTTATACATCTAACAAAAGAAAGTAACAACGTGATATCAAAAGGTCTCAATTCTTCCATGCGGCGATGAGTTCAGAGATGTGATCCAGATTTTTGTTCATCTCTTCTATCGACTCTGACTAAAAAGAGTTATGGAGAATGGATCACTCCATACCTTCAAAGCGTGAATTCTTTCTTCCGGATAAGATTCTTGTGCCTCCTGTAGCAAACTACCGAAAATCTCGCATTCAATGTTTTCCCTGATCTAAAAACGCTACATCAAAAAGGTTGTAAGCCAATCCCACTTTGCGGTCTGGGTATCCTCTTGCGGCTAAACGGTCGTATAGAAGGGTGTTGTCGCATCGGAGAACAATGACGAAATCGAACCATCTACAGAGAAAAATTTAGGCGTTGGCCGGCACCTGCGATCACGCACCTTTCCGGAAAGAAATCACAGCCGTGGTACTCAACAACGGTCCCACCAGATTCGCTGTCAAGCCGTCCCTAGATTCAGGTGAGGTAGGAACGAAACCAAACCTCTATATGATCAAGCAATTTTTCTTCATCCAACACATGGCTTTGATATTCTTCGTCATATTCGGAGTATAGGTGATGATTTTTAACCTCATCGCCAACCTAGAAGAACAAGTTAGATTTCCAAAACTGGCTTACGCTGATCAAATCGAAACCTAATCTCTCGGCAAGTTGGGAGGCCAATGTCGTTTTGCCGGTCCCTGGTGAGCCCGTAATCAAGACGTTGGGGCGTCTTCTTGTTTCTGGTGTTGCCATTCTGAAAAATAATTTTTAGAACCCGCGCACAGGGCCGTAACATACCCGAAATTTCGGGGAGAGGGGGTCGCACACTTCGAAAAGGATTCCAGCAGAATTGGTTTCGATAAAGCTTGCCTGGTTTTCAAAACCACCATAAAATGCATCTCAAGTATAAAATTCTTTATCTACAAGCGTATAAAATTCAGCATAGAGAGATCAACGAGGAAACGACACAAATGACTAAATCTGTTAAATATCACAATCGCTGCCGACAACCCGTTTGTTCTTTTCTATTGCTTTCCGGAAAGGGCGCCGCTGCGCTTCGCTTCCTCCGCACGGCGAGCGGCCTGGCGGGCCAGAAAATCGGTCTCTTCCTTCTTCACCTGTTCCAGCAATTGCTTGATCGTCACTCCTTCATAGGCGGCGGCAATCGAGCTCTCCACCTAAAAATAACAAACGATAAAGCCTATAAACCAGAAATTCACCTGGCTAGATTCGATGGCCGGGGACAGCTTCGCAGCGGCGGCGTTGTCGAGCTGATACTTCTGGGCAACGCGGTTCAACTCATCCTAAAAAAACAGTGGTATCTAGACCCATCAGCGAACCTGAAGCGACTTTTTGACGGCCGGGTCTTTTGTAGAGAGCTCCGCACCAATCTTGCCAAATTCTTTGATCTGGAAATACCCAATTGGATTTATCATACTAACCGATATACCTTGTTCACGAAAGCCTCCCGCACAAGGTCGCTGCGAAGAGCAGCCGAGGTTTGGAGAGAGCGGCGGAAGAACATCTGAGCAATGGAGAGCGTAAAGTTAAGATGGAGCCGAAAAAGGACAATAATTAGAATGGCTTTCAACCACACAAATGCATAACGCCACTGAAATAAATATTTATTCCGAATGCCCCGAATAAATGGAAATCAGGCAGATTTCTTTGCGGCGGTCAGATTCTGGATGGCGATCAGGGTCTCGTTCACAATGGTCTGGGTACTTCGCAAGCTTTCGACTGATAGAAGGCGCAGGCAGCGTGCAACTAAAAAAATATGCATTTGATACTAGGAAATACCATGATCCAACACAGGGTCCTTGAGGTCTGTGATGCCCAGGGGAAAAGCCTTGATGTCAAGGAGTTGCTGAAAACAAGTTCTTGCGCTACTTGAAAGCCTCACATTATCTTCATTTCCTTCTTTCTTGCCAATACGTTCTCTGTTTTTCGTCGAGCAAGTCTGTTGCACAAATAAGCAGCAAGCCCGCAATGTCACTTCCTAAACCCAAATTTTTAACTTCATGGGGGTCCTAACCGGGTCCGGGTGTTCGGCAATCCCAAACAGCTTCGCCATCGATTCGATCCGGGATTTATAGTACTGCTCGGCGCCTAAATATACATATTCAAAATCCAAAGCAAAAGAACGGACAATTGATAGTGTTGTAGGGGTTCTGCGATGTTTCGGACGCCGCATTTTTAGCCAGCCGCTTATTTCTGACAATATCGGACGAAAACTCTTGGGCCTCAACTAAAAATAAAGTTAAAATAATTGTAAAGCCGTTACCTGTCTTGTCATAAAGATGATCAATAGAATGCGAGAGCAAAAAATCGCAAATGAACCGCCGAGACACGGCAGGTTGCTCGTCGTCTGACGTGCTGATGCCGTATTCCGATAAATACTAAACGCGCATTTGTACACAAATTGTGCATGCACCTCTGCAAGTTTTCGCTCAAATGCCTCCTTGTTCTTCTCGTCCATGAATGCGACGTGCCAGTCTTCAGGACGCTTCTTCAGAAACTGTTCGTCCAGATGACAGATGAGGGCAGCCAGTTCGCTGTCGTCTAAAACCGAAAAAGTTGCGAAACACAAATAGAAGTTACCATCGTAATCGAAATTAATTTTCGGGTAGCCGACAGCCTTGAGCCTCCTGGCTGACATTCTAAATTACAATATATTTGACGAAAATCCCATAAATATTTCCGCTCTATCAAACGGCCTCAAAAGACCACAAAACTTCGATAGTAATTTATCAAAAAACATCACAACAACGGGGGCTCGGTTACTTTAGACTTCTGCTCGAGCTTGGCGCGCTTCACCTCCAAGGTGTCGCATCGCTTTCGCTTCAGTAGAGGTAGATAATTTGTTTGCCATGGATGTGCCTGGGTGAATTCCAATAGGCCACGCTCCCTGATCGCGTCCGTGATCGGGCCCGGCTCGTTTGCGACGCTGTTCATCATATTTTCGATTGTCCGAGCTCTAGACAAACGGGATTGATCGGGAGGTCAGGCACAAACTTTGTCATCAACTCGGCCCATTGTCTCTGCAGGCTGCCCAAGTTGCGTTGCCGCACGGATTCGTCGTATTGCCACGCTAGCTGATCACGCTCGTATTGGCACTCAAATAGGCATAGCGGAGCATCTGAGGCCATGGTGTATTGCGGTCGAGCTGGGCACTTTTCGATGTCGAGCAGGTCAGAAACCACCTAAACCAACCAAAATTCATCCAAAAATCTCCAGGTAAGACCTCTGGCCCTTCGTGGCCACAGCCGACCTCGTGTAGAACTGACACGATGAAGCGGATCATGTGCCACAAGAATCCACTCCCTTCTACGGTTAGCTCGAGCAAGCCCGAGTCGCTAAAGGAAATTTAGGGCCGCGTTTTGACCAGTCATACCCCAATTCGCAAAGTGACACCGCAAAGATCTCGCGAACATATGACTGGTTGAGACGGTCGGCATTTAGATCGATCTAAAAGTCTGATATCATGAAGATGGCGAAGCTTGTAGAACCTGACAATAGTTCCGGAAGTCGTGTGTCCCGACCAGCTTGCTACAGGCAACACGCATTTTCTAAAAACGACATGAGAACGATCTGCTATAGAACCTCAACATCCAGGTTGGCCTTTGGCATCGAATATTTGTAGGTGCGGCGTGTACACGAGTGCCGCGCATCGAATTCTGTCCTGGCCGGCGCCCAACTAGCGTTTTATTTTACAGGTAATACACCAGTTTATTACCTGAGCATTCTAATCGTCGGTGGCAGACACCCATTCAGCATTTTCAGATATTGGAGCTCATCGCGTGACTTGAACGCTTCCCGCACGTCGATTGGAACATCTTCGGCCCAAGATACGCCCTGTCCAAACGGATCAGCCGATCTAAAGAAAGAATTGCTGTAGGCAAAAAAGTAAGACCTCACGATGCACGCAGCAACTTGGCGGAATGCAGAGACGCCCTTATCCGTGCGTCCACATCGAGTAAAACCACATCCTTCCCAGCTTTCGATCAATTTAGTCTTTAGCAAGGCGTTCATCAAATGCTGAAGTGCAATTGAGAGGATGGAATCTGAGATCATACATGTTCAACTGTATTCGTCGAGTTTTCCTGCTGCACGAGCCCATCATGGTGCCATCCCAAGTAACAAAATGCGAAGACGACCTTCCGGCGGGGATGTAGGCGAAAATCGAACGTCTTTGCTTTCTTGGCGGGCGTCCCGGTGTCGACGGATTCGCGTCCCAGCTTTCGCATCGTACCAAAAGGCTAGATAAAACCAAGACGTTAAAAAGAAATCCAAAAGATAAAACGCATTACGACGGAAAAGCCAGGCCGGCATGCACGCGCAAGGAACAAGTGTGCATTGGTTAGAATCGGAACTTCACCGCCACCGAACATCCCAGAGTTAAAAAGTTAAAAAAACCGGAGACGATGTCGAGCGTGTTATTCGAGCGGAAAACTCTAAAGAATGTATTTATGCAAATAAAATCGACAATGAATCAATGAAACTTGCAATTGAGGCAATTGCGTACAGTGTTCGAGGAAAAATATTCATAGAGAAATGACGAGAGAAATACTGATAAAGAAATGGGGAATGTGAAATGTAACTTGGAGCACAGGAAGATCAGTTGAGCGGGTCGGTGAAAATGTTGAGCATCACTTGTGGCGGGGCGTCTTGATTTGGTGCGTAGAAATGTTCTCCTTCTGCGCGTCAAGGTCCAACTCCAGGACGGCCTCCACGAGCGAATTGTTGCTTTCGGCGGTCCGCACGAGCATGGCCTAAATTTCATTTTAGGAATCTAATTGTATCGCACCTTCTGCTCATCAACTCCACTGGAAAGCGCGGCGACCTCGTCTAGCATTTGGTAAAGGACTGCAGTCTAGAAATTCCATTAGCACTAACGATTAAAGTAATCCTTTCATACCACATAATCCTCCAGTTCGCCTTCTTGTGCTTTCAGAGCTGCCTGGGCCTGTTTGATCTCGGTGTCAAGCCGGCTGGCTTCGGTCCTAGAAGAATTATGGTTTCAGAAAATGTTCTCACTTTTTGTCCACAAGCCGAACTCGTTCGAGTTGGAGATTCTCGATCTCCACCTCCAATCCTTTGCGCTCATTGTCCCATTGCTAAATCACCGGCATCCTCTACAGAATTCGTCAAAGAAACCTCTCGTTCCCGGGTTCGCTTACGCTCCTCCAATTGTGCCTCCTTTTTCTTGGTCTCGTTCTGGCGCTGCAGGCTTTTGAGGTCGACCCTAAAGCAAGAAGTCTTGCAATTGTTAAAGTAACGCTCACTTCTTGCTGTCAATGTCTTGCTTGCACTTTCCAGTCCTTGATCGGATCTGGCGCACCACGTCTTCGAGCTCCTTGCGTGCGTCGCGTAGCTGGAAATCGGACATGAATCAAAAGAATTTTGGCGTGCTTCATACCATCTTTGGGCAGTCTTGCGTGACGCGCTGGAACAAGGCCTGGGCACTTAGCGGCTCGTGGTGCTCCGATTGTACAGCAACACTGTGCCCATCAATAGCACGCTTCAGGTCGTGAACCTCGCGAACCCATTCGTCGAACATTTGGTTGTACTAGGAATCAATCATCGTCGAAATTCCGTCATCAAACCTTGAACAGTTCGTTTTTCAAGAGCGGCCCTTCTTTCCATTTGTTCTTTCCAACATCGTCGAGTTCCGCACGAAGGCTGCTAATTTGACTGCGAAACTAAAATGGACCTGTTAATAGGAAAACTTTAACTCACCGAAGCGATTTCACCCTTGATGGCGCGGGCTTGCTCCGGAGTAATCTTGTGCATAGCTGTCTGACGCTGGATGGTCATTTGTTTTTCTTCGATTTGCGTCAGCAGCTGCTGTTGGAGCTCTTCGCGATTTTTGTTCCCGCTTTTCAGGGCGGCCTACAAGTCAATTTTTCAAAAATACAAGGAACGCCGCTTACCACTTGCTCCAGCACGCGCCGGTTCTCCAGCTCCAGCTCGCCGACAAACTGCCGCTGAACGCGCAGATCGCCTTGTAGCGCGTGCAGCTCACATTTCAGTTGGCCCTCCCTGTTTCGGGCTTTCTAAAACTAAAAAAATCAGTAATTGTGAATACCCCGCCTCCTCCATCAGCGTATCATACTCAGTCTTCGCCAACTCCAGTCTCTCCTTGGCCTCTTCGATGTTTGGGTGCTCGCCAGCAGACCTCAGTTGTGCGCGCAACTGAGCCACTTTCCTAAAAGCTATTTTAGCAGCAGAGAATATAAGGGCTACCCCTCGTAAAATGCCGGGTCCATCTTCGTGCCCGCTTCGCTCTTGAAGACGTTTTGCTTCAGCATATATTTCAACTAAAAAAAATTTAGTGTCGAATCCAGGTGTTACCGTGGCTTTGGTTGAATCTTCGTGGCCTTTGGAGCCGAGCAAAACGTCGGAAGGCTGGATGCTCAACGTAATCTGAAAACGATTCACAGACGCGCTGAACCATTAACCTGCACCAAATCAACCAGCCAGCAAAGCGCACCAAGAACGTGCGGGATCGAGTGGGACGCGCCCACGGTCTGCAACGTCGAGCTTTTCAGTGGAAACGGATATCCGAGCTTTGCGAAGACGCGGGGAATCTAAAAGTAAGAAATACGGAGTGAAAGACAAACACTCACCTCTTCCTCCATCCTGCCTTTGACTTTGAACGTGGGGCTAAGGTGCTGGTAGATGTTCTCGAACATCAACACAAATTCGCGAGCCCCCGGGCTGCGGACGGTCTTCTCCGAGATCTCGGCGCCGCAATTCTCGCGCAGGAAGTTGTGAAGCTTCCTCACCATCTCGGCGCGATACATTCCGTCGCTAAGCGGGCGCGGATCCTAAAACTAATAAAAAGGAGCCGAATGAAAAAAACCTTTAGCACAGATGAGCCCTTGAAAAAAGACGATCGTCTCGCGCTCTGCACACCGAAAGCGGCTCCAGGCAGCACGCTGTTCCGAGCACTAGAGAAGGTTTAGGGAGGGGTGAAAAACCTACGGTGTGGCTGCCACTTGGCGTTGCGCGCTCGGAGCGGGCATCGTTTGGCGGCGATTCATGGTAGGGGTGGCGGCTGAGGGACGCATCCTAAACAATTGTAAAGTGATGATGATAGTGACATCTCTCAAAATGGTCTCAAAATATATTTTTTTCGACTTGAATCGATGCATCTCGCCGAATTAGGGCGTTGTGAGTTGAAAAACGATTGGGAAACGCTTTTGGACCAAGTTCAAGGCATTGTAAATAAAAATCAAAATTGACGAGAATCATCGCCGTCTTGCCGGGTTTTCGATATCGATAGACACCCCTTATCAGGAAAAACATCTCGAGCCTAAAACCATCAAAAAAATCTGTTGGATCGCGAAACCATCAGGAAAAATCAAGCAAAGCAAATATTCACAATCATTTATTCTGCAGTAAAAATCAATAACAATAAAAGACATTTCCGAAAAATCAGTTCTGACGATGAAAAACAAAGGCGGGTGGTTGGTCGGCCGGCATTTATTTAAAGCACCCCGTCGGCGGTGATCTTCTCGTCCTGCAGCTCCCGGCTGACGATCTTGATATGCATGGAATTGATGGCATGGTCGGAGCCCAGCTAAAAGACATATTGATGCGAAAGCCATGGCAATTTACCTCGACGTTGCCATGATTTGCCATAATCAACGAGGCCAGGAACACGCGGGGAATCTGTAGAACAGGGTTGGAAAAAAGGCAACAAGACACCTCGTATTTTTCTAGTCCGGAACAAAGATCCTGCAACTCGAGCGTATCCCCAATTGACTCGAAACGGTCGAGCGCTTGATGCGAATAGGTTGGCCCATCATATTCTTTTCGTTCGAATTCCTGGAAGGAAAATCTTTAAGTAGCCAGCATGATCATACCGCGTCTAGTTTGCTGATGATATGGTCCTCCCATTCTTGCATCTCGCGGTCCCGCTGGGTGCGATCTTGGGGCTTGAGTGCACTGAAAAAAGCCATTCTAAGAGCAGTACACGCTACGTAAGTATCACATTAGTTTATGCTTTATTGCTATAGAGGCCAGGCTGAACAAGGAAGTTATCCCCCGGCCACGAACAAGACGCGAAAAGTAACATAAGAAAATTGAAGGGAAACCAACTGTTCCAGATAGGCGGTGAGTCGCTGTTTCGGATCATGGTACGCGAACGCGGCTTCCATGCCCTGGTTGTGCAGGGCCGCCTCTTGGAGCAGATCACACTCCATGTCTTCGTCAGCTACCATCGAAATTTTAACAAATCTAACCAAAATCTCTACCAAGATCCGTGAAACGAGTGACGGGGGCTGGTTTGTCGCCGAGCGGCTGCGGGTCTTCACTGGGTCTTGGGTCAGCTCCACCAGGCCAAGGGAAGGCGTCGTCCTCGTCATCCCAGTCTTGACCAGCAAAGTCATCCTCGTGATCCCACGGATTTTTCACCGGTGGCGTAACGTTCTCTGAAGCGCGATGTTTGAATAAATAGGATATATTGATTACCTTGCGCCTCCTCAGCTGGGGTCTTTTCGGGTACATGTTGTGGTGCACTGCGGAGACGGCGACGCTCGACCACTTTCACCGGCTGATCCCTAGCCTTCAAAAGGGTTCGGCAAACCCCCCAGATGTTCGTTGAAACATCCTCGACCTAGAAAAGATGTAAATGCAGGTAGTCATTACTGTACCCATTCATTTCTCTTCGGTTCGGTCGTCGATCCAGCCGACAATACCCAATTCAAGCTCCGGAATCGCTCAGCAAAGGGCATGGCCAAGTCTTTCTAAACGAAGGATCAGGTAAAAAGCAATGAATCTCACCTGTGTCTGCTTCCGCCGCTCAGTTCGCACGTTGTAACAGCGCTTCGCGTCAGAGAGAACTTGCGGGGCCATTATGGACATTGAGCGGGAGGCTGCATTCTGCGTGTAGGGGTCCATGAGCTTCAGTTTTTCACGTGGCGCAGATAGCGCCTCCAAGCTCCACTAAAAGATTGAAACAATCTATTCGACTTCGGAATACGAACCGGATTCAGGTCTTTCAGTGGCGCAGAGCGAGGGCGCAACGACCGCCGCACGTCAACGTTCTGAAAAAGACGTCAGTCTTTTCAAAATATCGGGGGAATTTTTTCCATAGCGATCAATTTTTCTACGACTAATCGAGGCAGCGCCTTTACGCTGGTTTTTTTTTATAGCATCAACATAAAAACTTTCAAACGTCACATTTTTCTAACTTGCTAAGCAGATTTCCGCTCCAATTAGAGAAACATCAAGCACTTACCGATATTGCAAAAACACCAATAAATAATGTGCAACAAAACGCTATTACCTCCTTGGCCGCCGGAACGTCGGGATCATCATCGAAGCCGTCGCCAAACGAATCTGCACCACCGTCCGCAAAGCAATAGTCAGGATCTGGGTTGGTGGAGGCCAGGCGGGCGAGGGAGAAGCGTTTCGATTCGCGCAGAGTTCGTGCGGCCTCCCTGGAGATCAGTGTAATCTTATTAAAATCACACTTACCGTGCCACCTCAACATGGCTGGAGACCCGGCCGGGGTAGGTGTTTTGTCCAATGTTGGAGCCTTGCGAGCTGGTGCCCTGGCTAGCGCTTTGGCTGGCACCCTGGCTGATGCGCTGGGTAGTAGTCATCTGGGAAGATAGTTGCGTGCTGGCAGGGCGAGGACCGCACCGAGACAGGGCTAAAAATAATGTTGAAAATAATATTGTAGCCTTGCTAGTCTAAAATGCTGAAAAAGTTAAGTTTCAAAAGTGCTGAAAGATCACGGTTGCAAGCTCTATGGAAAGCGCCATACCAGAACACAAAACTAAGATCCTACTATATCCTACTATATATATATACCAGTGGAAAAAGACCGCTTCGCGGCCATTTTCCACTGGACCCCCGTCTAAGAACCACGAATTCTAACCCTTTCCTTTTCTTTTCCTTTCCCGGAGTCCCCGGAGCCATTCCTCGGCCTGAGGCGCCAGAGCGCGGGCTACGTTCGAAACCTTGAGCCTCCGGCGCTAGCTACTGACTTTAGAACCTGGGTCAAGGGCCATTCTTTGGCCTGCGGCGCCAGAGCCAACGTTGCGCTAGAATTTGTAAGCCTGCGGCGCTAGTTACTGGTTTTTCTCCAGGTTTTGGCCTGCGGCGCAAGAGCCCGGGTCCAGGACCCATCATTGGCCTGCGGCGCGAGAGCCTGGGCCAAGGACCCATCATTGGCCTGCGGCGCGAGAGCCTTGGGCCAAGGACCTTTTTGGCCTGCGGCGCTAGAGCGAGGGCCAGGCCTATCCCCCGCACACCGAGAGCCTAGAAATATGCTTTGTTGCTGAACTACCAAAAAGCAAAAAGTTAGATCCGGGCAGGATCCGAACTCGCTACTACATGTCTGGCAGATAGACGCAAATGCACTGCACCACCGTGGCGGCGGGAGAGGGCTCTTCTCTCCTGGGGGAAGCGGGGGAGGCAAAGAGAATGGCGACCCAATGATCCCCAAGGGAGGCCTACTGGTCACTTTACAAAATTCGGTTTTCGAGTCTGAATCAGCTGAAAATTTGTAAAGATAATAAGTTGCGCAGGATCCCCACCATCGAATACATAAGTTTTCCAAATTTCAGCCCGGAATTCCATCGGGGCTTCGAGTTATGGCCCGGACACCACGGCTGTTGGCCCATTTTGTTAAGGACTTTTTAGAAAAATGCTCATAAAAATTTTAGATTACGAAATCTGCCAAAACCCAGAATTATATCACAGGAGAATGTAGTTTTCAAACTGCCCTCCAAAAATTAGCGCCTAATTCCATTTGGCTCGAGAGGTATCCTCTGAACAAACCTTTTTTCGGCCAAAATGTTAAGGATTTTTCACTATTTTGATTGTAAAACCGTTAAATGAAGGAATTTCGAGAAACAAAAAAATGCGTCACTGACAAATGTGTTTCTCCACCTCCATGCCAAAAATCAGCTCAAAATTCGGCCTGGCGGCCGAGAAATCGGCTGTACAGAAAACAGACATACTTTTCTCGCTTATAGGATAGGATATATATATATATATATATATATATATATATATATATATATTATATATATATATATATATATAAAAAATAGTGTCTGTGTGTGTTTGTGTCCGTGCCACTTTGCATGCAACTTCCGTCAGCGTGTTCCAGTAGTATCTCAATAAAGGGGGTAGTTAGAGGTATTTATTATACCTCATTAGGTGCGTAATGGTCTTGGGCTGACTGCACACTAATAAAATTTTCAAAAATTAGCTGTTTTCGGTGTTATAATTAAGTTTTTGTTGAAAAATCGAGAACCCTCTTTGTTAGGAAAAAATTAGCATCCGCCGGAAGTTGCGGAAGCCTATATTAAGGAAGAGAGGTAGCCTTCCTCCTTTTTTTGTCGTCGAAAAACACGAGAACTATGCAAAGTAACGAATATCATGGGATCAGACGAGGCCAGGGTTGAAAAGTCGCGAAGCGGCTTTTCAACCCTGGTTTCTTACTAAAACGATCCCCTTGTAAGCCAACGATAACGAATGATACCTTCCGTGAATTTGGTGTCGTTGAGAACTTCGGCTTGTGCGTGGAAGCGCAGCTTTCTCATCCGATCCTGCTTGGCCAACACACTGTCAAAGTGGAATTTCCAGTAATCCGAACGGGGCCTGAGGTCGCGGTGGCAGAACCAGTTGGTTGCCATGAGATCCTTGCGGATGAAAACAAAATCCTAGAAGCGAGTAGAAATCGCGTAAAGTCAAAATACCGTCAGCATCAGCGACTTGTTGATCAGCGTATCACGGCTATCTTTGGCGGAACGTGTATCATCTCGAGCCGAAGTTGCATAAACTTTCACGCCACGTGCCTCGCAGTCGACCTCACTGCAACCGAGACAAGTCCCAGCGACCGGTGGGTGCAGGTGTTCTGCCTTGATTTCCTTCTCGTCCAACCATTCCTGAAAAAAAGTTTGCGCTGACAAATACCACCAAACCTCTTCATTGAGATAAGTTGTGTGGGCGAACGTCCAGAATTCTTCTGGCTTCCCGATAGCCTCGATTCGCCCGGCCCATGTGCCGATCACGCACATGCGCGACTTTTCATGCTCTGGCAACGGGCGCAGATTTGCCGGCAAGATGTGAACCGTGGGAGGCTCCTTCATGCGCACCGCTTCGAATTGGGCCTCTAAAACCGATGAGCTGAACTATACGAAAAAGACGGTAACCTTGCAAGAATTTTGCCGCGTTCCTCTTCGTGTATTCGGGCTCAAAGTACGAGCACTCAGCTTTGACCAAATGCGGGAAGCTAAATTTGTCGGTGCCATCTCGGCCGCGGCGCTTTTTGTGAACAGCCTCCTCGCCCTCGCCAGCTTCTTCTTCGACGTCATGCTTCTTCTTTTTTGAGAGGCCCATGTTGAACTCCATCGTGTCTTTGTGGACAGAGTCGACGCGAGAGCCCCATAACGCAGTACTTCTCACGAGCATTGTTGACGCTTCCGGAAAGTTGAAACCAGCGGCATCGTGTTGTTCCTAAAAAGATGATGGCAGAGCGTATAACAAAGCATACGTGATCAAACGTCGCCTCGGCGGCCGCATTTTCGATGGCCGCGTAGTACTTCGCCAAGTGCTAAAAGTCTTTTTGAAGCAAAGTGGCAACGACGTACGTCTTCGAGATCGAGGTTAAACAGACGCTTCAGATCCGCCACCGACTCGAGCAAGTCGCGGAAATGCGCAAACTCGTCTGAGCGCTTTTTCTTGGCATCAGCCATCTGAAATTCAGCGAGTATGAAGAGGAAAAAGGCAGCGAATGCATGAACGAGCAGGTAGAGTGCCTAAGCATGGAAGAAAAAGGCTGGGAGGATTTATTACTAAGAAAAACAACGACTTTCCAATCCTCTAAAAGCATAGATTTGCAAAAAAAGAAGGTGGTGAGTGGTTTGAATTGGTGGTTCACGCGGTCGTGAAGGTGTAGTTTGGTGGGCGCCGTCCGGGTGAATGCATAATAAAAAATTAGAAAGAAGTACAAATCATAACCCGCAAACCAAAATAAACAAACGGAAAGTAAGAAAAACTTTATAAGGTGCTTTACAAAGTTAGAAGTCAAATACAGATGTAACCTTCACGGCCAGTCAAACAGGCCAAAAACGGCAATGTGCCGGGAGGGCAAAAGCGTCGTTTGGGAGCGGAACGTAGCGGCCGCCAAAGTTTAAGCTCTTATAACTTTTTCAAACCGACTTAATAATGAAAACCCAATATCAATTATTGCAGAGTAGAATTTTACGGTTCGAATGATACCAAAGACAGCAAGTTAGCCCTCCGAAATACCACTTTTCACAAAGTCGTCAACAAAAACCGCCTTCGTTTCGATACTTTTTGAATTCAGTTTTCTAAGTGCTTGGTATCATTGGAATCGCCTTTTCCCATTCTACAAAGTTGGAAATCGCTTTTTTTAAGATTCCATTTAGTTTTAAAGTTATAAGGCTACAAAGTTTTGGCCCCATACATTTTCTTGACGAATGGAGCGTCGCGTTGCTTAGGCCCTTATTGCCGCAAATTCTGGGCGTGCCTTACTGGGCTAAAACTTTTTACAACGACTGAATCATTCGTTTTTTGGGTTTTGTTAATTTTTGAAAGTTTCTGCGCCGTTTTACAATTGAATATTCGCTCATTTTCAAGAAAAGTATGCGGCTTCTATTCCCGATGGCAAGCTGCACCGCTTTGCGCTCCCAACCGGACCGGGGGCCTCCGAGTTATCCATCTATTTTTCAGTTCAACGTCTCCACTTCTGCTCCTCGATGCGCCTTTCTCGGTTCAACGCCCGGTCCTCCGAACTTCGGTGATGCCAGGACGATTGCTGAAAACCGGCCTGAGGGGGGCAATTATTGAGTGTCGCCTCGTTTGCACGGCCTCCTCGTGTTTGGGGGCCCCGCAGCCGTCTTTTATTTGATCAGCACGCCCGCTTCATTGTCGACCCAGTCGCTCGTCGGATCGATGCTCCGTTCCACTGTCGTATTCTGAAGACCATGCGCTTCGACTCGCTTTGATTTGAGAGTTAGCTGTTAGGGTGGGTGTACGTCTTTTCATAAGGAAATCGTACGAAGGCTAAATGCAGTAGGTAGTCCCCATTAAAATCAAGTGTTACACATGTTTTAGGATGATTCCATCTTCTTTTCGGTGCTTATGCAGTATCGGTGGGGGGTTGTTCAACTTTTCTTCCTTCGCATAAAGTTCTGCGGTTTCTGCATTTTTCTTACCATTTCGAAAGTAAAAGCTTGACGAATTCTCATCGAAGAACAGCAGGAAAATATCGATTTTTTTATAGTGTTTTTAGGTAGTTTTCGACTTGAAATCTACTTGAATTTACTAAGGATTATTTAATTACTAGCTATTACGCTACTAGGTATCTCTGGAGATTCACGAGTTACTTTTTCTCCTCTTTTTCATTTCCACTTCCCCTGCCTACCATTTTCATCGTAGGAAATCGATCTATACTGCTAGTGTGCTCCTCCCATTTCTTTTCCAGCCGGTTGGTGTCTGTGCCCATTTCTCTCCGCGTCGATGTCTCTACACCTCATCGGCCACTCTCCCAGGGGCCGCGATCAGCTGATCCTTGGGCACGGCGGGAGAGAGAGAGAGGACGATGAGAGAGCGTGAGGTGCAGGGAAATAAAGAGAGAAATTTCCCCATCCACAAGCCACACCACCCACACTTGCCTACGTTAAACTTTTTTTTGGCGGGAGAGGAGAGACTAGTCAGTCTGGTCTAGCGGGGTGTAAAAAGGGTGGTTCCTGTACGGGCAAATATTAATACTAACGTAATAGCAATTATTTTCATAGTTAGTTTCGCTCTTTTGAAGAACCTTAGAACCCTAAAATTTTTTCGGTGGTTTTTCGGCCATTTTTTGCGAGAAAATCGAAATTTCAGTGTCTTTTTGAATTAAATTTGGGGACGTTTGTTCATAAACAGATCGAAGCAAAAAAAAGGTTGTGTCCACCGGAATACTACAGCCCTGAAAAAAATCCTCTATCTCCTTCTTGCTCTCTCTTCCTCTTGCTCTCTCGGTCTCTCATTCTCTTACTGTTTCACTCACGCTGACTCTCTCTTTCTTTCTTCTCTCTCTCTCTCTCTCTCTCTCTCTCTCTCTCTCTCTCTCTCTATTTTTTGATCAATTACTGCTAAACAACAAAAATTTTTCGGCATCGAAAGGCAGGCACCGCGGTGTTTACCCCCAAAACAACTTCTGCAGCCCGAATTGTTTGGGCGCAGCTAGCTGTAGTTTATTGCTTGGTGCCAGCCAGAAATCCCGGTGGAAACGCGTAACCTAGCAATTTGATTGCCGTGTGAAATCACGGCCTTATATTTTCGAAACAACTTGTCTACTTCGAGAACGTCTGGGCCGGAAAGCTGGTGCTCCTTTGGGGGTCGTGATCACTTTTTCTTCTCTTCCCCTCCCTCCCCCAGCTGCTCGCTCGATAAAATCTCAGTTTTCACAAAAAGTGGCGGGAAATCCCGGGATTTTCACCGGGAAAGTTTCATTGTTGAAGAAAATGCTTGCTCATTTGGCCGTGAACAGTGTTTTTGAAGTTTACCCTTGGTTTTTAAAAATACTGAACAACTTTTTGCCGTTATTTATCTTGTTTACAGTCTTCTATTTCCGTAAAACTGTTTTCCTTTTTAGAAATAACTGATAATCTTTTTAGAAAATGGATTGCGGTGTGTGCATTTTGCTCGGGCTACTCGCCATCCTCTTCGCCTGGATCGCCATGAAATTCTACAAGAGCGGGCTGATGAGCAAAGTTGAGGTAGTGTTTTTATGTAATCACTAAACCTAATTATTTTAGGTGATCACCACCGACAAGCCAACGTTCCTCCAAAAACATTTGGTCGTCTACTACAAGCACGTCATCGGGCACTACAAGGTCGGAAATTCTGTTCGGAATTCATACGATTTTTCAGAAGTCGGGCGCCATTATGGAGGAGGCGCGCGGCCTGTTGCCGGCCGGGGCCACCACCTTTGGGATCTACTATGACGATCCGGATCAGGTAAGCATCATTTTGCAAAAAAAATTAATTTTTTTAGATTTCCGAGCAATTCCTCCAATCGGCTGCCGGTGCTGTTTACTCGGGTAAGCCGGTTTTAGCGCTATTTCACTGTATGAAGTTAATTTACAAGATAAGATTATTAGGATCTTTGGCATTATCGGGGGAGAATTTTTGGAAATTCCACAGATGCCTAGTAGCTTAGTAGCACGTATTTTAATAGCTTTTTAGCGAACCTAAGAACTTTAAAAAATTGTTTATATTGGAATTTTGGTGGATAAAATTATATTTTTGTATTTTTGAACAAAAATTTTGTGCAGGTTTGGCATTTAGGCATATCAAAAAAAAACTAAAAAACCGTTTAACAACCCTTCCTCCGTTTTTATTAGTAAAATGGTTTACTAGAATACGATATGGTTTTAATTTACAAGATTTTGAAAATGTTTTTTTTAGTTGGCGACGAGAAGCTCTTCCCGGAAAATTACACGGAACAGCTGACGCGGTACGTTTTGATAGCTTCGTGAGCACGAACTTCCTTAGTTGGGGCTACGAAAAGATGACGCTCCCCATCGTGGAGAAGGCCGTCGAGACGAAGCAGCCCTTCGACGGTTTCCTCTCCCTGATCGCCCTCGTCAACAACACATACACCAGCATTAAGGATTACGTGAAGGTTCGGATTTTTCAATACAGTTTTTCTGGTTTCCTATGCATTTCATTTCCTTATTTGCGTGTGTCAGGCTAAATGACAAAACTTTCAGGATCACCGACTGGAGACGACCACCGTCGTCGAGATCTACACGAGCAACCAGGTGCACGTGCTCCTCCCCCTCGACCACTCCAACGAGTTCTTGGTGCCCGAGGTTTGGCTTTTAGCAGATCATACGTATCCGAAAAGCGTTTTTAGTACACAACCGTCGAGGAGCTCGAGTCGCGCCAGGCCCGGAAGCGCTTTGACTCGGATGAGGTAGTTTTTCGGTGCTTTAAGGTTGTAACGAGGCGTACTTTTTCCCTAGAGTTAGGGTTTTTATAAAATTTATCTATATTTTAAGTTAAAAACTATCTAGAAAACTTAGAAAAATGCTCAAAAATTGGTAAAAACCTCGTTTTGTACTCAAAAGTTTATTCACCATTTTTCAGAGCGACAGCGAGAGCGAGCCGTTCAACGAAAACGAGGCATCGGAGCGCAGCGAGTTCGAGCACGACCACGAGACCGAGGAGGAGGCCGAGGTGTCCGAAACCGAGAAGAAGAACGAATAGTTTTTGCGCGCGCATATACCAATCGATGCATCCAGTTTTTCATGCACTACCCCATTCCTCCAACGAACCTTTCAACTTGTTACGTGTTTCGTTATTGCTGCCTTACCCCCTTCCTTCAAACTTTGACATATTGTTTTTTTAATTGAACACAATCAATAATTCCCGTGTATCTGCTTCTCATTTTCTCATTTTTTTTTGCATAGCAACAACTTCGTTAAGTGTGCTGAACGTAACACCGGTTCCCCCGCCTCATCAACTGTGGTTTTAGACGTTTTTATCGGCATAAAAATTGAGAAATTTGTTTCGAGGCTCTAGCACTGCTTGATGTCCTTGCAGATGTCGTCGACGGACTTGTCTGGAAAAGCGATTTTTAGAGGGGAAGTGCTTAGTTTTTAAACCGTTTTAGTTAACCAAAGAAGTAGAAAGAAATTTTGACGTATCAAAAAAAAACTGACTGGCGTTGACGTCGGCGACGAGGGTGGCAATGTTGTTGTCAACGAGGGAAACGCAAGAGTCGACGGCACCCTGTCCTTGGAAGCGGCGGAGGGTCTCGCACTCCTTAAAAAGTATAAATATTGATGTGATTAATATTTTTAAGGAATCGACAAGTCAGTGCGCGGTTCTAGTGCGTTACCAGGGGGGCGGGTGGAGCGCGTTTTATACCGAAGTTCCGGAGACGCGGCATAGTAAATAAAACAGTTTTATTATTGCATACGCCGTTTTGAAAAAAATGCCAAATTTTTAATCACAAAAAAGGCTTTTAGCTTTTTAGTAATACACTACAAATAACGCCATGGAACTAAATCAACTATAATAATTTTGCTGTGGTGTCCGTGTGAAGCCGAATTCAACTCGAAGGGGAAAAGAGCTAGAGCTTAGCTCTCTTCGGATTCGGATAGAGCGTGGTCAGAAACCCCCAAACTGATAAAAAAATTATGAAAAAGTTTTAGTTTAAATTATTAAAATTAACTTTGAAAGTTTTTTCCTTACAAGGGAAGGTTGTTTGGGTCAGGTGTCAAATCGACTTGAAACTTTGCCAGTGGATAGAAAATCAAAAATCAAGTAGAGTTTCTTAATCTCATTTTTTGCACAATACCCCAAATTAAAAAGTTATGGGTCTTTGAAGTTACATAAAAAAGCACGAAACGACCCGACAATTCTGATCTGGTCCTCATTGTGGCCTGCCCCCTTTCAGCTCTTGCGTCGCCCGGACTGGCAAGCTGTTTGGCGCAGTAGGTAGTGCCGTAGAGTGCAAAACTTTTTAAATTTTTGTAATCGAGTTCAAGTCTTTGATGCGTCCAACTTTTTGCTTTTTGGATTTTACGCCAACTAACCCTAATTTGCAAGAGCAAAAAGCAAAAAGCAAAAAGATAGAAAAGTTTTAGTCTCGAACTTTTGCCAAAAATTTTTCAAAAATTGAGTCAAGCGCACTACCGACTGCGCTAGAAGAGACGTGAGGAGTGGAGACGAGATAGGGTCAAGAAATCACGCATGAAGAACATGTGGAAACGGTGCGATATTGGTGCAAAGGCCTGCGCAGAACTCCTTTTTGAAACCACAAACTTAAAATGCTTATAACTTTTTAATTAAGGGTATTGTGCAGAAAACGGCTTAGCGCACCTTGTTCCGTTTTCAATTTTCTATCAACTGGCCAATTTTCAGAAAGATTTGACACCTGACCCAAACAACCTTCCCTTGTTAGTAAAAGGGGTGGGGGACGAAGGTTGGGGTGATTCTGGACATAGTGAGCCAGGTCGCGCGCGTTTCGTGGATGAAAATTTTCACGGGGGATTTTATTTCTTTTTTTCTCTCTTTCCATCCGGTCGGTCGTTATTTTCGTTTTTTAAAAGGATTTCGGCTAGGGGAGGTATCTAAAGCCATCAGGAAGGTATTTAGGTAGTTTTTGAAGGGGAAGGTATTTAGGTAGGATTTCGGCTAGGGGAGGTATCTTAAGCCATCGGGAAGGTATTTAGGTAGTTTTTGAACGGGATTTCGGCTATCGGGGTATTGATGGAGGTGGGAAAGGATGTGGTGGAGGACATGTAGGTAGGGTAGTTGAAGGCCAGATGGTTGCAGTCGCGAAGCGACTGTAACCATCTGGTATGTTTATTAATATGGTAGTTGGCCTGATAAGGAAGCTATCTCCCCCGCTAATGAACCAGTACCCAAAGAGCCGAAAGATCAATAGCCGACCTGGAGAAGGGCGATCTGGAGCTCTCCCTGGTCAACGCGTCCGCGGCGGAGGTGGTGCTCAGCCTGGAATTTTATAAAATTTTTGATTGGGTAAAGACCAAAATTTAGCTCAGTTTCAAGCGGAGGTCACCTCACCTGGGAAACGATGTAGTGGCAGACCTGGCAGGGGCTGTAGGTCGGCGGGACACCGGTTCCGGTGGGGCGTTGCTGAAATCGGAAATTTTTGCGCTTTAAAATTGGATATAACTATTTTTCGACGTTGAGTAGTTTTGGGAGGTTTAGAACTAGTTTTTTCTCTTTTTTTAGTATAAAAAATCAGCCGGCAACTTGGACTTACAGCGTAGGTGATGGCGACGAGGGCAAGGAGAGCAAGGACGGCCTTCATTTCTGCAAAAACAAGCAATGCTTTGCGTTCAGGAAACGGAGTTTGGGAGTTTATTGAGCGTAGTCATCATTTTCAATAGTTTCTGAATACTCAGAAGCCCTAAAACTTCAAAAAATTGGAAAATTTTGGTATGTTTTATCCAAGAGTTAAAATCTAACGTAATTTTACTGATTTTTTAATATTTTTTATTGTCAAAAAGGCTTAGGCTTAGGGTTAGGCTTGGGCTTGGTCTTAGGCCTCGGCGTAGGGGCAGGGACCTCCGCTAACGGCCCAGAACCCTAAATTCAAGAGAAAAAGCCACGATTTTAGGCTTTATGCCCAGCCAGGGCGAACTAATGGCAATCCATCAAAAAGCGGGCGATAAACTATTCAAGTACGGCGAATCACTGGCTGCCGAGACGGGTTATAAATCTGGGCGGCTTATCTTGAGGGCCGTGGAGACGTGGCCCTTCTGAATTGCTACCGTGGTGGGGGTTGTATTTTCAGAGGGCCCGGCCAAGATAAGCTGAGTTGACGCTGAAGTCTGGCTGATCGATGGTCCCGAAAATCAAAAGAAATCCCCCCGGCGAAAAGCGCTGAGATTCGAGAATCTGATGTGTGGCCGGGGCTTGTATGTGATAGTGGGATGAAAATGCTTAGGTTAGGCTTAGGCTTAGGCTTAGGCTTCGGCTTAGGTTTTTGCTTCGAATTTGGAAAATCTTCAGATTGGTGCCGGCTAGCAGAGGATTTTAGGAAAAGAGTTCCCGGGAAAACTGCGGATTTTTGTCGAAAAAAAATTACGGTGTTTATGCAATATCGGGGGGGGGGGTTTCCTAGAAGCCCGGAACTGCCTATTAACGACATCTTTAAAAAAGTGTTGCCATTAAATTTAACTGTATTTTAAGTGAAAACCCCGATTTATTTAGATAAGTGAGACACAGTAAAACCTTATCGAAAATCGGAAAATTTGGCTGGAAAAACCGATAATTTAGTTATTTTTTGTAAATTTTTTTTGATAGCTTTTGATGAATAGCAAAATGACTCCCATTTATAACAGAAAAATCTAATCCTGCGCCGAAAAAAACTGCGAAATACGAAAAATACCGAAAATCCTGCTTTAGACTTGGCGATTTCGTTATCGAAAATGCAGTAATTTTCGAAGTTTTACCGGTTTGTCAGGGATAAGCTTGTCGTTTCATTAATGCATTGTCACATGGCTCAGCTTCTCCTTTTTGCGTAACAACTAACAAGCCGCTAAGCCGCTTCAAATCACGACCTCCTCGATCTGTCCTCCGTGACGCAAATTAATCCGATCGCGCTCCCTTATCAGCAGCAGTTCCGGGAGTTTCCAGTAGATCCCCCAATCTTTCAGCTAATCCTTGAATCCGGGATCTCTAGTGTACACTGCTTTTCCTTGGGCTTCTTGAGCTGTTTATTCTAATTTTAAAGGGCCTCGTGAAGCCAAATATGCTTTATTTACAGCTGAAATTCCATGTGTATTTTTATCTCAGCGCTCTCAAGACGGCTTGCGTCGACGATTCTTTGCAAGCCGAAATGCCGACGCAAATTTCTTGCGGTCTCGAGCCTGAAAATGGAGATACTGTAGTTCTAACCAAAATTGGCTTAAAAACCTAGCACTCTGTATAGAAATAAAGAACTTTCGTTGTATAGAAGTTTTTTCGTGGCAAATTTTGCTAGAATCAATAGAGGACGCGTTTCAAGGCTATTTTCTTGCGATCCCTAAACGCAAGCATTTACAAATTTTGATTAAAAAATACAAAAAAAAATTAAAAACCCCTTCGGTCAAAATTTCGAAATTTTAAAAGGTTTTAGATGGTTTTTAATTGATTGCAGTATTTAAACTTTACTAAAAATACTTCAAGACTCCTAGGAAAAACTATATCCCGGGTAGCCCCCCCCCTCGGATAATGCCAAAGAACCTAAAAAAAGAGTACAACAAAAAAACTTAAAATTAAGCTTACCGAACATGAGTCCTTGATAAATTTGGTGGCCGTGACTTCTCACGATCGAATCGCACGTCTCCAGCACTGCAGAGCCATCGATTTGGCCTAATCTCGTGCAAAGCTGGAAAAAATAAGGTACTTTTTCGAAATCAGGGCCTGAACGCCTTGCTGTCACGCGGCATCTACGAGTCACTCACATCGAGAAGTTGATTCTGCACGTCATCCTCGGTACCGAAGGCGCCGCCGTGCTGATCGATTTCCGTTTGGAGGAGGAAGCCGCAGACTTTGCACGGGTCTACCGTCTCGCCCAGGCGATACTGTAATTATTTTTGAAAAAAATAGGTGCTTTTGCATTATCGGGGGGGGGGGGCGCGATCTTTTTTAGACCGCAATTTTTCCAAATAAATGGATGAATTGTGGCTAAACAGTTTTTTTTTACAAAAGGAAAAACGTGTTCGAAAAATACAAAAAAATACCGATTATTTTGGCAAAAATGGTCAATTCCAGAACATTGTTCAAAAATTCAGCCAATTCGGCGCTGCTACGCGCACCAACGACACTTGCGGGCGTTGAAAACAGGATGACGAAGCCGTTTTTATACTTTTATTCATTTTTAGGCTTTTTCGGCTACTCTAGACGCTATAATGATATCTGAACTTCCTGAAAACAGTGGAATGAAGCCATTTTTGTTGTTCTCTAGTTTTTAAGCTCTATTTGTTTATAGTGAGCGCATTATTGGTGGCAAACAAAAAGTGTAAAACTTACCGCATTTCCAACAAGCACGTGCGCAGCAAAAATGACGAATAACAAGAGCATAATCTCAAGCAAAACCCAGTTCAACACCGTCTGAATCGTCGGCCTTATCGAACCAAAAGATGGCTTAGAGAATCAACTCGGAAAAAATTGGGGATTATCCTCACCGGCGGGGGGGTTAACCCCGATTGTTTTTGGGCTGATAAGTTGGGAGCTGGGCCTTCGTCATCGCCCGGCTGAAACGTGTTTGCGTTCCACGCGGTTTCCGGAATTTGGAAATTTACGTACAATCGGGTAGAATTAGGTGCAAACGTACCTAAAAGTCGACAAAGAAACATCGAAAAATGACGAGAGAGACATAGAGAGAGCGAGAGAGAGAGAGATGGAGAGAGAGAGATGGACTGTTTTAAACTATTTTCTTTGCTATTCCTAAACGCAAACCTTTACCAAATTGCACCGAAGATACAAAAAAAAATCGATTTTTAGACCGACCAAAATTACGAATTTCGAATTTGTATAAAGTTTCTAGATATTTTTCTACATTAAATATAATTAAATTTGGACTAAAAACATAAAAATATATACCATTAGCCTATTGCGATGCGATAAAAACCATGAACGAAATCGATAAAATCGTCAAAATCGTAAAATCCACGTCAGAAACGTTAAAAAACTCATACTGACGACCTACACGGCTTTTTTTCGGATATTACCATACCCAAATTTGTATATGATTATAACGTATCGAATTCGACGCTAAACACCATCAAAAACGCAAAAATGCACCGGAGCGCCTGGTTGCTGCTGCTGCTCGTCGGCCTGTCGATGGCCAACCGAAACACGGAAGATCGATTGAGGGAGGTCAGCGTCTTTTAATTGTGGCATTTCGATAGATACTGTAACTACGGTATTTATTATATAATATATTTCTTACTTTCTCGTTTCCAGATAGACAGACAGCTGACGGAACTCCAGGGTAAGACTACCGCCCTCGAGGAGAATAAGGCCGGCGAGACGGTGGTGATCGCCCTCACGATGATAATGGTGAGAAAAATATTTGCCGGTACTGGGCTGTTAGCGGGGGGGGCTTTTTTTGGTCATTTTAATGCATTTCTTATCAACAATTGATACATTTTGAATTTTTGGCAATTTCGAGTTTTTTTAGATCTAAAAAAAGCTTATATTTTGTTTTCGGACTGTAATGGATTACCGGGGAAAAATTGCCCCCTCCCGCTAACAGACCATTACCACCTTAGCTGCTAAAACTAAGTCATTGTCTACGAATTTTTTGAGGTGGTGATTTCCGGACTCGCCTGCTGTGCCGGCATCGGGGTCGTTTTTCTTTGTTTCGGCATTCGGTGGGTGCGGGTTTTGGCGCTCTAACTTCTTCTAGAAATCTGTCGAACCGGATCAAGAAGGTGAAGGAGACGACGAAGAAGAAGGCCAGTACCCCGGTAAGCCTAATGCTAAGCCTAAGCCTAAGCTCGTGAAATTGCTTTCCAGGACGACGGCGGCGGGACGACCGAGGAGAACACGTTGGCCCCACAGCTCCCCTAGCCGCTCGACTACAGCGACCGGATGATGGTCACGGACCAGCGCCCCTCTACATTCTCGATCTACTAATAAGCCCCACCCCTGATTTTCCTCTTTTTCATATGCAACTACAATCTATTCGGGCGACTGAATAAAGTGTTTTCGGAGCGTGCCATTAGTGTACATCTACGGAGTTGTCATCTACAGTCCATAAAAAAAACAGTTTGTGGTTCGTAGAAACGTCCGATTTGGATAACTTCGGCATCGAATTTTTGATACTTTTGCGATAAAAGGCTTTTCCCAACGGAAAGATTTCCGATTTTTTTTCCTATATTTCCGGCCAAAAAAAAACGAAAGAACTATTTCTAAAACTTGGAAAAATATTTGGGTAAGAGTCTAGGAAACCCCCCAGCCGTAACTTTTCAGCCATACGCCCTATCAATGCGCCGAGTATCTCAAAATGTTCGCCGTGGTCGAATCACTATAAAAGTTGTTTTCTTGCGGCAAAATTGTTAGAAATTTTTTTACAAGATTTTGAAAGTTGAAAAGATTAAGCCGCTGTGCTTCAATGTACCAGAAGTCTAAAACTCAAATATTTTTATTTTCCGCTATTTTTTTGGCTCAAACGTACTGTAGGCTTATTCTCCAGAGCAAGAGCTACATTTTGATACCATTGACAGCTCTGTAGGACAAAAGATAGCCGAGATACGAAAACTCACTTTAGACCAGGTAAAATTAATTAAAGAAAACCCAGACTTATAGTTGTTATAAAAACTTTTCTAACAATTTTTGGTGTATAGAAACAACTTTTCTATAGTAATTCGACCACGGCGAACATTTTGAGATATTCGGCGCATTAATAGGACACATGGCTGAAAAGTTGTGGCTGGGGGGGGGGGTTCCTAGACTTGAGCCAATATTTGAAACATGATTTTTTTTTTGACCGAAAAGTCTATATTAATTTGAGTTTGTTAATAAATCCTTGAAAGGTGTTAAGTTTAGGATCTAACTTAACTAAATAACTTAACTTTCAAGGAAAAAGTACGTCTGCCTCGACCTTGCGATTTAGAGCCTGCGGGTCCAATCGGGACCTGGGAGCGAGCGGGAAAGGGCATTGAGCGGCGGGGCGGCTGCGTCGCGCCCTTTTCGCGCCAACTCCCAGCTCTCTGCTCCCTACCACCGGCTCCCTGTTCTCTCGTGAAGCTGTTCCCCTTTTCCGAGCTCCAGCCCAGTTTCCAGCCCAACTCCACCAACTCCTCGCTGCTAAAAATGTCAACATCAGAGCCTCCAACTTCAGAAATGGTCGCCCGAGCCACCCCAGAAGAAACGGAAATGAATTGTGAGTTTTTTGAGCGAGTTATGTCGCCTTATAAAGTGTTTTATCCTGTTTTGTTAAAATTTGACAATATTTTAATCGGAAAAACCTTAAAACTTTCAAAAATTTATAAAAACCTTTGAAAAACCGAGTTTGATCATTTTTAGCCGTATTTTTGGCCTGGAATAAGATCAATGACGTTTTATATTGGTATCAGTAATTTTTTAAAATATTTGACGCATAAGAATTTGCAAAAGGTAGAAAATGTTTGTAAAGCCGAAATTTTGGTATTTTTGAGGCGAAAATCATGATTTTTTCGACCTAGATCTGTTATTTCATTCAATTTCTAAAGCCATTGTAAAATTTTTGTCTTTCGAAATACCCCTCAAATAGAAGGAAATTTCTAAAATACAATTCGAAATTGAAAATTTAGTCAACTCCCGGCTGAACCCCGGCTACCAGCCGGTGATCGACGCGATGAAACGCCATCTGATTGCCATGATCTCCGGGTCGTTGCCGATTTGGAGTTTTTTTGTTGTACGTTTATTTATGTTTTTTTCCTCTGGTTTAGAGTTGATTTTTATATATTTATGGTTTAATTCTTACAGTTTTTATAACTAAAATTTAGAGCGCGGATGAACGGATGTTTGTGGAGCAAGAATGGGCCCTGATCACGGAAAGAATGAACTTGCTGTACCCAAGATGGCACTTTACAGGTTGGCGATTTGGCGCTTTACTTTACAGGATATTTTATAGGCCTTATTTACGAGCGTAATCCAAATTTTTAGCCTAAAAACCACCTTTTTAGAACAACTCCTACGTGGCCAATGGAAAATCCTGCGCGCGTGCTACCAGCGGGAGCGGAAGCGCCTGCTGGCGAATCCGAGAAGGGTGAGAGAAAGCTATATGTTGTTGTATTATCTTTTCCAGCCTATAAAATGGAAGTTCTACGAGGAGATGCAGTTTCTCGAGGACTCCGGCATGCACCCGTAAGGATTTGGCGACGTTTAAAGCGCTTTTGTAAGAAGAGATTCACTATTTTGCTATTTTTTAAAGTTATCTCTATTATCTAATACTTTATAACCATTTTATAGTACTTTTGATCTATTTTTTAACCTTTCTAGGCCCGTCCCGCCGCGTGGCGTCGACCCGGACGGCGAGCAGTGGATGGCCCAGCACAAAAAGTTGACCAATGAAATGTTAGAGCGGAGTAGAGCGGTAAGTTTTTTGTAAACTTAATTGCTTCAGGATACCAGAAACTTAAAGAAAATAGTTTGTTTATTTAGATAGCCAAA
The DNA here is from genome assembly GCA_038088335.1 of Mesorhabditis sp. LJ9110. Classification (NCBI taxonomy): domain Eukaryota; kingdom Metazoa; phylum Nematoda; class Chromadorea; order Rhabditida; family Rhabditidae; genus Mesorhabditis; species Mesorhabditis sp. LJ9110. The sequence goes on along the minus strand of JBBGBA010000044.1, from coordinate 419,140 downwards.
GCTAGCCGTCACTACCTCACCGGCGCAACGGGCCTCGAAGTTTTGAAGGTATCTTGTTTTCCAGGAAAACTTTTTATTCAAACTTTCCCAGGCCGGAATCCCCGCATACGAGACGCGGATGACGTTTCCGAAACAAGAAGTGCAGGAGCCTGAGGAGCCTGAATATCCGCCAGACTTCAACTTTAGCCGAGTGCTGGAAGGAGCCGAGGATTATGGTAGATTCTTAGCTGTCTTTTTTTATAGTGTTCTTCTAGAAGACGGTCTAGACGGCCTTGATGTTCAGGAAGAGCTCGACTGCCCGAGCTCTGGGCCGTCATCTTCGACGAGTAACGACGGCCCCGGCGCGCCGTTGCCCTTCTTCCCGATTCGGCCGTATGGCGGCAGTGCGGAGTGCCGTGAAAGGGTGAGGTCTAAGACTTTCTAAACTGTTTTTGCTATCGCAAGTGTAGAGCGTAGCAGAATTTTCTTGAAAATTCATAAAATATCGTTTTACGACAAAATTTCCAAAGTTTATACGATTTTTATAGTTTTTCTTGATAATAACAATGCTAGATAGATTCAGAACTGGCACGTTTCTATCACCATTTTTTCTAGTTGTCGAGCTTCCCACTCACTCAAAATGGAGCCTACTCGGCGAAAAAGCGTGCAGCGACGGACACTAATCAGATCACGGAACCGAATTCCGACAAATACGAGTTATTAGGCAGATCCGTGGCGCAGGTAAAAAAATTGAAATGCCTTCTAGACTCTAAAATACTTTGTAGACGCTAAGCAAACACGGGCCCGGCGACGAGCTGATCGTCGAGGAGGCCGTCATCGAGATCGAGGAGGCGCTGCAGAATTTTAGGAAGAAAATTATAAAAATGAAGCGCTTCAAGCAAGAAAATGGAAGATTTTAAAATTGTTACTTTTATCGCTATGTAGATAAAAATCCCAAAAAGACCAGTTTCACAGCGGCGAGTCCATTCTTTACCCTTCAAGGTCCCCCGGAAACGATTTGATAGCATTTTGCCGAGGCGTAACAGAGACACAAGAGACGAGCCGATATTTTCGCATCGCGCGCCCAATAAAGGGGCAGGCGTTCGATTCGACAACCGGCAACAGCCCGCCTTTCACTGTGCCTAGCCCCGACGTTGGGTTAGCCTGAAAAACAACTTGGAAATGACGCCGCCATCGCCTCCTACTGCTGATGCTCAGCAGCAGCAGCCCGTCATCTCCGGCGATGGGAAGCTCTATTTCCATAGGTGCGTTAGAAAATTAGGGACCGTCGGCTTCAAAAAGGGGAGTTTTCATGGGTTAAAAACTGTTGTGGCTCAAAAGAGCCCAATGACAGCTGGTTTTTTCGCATGATTTTAGCTATATTTTAATTGATTTCCCAGTCTTCACGTGAGCCTAAACTTAAGCTTAGGCCATGGCAGATGGCTTCGAAATGGCCATTTTAGCTTACTAGGAATGCAAATAAAAACCCAGCAAACCGCTTAGCAAAATATGGGTCTGATAGAGTCGGCGACGAGGGATTCCGAAACTGCAATCAGAATTTGCTAAACGCTTAATACAAAATAGTTATGAGCATTTTAAGTTTTGCACTAGATTCTCCGCCCTCCTTATGAGCCCCTCCCAGAGATGGGTGTCCGCCTGTCGAGTGGTGTAGTGGCTAACTAGCATGCCTCTGGGGCGGAGGGTCTCTGGTTCGACTCCCCGGTCATGCAAAACTTTTTGCTTTTGGTCAAAGTCAACAACTTTAGACTTTTTTAAAGTTTCGAAGTCCGTAATTTAGATTTTTTAAAATTTTCTTTATTATTGACTGCGTCTAGGCCTGCCTTACGAAAAAATAGAAGTGAATTTTTTAGTGCCCTATCCGCAAGAGTACTGACACTCCCGCCACCACTTTGCAATCAGTTTCATAAATTTAAAAATTAAGAGAACGACCTTTTTGACTTCGAAACTTTGAAAAAGTCTAAATTTGTTGACTTTGACCAAAAAGCAAAAAGTTTTGCATGACCGGAGTCGGACCAGAAACCCTCCTCCCAGAGGCATGCTAGTTAGCCACTACACCACTCGACAGGCGGACACCCATCTTTGGGAGGGGCTCATAAGGGAGGGCGGAGAATCTAGTGCAAAACTTAAAATGCTCATAACTATTTTGTATTAAGCGTTTAGCAAATTCTGATTGCAGTTTCGGAATCCCCGTCGCCGACTCTATCAGACCCATATTTTTGCTAAGCGGTTTGCTGGGTTTTTTATTTGCACTTCCCTAGTTAGCAGGTTGCCTCTTCATTGTCCTTTTATTTTCAATGCGCTCAATCGGAAAGCCCAGATCTGGTGGTCTCGAGTTTTACGAGACAGTTTACGAGCTGGCACCGTGTTTCCTGGTTTTCACAGGCTCCAAATTGGGTTGAACTTGTTTTTTTTGCAATACCTTGGTCTGGACAGGCTTTGGTTTAGGGTTAGGCTTAAGCTTACTGTTAGGCTTAGGCTGAGCATAGGCATAGGGGTTGGCTTAGGCTGAGGCTTAGGCTGGGACTAGGCTTAGGCTTAGGCTTAGGCTTAGGGTTAGGCTGAGGCTTAGGCTTAGGGCATGCTTAGGCTTAGGCTTAGGCTTAGGTTAGGATTGGGTTAGGCTTAGGTCAGACTTCTGCTAAGGCTTGGCTTTAATGATCATCATCCTCATCCCCCAGAACCGTTCACCCCAGCTTTCTTTTCCTGGGGGTTCAAATCAATCGTCCTTCACCCCTAGCCATCCTCATCCTCGGTTTTCGACCGCCGCGGTGCTCCACTTTTCTCGGGGGCTTTTCCCGGCAAAAAATCCGGCTCATTTTATCACGCTTATCCGGCTACTTCCTTGTTTTTTTCTTGAGGGTTTTCGCTTGTTTTTTGAAATTTTAATTTTCCACTTGCCTCTCCGACCTCTTGCGCAACTACCGTACGCCTGCTTCCAGAAAAATGCCCTCCGGGACGGACAACCCCGGGTTTCGCCGGGAGCAAGAGCCCAAACGGATCGTCCGCGGGCTGGCTGACAGTATTTTGGTGTTAGTGGAGTTTAAAGGGGTGGTTAAGGCAAATATTGAAAATCCGCCCCTTGAAAAAATTGCAATGATTTTAAAACGTCTTCTTTGAGCGTCCTGTAATTTTAGGCAATTCTTAGAAAAAGCTCGGGTAGAAAAGTTAAAAATTGAAAAAGGTTAGAAAAACTACAAAGCTACAAGCGACAAATGAAAGCGAAATACACGCTCAATTTCAGAGTGCCCGAATCGATCGGTTCCGAAAGCCCGCGATCAATCAGGAGCTACCACAAGGTACGTATTGATGTAATTCCTTGAGCAAACAATCGGAAGTAATAAATAATGGTAGAACCGGTAGAACTACAGTATCCATATATTTTTTTCAAATTTAGGGCAGCAGCGGCACGCTGACCGGCGGCGGCATCAAGGCCAACTACTCAAAACAAGTGGTGGGTGTTCTAAATTGTTTTTTTTTGTTTTGTTGGGGCTTCGAACCGAGCGAGTTGTTCAAGGAGTTCAGTTCATTGTTTTCGACATTTTCGGCATTTTGCCTATTTCCCTGGTCAGAGAAAATAGTATTTATCCGCGCGCTTTCTCTAATTTGCTCTCGACTCCTGCTATGGCGCCCGCCAACAAATCAGCCTCCCCCACTCGAAATGTCCACTGATCGATAGGCCAATTACCAAGAATGACTGACTGGCCGACTGGCAGGGTTGAGTCGCACTCTAAAATTTTCAACGGATTTCGATCAATTTTGTACTTTTCAAGATCGTTCAATTTTTAGAGCTTGCTTAGGCAGGGCAAAGTTAGCATTAGGCTTAGGCTTAGGCCTAAGCTTACCCGTCTTCTGCTCGTGATCAAATTTTGCCCGACGCAAAAACGGTTGATGGCGGTGTTCACTTTGAGGAGAGAGAGAGAGGGAGAGAGAGAGAGAGAGAGAGAGAGTGAGGGTCAAAGCAGTACCCAGGTAGCATGGGTCCTCTGTACAAACAGGGCCCCTGCAAGAGTCCATTTTTCTGTGGCCCACCACCCGTTCTTGCTCTAGCCGTCCTTCTCCGGGCCCTGGAACACTCAAAAGCCATCTCCTTCCCCCAAATGCCCGGCTGGCTGAAAACTACTTGTCACTTTTGAGCCCTGGAAACCGTTTGGCAGCGTTTTGAAAGAATCTCTGCTCGTTACCCCCTGGAAACATAACTGTTTTAAGCTGTTAATAATATAAAATTTGTATTTTTTTGTGTTTTTATGACGGCAAAATGAAACTTTTTGCGAGCTCCTTTCATGTTTGTTTTCTGAATTTTTTTAAACCAAGAAATCTAGGGTAAAAATGACGGCCTACAAGAAGCAAGTGGTAAGGAAATTTCAATTTTTCGAAAATCCATTTCTTTTCCAGGACATGAAACAGTACAAGGCGAAAATCGACAAACGGCTCGGCCACTGTCTGCTCGCCTGTATCGTCACCATCGCTACCGTACTCTGCGTTTATGGGGTGAGGATTTGGTACTGTACTGTTAGCGGGGGAGTTATCTAGCGGATCTAAAAATAAGCATTTCCGGTGCATTTTTATAGTGTTTTTTTGTAGTTTTTGATCAGTAAAATTTTTAGAAAATGAGGAAAAATTGACTTTTTTGGATACCGGAGTATTTTTATAAATTTTGCTATGCTTAAAAACCGTTTAAAACTATATAAATGGCGTGATTCCATTACCGGAACCCCCATAACCTTTTTCAGCTGATCCACCAGTCGGTGCACACCGAATTGACGACGTACGTCAACAGGACACACCAGATTGCGAACGTACTCCGAGAAGACGTCGAAAAACCGTTTTATTTTCGTTTAGGAAATGAAAACGGTGATGCTGGACGACTACGGTAAATTGGACAACAAGACGCTGGCCGCTATGGAGGGTCATAATTGGATGGAAGTGGAGGAATTGGAGCACGATGCGTATTTATTGGATCAGGTTCGTGTTGGTCTCTCTCTCTCTCTCTCTCTCTCTCTCTCTCACTCGCTCTCGCTCAAATCCCAATTTCCAGACCCATTCCAAAATCTGGTGGCTCTTTTTCGGCAACGTGGTCGTCGCCATCCTACTTACCCCGGTCCTTTTCCTCGTCCACTGCGGCTTCGTCGAGGGCAACGGGTTCAAGCTGGTGTACCGGGTTAGTTGGTTTTTAGAATCCCCGAAAACCAACAATTTTAGATAGTACTGCTGGCCTGCCTGATCTGGCTGTTTGCCCAGTTCTTCTACCTGATTCACCCAATTTTGTTTGGAGCTGCTCGATTTCCGGGGGTAGGTTCCTTCAGAATCTCTGCTAGCTTGCCTTTGGTGATTCCCAAAGAGACTCTGCTAGCTTGCCTTGATAGCTTCCTGCCTGCTTGGAGCTTCAGAATTCCTAAGGGATCTCTGCTAGATTAAATTCCTGACGGATCCTTGCCAGCTGCCTTTCGCCTTCGGGATTCTTAAAGAATCTCTGCTAGCTTGCCGTTTCCCTTAAATTAAAAAATCTCTGCTAGTCTGCCCTAGCCGCTCTCTCTTTAAATTGTTCCTAAATGTTCTACGCTAGCTTTTCCAGTTTTTGAAGAAAATTTGCAATTTTTATGATCGATCTTGATGGTAATGATTTATTTGTATTTTATTTAAATTCAAAATTAAATAAATGAAAATTCAGATGGTCGACCGCTTATTCGTGACCGGTTACCCGCGGGATGAATACCAACTGAACGACATCAAAGATGCTTTCTCGTGCGAATGGGTCCCCGACCCGGTGCTGGTCCGATTCGACCTACAGGTACTTTTAAAGGACGATTCAAGGCATAAACCCCCATAAATTCCAGCTGGAATGCCTGCCCCGGATCAAAAACTCGCTGTTCCCGGCGTACGTGGCCATCCTGCTGCTCGTCCTCGACGTGTTCCCCTTCATTTTTGCGATTTTTATGTACGCGTGGAGCGCTTGTATCAAGGTGAGCGTCATGGCTAAAGAAAATTTCTTCAAAATTGAAAAAATCGAAAAAACCATTTTCGGTACTTTTCTAATATCGGGGGCGGGGGTGTGCTTTTTTTCCTATATGCCCATCATATCTGCCTAGTAGCATAATTTCAGCTTTGAAGCGTTTTTCCGTAAAATTTAGCCAGGTTTCACGTGCAAAAATCTTTAGAAAAAAATTAAAATTTTGAAAAACCGCAAATCAGTCCCTTTTTTGGAAAATCGATATAATTTTTTGTAAAAAACAAAGCTGCTCGTAGTTTTAAGGTTAGATATCGTAAAAAATCTGTTTAAAAACACTTACTTTAAGCTTTAAAAGAATCCGGTTTTAAGGAAAAAGGTGTTTTTCCCGGAAATACAAAATGGCTTAAAGCAATTATTTCTTACTCTAAATAACTCAATATTGAATTAAGGATTTGGATTTTAAGTATTATTTACTAACAAAATTCTTTTTTAGGACCACAAACACGTGAACACCCTGCGCCAACGCGTCAATGTTAACAACCAGCGCAGGTTTGTTTTAATCTTTACTTTAGACTTTGTTGGTTGTAGTTTTAAGATTTTTTATAGTTTATACTTTTCTTTAGCTGAATTTAAACTAAAGAATTCCGAAAAGCTCTAAAAATAACAGATGTATTTTTGTATAATGTTTCAGAGTCCACCTCCCGCGACATCAAGAAAACTACGTGCCGCCCAACCCGAAGCTTATCCATATCCCGTAAGTTACTATCGACGTTAGATTATACAAAACCTCGAAAAATAATAATCTCATTTTAGAACCGACAAACACGGGCAATACCTGTGAATATCTACTCCTTTTAACAACCACTGACGGGCCTGAGAATAGATGAAAAACTGGTGCTTCCCCTTTTTCACTTTGCTACATTTTCACGTACTTCCGGTGCATTTTAAGAAATAAAGGGATTCTTTTTCGGATTTATAACTACAATTAGGTCCATAGTTCTCAAGCGGAGGGCTGATCTTCGGGCCGGCGGAGCTGGGCTCGAATTTGCCGGACGCGCGATTTTATGATATCCCAGGAGAAGTAGCAGCCCTCCAGCGTTCGAGCCTGAAAATATAATAGTGAAAAGCATTAACAAAATTACAAAAATTTTCAAAATTTTTACGAAAAAACAAAAATATGATTTTTGATACGATTTCGCCCAAAATTGGGCATTTCCAGACTTTTCTTGCTTTTGTAAATCGTATTTGGGCTTGAAATATAGCTAATTTTACTGAAAAAAAATTACTTTTTACATAGTTGAAATCTCTACTTATCGAAAAGTAATTTAAAAGATGCAACTTTACCGATCCCTCCGAATTTCGGAAATTGTCGCGGGTGTGCAGAAGCCGCTTATTTGCCCATAGGACGGTTTCGCCTACAATTTAAAAACTGAACAATTTAGAGCTAATCGTAACGCAACCGCGACGCTGCACTCGAAAAAACGATCCTTAAAGAACCACACACCGTCTTGCAGCTGGAACTTCAGAATGTTCTCCGGCTCGTAGCAGTACTTGGTGAACAGCTTCATTGCGCTGAAAATTCCAGCTTTTTGTGAATGCCAATTAGATCCAGATCGTTAAATTGAAACTGATAAAACTAGAAAAATTAATGAAAATATTTTTGTACGGAAACCGAACTCGTAGATCTTCTGCACGTCTTCCGGCGGGCAGTCGTAGAACCACGAGCGCATCGCGTTTCCGAACTGCACCTGCACGACTTCCCCGGCGGCGTTTCTTCTGAAAGCCAAGAATTTTGATTAGCTTCTTCAGTTCTGTAATTTAAGTTATGATAAAACTTCTAAAAATTCTAAAGAGCACCCAAACTACCGTACTTGAACACCGAGTGCCGGGCCGCCATTTTGAAGGGGAAATTCTTCGGTTGGCCGTCGTCACCGGCGTGCACGTCAAAGCCTAAAAATATCCAACTTTTCCTTGGGAACAAATTTTCGAATCTAATGAATTAAGTTTATCACAGCTTTTGACTATTCTAAACACGACCCCTTAAAATTTGGTTTAAAAATATTAACTAAAAAATAGTTTTTGTTCATAAATTCGAATTTTAAAGTTTTTAGAAGTTTTCCCACCTAATCGACCCATGACTCTAGGCACAATTAAAAAAATAAAAACCCGAAAATACAAAAGTCCGAATTTCGCCCACACCCACCCTCTTCAATATACTCGGCCGTGTAGTTACACAACGTCTCGAAGACGTCCGGATGCCGCTCCCGCAACTGTAAATTGACCGTCTTTTTGGGTTTGTGCTAATTGACACGTACCAGCTTTGCGATGTGGAACCCGTCGCAGAACAGGCTATTTCCACCCTCGGCCGCCCGCGTCACCATGTGCAGCATTTGGAGCTGAATGGGCTATTTTTGAATCTACCGAAAAAAATTGGAAGCTCCTGGGGGGCTATCATTTAATAGAGTGTAACGTAAAATTATTGCGCTAAAATTGGACAACTTGGCCTCGCAATGGGCACCAAACGTATTTTGGCCAGAGTTTTGCCGCAAAAATAACTTTTTAGGGGTAGAAATGGCTATAATTTAGCGGCCAAAGCGCAGATTTTAGAAAAAGATAATTCTAAAATTGGAAATATATAGAAAACCCTGGGAACGTCATAACGTCTACAATTATTAATTCGACAATTCCAACAAATATCATTTTTTGCGAAAGTATCGAAAAATGGTTCTCGAAGCTACGAAACCCAGCTTCCGAAAGTCGCACCTGCGGCGGATCGGCTAGCGATGGAAAATCGGTGTGAAACGGCAGCTCCCCGTTTGATGCATAGGCCATATTCGAAGCATCAGCTTTTGTGGAAACTTCAAAAACTTTTCTAAACGTTGAAAACGTGGGTTATCGAAATCGAAGAACCCACCCGAAATGCGTTCGATGGATGAGCAAAATTCGCTGGCCAATCTGCTCGACGGCGCCGCGTCCCGGGCCGTTGGTCAGCTTTGCGATCCCGTCGAGGCAAACGGCCTCCAGGAAATCGTGAAGCACGTTGTCATCTTTCAACAATTCGCCAAAATCGAACGTCTTTAGCCGCTTCTCGATGGTCGCACGATCCCAGGTGTCTTCAGGGAATAGGTAGAATTTTCTGAGGATTTGCTATTTTCTTTTAAACAAGTTTCACACCTTCTATGCTGCTTTGCTTGCTCGTCGAGCGGATTGCGTAGTCGAAGCCAATCGGAGGTGAAGCTGAAAAGTACGAAAGATTACCAAATTTATAAAAACCAGGCCAAAACACAAAATTTTACCGGCTCATATGACCGCCATCCCACTCGATCAAAATAGATGTGCCGTCTTCGGTTGGCTGCAGCTCCTTGATCGAAGGGCGAACCTGAACAGAGGCTCAAAAGGTTTTGAAAAGCGATAAAAAGTCATATTTTGTTTTAAATACTTCAAACTCACGTCAAAGTCGCGCATCCAAAAATTCCGGGCTGTCATCGCCGGCGAGAACGTGTAGGTGATCGGGTCCGGTGAGCAATCTCGCAACCAAACCAGTGGAAATCGCCCCTCTTGGCCTAGACGAACAGAACATATTTTCTTATTTGGTAAGGTTTACCATCATCCCATTGCACCTTCAATAGCCTATCTAAACCCTCCTCCACAGCGACAATTCGCGGCGCCTTGGTCGCGTACGCTCGCGCGGCCCTTGAGTATAGAAATACACAATAACAACTAGCAAGAAACTTACAATGGCCAAAGTCGCTGCAGCATCTCCCCAGACTTCCAGCGCCCGCGCAAGTACTGATGAACTATGCCCTAACACCATCGCCCATCGATCCCCCTCCTTTCTTATCATAGCTAGCTCTTTTTACCCTGCATGCTGCCCGTTGACCCCATTACTCCATTCGCTGTTGTTTCCCCCCTGTTTAAACACACGAGTAAAGGGGGAAAATTTATGGCAACCCCAAAAATTAACACAAACATCAGCCAATTAGTAAAACGATAATCGGGTCGGGGAAAAAAGCCGGGGGGAAACGCCTCCAGTGGGCGCAGGTGATTACGTTACGTAAAAATACTTAATCAGCAATAGGGGTCGGTTTTAGTGAGGGGCGTGCTTGGGAAAGTGGGAAGAGTAAGAACATTAAATTACAAGGTGGACACGGGCACAACACAAAACAGGGCCGGGCGAGGATTAGTTAGGATAATAATTGCACGTACACGTATTTTATCACACGTCTTGTTGATTAGTTTGGAACGGGGGGTGTCAAAACTGGCACGGCGTACGTGGCCATGGAAGCGAATGCAGCGTGCTCTAACGAAGCAGGTCGCTAGGCGAGAAGGGGATGGTGCACAGCTGATGCGCGCTCATAAGATGCTTCTTCGGGGTGGCCAGGCTCTTCTCCAGGAAACCATCGTCCTCGATGAAGGAGCTATCGTGGAGGAAGTCGAAATCGATGTTGACTCCCTAAAAATTTGGAATATAGGTGGAAGACGGTAAACGAGATAAATTTCGAGACAAACTTACACTAATATCCTCCAGATCGAATCCGTCGCCACTGATCGAATTAACCGAAGACATGGAAGAATGAGTAGAGCCGATGGTGTTGCAGAGACCACCCGAGTAATGCGAGAAGCCCACCTAAAAAAAATATACGAATTATTCTTCAAAAATGAACCGTCGGGAAGTCGAATAGCTGCTGCTCAGCCGGCGTCGAATTGCCGCTGACGTAGCCAGAGCTTGGGGTCGACTTGAGGACGCGGCTTCTAGCCCATTGGTCCGGGCTCGGGGTTCGGCCGATGTAGTCAAAGGCGGGCTCGGTCTTCAGCGGGAACGAGTTATCGAAGACCATGTCGCTAAAAGAAAAGTAAAATTAGAGAAACCGATGACATACAGAAGACTCGGCGGGCTTCCGGCGCGTTCCTTCAGCTTCTGGTCGATGGGCCACGAGGGGTGGGGGCGCAGACCGCGGCTAGTAGTCGTGCCGTAGCGGCCGTCACCGGCACGCAGCGGCGTCTGTTGGTTGCCGCTGGGAGCACGCAGCTTCTGCATGTAGCTCTGCTTGCCCGGCTTCGGCTGCGGTACTCCATGGATCTGGGTGGCGTAGTTGGCCTCGGCGTGGCGGTTGGCGATCTCGGCTTGCTCAAAAGAAAAAATTATTAGAAAACAATAAAAATTGCTCGAGCATTTCACCAGAATAGCGCATAAATCATAATGGAGACAGACTCTAGCGATGCACTGACATTTTCTGTGATTTTGCGCAAAATCTCCACGGCAAGCTTTGCGCCGGCTAAATACACAGGAAATGGGACCATCCCAGAACAAGAGCATTTGCAGGAAGAGCTACAAATTTCCGCTTTCTCCCGAAAAAGAGCAAAAAGGTCTCCCATGAAGCAAAAACAAGAAATACCAGGGTTGAAAAACCGCTTCGCGGCTTTTCAACCCTGGCCCCGTCCAGGACCTGCGAATTCCTCAATTTGCATGCTTCTCCCTAAATTCTAGCAAGAAAAAAAGTGAAAAACAGCTCCTCTGTCCCTTTATATAGGCCCTTCCTACTTCCGGCGCATGCAAATTGCCTCCTAACAAAGAGGTTTTTGGAAATCTTTCCAAAAACTTATTTTTAATAGCGAAAACAGCCGATTTTCCTAAATCTTATATGTGTGCACTCATCTCGGGATCCTTACGCATCTAATGACTTATCATATGTACCTTAAAAGCCTTCCCTTGAGGCTGTAGGTGCGGTACATACTTACGGAAGTTGCATGCAAATATACACACACACACACACACACACACTATTTTTTTATATATAGTAGGATAGTAGGATTACCTTATCCGGTCGAATATATGCGTCAATGTCGCCATTCTCAGCCTCAGGATGAATAAACAGACACCTAAGAACCCGTAAATATTCCGCAAGATATGAAAAACCTTTTTCCATAGGGACACACGCCTGTAGTCGTATACTTGTCGCACAACTTGGTTTTGTACTTGTTGACAGATTTCGGCAAAACCCTAAAGCAAATTTAAAAAAATCAAGGCTGTTGCCTTACGCAGCCGGACGAAGCTCCTCCTCGCCGTGGGCAAAACGGCAATTCTCGTTGAACAGGCAGATCCTCGTCTCCAGCCACGACTGGCACATCACCGTCTTGTAGCAGTCCGTGCGACCCTTCTTCTTGCCATAGTTTCCTTGATTTTGGGAGTTAGCACTAAAGAAAAAAACGGTGTTTTGTAATAAATGGCTTACCCCAGGAATGCATAGATGGGCTGAAGCATTGCACTGGTTGATGCAGAAATGCTGAAAATGAATGTTCAGAAAGTGTAGTGGGATTGTGGCCACCAGGAAAAACAAAAATTTGAGGAAGCAAAAATGGAAACTACGAAGCCAAGAATGAGTGCCGATCATTTGCTACTAGTCATTAGCCAGCGGGATGTAGTCGCGCAAGCTGCAATTTAGAGGCTAGGCGGAAGATTGCAATAAGGGGCCCCCGGATGCGGTGCCAAACGCCAAAAATCAGAAAGTTCGGGCAGCGAAAGTTGTACAGGAAAAGAGGACCAACGGCCGGGGGATATTTACAAAATAGTCTGAAGCACACTAACGCTATCTCGGATGCCCTCTTGCTAGCAGTGATATGGGCTAAGCGCGAGGTCACCGACAAACATTCAGGACGAAAACTTGCTGTACAGTTTAGGCGCGTTCTGCACAGCCGGGAGTAAAAATATAGCACTACTTTCGAGGTCAGCTGAAAGTCAGCTGGCTGACCACAAGACCCCGACAACTGTGCGCCCTCAGGGGATAAATCCGTTGCCAGCCGCTGCGAAAAATCGGCAAAATAGACGGCTAATTGCATCGCGATGCGTTTCCCAGTAACGCAGAAGAATGAGAAATACGGGTGCCCACACAATTGGAAAACCACCCTTTCAATTCGAAGCTCCCGCGTATTAACGACTCCATAATCCCAGGCGAAAAAGCAAATGATTCCCGCACCCGACAACGGATTGATCTGAGGAGAGCGCGTCTAAAAATGGACAGACCCCTTTGTATAAGTTCCTTCTGAACCATGAATGAACCGCCCCGGCCCTATACCAATGCCGGCTGTGTCAACAAGGAAAAAAGGGGGGAGACTGGACGACGGCGGGGGAACAAAGAAAAATCCACAATTTCAAAACAATAGCCGCAAGTAAAGAGGAGGAAATACAACAAGCCGGAAGGCATCAACTGTTCCGGGGTCAAATCGCAAAAAATTTGGGCCGGGCGCAAGTATGAAAATTTCGACCAGGCGGCTGGGAGGAAATTTGAAAGTGCGACGAGGGAACCGGTCCAGGCGCGCCACAGTAGGGCTGCTAGCCAGACTATGGGAGCTGTGCGGCACGGCTAACATAGGCAGGGCATGCTAAAAAACAGGAACTCAAACCGCTCGGCTTCACGCGGCACAGGATCAGCCGCGAGCCACCGACGGCTTGTAAAAGCACCCGGGGATATAGATGCGCATTGAGCGTGGCGATGGCAAAAGAAAACAAGGCGCAGAGATCCTCACAAGCTATAGCCGAGCCCCGAATTCAGACTGTAATTTCGAGGCTTAGGAATCATACATTGCTGATCAAGAATCTCTAGTAGGTCCGGCTGTCAGGAGGAAATACCAATTAGAGGGTGCCGGCGAGCACCCTGCGCCAAACGAAAGCAGTCATTTTCCCGCCAAATCCTGGTCATGAACTTGAGTCGCGCCATGGTTTCACACCGCCCGGTGATCAAAGATGTGAAATGCGCGAGAGAACGTATAGCAGGCAATCAAATATCAGGGACAAGCGAGCGGTGATAATGCGCTAATTCATAGGGGAGAAATAATTAGGTAGGTGGCGCGACGATCGGAGCTAGCCTCACAGTGCATGGGGGCGAATGCAAGAAAACTGAATGCCATCCATCCTGGCAGACAGAAAGGGCTTCAAAGAACGAAACGAGGGGCAAGATCTCAATCCCCGCGGCAAATGGGGAAATCATCGCGAACATTTGGCGCGAAAGAAAATGGAAAAGACAAGGAAGATAAAAGAAAGACATGCGCAGCGCAGTACGCTGACAACTTCATGACAGAGTTCGTAATTTGTATTGCAACGTTGTTCTTGCCCGACCGTAATTTGGAAACTTTCGTAGCGTAAGCATTTCAGTTTTCTGTTTTGGAAACTCTTTGTAAATGTGTTTTCTTTGTGTATGTCTGTATAACTCCCAAAAAATTCCTTCGTGTTCTGCGGGCCATGTATAGAAAAATCTTTATCCCAATCACAGAAATTATTAGATTCACAGGGGGAAAAGGCACAGCAAAACACAAGGGTACACGTAAGAGCTCTGGTCAAAACGAATGCGAAAACAGCGTGAAACGGTCGAAAATTGCACGATATTTGTATGACACGTAATATACTGAAAGCTGGAGGTGGGCGCCCGGATTCAAGCATGATGTGGGATTGTCGGCTTCTTGGGCTCGAAACCGTAGAGGAATGTCGAGAGGATGACGATCGTCGCACCGACAACGAAGGCCCTGAAAATAACGGTTTCGAAAAAGTATTGATATTTATCTTTCAGGGAAACGCAAATAAAAAACTTACAACGAAGGCTCGAAATCACCCAGGAAGACCCATGAGATGAAGGATGAGATGATGATTGAGAGGGACACGGCGAAGCCCTTGAGGATGTTGTCTGCGTACTTCACCACCAGCGCAATGACTAGACCTCCGTAGGCCTAAAAAAAAAATAGGCATTTTCTGGAAATAACCCAAAAATCTACCTGGAGGCCGACAACAACCCAGATGATGTTGTTATATCCTTGGAAAAAGCCGTTGGTGGAAATTGCCTCGCTGTCGTAGAGCCAGCACATGAAGAATCCACCGAAGATCGAGAAGAAAGCTAAACAAATGACCGAAACTGGGAAGTGGATTACCTAGTTGCAGATTCCTCATCCACAGTGTAACATTGGTCGTCTTGAGGATCTTTTCGAAATAGACGCCGGCAAAACCGGAGGAGAAGCAGGCGGCCAGGACAGCAAGAAGACCTAAACTCAACATTTAGAAACAGGTTAAAAATTCACCAATGAATTTGTCGGATGACCCTGCATCATCAACGGTCTTTTTCGCGCTGTCACCGGAGGGCATCTAAAAATACAACTATCAAAAACAACAATGAGTCACCTGGACAAGAGCAACGCCGGCGGTCAGCAATAGTAGGGCAACCCATTTTAACGGGTTCAATTTTTTGCTCAACATTGTCACGGAAAACACGGCTGTGGTAAGCAGCTTCAACTGGTATGAAACCTAGAATTTCAGTGTCATCGTTTCACTATTTTTACTGGACCTGATAAGTTGCGGCATCGAGCTTTGATAGGGCAAAGAAGAGCAAGTTATTCTGGACGACATAAAGGAATGCGGGCACGGCAATCTAAAAATCAAACTAAGTAAAAAGCGAGATTGTCATACCTTAAATGTCTCTTTTACATCGACAAGACAGTCCCGATGTACCTCGCCGTAAAATTGCGACCAGCGCCATTCTAAAGCAGTTTGAAAAGTAGTAGTCGGGGAACTAACTGTTATTATGCAGCAAAACCAACACGCATGTTACAATCTTGACAACTTCCGCGCTGACGACGGCTGTTGATGAAATATACCTCGGACCTTCATTTTTCTAAAGCGAAATTGGAGACATTCTAAATGAACCAACCTGAGTCCTCGAGTACCGCAATATCAAGACAAGTGCTGTCGTTTGGGCGATGAGTACGACAAGTGAGAGGTACTTCAGGCCGGGGTTGTGTGGTTGAGCTGTCATCGGCACCGGCCTGGCCTGAAAGTAACAAGTTTATTGGAAGCCGATTTCAAATGCGATTGCCAGGACAGAACCGGGGTGGAACAGTGGACCAGATGAGGGGTTAGAGAACACCCGCGAGGACAACTTTCAAAAATGCACAGAATACTTAGCAAAATGACATTTGAAGGGGAATCGCACAGTTTACAACACAAAGGA
Organism: Mesorhabditis sp. LJ9110; assembly: GCA_038088335.1. Lineage (NCBI taxonomy): Eukaryota > Metazoa > Nematoda > Chromadorea > Rhabditida > Rhabditidae > Mesorhabditis > Mesorhabditis sp. LJ9110. The sequence goes on along the minus strand of JBBGBA010000044.1, from coordinate 403,204 downwards.
GTATTCTAAAAAACAATCATCTAGAACACGGCAAAGGTCTGGTCGCTAGAGCTTCGATGCGCCGGCTAGTCAGAACTTGATGAAATGCCACTTGTCGACGTCACCGGGTAGGTTGGCGGGTTGGCCAAGAGCCGGCTGCTTCTGCACTTCTTCGATACGCGCCTCGTAAGTAGTTTGGTGGACCGCATCCGGCAACACGGACTGCGTGTTGAGCTTCGGTGTAGGCTCTGCCATCAGCTTCTTCCAGAACTCGTGCGTCTCGGCAATCACCTTGTGCGCAAAGTCGGCCTCCTTGTAATCGCCGTTGAAGGCAAACTCGTTGGCCGGTTTCCCGGCCGGAATTTTGTAATGCTTGAACCAGTCGAAGGTAGCTTGCAACAAGCCGGGAAAATGCTTCTCAACATCGGCCGTGTTGCTCAACTTGTCGGCTAGCGGATCGTCGAGGGCGATGGCAACAAGCTTCCAGTCGGTCTCTCCCTCGTCCAGTAGAGCCAATGTTGCCAGGACTTTCACAGGCACGACCTCGCCTCGCTTTCGGACAACGCTTCCGATTTCGACGACATCAATCGGGTCATTGTCTCCCTTGGCTCCGGTCTCGGGCACGGTGTGGTTAGGATCTTCCCAGGTCTGTGGAAGGGCTCCGTAGTTCCAGATGTAGCCACGGTGCGGGAAGATGTTGTGCACGAAACGAGGCAAGCCCTTCTTCTCGTCCTGCTTGATCGGGTTGAGCGGGTCTTTGGTGGCAATTTCCATCTTGGCGTTCGTCCACCTCGGAATTTCCACAATCATGTTGTAGGTTTTCGCCGCTTCATCGGCAAACAGCGGGATGTCGTGCCAGGGCGAGATGTAGCCGTTCGGGCCCTTGAAGAAGAGCCGGTAGTCGAGCGAATAAATTGAGCCTCGTTCCTCTACGCTGTACTTGGGACCATCTCCAGCCATTTTGAAGGTCGACGACGTCAAAAACCTCAAAACAAAGGGGTAACTGGTGAAATTGAAAGCAAAACGACAAAAAAAAAGGAATAATGGACATTGATGAGATGGTGTTTTACGTAAAAGCCTAGTATTTTGGCACACAGGGATGCAACACGCGGGGAGGAACGCACAAATCTATACCGCTTTTTTCGCATCGTCCTCAGACGGTCTCAACAGCCGCTTTTTATCCATTCGGCGCGAAAGTGGGGGTGCTTACGGGGATGGCTAGCCGTCGGAATCGCGAGTTTTAGTAAGTCGGGTGGCAATAAGCAAAAGTTGGTTCAAATCCGTTCAAACGTGGCAAGGCCGTGGAAAGGGGGGCGAGGGATTGGGGCGAAGGGGGAGAAGTGGGGCACCTGGGGACGTGTTATAGGACGAGCTGCTATGGGAACCAGAGCTGGCAAGGTGGAAAAAGAGCCATAGTGGCTGGAAAGACAGGAAAACAACTGAGCAAACAGGTTCGACGAGCTAGATGGATTGAGCAATTGAAACTTTCGTAAATTTTTAGGGAAAAGTCCCATAAATCAAATTTTTCAAAGTTTGTGCAAAACAAAATCGACATTCGTTTCTGATGCTACGACAGACACCCTACATCCGGGAAAACTAACTGTGCTGCCGGTTGTCGGAGCCCGGATAAAAGTTTAATTGAAGGGTTTATACACAAAATCCGAGTTGAAGTTTAAAATTTAATAAAGGGGTCGGATATATTGAGCAATTCAATTTTCGTAAATTTTTAGTAAATATTAAATTTACCAGTACAAGTGCAGTAAAATTTTAAATTGCTTCAAAAGGCGGACTTTCAAAAAGTTATCAAACGGAGATGCAAACGAAATTAATTTTTTGATGCTACACCACACTCCACTATACCGAAAATATCACAATGGCGTCCATCGTAGCGGCCCGAATTAGTAGCATGAAAAAAAAATACCAAAATTCTGGCTAAACTTTCATATGTCTGTAAGTTTTTAAAGGCCTGCCGACGGCATGTGTCGATCCCCCCTCATCAACAAATTGGCAAGTAGCCAACAGGGGAGAGAGCGCGCCCAGGGGAGAGGCGCAGAGCATTAGCATAAATATGAATATAAGACCCACAGAATCGGTTATCAAGGAAGCGCCCCGGGATTTCCCTAACTTTCCGAGTATAAAATAAAGCGGTTTCACCGAACCAATACCCAAGACTTCTCCACAACTCACGACATGGGAGACAAATCGGCCTACATGACGCCCGGCGGCTACAGCGGCGGTGGTGGTGGCGGCGGCGGAGGTGGCGGAAGCTATGCCCGGTAACTTTGCATACTCCATGTTTCAAAGCCTTATCTGGTTAAACAAAACTTCGTGTTACAGCGAAGACTACGCTTTCGGCGGTGGCAGCTACGGAGGCAGCAGTGGTGGAGGCGGTGGCGGAGGTGGCGGCGGCTCGTCGACCCCCGGCGTGACGAAGCCCCGCACTGATGTCTCGTGCTACATGGGACCCTGCTGAGCGACGCCCACCCGTTCCCCTGCTTCATCATCGAGCCCAATAATAAAAAGCAGACCCGTTTCGCTGCAGCATTTTTGGATAAAGTGTTTTTGAGTTTTGAAGTGATGTGATGGCTTATTGGAGTGGATTGTCCTTTATGGAATGTGAGACACAACGAGTTATGAGGAGTCAACCCTGAAAAATATGATTTCAAGCCTGTGCATAGCAAGGGACAACACCTTTTCATGCAACGGTCAGATCTATCTGGATCTCGTGTCGTCTCTCAAGATGTAGAAGAGTTAATTTGGCTTCGATTTCGCTAGGGCGAGCGGTTTTCACCATGATTTTCTGATTCCACATACAAAACTACACCGGAATCCGCCTTCAGATGAATTTAAAAATCGAGAGAGGGAGAGAAACATATTGTCGTGTCCTGGAAAGTGCAAAAAAGCAACTGTACTCGCTCTAGGATACCCAAAAAAGTGAAAGCCACTTCGCCCTATTACCCAACGATAATCGTGCACTTTTAAGACAACGTTCCGCGGGTCGGGTACTCGATTTCTCAACGTTTGAGGTATTTTCATAAAGGGACTGGGAAGACACCCAGAAAAACAGCTGTGAGGGCTGTTGACAACCGGCTTGGGGGGTGTCCCGTTTTGCGCAGAAGAAAGAGGGGAGGAGGGGCCATGTGCCTGCACTTTCTGTTTATACCCTTGGTCGGGCGGCCGAGTATAAATAGGCCGGGGTGCCACCCCGCTAAATATTGACCGGCAAGCCCGTAGGCAGCTTTTGACAAGGCTTCGATTTCGTAATAGCAAACTTTTGACGGGTTGAAAAGCTTGGCTTAGGTCTGAGCTTTGGCTTAATGCTAGCAGCCTTTGATTCATTGAAAAAGTTATTCTCATTTTTTAAAAAGATTTTCAAATAATTTTTATGTATATTTTACATTAATTTTCGCAGCAGAAGACTTCTACTTTATAGTTTATAACCCTTTTTAACAGTTTTTTTCGCGTTTGCTAATTTTTACTTTCCAATTTTTCAATACAAACGAATTTCTAGCTGTCTTCTCAGAATTTTTCTATAATTTTGGGAAATACAGCCTTTACCAATAGTTTTTGATTCCACCCGCTTAATTTTTTAAAAATTTTCGGCTTACAAAAACCAAGTAAAGCCAGAAAATAACAAAAAAAAAAAAATATATATATATATTGTAACTTTTCTCGGCATGGAATGTCTTAAATTTTGCAATTAATATAATACCCACTAAGTTTCAGCTTACAAAAACAACCCCAAAACCCCCGCAAAAATGGAAGGAGTACGCACCGGAGCCACGATGGCCGACCAGATCAACGAGGGTGGGTGGAAGGGTTATTGTAATCGATTAAAAAAACCTAAATAAGATTAAAGCTATCTTGATTATCAATTTCTGCTATTTTTATTTATTTTTTTAGAAATGCTCGATCGCAACAACGAGCCTCTGAATGAGGCGCGCCAGGAGCGTCGCCAGTCTTTCACGACGCCGCCCGGCCCGGGAGGCTGTGGTGAGTGCCTTTAAAAGTATAATAAAGTTAAATTCAGTTAAAATTGCTTAAAAAAGATAAATGCTTAATTTAATAACCGTTTTGTTAACCATCGGCTTTCAGAATACAACCTCACCGGCAAGGGCTACTTTGGCTTCCACGGCAACGACGATCAGGAAGGCGTCTTCTCCGGCATCAAGCACGCCGTCCAGGGCATCGGCAAGGCGCTCACGTAAGGAAATTTCACTTCAACAAATTCAACAAGTTGTAGCTCCGAATCGAGAACAAATTGTATCGTATCGATTTTTACTAAAATTTGAAAATTTTAAGCCACTTTTTAGTTTGAAAAATAGTTTGTCCTCTTGAAATATCGCTATATTTTATGAAAATCAGCATAGGCTATTTTTGTTTTGCGTTCTATTTTGTTTTATCAATTTCTCGATTTTAGCGAGGGCGCGCACCACGGCGGAGCTGAGGATAAGGACGTCCCCTTCAAGACGAGCGTCTTCGGCAAGGATGAGGACGAGCAGCAGCGACACGTCGAATAAATCGCCTAATTTATACATGTACAAAGTAGCCACGTGTATCCCATGACGACATTTTTATTTTTAATGACGATCTGCATATTGTCAAACTTTTGATGCGTGTACATAAATCGATTTTTGCAGTTTGTGGTTCGCAAAAGACACTGTAGTATAATTCCAAGCAACAGAAAAACACCGTAGTTTTTCTCGGTACTGGTCTATTATCGGGGGAGGGCTTAGCGGGATTTATAGCTTTACCCGATTTTTAATTATAGAAAGATCATTAAACATGAAATTTTCCAAAAATGTTGTTTTTAATCAAAATTTGTAAAAATCTTTAAAAACCAACATTTTTTTTACAATTTCTTAAAACGTCTTTTTGACCTTTTAGTAAGCAAAGACTACGTAATGCTATGAAAAACAACACATAAGACCAAAAATTTTTCTAGCTGCGTTAGCGCACTAAAACCACCACCCCCGCTAACAAGCAAGTACCGTGTTTCTCTAAAGTAAATTGATACGGTATTTAGGTGTTAAATTTTATTAAGCGCTATTTTTAGCAGAAGCCCCGTGGCAAAAATAATCGATAATTGGCCCGGGGTGCCCCGACCTGCTGAAATGATAAGCCGAAGGAGTTCCGGGGCGGCAGCCGCTTTTTAAAGGATACGGAATGCTGCTAAGAACGCTAATATTAATATTTGGATTTTTCTGCGTTTTTGAAGCCTCGGAGTCTATAGAGCGAATCTTGGGTGTAAGGTATGCTGAGCCGTTGGAGCGACGATATACGGTAGGCCGATTTTTAGGCCAAACGGTTGAGGCTTACAAGGAGACGTTTTTAGGTGGGCACGGAGTTTCGTAACGAGACATTGCTCATCCGAAAGCGCTTGGAAAACTGAACAAGATCCCGTTTTCCATTTCTGCGAAACGATAGCGATTGATTTTTAATAATTAAACCAGGGTTGAAAAGCCGCTTCGCGACTTTTCAACCCTGGCCCCGTCTGATCGCATGATACACTTAACTTTGCATAATTATTGGATTTCCGATGACAAAAAAGAAAACCGCGCTCGCTAGCCCATTATATAGGCTACCGGAACTTCCGGCGCCTGCTAATTTTTTTCCTAACAAAGAGGATCGCCGATTTTCCAACAAAAACTTAATTTAATGTCGAAAATAGGCAATTTTGATAAATATGATCTGCGTGCAGTCATCTCAGGGCCATTACGCACCTAATGACGTATCGTACGTAGCCTAATAACCTGCCCCTCTTGAGATATCCTCCGGACAGAATGACGGAAGTTACATGCAAAGTGGCACAGACACACACACACACAAACACTATTTTTTATATAGTAGATTAAAGAGAAATTGTTCCACGCGGAGCAATTTCTTCTAGATTCCGCGGCAGGCCCGTTCGTTTCATATTTGGCGCAGTCGGTAGGGCGTTTGCCTCCCACGAAATTTTTTAGGACTTTTTGTCGGTTCGACCCCTATTTTTTTTGAGGTATGCCCCAAACCGGTAACGTTGCACTCCGCGTCTCAGGGATTAAAATCAACTGGCCCGCTTGTGCCTCCACCGATGCTGTTCAGAACGTTTATTTAACGCATTGAGATCATTAAAATAAAGATTCAGCCCCCTAAAATAAAAAGCAAAACAAATTCTGCGCCTAGTCGAACCGACAAAAGTCCAAAAAATTTCGTGGAGGAAAACGCCCACCGACTGCCCAAATCGCTATGGGGAAACGAAGACGGGGCCTGGCTTTCCGCGAGAGGGGAGTCTTAGAAGGAAATCGCTCCGCGTGAGGGGAACCATGCCAATTTCTGCTAATTCTTTAATTTAATTATTAAAAATCAATCGCTATCGTTTCGCAGAAATGGAAAACGGGATCTTGTTCAGTTTTCCAAGCGCTTTCGGATGAGCTAGGTCTCGTTACGAAACTCCGTGCCCACCTAAAAACGTCTCCTTGTTAGGCTTAGGCTAGGCGTAGGCTTAGGCTTAGGCTTAGGCTTACCAGGCTGGGTTTTACTTAGGCTTAGGCTTGGCTTAGGTTTGGGCTAGGCCTGGGCTTAGGCTTAGGCTCAGGCTTAGGCTCAGCTTGCGATTTTCAGGAGTCCCGCCTCATATCGAAGTTTATAAGACCAAAAGCTAACGATTGGCCGAATCGTTGTATTGTTGATCGACCGGAGGAAGGTACTTCCGAAGATTGCCTATTTCTGTCCATTTTAAAGCATGCTGAAGCGGAAAAGGAGGTACAGCCGGTCAAAAAATTTAATATTTTTATTCAGACCCCAGCCCTTGTCTATGTCACAAATGAGGCGTTGAGCGAGGAAAAGTTGGCCAAACTTGTTAAGAAGGAATTGACAATTATCGTGGCGCACGTACGGCAAGGGTTATACGGTAGGTTGGTTAGGTCTACTAGGCTTGACTTAGGCCTAGTCGTAGGCTTAAACTTAAGCTTAGGCTTGGGCTTGGGAAGTGCTCAAATCCTGATTTTTTTTCCAATCTTCAGCAAGCTACAACGAAGAAGTCTACTCCGATTCCGATCTCGAAAATCTATTCAAATTCCTGACCAACGAACGGGATTCCCTAAATATTGGCCCGATTACCGTACTCGCCGAGGAGCACCTGGCCGAGGCGGTCAGTCGCGTGATGGAGCAGCTCAGTGAGTACCAACATTTTTTGCCTATTATTTATTTATTTTAGACGTCCAGCGTGCAATTCTGTTTGGCGGTAATGCGTTGACCAGGACTTATGGCCGTGAGAGGTAATTTTAAGGCCTTAAGCGTACAACAGGCACCCAAAACACAAAAATTTAGGTTCGCAAGTCGAGTGGCTTCGAAATTGAAGCGACTGTCAAGCTGTGATCTGCCTTCGGAAGAGCAGGTAGGAAAAAAGCTGGGCTAGGCTGAGGCTTGGTTTAGGCCTGGCTTAGGCTTGGACTAGGCGTAGGCTTTGACTTATGCTTAGCTTAAGCTTACACGGGAAGTGCACGACCGGACCACGAGAAATCGACACGAGACATAGTGGATCTGATAGAATCTGCCACGGGGATTCCGAATCTGTAATCAGAATTTGCTAAATAAAACGGAGAAAAAAGTTATGAAGCTTCAAAGTTGGTAAAATCGCCCAAAATCGGACTTTTATGGGCCTGTAAACGGCCAGGGAATGGAAATTTGCCACAGCCCATTAGTGCAGCTTGTTCAGCAGAAAAAGCGCTTTCGAATGAGCTATCTTACTTCAAGTTTACGATGATTTCGCGAAAATCTCTTCTATGAACTTGACAGGCCATACCCTTGCCCGTGAATCCAAAAAAACTTTTTCAGTGAATTGTTTGCAAATGGTACGGATTACAGCTCATTCGAAAGCGCTTTTTCTGCTGAACAAGCAGCATTAATTCTTTTCTCCTCAATTCCGTTCCACCGGTTTTACGGGCCCTTAAAGGTACGGTTTTTGGCGATTTGGCCAACTTTGAAGCTTCATAACTTTTTTCTCCGTTTTATTTAGCAAATTCTGATTACAGATTCGGAATCCCCATGTCCGATTCTATCAGATCCACTATGTCTCGTGTTGATTTCTCGTGGGCCGGTCGTGCACTTCCCTTGTTAGGCTTATGCTTAGGCCCAGATATACCTTTCAGTTGTTTTTTAGGCATTACACTGTCTCCGAGCACTTCCGGTTGCTGACTTTGCACAAAAAGCGCAAGAAATAAAGGTGAGGATTTTTCCAATAAATTAAATGTCAAATTCAGGAGTTATTCTACCCTTTTGGGGAACCGTATCGAGTTCCAAAGTTGCGAAAAACCAAGAACCGGCAAATTCCGACAATGTACGGGTTGTGGAAAAAGGAGGCACCGGAGAGATACGGTAGGTAAAGACTATCTCTCACTCCTTTCTCTCTCTCTCGCTCCCTCTTTTTCCCTCTCTCTCTCTCGCACTACCTGCTTTTTAGTCTATCCCACGACCTCCAACTTCACAGCCGACTTCGACTACCGCAACTTCAAGCAGTTCCTCGCCGGTCTCATCCCGGATGCCAGTCAGTGTTTTACCGATTCCGCTGCTTAAGCTAGGTCTGAGCCTAAGCCTAAGTCGATGCTTAAGCCTAAACCTAAGCCAAAACATAAGCATAAGCCTACATCTAAGCCCAATCATTCCAAGTTTAGCGTACCAAAACGGACCCCTCGTACGCCGCGTGGCCCTCCATCACTACGTCCACACCAAAGGCGACAAGAAGGACATCTATTTCCTCTTTGAAGCCATGAGAGAAGTGAGTTTTGTCTATTTTAAAGTCCCTTTAAGCCAGGTTTCTTTCTATCTATCTATCGAGCCAGTTTCTATAGATCCTGACTTCCCGGTACCTTTAAACACATTTTCAGATGCTCTGGGATCGGGATTTTGCCGTCCCAACCGACAGACTGATCTCCCATTTCACCAAATCCAAAGCCAACCAAGTCTGGCTGTTCCAGTATGGGATTGATAATCCGCCGAAAAGTGCGTCTAAATGTTTTATCATTATTTTAAGCAACTGTAACCACGCAACGTTGCAAATTGCGGGCTTTAGACTGCCTTCAGGACGGCGGCTGGGACGACATCGAACCCTTTTGTACTCGATTGCTGGGATATTACACAAGATTTGCATCGAAGGGGTAGGTCGCGCGCGGCGCAGCTCGGTCTTAGCCTTTGGCTTAGGCTTAAGCATAGGCTTACGACAAATATTCAACGTCTAGGAAACCTACTGAAGACGGCTGCTCGGCCACGAATCCCAGCTTTCCGGCCCTCGGCACGTCGAAAAGGGATTATTTCATTAGGATACATGTGAGAAAATTTACAGGCTTTTCGGTTGGCTGAAGGCTAGGCTTAGGCTTGGGCTTAGGCTTATGCTTAGGCTTCGCTTATGTTTATTACTTTCTTAAGAATTTAAGCCTTTTTTTCGCTTCCAGGCTGACGGCACCCCCGAATGGGACTTTGACTTCTACCGATCTTCCGTGGCATTTTGGCGCGATTTGGTAAACCTTTTCTAGACCTTGACTCGGCTACCGTTCCCGTTTAAGGCTCCAGACCTCGGCCAAATCGAGCTGGCCGGCCGCAGAGATGCCGTTTTTCAAGAAGTAGAAGAGCCTGATCCGCTCGAGGAGTTTGATGATGTCCAGGTGAACAACCCCTAGCTTTTTATAACTGTTTTAAGCCCTGGCACGTCAACCAGGCCCGGGAAAACGAGCGGATACTTGGTGAGCAAGCGGGGGAAATTAAGGAAGAATTGTAGTTTGGTGTACTGCGTAGTTGTCTTCAATAAACTGTGCTCTACTGAATCCATTTTATTAATTAAAGCCGATCGCGCAGCTCCACTTCCGGTTTTCGCCTGGAGATGCCGAGTACGCGTTTGCCGTGTCGATTGTTGAACTGGAAAAGTGGGGGGTGTAGGTAGGGGGTTAAAGGGGTGGCGACAGAAACAGGTCAGACTGGTGCCGATAACTGATATTAAAAAGATTAATTAAATTGTTACTAATTAAAACTATACACCAATCTTCGTCCTCAACTCGTCGTCATTCAATAGTCGGGCTAGCTTTGTGGGTGGTCGGATTCCTCAAAAAAATTTTCGTTGTAAGGATATTCTTCAGTCTAGCCTAAGCCGAAGCCCAAGCCCAAGCTAAGCCCAAGCCTAAGCCCAAGCTTATCACCCACCGGGCGGCATGGCATGGCCACGACTTTGTTCGGTAGACAGCGGTCGAGTTACCGGGGTTGGCGGCGCTAATTGGACCATTTGGTTGTCCTAAAAATATTTAGGCTTTGACTAGACTTTAAAATACAGCAATTTCGAAGCCGAAGAACTGGCGCAGCTCCTCGTGATCCTAAAACTCAGATAAATTGGGGGGAAAATGTGAAAATTGATACCTGAAACCCCTGGCTTGCCACCAGAGCTAGCAATAGGCAAAGCGGGACTATCGTGCTCAACATTTCGAAACTGGAGCCTGAAATTGGCGCTGGGACATCAAGATGAAAAGCGGAAGGAAGCTGGAAAGCTCATCAAAAGTTTGAAGATGGGATGTATTGCTTGGCGACCAATTTTTTGGAAATGAGGCAACTTTGCGGCGGTTATTTAAGAAAGAAATCCGCTAAAAAACTCAACTCAGAATTTGACCTTCCTGGAAAGTCGTGAAAAATTTGCCTTCCCACGTCGTTATGCTGCGTAACGGAATATTTCAAAGGGGGATTTCGAAAGGGGATGTATTTTAAGGTATCTATGATACGTCATTAGGTGCGTAATGGCCTGGAGATGACTGCACGCTTAACAGATTTAAGAAAACCACCTATTTTCGACATTAAATTTAAGTTTTTATGAAAAGTTCTTTGTTAGGGACAATTAGCATTGACCGGAAGTTGGGATTCGACTATATACAGTAACGGACAAAAGTTTATCACCCTCGTTTTTCCGACCTTCTAGAGCTATTTCCCGAAATCCCCGGCCATAAAACTTTCAATTTACAATTTACTAGATGTAAAATTACACGCTGATTCCGAATTTGACACTTTTAAAGCCGAAAAATTTGATTTTAAGGGTCATAATCGCGAATAACTTTTTACCCTAAAACACGGTCAAACACAAACTTTTTTCTGTGACGTTTTCGAGGTGCGCCATTGTGATATTCGGAATCTCCGATGTCAAATTAGCCGGAATAAGTGTTTTTCGGATTTTTATTGGGTGTCCAGATAACATTTCCGGAAATCGAGCAGTTAGCCTTCGACGGGCCTTTAAAACCGGTTTTCGGCGTATTTCAATAGCGGATCCGGATTCTACAGGGTCGATTACATCAGGAATCATCAGTTTCTTATGCGAAAACCACAAACTTATTTTGCTAGAAGCATTTGTTTAGAAAGCGCACCCGGGAAAAGTCGCGTTGTAAGAAGGAGGGCTCGAAACATGTCAAAAACCATTTTTCGCGGGTTTCTTTTGTATCACATCGGAAAGAGCACTACCGAATGTGTAGAAAAACATTGTTCAAAGAACAAAATGTTCTCAACTGTCCGAGATTTATTGATCGGAATCCGCCAGAAACCCAAAAACCGAAAAATGCTAACTTTTTGATCTGACATTTTCGCAACTTTTCGTTAGCAGATTCGGAATCTACGCTATCGAATTACCCAAGATACATTCGTTCCAAATTTTTTAGCGATTCCAACAGTCGAGAAAATTAAGAAGAAGAATTGTCGTCGACGACCGAAAAAGTGGCCCCCGGTCCTGCGATTTCGCTTAACAAAATGGCCAAAAATGAAAGTCTCCGTTTTGTACCATAAACAATATTTTCTTACACATTCGATAGTGCTCTTTCCGATGTGATACAAGAGAACTCTGTGAAAAATCGTTTTTGACCTGTTTCGAGCACTCCTTTCCACAACCTGACTTTTCGCGGTTGCGCTTTCTAAACAAATCCTTCTAGAAAAATCATTTTGTTTTTTTCGCATTCTAAACACATTATCCCTGATGTAATCGACCCTGTAGAATCCGGATCCGCTATTGAAATACGCCGAAAACCGGTTTTAAAGGCCCGTCGAAGGCTAACTGCTCGATTTCCGGAAATGTTATCTGGACACCCAATAAAAACCTAAAAAACACTTATTCCGGCTAATTTGACATCGGAGATTCCGAATATCACAATGGCGCACCTCGAAAACGTCACAGAAAAAAGTTTGTTTTTGACCGTGTTTTAGGGTAAAAAGTTATTCGCGATTATGACCCTTAAAATCAAATTTTTCGGCTTTAAAAGTGTCAAATTCGGAATCAGCGTGTAATTTTACATCGAGTAAATTGTAAATTGAAAGTTTTATGGCCGGGGATTTCCGGGAAATCGCTCTAGAAGGTCGGAAAAACGAGGGTGATAAACTTTTGTCCGTTACTGTAAATGGACAGGGGAGGCCGTTTTTCATTCTTTTGTCATCCGAATTTAGGACATTATGCAAAGTGAATGATAAAATGGGGTCCCACGGGGCCAGGGTTGAAAAGTCGCGAAGCGGCTTTTCAACCCTGGTTCATCTTCAAAAATGCTGAAAGATGGCAGCACCGGATTCCCAAAAACCGTGTTTTCCGGAAGTCCAGTGGTCTATCTGAGCAGAAAAATATTCTTAAGTTAAAAAATCGAAAACATTAGAAAAGGCATAGAGTTTTCAGCCTTAATTTCCGGAATTTAAAAACGGAGCGGGTGAGCCACTTCTTTCCGGTTGCAGAGCTGCAGGGGAGCTTTCCGGAATTTCTAATAGACTGTCTAAATGAAAGCAAAATTCCAATTTCTTTTTAAAGATAAAAAACTAACTGAGCAAAGTGCCCAGCTTTAATTTCCGGAATTTGGAAACCGTACCGAAGAGGCTTTCCGGTTGCAAAGATCCAGCCCCAGCTTTCCCGTATCATTTCATTCCAGGGTTCCGCCCCCAATTCGGCAAGTTGCATGCGTATTCCTGCCCACGCAAGTTCACCCTCCATTCCGAGTTGATACTAGTAATCGGGGAGACCCGAGAGGAAGATACACCGCCAGGAAAAGAGATAAAAAGCTCTCATGGCTTGTAGTATCTTTGCTCGTCGTCGCAGGATCCTGGCAGTCTAGCCGGGCAAAGGTGTCCTTGCCCGGGGTTTATCACCCCCGGTACTATGCTGGAATGGTTTTTTTGGGAAAACACTGGTGCATCCGTTGTCTGGATGGCCGCGTAGTGGTTGGCAATAAACTCGATGAGGTGAATGTACGCTTCCGGGTCGAATGGCAAGCCTAGATTGGTCTAAAAGGTGACAAGAAAAAAACAAAAAATGTACCCAACATCCTCATAGAAACGAAAAAGTGGAAAATAAATTGAAATGACGGTCTAAAAAAAGGATAAACTACAATTTCACAAAAAATCGCTAAAAATCAACTCGAAATGCAGCAAAATCGTCAAAAATGGGCCAAACCCAAAAATGTACCTAAAAAACGTCGTCATCAAGTACAGAGTGGAAAATAAACTAGAAAATAACAAGCCAGAGGATAAAATACAATTTCTAGCATCCGGGCTGACTTATTTTTCAGCAGCGCCTGGGAAATCGGCTAGCTGGGCGCGCGGAAAAGCCCTAAAGGTCGCTTTTACAATTTTTTTACTTGATTTTTTCGTCTAAAAAAGATATTTTGAGCCGCCAATTGCCTAAAAAACGTACGGAAAACGCTCTCGAGTTTTTTAGATCCTGAAAAATCAGAAGAGGTTGTCCTCTTTTCATAATTTGATAAATTCTGTCTGCTAAAAAAATAGGTACTAAAGTAAGTAAAAATAATTCGGTATACTGGTTTAAACTTTTAACTCGGGTTTAGCACGCGAAAAAACCATACAAATTGAGCCATTAATGCACATCCGGCCACTAGAATTTACCCTACAAATGACGCGAAACTTTATTAGTAATGACCTCCCTTTTTATACCCAAAATCTCATCTATATTTCCGCAATCTGGCCCCCGGGGACTTCAGAAGAAAATGGTGGTGGTGGTGTGATGGCGCAGGTGCATCTGGGGCTTCTCCCCCCGACGGCCCAGCCGGCCTGTTGATTGCCAATTACAAGGGCCCGCTGGGCCTGACCGCTCATATTTGTAATCTTCAAAAATGCATTCCGCGTCTTTCCTAGCAACGGACGCATTGTCTAAACTTGTTTGCGAAAGTTTGGGTGAGGCGACGCCACGAAATCCATCTATCAAAGTGTGATTTTGTGTTGTTTTTAGGGCGTAGACTTGAAAAATTCATGTTTCTATCTAACGTTCTCCCTCTCGCTCTCTCTCTCGCTCTCTCTCGCTCTCTCGCTCTCATTCTCTCTCTTTCTCTATCTCTCGACCATGCTTCTTTAGGCTTCATGTTTCTAATATAAATAAACGAAAGTTAACACGATAGCCTCTTCAGTGTTTTAATATTTCGTAACCGCAGAAACTTTACAAATTTTAATCAAAAACACTAAAAATATCGGCTTTTAGACCAAAGTTTGAAATTTTCACATGCTTTCAAAGTTTCTAAATAGTTCTTCCGCTTTGAATATACCTAAATTTTACCAAAATTACGATTAAAATGCTTACTATTACATCAATACGCGGATCTGAACTTATAGGGAAAATCCTCGCATTTGAAATACCTTACAAAGAAAAGATATTCCCACTTTCTCATTTTGACCTGAGATTTTCCATTCAATACTTTCCGAAACCCTCGTTCTCTTCCAGACCCTAAAAATCAAAAATAATCCCCCCATCACTAGAAATCCGCTAATCCCATCGTTACTCTACAGAAATCTAGGGCTTCCCCTATCGTTTTTGGTTCCGCGAAGCCCCGGGCCAGGTTGTCGTCGACGCCGAGCTGCCCCTCATTTTCCCCCCACATAGACGGGCTTATGAAAGTTTGGCATCTGACTTCGGCGCCAACCCCCCTCGACTTTCACCTGTTTTCTGGCGGATACGGTGTCTCGACAGGTGCAATCGAGAAAATCGGCCGGGCGGGGTTACTCAAAACGCTAGCTCGCACCGGTTATTTTGGTCCATTTTGGCGCGTTTTCCCCGTTGGTTGTGATGAAATTGCGTTTTTGCTCTTCCATTTCTAAACTTCGGGTTGAAAACTGAGAAAAACTATATTTTTTAGTTCAACTAAAAGATGCAGCATCGAATCGTCTTCTTCAGCTCGTTCATCTCGGCGGGTAGGTGGAAAAATTAGTACTTTTCGTAGTTAGTACGGCCCGTAGTATTTCAGGCCTAAAAACATTCCTGAAAAGCTTAAAAAATAAGTAACCACTCATTCACCTCGTCGAGTAGAAATTTATCGCTTGTTGTCGTTACGCTTCCGGAAGTGTTTTTGGAACCCAAAAAAGGAAGTTCCGGAAACATACCTAAAACGCTTAAAAATTAAGGAGAAAACAAACCTGAAAATCTAAACCCCTAAAACCCATTTCAGCGCTGGCCATCAAATGTATGCAGTGCACCGGGTGGTCGTGGAATTACCCCGGAAATCAGGTGAGTCGATTTGGGCCAGATTTTTCCGGGTTTTCCCGAAATAATGCATTTTTAAAATGCTTTCCAGGCCAGTCCGTGCGACAACCAGAATGCCCAGTGCAACTCGGATCAGAATATGTGCGTGCGGATCACGGATCCGATGCGCCCGGGCGCCAGCTACGAGACGTTCAAGCTGGACTGCTGGTGGGTGACGAAAAATGGGTTTAAAGTGCCGATTTCAATTTTGTAAATTCGTAAGAAAGCCAAACTAGCGAACACCCTTTAGGAGTCAAAGTACGCTGCAGATCACCCCGGGGACGAATCAGCCGATCGTCGCCGGCCAGTGCTACAGCTACCAGGACGGCTCGAACCCGCCGAAGCGGTCAGTAGCAGCGTAACGACATTCAGCCCTGGTTCAGGTACAAGTACTGCTTCTGCAACAACGTCGACTACTGCAACGGCGCCGGCAATCTACAGGTGTTCACCCCCGTGCTGCTCGTCTTCGTCTACAAGCTTTTCCTCTAATTTAAAAGTGCGAAGCTCTTTTCTAACCTTGAAAAAGCCTGACAAACTAAATTACTATGTGAACCGACAATTCATACTTTTCAAATGTAATCATACCGTGTCTCGTACTGCAATGCGCTTTCCACCGAAAAAAAAACTTTAAGTATATATTTATTCTAAAGTACATAAAAATAATTACCCGTAAAAAGCAAAACCAGAGATATACATAACATTGGAAGGAAACTAGGGCAAAGGCTACAGGGACAATTAAAAATAGGGTACAAGCAACAGGGGATGGGAATAAATTGAGGTATCTGGGGCTGGGAATGGCCCGGCGCTGTCGCCGCGACCGGGTCCCTAGTTTTTTGCCGGCTTGAAGCTGACATTGCCCTTGGCGTCGGGGGTGAAGCCGTGCGGGGCGAGCCACTCGACCAGCTCCTGCTTGCCCATGCTGAACCACCGGCAGAGGACGGTGGCGCTGATGGGCATAGCGCAGTGACTGAAAAGGACGTTTGAAAAGAACTTTAAAAATTTAAAGAACCCTTGAAATTACACGAAAAAAAACGCGGCCCCAATTTTGGGTAAAGCCCTAAAAAATTAACACTAAAAACTCACGATGCGCCGAGGACGTCGAGGAAAGCCTTGCGTTCCCGGTCGATGAACATGTCCATCAGGTAGCCGCACATGCGTGGCGCGTGCTCGGCCAGCTTGAGAAGCTTCGGGTAGTTCTTCCTGCCAACCGCCTCCCGTACCTTCAGCGCATACTCCATACACTCGTCCTCGCGCATCTCGTCGGTGACGTCTAAAAAACGAGTTCATCAAGCAATACCGAAAATCCCACCTCGCAACAAATTCATCACGTCGGTCCCGTTGTTCATGTAGATGAAGTAGAGCAGGCGGTAGGCTGTGAACTCATTTCTGTGCGGGCACCCCTCCTCCACATCAGCGTAAAGGCTCTTTAGCTGGTTTTGGCACTGGTTGAACTCCTCGCGGTCCTTATTTTCCAAACAAATGCGCGCATGCGTCTCGTAGACCAAAACCGTGAAGGCGTTACGGATGCGTTGCACCTAGGAGGGGGTCAAATAGAAGTTGTCAGTAAACTTTTTCTGTATTGTCGATTTTGCCAATGCAAAAATAGAAGAATTGCCTCTACAACCTTTTCAAACTCTTTTTAAACGTACAACCCCTTAAACTAAAAATTTTCTCGACAAAAACTCAAACTTTAAGCCCTCCCCAAATTTTGTGAAAGTACCTAGGCACAACTTCCCGCAACATACCGTTAAATCCTGGCGAATGCTGCGAAGTTGGCTGGAGACAAAGGAGTACTCGGTCCCAGACCGGTATTTTTCTTTCACAAACTCCAGCGCCTTCCTCAACACGGGCAGAGGGCGAACCAGTGACGGATCGGGAGCCTAAACAGAAAAAACTCGTATTAAAAAAAATAGTCTTACCGCGGTGAGCCTAAAGAAGGCTTTTGGGATCGTCTGGCACGTCCCGTGGATTACCGGCTGTCGTGTCCTTACCGTCGGGTTGAAGGAGAGCGTGAAGGAGGGCTTCGTCGTGTTTTCTTGGGATTTTGAGGCAAACCTAAACATACATGTACGACACGCTCAATAATCTATACCTTGCGCCACGGGCATTCAACTTGTCCGTATTCACATCCACTTGCCATCGGTCCTTCTTTTGTTGCTGCTTCTGCGCCTGGAGCTGCATCTGGCTGTAGACCTAAAAAGGTTTTTAAATTCGTTGAAAATAAATACAAACCTTTTGATGCTCATTCTGCTTTCCTAGATGTTGCTCAACCGACTTCTTAGCCTTCTTTGCCTAAATAGAAAATAAATGAAAACATATTGAAAACTGCGAATTTTGAAACGGAATCACGATAATTTTAGGGGATTATCTTAATTTTAGGTTATAACCAAAGACCCGTGCTCTGAACCTTGTTGCTATAATCGGTAGCCGTAGCTGCCGCCTGGTCGTGCTCGCGGCGCTTGCGCTCCTTCTTGCTCAGCTTCTTCTCCGGGGTGGACATCTCGTCGGAGCGCCGCGCTTTTTGGCTGTTATATTTCCCGGGCAATTGGTGGGCCGGTGTCCACATCGTCTTGACTTGAAAATTGAGTGTGTGGGGCAACGGTTCGTTGTCCCAGTTGATGATGCCGGCCGTGCCGGAGGAGAGGAGCGGCCGAAGCCGCTTCTCAAGGTACTCGGTAAGCCTGGGGGCATCTTTGTCTTCGATGGCCATGCGCGCGCGCTGGATGTAGTTCCTGGAAAAGGGTGGTAAGTGAAGAACAAGGCAATAGTAAAAAATAACGTTCTCTCGCAATATCGGGGAAGGAGGTAATTTTGTTCCTACAAGTCCAGTCAAGGCTAGCAATGTTTTAATACTATTATTGCTCGAGTTTAAGTTTCAGCGCCAAAATAATTAGAAAAGCTATAAAAATGCCAAGAATTTTTAGTCAAAAAATATAGAATGTTCGGCTACGGTTTACTTTACCCCCAGCCGGAAGTTTTTGGCTATAACTTTTTTATTTTACATTATTGTAGGCTCAAATTAAAACTCTTAGTATATTTTTCGACGCTCTATCGAATGGCGTTGCCAAAATCCCGACAAAATAAGCGAAAATACCGACAACTTTGAGACCCTTCGGCTGTGGGGGGGGGGTAAAGTAAACTCTTACCGAATGTTCTATTTTTCAACGAGAAATTTGCAGTTTTCGTCTAGGACAGCTCCGAAAACTGCCTTCCGATATTGCGAAAGAATGATCCAATTAAATCAAAACTCACATCACAGACGGAGGGGCGCCAGCAAACGGTCCACCGCCGACCGGGACGGCCGTGCCGGGCACGACCATCGGACGCGGGTTGCTCGAGACAAAGCTGCTGTTCAACGGCTTGATCGCGAACTTGACGGGCCGTTGGCCGGGCGGTTGACCGTAGGTGTGGGGCATCGTTTGGTACATGTTGTTTGGGCCATTGTTCATTGGCGGGCCCTGGAAGCGCTGCTGGGGCTGCGGGTTCCAGGCGTTGTTGCGTGGTGGCTGCTGCTGGTTCGGCACGGGTCTTTGACCATACGGGGAAACGGTATATGGGTTCGGGGGCGTCGGGGCGTTGTTGGAGGCGACCGGCGAAACCGTACCGAGCGCGGCCGCCATCCATGGGTACTGTTGCATTAGGCTGGGAGGCATCGGCGGCTTCTTCTGCGGCGTGTTGTTGTAGCCCATGCGGTGTAGGGCGTCTTGGGCTGACTTCCAGGCGGGTTGATGCTCGACGGGTTGCGACGGTAGCGGGATCTCACTGAAAATGGCAAAATGTTCAAGAAATATGTAGTTTCCACAAAGGAAATATAAAATTACGTATTTTTTGTAAACCAAAGGTTTTCCAAATTTTGACAAAATTATATTTTTGCTGCGGAAAAACCTATTTAGAAACTTGGCAAAATGTTTTAGACTCTTTTCGAAAATCAATAAACAGTCTACACACAGGAACAGTCCAGTTTCCCCCTAGACACAAAAACCGAAAAGTTTACAAATCCAATTTTCGACAAATACACAGATCAAATAAAATGCAGACAAAGTATTCAACTCACCTAAGTCCATCCATCATGGCGCTCAGCGAATCCTAAAACTTCACCAAGCTGCGAGAGATCGGAATCTGAAATCAACCGTTGAATCTTTGAAGAAATTAAGATAAAGGTAAAAATCTGAATTTGAACGAAAAGGAAATGAAAAGATGAATGAAAAGAGGAAATGCGGGCAAGGTGATCGAAATGTGATCGATTTTTGGGAATCTCGTTTCCGGGCATGCGGCAACGCGCCGCTGCTATGCACGGAAAGGGGGCGGGAAGAGAAAAAAGGGAACCCGACCTGTCGGCAGCTGTTGGAGCGCAATGTAGTCGTTTTCAAAGTAAAATCCTCGAAATTAAAATTTTGTCTAGGCAACAAGTAGTTTTTAATGCATTCGATACTGGGATGGTAAGTAACTACGGTTACCGTAGCTTTAAAAGTATCACGATTGGTCTCAAAAATTTAAATCAAAGCCGAAATTTAGCGCCTGAAATCCGTAAGAGACCGAAAAGCTTAGTAGTTATAGATATAATTAGATAAAGTTAAGCTTGATCTATAATCGATGCTGGCTTTTGGAATAATTGAGGTCATTGGAGGTTTAATAGACAAAAAAACGCAGCAATAACCTAGTTTCGATAATTATAACAGTAAGAACGATGAAAATAGCTCCAGCTTTTCAGAAATGGTGTAAAAATTTAAAAATTGGCGGGTTTTTATGTTCGAACGGGGGCGAAACCCGTCGCGCGCGGCTGCGCTGAGGCATGGCTGGTGAGGTGCCAGAAGTCAACGGGATCAAATAGATCAGACACTTTAGGGATCAAAGAAAATGTCTTAAAGCAATATATACTGATTTAACTTTTTCAAATATCTTTAGAGATTTTAAAAGTTGTCTAAATACAAAACAAAATATCGTGTTTTCAAAAAACACCCTCAACATAAATATTTATCGAAATTGCCAACAAAAATTACATCTAAAAACCGGCGAAACGGGCGAAAGACACGGCGGCGTGGGGTACTAGGGGCGTATAAATAAATGCTAAAAGATTGCACCGGCTACGATAAGCAACGAAATGAAGTGGGGGACCCGTCGAGGAGTATTGAAATGTAACTGCAGAAATACATCAGCGCATACTGGGGGATGGTCAAATGATAATAGCCATAAATAAATAAATATTAGTGAATCAAAGTTTGAGATTTGGTGGTGTAGGCGGAGGTGTTTTTGTTCGGGTTTAGAACTTGACGAACGGGAGGACGTGACGGCTCAGCTCGTGCATGTAGTGGATCATTTTCGGGAGCGGCAGCACATCCGACCATTGTTCGGCTGAAATTCGAGGGTTATTTTATAGTTTTAGAGGTTTAAAGTTGTATTATAGAGCGTTTTTACAAGGGTTTAAACTTTACAACTAGTATTTGTAGTTTATAACCTCATTTTTAGAAGCTGTAAGCTTAGAAAACTTACTTGACGTCGCCAGTCCGGTCATCCGATAAGCCCAGTGGGTGAAATCGTAGAGGATCTTGTGCGTGGCGTGCGATTCGACCTAGGAAAATGGAGGTAAAGTTTTCCAGAAGCTTCTTAGATAATTTTTGCTTATTTTTTTGAAGTCTCCTTACTTTTTTTATATGTTTGCAAACATCAAAAAACCTTAGAAATGTTTTTAAAACACGTTGCAATGCCAGGAGTGTTTTTGCAGCAATATTGTAGCGTTTTACGGCTTTTCTAACGCTTTCGAACTCTCAAAAACGCTTTTTTTCTACCAATTTTCGATCTTTATTTGAGCGTACCTGCGCAAAACAGCTCGCCAGCACCCCGTCGACAATTATCGAACCTTCGACGGTGATTGGGGAGTAGATTCCGGTGGAGATTCGACGGCCAACCTGCAAAAAAGGCATTAAAAAATTGATTTCCAGGGGTTTAGGCATCACGTAGGCTTAGGCGAGGCTTAGGCTTAGGCTTGGGCTCATTTTTCTACCTTGACAATCCGTTCCACGTCCACTTGTCCCTCATCATCAGCTGCAAGCACGCAGTCTCCAACCTGGGCCCTGTAGGCAAATCTGGACCCGCGCAGCGCCTGGTCGATGGCGTCGCTCTGAAAAATGGCTAGTGTTTTTGGGGTTTAATTAGGATTTTAACTTTCGCGGCTCCTTTTTATTAGAGTTTGGAATTTGCCCAAAAACTCACGCTATTCATGAGCTGTCTCATGTCATCACAGCTGCCAACGGGGAGTAGATGTAGTGGGGTGACGGCGAGTTTGCGGGCGTTTTCTGGAAGAATGAGTTATGGAAACAGCTAGATTGAGGCTCAGGCTTAGGCTTAGGCTGAGCCTCAGCTTACGTTTCTTAGCTTAACATCAAGCTTACCGGTCTCAATCAGCACAAAGTTCGTCTTCCTGTCGGGCACTCGATGGTAGAACATCTCAACCAGCTCGTACTTTGGCACTCCATTCGCTAGAGATTAGAGGCATAGAGGAACAGGTCAATCTCAATCTACCTGTCGGCACCAACACTCGGTCTCCAACCTGCAGCTCATCCATGCGTTTCAGGCCCTCTGGGGTCGAGACAACGCTGTCGGCGGCGAAGCAGTTTTTCTGGGAGCATTTTTAGATTAGGCACCGCTGCACTTACCCCTGCTCCTCCGGCTCCGGCACCTGGAGCATCGGCCGCGACGGCATCTGCGGCAGGGGCGGCGGCTGGCCGGCTGCCGGGGGGCTGCGGCACGGCCTTGGATTGGCGACGGCTCGGCTTCATCTACGGCTTGGATCGTGCGAAGTTGTTTCTGACGCTGTCGTCGTTTCTTAGCAGCGGCCTGGAAGGCGAAATCGGTCTCTGCTAGTTTGGCTCTCTCTCTCTCTCTCTCTCTCTCTCTCTCTCTCTCCTCTCACTCACCTTCTTCGCCTTCGCCTTTGCCTTAGCTTTCGCGAGACGCTTCCGCTTCTTCTCGGCCTCCTCATCCTTGGCTTCGATTCCGTCCTAGAAATTCCATTAAAAAAAATTCGAATGACATAAATTCAACTAATAAAACAAAGATTTTGGTAAGGGAAACGCAAGGGTTATGATCATTTAGTGACGGTGTCGAACTGAGGCTGCTCAATTCACCGGTTCCAGCTCTATCCGCTGGTCTTCTTCGTTTGGTTCTTTGGTTGCGCCATGGAATTCTGGATCTTCTTCCGGTTCTTCCGAATTTTCCGGAGATCCACTCTCGCTCGAATTTTCGGTATTTGTCTGGATCGTAAATTGGTGTAGAACGTAATGGTATGGAATTTTGGTACGATTTGCATTTGTCGGCTTGTCGGCAGGGTTTGAAAAAACGGTCTAATTTAAGCTAGTGCTAAAGTCTATTAGATTCTCTCTATATATCTCTCCCACGCTCTCTCCCGCTCTCTCTCTCTCTCTCTCTCTCTCTCTCTCTTTCTTTCTCTCTCTCTCTCTTACCTTCACAACGTTCCCCGGCTGTCCATTGGCGCCTTCCGTATCCCCATCATGATCCGGATTCATCGAGGCATCGTCATCCCCTTCAGTATCATCCCCATCTCCGCCCTTACCATCTACTCCATTCGTCTAGAGTTCATTGGCCCATTCTCAACTTGATGTTCATCTACATACCTCAACATTATCCCCTCCATCTTCGGTAATTTCCGGTCCCTCCTCATCGTCCTCATCTTCATCTCCACCGTTGGTGACTTCGGCCGAGAAATCGTCTCCGTTCCTGGAAAAGGTGGGTAGGTTAGGCGTAGGCTTGGGCTTAGGCTTAGGCTTAGGCTTAGGCTTGGGCTTAGGCTTCGGCTTGGGCTTGGTCTTATCTTAGACTCGAGCTTAACTTACACTCTGCCCTCGACCTCCTTCTTGTCGTCGTCCCCCTCTGCGTTTCCGCCGCCCTCGCCGCTGTCGGCCGGCCCCTCGCGTCCCGCCACGAATTTCGGACCTAGAAAATGGATTTTTTCGATGAGATGGACCTCGATTTTCTCACGTTTTCCTTGAGAATCTCCGCCATTTTCCGAGCTACTCGTTCCATCAGGTTCCACCTTGAATGCCGGGCCCTCAGTTGTCTAAAACAGCGAAAAAAATTAATTTTTATTAGCAAAATTACCTCTTCGGATTTCTTGTCCTTTCCGGTTTCCGGTGTGGAGGGTTTTTCGGCTCCGGTTTCCTAGAAAGAGCATCTTAAAGGGATGCCGACGGCATAGTCAATCGGTTACGCGCGGAAAAGAAAATGTCTCTGCGCCTCTCCCCGGGCGCGCTCTCTGCCCTGTTGGCTACTTGCCAATTTGTTGATGGGGGGGATCGACACATGCCGTCGGCAGCCCTTTAAACAGTTTTTCAAGGGTGTTCGGGCTCAGGCTCATGCTCATGCTCGGGCTCAAGCTGAGGCCTTTACTGAGGTTTATGCTTACCGTAGTCTTTCCAGCATCTGAACCTCCTTCTTTCCCTCCGGCACCCGGGTCCGTCGGCCCATTGTCAGTGCCCGAAGATCCATTCGGCTTCGGCGAGTCCGTATTTGGCCCCCTGCCGCTGAACGACTCGGAGGAGTCGGTTTTCGGTGTCGTTCCGGATCCGGAATCGCCTCCGGCCGCTCCGCTACCGTTTCCGGCAGAACCTTCGGAAGCTCCTCCAGCTCCTCCAGCTGCTCCAGCTCCTCCACCTGTCACGAACCCTCCAACGACCGGCTTCCCCTCCCCATCGGTGTGGATGTGGATGTGGATGGTCCCGTTTTGGCCGTTGGCTCCTTGGCCTCCAACTGCGGCTGAACTTGTTGAAGAGGAAGCGCTGCCGCTTCCGGAATTTCCCGCAGCTCCGCCACCGCTTCCCGAAGTACCAGAAGTAGACGAGGAACTGCCAGCAGCGTTTCCGGAAGCCGAAGTTCCGGAGCTTCCTGAGTTTCCGGATTCGGCCTTGACTCCAGAGCTTGAAGAGGAGGAAGCTGAGGATGAGCTTGAGGATGAGCTTGAGGAGGAGCTCGGGATGAAGCTCCGGCTCCAGCTAGAGGGATGACGGGGCGAGGTTTCCGGCCGAAAGACCGTTTCCGTTGTTTCCGGAAGCACCGGCAGCTTGTGCAGCGGCTGCGGCAGCAGCAGCGGCGGCCGCGGAAGCTGCAGCAGAAGCGGGGGTACCTGAAAGAGTTTAATAGTGTATCTTCGGCCTAGGTTAAGCTTAGGATTAAATTTAGGTTTTAGGCTTAGGCTTAGGCTTAGGATTAGTCAATAACCCACCAGCCGGTTGCTCCCCATTGATGATCTCCGAAGACCTGTGTCGCACCCTCTCCCTGGCTTCCGCTTCGGCTTCACCCTCGGCGTTGCCCCATACGCTGCGTGCCCAGGAGGACCAGCTAAAGTTGGGGTTGATACAAAGGGAGAGCGACCCACCTTGACGAGCTCCAGCGGCTCCATGAGACCCCGGAGAAGCCGTTTTGCTGGTCGGAGACCTTCATGCCGGAGCAGCGAGGGCGGCAGATGGTTACGCGGTAGCCATCACTGAAAAGTGGGCGTAGATTTGGACTTAGGCTTATGCTTAGGCTTACGCTTAGGCTTAGGCTTATGCTTAGGCTTAGCTTAGGCTTAGGCGTAGGCTTGGGCTTAAGCTCAATCTTGCTTACATTCTCCTCTCGATCCCCTTGACCAGCAGCGTGGGCGGGCTCTTATTCCGGAGCAGGAAAAGCCGGAGTCGATATCCAGTATACCCATCGATTTGGGACGGGATGTCGGCCGCGCTCTTCAAGACGGTCAGCGGCTGGTCTTCCTAAAAATCAAAATAGTTTTCTTGCGTTTTCCAAGTGACCTTGAAAGAAGAAAAAACCATTTCTAACCGCTTACGGCATTAAATTGGCTGATCGGCTCGATATTCTCATCGACTGGGTGGGTGGAGCCGTCGGGGAGCTCGTAGATGAAGCAGTCATTTCCCTCGTGGGTGGGGACGACGTTTGGCGGGCGTGGGTTGTAGAGTTGGCAGCAAGTGTGTTCCACTCTAAAATTTAGCATACAGCTATTTTAAATAACCAAATATAATAAAATTAGCTAATTTTAAACAAAATCTATCGTAAAACAGGAATTATGGTCATAATGCCGACATTAGGAAAGATGTTTAAGTTTTAACAGCTAAGGTTGGAAAATGTCCTAGTTAAGGTCTTCCAAAATAGAGAAAACGCCCAAGTGCTACGGCATTTGCTTTTTGCACCCTTTCAAAGCTTGTAAAAAGTCCTTGAAACTCATTAATCAGAAATAAAACCAAAACAATCCCGATTTCGCGTAATTTGCTTGCCAGCGCAAAAATATGTTAAAAACTACTGTAAAACACAAGATTCCACAATATTTGCTTCTCCCCAACCAAAATTCAAGAAAAGTGTAAACCCCACCTGGCCCACTGGGTGAAAATTTTCACTGTGCCTGCGGCCAAAAGGGAGAGACGCGCCCCAATTCTCTGACCGTGGTGGCCGAGTGGTTAAGGCGTTCGCCTTGGAAGCGAATGCCCCCTAACGGGGGGTACGTGGGTTCGAATCCCACCCGTGGTCGACACTTTTTGCGTTTTGCTTTTTGGTTTATCTTTCGAAATAACGTTTCTCCATGCATTTGGGCATAAATTTACAAAGTTTACACATAGTTTAGCAGAACCTAAGTTGGATTTTGCTAATTTTCAACTCTT
The DNA here is from genome assembly GCA_038088335.1 of Mesorhabditis sp. LJ9110. Lineage (NCBI taxonomy): Eukaryota > Metazoa > Nematoda > Chromadorea > Rhabditida > Rhabditidae > Mesorhabditis > Mesorhabditis sp. LJ9110. The sequence continues at coordinate 377,068 of JBBGBA010000044.1, read as the reverse complement.
CTATCGATTTTTCATAAGATTTTTACATTCTAGCTTTCATAATAATTTATTATCTGATTTTGCAGCAGCATATTTTAAAATAAATATATTAATTTTTAATAGTATTTTTGGTTTTCTCATCAGAAATCAGTAAATGAAAGTTTTTTTTTGGGTAGTAAGCTAACCGCTTGCGTTTTTTTTATTAGAAATTCTATAATTTCGAATTTTTTACCAAACATTGTCTTAATATACACCTTAATTATACTTTTGTAGCTTATAAAATTCCTAAAAACTTAAAAACCCACAATCCACTGGGGGTTCCCTGGTTGACGTGCGACACGAAATTCATCCGGCCTCCACAGTGCGGCTGCATCGTGTCGTACTCGCATTTCTGAAATAGAAGGTATTTAGATAGGTTTGGGTTAGGCTTAGGCTTAGGCTTAGGCTTCTGCTGAGGCATTGGCCGAGGCTTACGCTTAGGCTTATGCTACAAGGCTCACCAGTCTTTGATAACCACAAAGGTCCAGCCGCTGACAATGCATCCGGATGGTGTCGTTGCCAAAAGACTGAACGACAAGTACCTGAAAAATATGATAAGTACGATACTTTGAAGGGGTTAAGGTAATCCCTGCTTTAGAATACTGTATCCCTCATCCTTACCTGATCATTTTGGCACTTATAGGAAAGGGCAGCGAAGGCCGGCAGCCAGCCCAACCACCACCACCGCATCCCTGGAGGGAAGTGGAATCTGGAAAAGGGTGGAATTTAGGGAATCTAAAGCATAGAGGACATGGTATGGAAGAGAGAGAGAGAGAGCGAGAGAGAGAGAGAGCGAGAGAGAGAGAGAGAGAGAGAGAGAGAGAGAGAGAGAGAGAGCGTGAGAGCGCAATAGTGTGCAAAAAGACGCTATGCCAAAATCGTTGAAAAATTAGAAGTCCCGGCGGGAAAAACAAATTTTTTCGACGCGGGCTATGATTTAAAATTTTTACTTGAAGCAGCTTTCAAAATTGTTTTAAAAGATTTTCTGCTTCAAATATTGTTAAAACTCATTGAAAACGTATAAAAACAAGTAGAAAAACGCTTTTTAGTCGAAAACTAGGTCGGGAAAATTTGCATTACCCCCGCAAATACACAAGAACCGGATTGGAATACCAAATAAAAACCGCTGCAAAAAATCGTTATAAAATCTATTTAGTCTACAAACGGAATTTCTCGGCTATCAACCGGCTACGAGCCAAAAAAGGGCTGATCCGGCACAGATCAGCGGCGTTGAATAGCCGTCCAGGGCGCGGAGGGTATTTCCGATTTTCCGCGATTTTCACCGGGAGGGCCGAGAGCCAAACCCCGGGAGATACCCGGTTTTTCCCGGCCGGCATCAAGCTGTGCCCTCCAGCGAGAATTGGTGAAGCACCCACACGGGAGGAGGATGACACTGTCCCTTTTTTGTCCTTTAGCAAAACACGGAATTTTGGGTGGGTAGAGAGGGGGGAAGGGCCGAATCAGGTCACTTATCCCAGCGGGTCGACCTTTCCCTGCCTCGATCAAGACTTTCCGATGTTTCCTTTCGACGCCTATCACTTTTAGAGGGGGGGGGCCGATGGGGGGGGGGAGGCGGATAACGGATATTTGGGACAGTGAGAGTACGAAATTGGGGGTGCAATAATTCGTGGATTACCGAGGAGGGGCCTTTGAATTCCGTTACTTTACTATCTATAGAAAAATCTAAATCTTTGCAAAGGCCTTTACTTAAAAATGTCGAAAGTGGGAACGTCGGAATTGCCAGTTTCGAATTTAAGAATACCGACATTTTTCGAATCTTTGTGGATTTCCCTGATCCATATATATTAATTTCGGCATTTGAAATTTCGACGTCTTAGAATGCCGACACGGCATATTGGATTTTTGACGTTCTGAACTTCGACGGTGGGATTCGGCATTCTGAAATCTCGAAATTTCGACATCTTGAAAATTCGGATTCCCCGATCGGTTCTCAAATTCCAAAATAATTAATTTTTTACAGGTGAATTTCGTCATCTTGAAATTCGTCATTCTCAAATTTGGACCTTTTAAATGCCACTTCCTGAACGTTCAATGTTTTTAAGTATCAAAAACACCAAAATTTCGACATTCTGAAATTTCGGCGTTTTGAAAGTTATCGGATAAGAGAGAAAAGAGGCGCAAGGCGTAATTTCGCATTTTTTTGGCTTTGTCATCCATCAATCAATCCAGTTTTTGCTAAGCCTTATCCCGTGAACCGTCCATTAAAGGGCCGGTGAAGCGTGCAAAAATTGTGCAAATTTGTGCAAATTTAAGTACCAAAGAGCGTGCTATTTTCATGCGAATTTTTAGCTGCTTTTCGTGATTAGCGTGAGTAAAAAAAAAGCAAAAAAAGTTAGTATTTTGTTGCTGGTGTTGAGCAGGCATTTATTGGGGGTACGGGGGCGGGGGTGCAAATTGGTGTAAAACGTGCAGGCAAAAGTGGCGGGACCCGTGAGAAATGGATGCGGATGTGAATTGAAAAATTGCAAGTAAAAATGCTGGCAAAATTGCAAGCAAAAACTGCAAATTATTAGGCGGATGCGAGGCGTGCAAAATGGTGAAAAATGTGTAAGAAAATGCAGAGTTAGGGGTGGATAAACGGGACTGTGAGCTGGCCGAGGTACTGTAGGACATCGAGTAGAGCCGGGATGGGGGTGTGGGCTGTTGAAAAGCCTGAAAAATTGGTGACAACTGTTCTGGAATCTGCCGTTCTGTATCCCTCTTGCACTCTCTCTCTCTCTCTCTCTCTCTCTCTCTCTCGCTCTCTGTCCAATCTGCCTCTCTGGCCTTCTCTCGCTTTCTCGAGCTCCTAGGGTTTCGCGCACTCTAGCCTTCTACGTTTTCTGTAACTTTCTCTCGCGCGTGGCCTTATCTCTCCTCTCTCTCTCTCTCTCTCTCTCTCTCTCTCTCTCTCTCTCTCTCTCTCTCTCTCTCCCTTTCAAACCTACCACTCATCCCAAAATAGCGATAAACCGTGCTAACAAAATCGTAGAGCAGCTTTTGCATCGTATGTGATTCCACCTAGCAAAAATTCAGTTTTTAAAGAACAACCTTTTACCTCCGCAAAGCACGAAGCCAAGATCCCGTTCGCCACTATCGACCCACTGACTGTCACCGGGGCGTAGATACCGCGTGAATACTGACGAGAAATCTGAAATAATAGGTCGGGATTCTGAAATCAAGTCGTACCTCATGGATTTCTTGCAGAACGAGTTGACCATAATCATCTACCGTAACCAGACACATTCCGGGTTTTAGGCTACGGGCGAAAATTGAGGAGCGAAGGAGCTAAATAGCGATAAAAGAGTGGAATAGCTTTTGGCTTTCTCTCTGTCTCGCTCTACGTCTCTCTCTATCTCTCTCGCTCTCACGCTCCCTCTCCCTCCCTCCTTCTCTCCTCTCTCTCTCTTTCTCTCTCTCTCTCTCTCCCTCTCTCTCCCTCCATGCCCTCTGCTACCTTTTGCACATCCCCCTCAGTCGTCAGCGTCTCGTTCAAGTCGCCACAATTCCCAGCCGGGATCAGATGCTTTGGTGTCACACTAATCGACCTTTCCCTTGTTTTGATCTTCAAAAACATGGTCTCCTTCTCAGGATCCCTATGGTAGAACATTTCGATCATCTCGAACTGAGAGACACCCGGCGCGATCGGGATCAGGATCTGGAAATTGGGTTCTGGGAATGGCATTGGGTTGCGTCGCGTAGTACTGCGCGCGCTGCATGTGCGTTGCGTGTCGCGGCCGCTGAACTAACTTACCCTATCTCCGATCTGCAGCTCGTCCATTCTCCTGTTCCCGTATGGTGTCGGAACAAGAAGATCTCCCGAAAAGCAGTTTCGCCTGGCTCGCTGGGCAGCAGCGGCTTTCTCGTCGGCTTCTGCCTGGATTGAAAGCTTCGGGACGGCTTAGCTTAGGCTTAGACTTAGGCTTAGACTTATGCTTATGCTTAGTCTTAGGCTTAGGCTTGGGCTTAGGCTTAAAAGTTAGTTGTTAGCTTACCTGTGCCTCTTGTGCATCAATAATCCGTGTATTCGCATCAAACCGCGCGTCCTCCCGCACGTAATTCCGATTCGCGATCGCCTCCGGATCCGGTGGGACGTCCGGAAGTTGTACAGGGCGCACGGCTTCTTCCTGGAAAATAGGCCATAGTGAAATTTGTATGTTTTAAGGGTCTAGCAGTCAATTTTGCTTCGGATTCTGTACCTAAATAGGTTCAAATTTTGCTTAAAAGTCTTTTAAAAATAAAAAGCGAAATACCTGAATGGGTGCGGCATTCGCAACGTGATGGGATGAGTCTTCGCCATAGTCTAGGGCTTCTGGCGGGTTGTTTGCTAAAATATGGCTTAGGTCTGGGCTTAGGCATAGGCTTAGACTCTCGTAAGCCTCCAAAACGACCAACCTCCATCCAGCTCTCCCTCCAGAAGAGCAAGACTCGGCCGTCCCTTGTCGTCAAACGCATTCTCAACGCTGAAATCTTCGCCAGAATCCAATTTATCAGCTTCGGTAGAATTTCCATGCCTCGATTTTACCGTATCCGGATCCTCTTCCGGATCTCCAGGTACTTTCTCGCCCTCATCCTCTGCCCCATCATCAATTCCGTAGTCTTTCTCTTTACTGCCCAGGACTTCGTAGGAATCTGGATAGTTTTCATCTTTACCTTCGTTGTCGGTTTTCTCGGTTTCTTCCTCTTCCGCTTCCGGAATGGATGTTCTCGAGGTAGTCGCTGGGATTACCGTTTCCTCCGCTTCTGCTTCAGGATTTTCTAAAGTAGCAGGCCTTGTCTCGTCTTCCTTTGGTTCTTCTGTCGTCGTTTCCGGTTTTTCTGTACTTTCCGGTTTTTCCGAGTTTGTCTCCGTCTCTTTAGGTCCTCCCGTCTTTAATTCCGAGTTTCCTGAGCTGCCCGACTTTTCCGGCTTCACACCATTTTTTCCGAAACTTTCCGGCTTCTCTGTTTTTCCGATCCCCTTTGGATTCGCTCCGGGACCTTCCGGAATCTTCGTATCGCCCGGTTCCGCAGCTTTGAATGGCCTTTTTTCAACATATCTTCTATTTTCCGAATTTTCCGGAACAATTTTCGTGTTTCCGGAGCCTTCCGGAATGTCACTTTTTGAATGGTTAGCTTTGTTGGAAACTCCGATTTCATTCTTTATGCTGTTTTGCCCATTTTCGGCTTTAGTCCCGGCCCCATGTGTTCCATTTTCTGAGCTTGATCCGGTACCTTTTCCGGATCCACCAGCTTCACGGTCGTGATTTATCGAATTTTTGTCATTTTTGGCATTTCCTGATAAATTTCCAGATCCTAACAGACCGGTTCTATCCGTTTTCTCGCTTTTCGGCGGCTTCATGACGTTTCCGGAATCCGGAATTCCAGGATTTTTCGATTCTTGGAGCGTTCCATTAGTGCCCAGATCTGCCGCAGTCTTTCCGGCCTCGGGCTTTTCATGTTTTAACTCCGACTCCGAGCCCGTGGTTTTAGCTTGGCCAGGTTTTCCTGGAGCCTCTCCTCCACCTTTCTCCTTCCTCTCATGCGCCCCATCTACCGTACCCTCCCCCGGGAGTCTCTTGCTGTTTCCTTGAATATCCGGCAGCCATCCCCTTCGCTCGATAATCGGTTTGTGCACGTTTTTCGAGTGTCCTGAGACGAGGTCGATTGGATGCGTTTCCGGAGCCTCGTTTTTTGTACCATTAATGCTTCCGGCAGGCTCCGGATCGTTCCGGTTTCTCTTGCTTTTATCGTTTTCCGAAACTAATCCAGATTTAGGGTTTTCCGGAATAGGTGTTAGTGATTTTCCCGGGCCCTGCAGACCTCCTCGCTCCGGTGTTGCTGTTGCTTCAGTGTCACCTTCCGGACCAGAATTTTTGCCTTTATAGTCAGTCTTGGGATCGCTTGGGTTAATGATAGTTAGGCGGCCACCTTCCGGATCTGCTGGATCAGGTTTTTGTGGGTTTTCAGGGATCAACTTTCCCTCCGGATCCGCAACGGTCCGATCTCCCGTCAGTTTTTGGCCTCCGGAAGGATCCGGGTTGCTTTCCGGAACGTTTGGAGCCAACTTCCGATCGAGATCCGCTTCTCCACTGCCGTTATTTGTAGCCGTAGGTAATTCTGCGCCTGTTGGCTTAGCTGGCTTCAGCGGCTTCGACGGATTCTCCTGAACCTCATCTTTCACCTTTCGTGCCTGATCAGGCATTACACTGCTCTTAATGCGTGGCTCCGGCGTTGAACTGCTCGAATTTGACGGATTTACTGTAGTTTTTTCACTTGGCTTGGAACGCGTAGCATTTGGTGCTGCTCGCCCATTTTTTCCGTTTCCTGCCCCGTCGTTAGGTGCAAGCGGAGGGTCCTCGTCATCCGGCCTCAAAATCTTGTCTCCATTTGAAGGTAGGTGTTCAGATTCAGGGTTAACATCAAGTTTCTGCTTGTCACTTGGTCTGACCGGCTTCAAAACGTCAGACAGAGTCTTTTGAGTTTCTTCCGGTTTTGTTCCGGTGACTTTCCGGAGATCGACGCGTTCATTTTCGTTTGAATTTTCAGAGTCTGGACCCACTTCTGCCGGATTTTTTGGTTTTTGCGTGGTCGAGGATTCGATATTTACGGGTTTTGGGTCGATGAGGTTTCTTGGTTCGGTTTTGACTTGAGCAGGGGCTTCGGGAGCTTCGGAAGATTGAGAAGCGTCTGGAGTTTCAGTGGCTTTTGGATTTCCAGTAGCTCCATTAACTCCAGTTGCTCCAGAAGTTCCAGTAGCTTCCGGAGCTCCAGTGCCTTCAAAAACGTGGTTTTTAAAAGCCGGCTTCAATTTATTAGGATTTTCCGGATCAGTTTTATCATCAACAACGGCTTCTGAATCCCCTTCCTCAGAATTCTCATCGGAAGCAGCTCCTCCAGCTCCTTCTCCTTCTTCACTAGCTTCCGGAGGAACCGGAGAAGCGATTTTCACTTCAGAATCCTCGTCATCAGTCTTGACGTCATCTTCTTCAGATAGTCCTTCCGCTTCCGGAATGCTCTCGGAGTCGTCCGGTCCGTCAGGCTCTTCAGAATCTTTATCATCCAGTTTTTCTTCACTGGCTTCGGCTTTGACTTCGACGGAACTGACTTCATTTTCCGATTCTTCCGAAGCTTCTGACGAATTTCTAGGCACTTCCGATTTCTCCGGCTGGACTTGGTTTCCGGATTCGTCAGAAGCTGCAGACGACTTTTCGAGATTTTCTCGGCTGAGTTCTTCGATATTCGCCTTCGCTGGTTTAGCTTCAACTTTGTGTTCATCAAATTTAGCTACGGAATTTGGAGTCCGCGGAACTTTGGCTTGGCTGGCTTCAGAATTCTTATTCGGCGTGTCCCCATCAATCGGTGGAAACGGTGGGTGCCGATCGTTGCGCTTCTCCGGCTTCTCCGGCTTCAGTGGTTTGGATTTCCAGCCGTCCGCTTGAGTACTACTTCCGTCTTCCTCGACAGTTCCCTTGCCACCATCACTCCAAGCTTCCGAAACCGATTTTCCAGAACTTTCCGCTTCAGTACGATTTCGAGGCTCGAATTTTTCGTTGGCCTTGATCTCGATGTGATTTGTAGCAACCGCATTTAAGTTGAAAGGTTTGTCAAGGAGGTTTGAAGCCTTTTCGCGATCGAGCTTATGGAGCTTAAGATCGGCTTGGGGTTCCCTGGATTTTCTAAGCTCTTCTAACAATTCCCGGTCCACCCCGCTGCCAGTGTGGATGTGGATGTGCAAATCCGGGTGTCGGCGGATTGCTTCGGAATTATCGGTTAAGTCGGCTTCAGCGGCTTCGTCCGCTTCGAGTTTTGATGCTTTGTCGCCTTTTCCGTTCTTGAAGAGTTTATCTGGAAAGGATTTGATAGGAATTGCTTCGCTCTCTCTCTCTCTCTCTCTCTCTCTCTCTCTCTCTCCCTCTCTCTCTCTCTCTCTCTCTCTCTCTCTCTCTCTCTCTCTCTCTGTCTCTGTCTCTCTCTGTCTCTCCTCTCTCTCTCTCTCTGTCTCTCTCTCGCTCTCTCTCTCTCGTTCTCTCACTCTCTCTCGCCCACCTGCTACCAATTCCCCGTCAGCTTCCATTTCCGGATCGCCAATATGAATTCTTTGGGGCGGGTCGGAATTTTTACTTTCTTTCTGCAGTGCTTCCACTTTACCGGATAGCACTTCCCCATCTGCACCCACCATCTTTTGCCATCTAAATTCAACAAGGTAAGAGAGCGTGAGCGAGATAGTGAGCAGAAGAGAAGAAGCAGAAGAGAAAGAGAGAAAACAGGAAAACTCACAACTTCTTCGACCATCTGCCCCATTCAAAGCCACGCGATGCGGCTGCCGCTAACGGATCTGCCTCCGCTTCCGACGCTCGATGCAGGCAACTGGCCCGGCAGATCGTCACTCGGTAGCCCAGACTAAAATTGATTGCGTAATTTAATGATTTTTCTTTTTGACATTTTTATATACATAATTAAATAAGCCAATTTTACTAAATATATTTAGTTAAATTAAAGTCATACCTGTAGCGTTGTATAGCTTTGACAAGTAGTACGGGTGGGCTTTTCTCGGTAAGCGAGTAGAAATGAAATTGGAAGGTCTTCGAGCCGGCATCCTGATTTTTCGCGTTGCCCGTGAACTCCTTGGAGAGCTCGTCGAGACTCCGGACGACCGCCAGATTTGATTTTTGTGATTTTTCTTCGAGCTTCTTCTCCTCACTTCCGGCAGCCGTCGTCGTCCCGTCCGGCAGCTCGTAGATGAAACAGTCATTCTCCAGATGCGTGGCGATTGGCTCGGACAGTCGGCAGCAAGTGTGGGATACACTAAAACAATCATGTAAATAATTCAATTTTAAATTCTAAATGTTGAAAATCTCTAAAAAATCTTTACAATAAATTAACAAAAATGAAAAATTACGGTAGATCCACGCCGAGCTGCTCGACTTTTGCCACAAAATTCTCGACTCCGCCGCAGTTGCCTTGGTTTTGTTCGTAGATACAGTGCTGAAAAAAAAATCCATCTTATAAACTCAATGACTGTAACGTATTGAAACGTACTGGAACGTACTGTTGCGTAGCTTAGCGGACCAAACACCTAGCGCACTGTAAGCTACCGTTGTACCCTTTAGCGTAGTTAAGCAGCTACGGTAGCTTACTGTCTAGCGTACTGTAGCGTACTAAAATCACAAATCTTAGCTCAGTGAACATAATCTTAGAAAATCAGTGATTTCCGAGGTGTACACAGCATTGTCGTGTAGGCGCTAGCCAAAGATATCGAAAGTCCGGCCAGCTGGGGGGTCGTAATATGGCACTTGAGAGCCAGGATGGATAGTGGATGGATAAGGGGGTGCTTTCGCCTGGATTGGATGATGCTGGTAGTAACGGCTTGGGCTGAGGCTTAGGTCTAGGCTTAGGCTTAGGCTTTGGCTTAGCCTTAGACCTAAGCTTCGGCTTAGGTTTAGGCTTAGGCTTAAGCTTTCTGTTCTCCTACAGTTTCAGTTTTTCACTTCTAAATACCTAAAAAACCGACCGGCCTACCGTAACCACAAATCGCTGGCAGCTGACAGTGCATCCGGATCGTATTATTCCCAAGCGATTGTACGACGAGGACCTATTTTTTGAAAAAAGGCCTTTGAAAGAAAATACTATAGGAATTATTAGAAATGGTCCGCTTCTTCATCTGAAATAGAAGATTAATAAACGAGAGAGCGCTAGATAAAGAGAGAGAAAGAGAGAGAGAAAGAAAGGGCGAAATCGAGAGCGATAGAGAGAGGGAGAGAGAGCGATAGAGAGAGAGAGAGCAATAGCGAGAGAGAGAGAGAGAGAAAGAGAGCGAGAGCGAGAGCGTACAGCCAAAAATCTATAAGTTTGTCTTGCCAACCCATTAATAGGTCCTAAAATAGGCAAATTTCTAGCACCTTTAAAATAAACCTTTTAAAATACGCCAAAACGGACCGAAACTAAATAAACCTGGCCAATGATGAGCCCAGAATTGTGAGCAGGTAACAGCTTCTGGTTCTTCATGGGGTCAAGCCCTACTTTCTCGCCCCAGGGGGGTAAGAATCACCGGTTGATTAGGGGATGTCCACCCACACACACCGTCACAAGCCCGTGTCGACCAGACCGGTCTTGAACTCTTGCTCTCTTTCTCTTTCTCTCCCTCTCGCTCTCTCTCTCTCTCTCTCTCCGCTAAAACCTGACAACGGCCCGCATCATGAGCCTGAGTATAGCCACACCCATTCTCGGCTGTGGAGCTTGAGCATGAGGCTTTAAACCCCATCCGATGGGGTTTAAAGGGACGTGGAAGGCAGAAGAACGACAAGAAGTCAAGCGAAGCTTAAGCCTAAGCCAAGCCAAGTCTAGGCTTAAGCCTAAGCCTAAGTCTAAGCAAAGCCAAGCCCAAGCCTAAAGCTAATTGCAAGCAGTTTTTTCCAGCCAGAGAACATACGGGCTGCAAAATGGAACAGGAAACGATTGGGGGAGTTCCACTAAGCTATGGACACGGGCGATTTCAGCTCATAAAGATGCCGAGGGGATACGGTTTATGGCCCCCAGGCGCACAGAGGAAAGAAGCGGAAAGAGATGAATTTTTAGCCTTAAGAAATTTGGGAACGGGGAGCTGGCAGAGAATATTTGGGAAATGAACAGGTAGGAGAAATACGCACGAAAAAGGTAAAAAATCAGAAATCAGAGGGTGAGCACAGGCTAGCAGAGGTTTTTGAGGCAAAGCGCAAGCAAGCAACGATTTTTGAGGAATAAGGCCAGCTAGCAGAGATTCTTCAGGAGGAAGACAAGCTAGCATAGATCCTTGAGGAAAGAAAGATCCTTTGGGAAATGACAACATAGCAGATATTCTTGAGGAACGGTAAGCTATCAGAGGCCTTTGAGAAAGAGGCAGGCTAGCACAGGTTCTTAGGGAAAGGGCAAGCTCACACACCCCTTGGGGGAATAGGGCAAGCTAGCGGAGATTCTTGACGAAGTGGCAATGGCAATGGCAATAGCAATGGTTCTGAGAGGAAGGACAAGCTAACAGAGGTCCATATGGAAAGAGCCAGCCAGCAGAGACCGTTGAGGGAGAGGCAGGCTAGCAGAGATCCTTTGGGTAAAAGGGAAGCTAGCACAGCTCGTTGAGGAATGGGGCAAGCTATGAGAAACTAATGAACGACTCTGAAAGCCTCAAAAATGACAAATACGCAACGCGCCATCAGGAAATCTTGGGAAACATCGAAAATAATGCCTTCATGTGATGACTGTCCCTCCAGACACCCTCAAAAAACTGCCCAAGTCGAATCATCGATTCCGTCTGATATGCCAACAACGAACGGATGGGGATGAGGAGCCGGAAAATCGGAGCTCATGGAGCTGAAACTCCGATCCCATCCTCGGCCCGCCCCCCGTACAGGGTAAAGCCGGCAGGGCAAATAGCCCGACGGCATGTTTATTAGCCCCCACAGCCGCTGGAGCTCGAGCTGACGGCCCAAGGAAAAGTCGCCCGTTAATGGGGTTGCAATGGCATGGTTTTTCTGGGTTACGGTAGTCGTTAAAGGGATGGAGAAGGCAGAGATGGGTGGAAGGGTTGCAGGGATCGTTGAGGACGAGTAGCAAAACTTTTTTAGAGACGAATGAGATGGAACAGAGACCATTGAGGGAAGGGCGATCTAGCAGCTTTCCTCGAGGAAAAAGGGTGCTGGACTGTTAGCGGGGGCTGGGGCGGGGGTGGAAATCTTCCTCAGCCATTTGAACAATTTTTAGATATCAAAAGCCTTGCTGGAGGCGGAAAACTAAAAATCTCCCAAGCGCTCCCCCCGCTAATAGCCCAGTACCGAAAAAGGCAGCTAGCAGAGAACTTTCAGGAATTTGCGGGAATTCAAATTAACGGCATTTCGAAAAGAAGGGAGCTAGCAGAGATCATTGAGGAAAGGCACATTTGCGGAAAAGTTGAAGTAGCAGAAATCCTGGGAAAAGAGGAGTGCTAGCCGAGGTCAATGAGGAAGGGGAGAGCTGGCAGAGATTCTTGAAGAACAATCGTTACTTAGGTGCTGTTGCCCAGGTTTTCCATTAATACGCTAGCGAAAGCCGACTTTTTATCATAAACCCGACCCGGCCAGACCAATGTACGAAAAAACCAGAACAAGGAACAGCCCATCAAAAAAAACCCCCGGCTGTCTGAGTGCAACGCCCCGGGATTTTCCGCCTCTTTTCAGTTTTCTAAAGGGTGACCCTGGGGGGAATCCCGGTTCCTGATGGCCGACTGGCTGGAATTTGCAATTTTGGGGGCTAGAAGGACTTCGGGGAATCTGAAGCTAGTAATGTTTTCTTAAAGGGAGAGCGACAGTTGGAAAAACTAGCAGTAATTTTTTAGGAATCCATAAGCTAGCAGAAATTCCTGGGGAAAAGCATGCTCCACATCCGGTCCGGAAAGGCAAGGAAGCCAAAAATTTTTGTCGAAAAGCAATCTAGCAAAAATTTTTTGCGGACTGGCAGGCTAGCAGAGACCGCTTGAAGAAACGGGCAAGCTAGCAGATATCCTTGAGGAGGTAGTACAGAGCAGAGATTACTGGGAAAACGACCGAGCCTAAAGAAAGGGCCAGCTAGCAGAGATTCTTCCGGAAGGACAAAAAATTCACTAGAGTCCAAAATTTCAAATTCGTGACCGCGTGCTCGTGGTCCGGATCTATCGAATGTATGCAAAGGACGGATTCCTGAGGGCAACCTCGGTCAGCAGCCCGTAAACTGGTTTCGCGCGTAGGGGGTGGGGAGGAGCAGGGCAAAAAAAGAGTGAAGGGGAAAGAAACAAGAAAAGAAAGAGAGCAACAGCAGTTGTGAACAGTTTGTAATTGTCCCTGGAGGAGAGAGAGGGAAAGAGAGAGAGAGAGAGAGAGAGAGAGAGAGAGAGAGAGAGAGAGAGAACAATTAGAAACGCGCGCTGGACTCCAAATAGCCCACGGCTATGCAAATTTGCGGGAGGAGCTCGAACTCGAGATCCTACTATATATAAAAAAATAGTGGATGTGTGTGTGTGTGCCACTTTGCATGCAACTTCCGTCAGGTTGTTCCAGTCGTATCTCAAGTAGGAGAGTAGTTACGGGCCTGTTTGATACGTCATTAGGAGCGTAATGGTCTGGAGATGACTGCACGCATATCAGATATATCAAAATCTCTTATTTTCGACATTAAATTTTAGTTTTTGTTGAAAAATCCGCGACCCTCTTTGTTAGGAATCAATTAGCATACACCGGAAGTGGCGGCAGCCTATATAAAGGAGCAGAACGCGCATTTTTCATTTTTCAGCCTCGGTGGGGCACAATTATGCAAAATGAAGAACATCATGGGATGAGACGGGGCCAGGGTTGAAAAGTCGCGAAGCGGCTTTTCAACCCTGGTTGAGATGAATTGGGACGGATTTCACCTTGACGCATTAATGACGTGGTTCAAGCGCCAGTTTAGGTTGGCTTTAAGCTTAAGCTTAGGCTTGGCTTAGGCTTAGGCGCAGGTTTAGACTTAGGCTTCGTCTCGGCTTCGCTTTCGGCTTAGGCTTAAGCTTGCCGAGCCGTTTCCGCACTAACAGCAACTTTCAAGGGATCGTGACAGCTATATCCGAAGCCTTTCTACACCATTCCGCTACGCTCCGCATTCCGCCGACCCAACAACAAGCGCTCATAAATCTCGAGTAAGCACACCCGCTTTTTTTCGAGCCGGCTGACCGGGTGAATATCTCGAGAATTGGCTCACGGCCATTCGCGCTTTGAGATACGATCTCTCTCACTCTCTCTCCCTCTCTCGCTCGCCGGCCAGCTTCATCCCCTAAACGATGGCGCGCCCAATTTTCCGGACCGTTTGCCCCGGGAGGGGAGAAGCTGGAATGAGTCATTAAGCCGTGCGTCTGGATCTGGACGGCATGAGTAGCGTGGCGGAACGGGTGAATTTTTAAGGGACTGGCAAGGCCTTTCTGGGGATCGAATAATGGGTTGGGAAATTCCAGGCAAAATACCGACAGCCAAAAATCCGGGACGCGAAATGCCGACAGCGAAAATCGCGTGGCGCTTTTTTTGCCATATCTTCAGATGTTTTGACTTCCCGATCCCTTTAGAATGGGGGAACTGTAGCTCAATCCGCTTTCCCATAATTAACTCCAGGTACTCGTGGAGTAGTAGGCTTTCCTAGTCGTTTCCCAGGGCACCTTCTCGTTCATCCGGGATACCAGTTGACCAGTTGACCCCCCGAGAAGCAAGTTTTCGTGCTCACCCCCTCTCGACCCTCCCTCTCAATTGGCACTTCAAAGAATCAAAGAAGAAGAGGAGGAGGAGGTGGGAGAAGAGCCGGCTCTACTCCTTGTCACTGTTCGGGCGGGGGGAGGGGGTGTTGTCCGGTCGGTATAACCGGAAACTGCCCTCTCGGTTGGTTGGCTGAAGCGACACTCCCATCGCACCGCCTCTAGGAATGAGCAGTTTTCCTGTAGGTTTTTGTGATTGGATTGGAGGGGTGGAATTCGGAGACGATGAGGGTGATCGAAAATCGTTAGAAACATCGCTGAAAATGTCTCAAAAAATGACTGAAATCACGGCGAGAGGAGAGAAATAAGAGAGAAAAGAAAGAAAGTGAGAAATAGAGAGAGAGAGAGAGAGAGAGAGAGAGAGAGAGACAAGAGAGCGAGAGCGAGAGAGAGGGAGAGAGAGAGGGAGAAAGAAGTATGAGAGAGGCATGTAAGAGATTCATATCTACTACAAATTCACAAAACATTAATCCCGCAAATTTAACAAAAATCGAAGCCTCAAACGCCAGAAAAAACCAAAAAAATTTGCGTACCTTTCGACATTCACAGTGCTAGTAGGAACGCTCTAGGGGGGAAGGAACTGGATGTGTGCACCTAGAGAAGGGAGTCTCCCCTCAAAAAACCCATAGGTGGGGTGGATTTTGACAAAAGGCAGTTAGCGGACAGGGGGGATCGACAGCTGGTGGCAATTTCATACGCAGCCAACTGGAGATGGAGAGGGGCTGGATTCAAGCGTTCGAAGGAATTCAGGGAACTTCTCGGGGTTCTTGACTTGAAAATTGAGATACAGAGAGGGATAGAGCGAGAGAGAAGGAGAGAGAGAGAGCGAAAGAGAAAAATATAGAGAGCGAGAGAGCGAGAGATGGGGAGATGAAGAGAGAGAGGGAGGAAGAACTAGGGATAGAGAGAAATAGAGATAGATGGAGCGATAGAGATAGAGAGAAAAATTTCGCAAAAAAGTTTTTGAGTTTGAACGATAGAATTAAACAGCAAGACGAGCTTCAGAAGCCATAAAAGAGCAAAACCTCAATAAAACAATAATTCGTCTCCAAATCCAAAAAGCTCAGCTGCTTTCCACGACCTCGCACAATTTTCTCGAAAAAGTGAGAGCCGCAGCGTGAGCCTGAAAAATTTCGGGTCCACTGGAGATCCTTGCAACACGGCCGATTGCCCTAAAATAGGTGTCTGTGTTCATTTCGCCGTCTCTCTCTCTCTCCCGCTCTCTCTCCCTCTATCTTTTAGGGAGACTGACCCCAATACCCTGTTGCTCCCTTAGATCACCAGGGGGACATGGGTGAAATCCGCGCGTAAATCCTCCGGTAACCGCTCATTTATGTACTCACAGCAGGAGTTCCTGGTAGCAGATAAAGCGAGAGAGAGAGAGAGAGAGAGAGAGCGACCGAGGGATAGAGAAGAGTCATATGAAAGGTAACAGGGAGAGATTACGGCTAGGGTAGGCTTAGGCATGGGCTAAGGCTTACAAGGGAACCTCACGGAGACATGGTGGAATTTCGGAAAACGCTCGCGGCTACCCCCGGGTAATCGGCCATTGCGATCACGATGCGCTTAGCAGATTTTTCTAAATAGACCTGTGGATAGAGATACAGCACTTCCGGAAAATGCTGATTTACATGCAAAAAAATTTGCATCGAAGAATGGTTTATAAGGCTCTCCCATCACTATGGAATCACCAGTAGAATGGCCGAGTGGTAAGCGACTCACTTGGTAAGATGCTGACGAGGGTTCAAATCCGCTCATGATTTTTTGTTTTTGCTTTTTGCCAGAGATTTTTGTACAAGTCCAAAATCATACGTGCTAAAGTACTTATAAATTTTATGACAGTTGTCGACGTTACGTGGTCAGAAAATTATTCTTGTGAAATTTTTTCCATTTTTTTGCAGATGGTCAGGTATAGAATTCTAGCCGGCAGAACTGATTTTCATTTTGATTTTTTTGCCTTTAATGGCTAAACATTAGGATTTCGGGCATTACTGGTAACATTCTGGACTTACAAAAATCTCTGGCAAAAAGCAAAAACAAAAAATCATGAGCGGATTCGAACCCTCGTCAGCATCTTACCAAGTGAGTCGCTTACCACTCGGCCATTCAACTGGTGATTCCATAGTGATGGGTGAGCCTCATAAACCATCCTTCTATGCAAATTTTTTGCATGTAAATCAGCATTTTCCGGAAGTGCTGTATCTCTGTCCACAGGTCTATTTAGAAAAATCTGCTAAGCGCATCGTGATTATCCGGGGGTAGCCGCGAGCGTTTTCCGAAATTCCACCATGTCTCCGTGAGGTTCCCTTGTTAGGCTTAGCTTCGCTTTTAGCTTAGGTTTAGCTTAGGCTTAGCTTAGGCTTAGCTTAGGCTTAGCTTAGGCTTAGCTTAGGCTTAGCTTAGCTTAAGCTCAGGGTCCTTTGGCTAAGGGCATTGCCCTTGGGGGCTTTGTGCTGTGTTTTTTTCTGCCACCGCTTGGCGGTTGCCAGGTTGCGGCGCTAGGGACGCTAGGGGGGAGAAGGGCCCCCGAAAACGATTTTCGGGGCCCGGCTTCCTGGAATTTTGCGGGCTTGTTTAAATTATGATTTTGAGGCTTTGATTTGAGCTTAGGCTTGAGAATCCTTAAAAACTCTTTCCAGTCGATGACGGAAACGCCATCATCAAAGCGCTCCGTCCGGAAGAAGCCCAAAAACTGGACCGGTGGTGCAGGGGTGCCGAGTTATGCGCTGGCAGATACGAGAAGAGTTCGAATTTTTAAGAATGGAGACGTTAACCATCCGGGAGTTAGAGTAAGTAAGCTTGAGCTTATGCTAAGGCTTAGGCTAGGTTAGGTTTAGGCTTAGGCTTGGCTTAGGCGTTTGCGTACAACGACTATATCTAAAAAATGCATTCCAGATGGTAGTCAACCCCCGTCAAATCCGTGAAATGTCCGCCTTCCTCGACCTCGTCAACCAGAAGCTCCAAATGATCGCCGGCGCCAGGAGGTTGTTTACAGTCGGTGGAAAAGAAGTGAAGCGGATCGATGCGTTACAAAATGATACGGTAAGCCTAGAAAACCCTGAAAAATGAGATAAAAAGATTTATTTGCGCATTTAATGGTCTAAAGCATTTTCAAAAAGCCATTTCTGGGTTTAGATAGCTTAAAAATACCCAATTAAAATCAATAAATCGAAAAATCATTGTTTATGCCTTTTTGCCATAGTAAAAGATTTTTTTGATCTTTTCTAGGACTACGTCGCCTCGGCTAACCACTTCACCCCAATGGCCTATGGTCAAACTTTGACCCGATCGGCTTCCTCTTTTATCACGTCAGTGACGAGTCCGAGTGTAAGTTGTTTTGCTCGGAAAATACCGTAACCTAGCTTGCCGCCCAAACCGCGCGTCCGTCTCGTTCTTCTGAACCCAGGGCCGCGAAGTCGACGGGCGAGAAGCGGAAGCGAGCGAAATCTCATGCGGTAGGCGAAAACGAGACGGCGAGAGAAAGAGTTAGAGAGAGAGAGAGAGAGAGAAAGAGAGAGGGAGAGAAAGATAGAGAGATAACGAAAATTCCTCTTTCCAAAAACGCCAAAGTTTAGCCTCCCGGAACCGCGCCCGCCTCGACTGATCTGACAGTGCGTATCAAGAAGCTTGTCAAAAATGGAGAAAAGTGAGAATCCGAAACAAGGATTATTTGTATTTTCTAGAAAACTCGAAAAGGCCTTCTCCTTCGGCGACAACGGGGAGTCGACGACGAAAAAGGTGAAGAAACGGGTGCAGAATGGGGTGGACTCCGTGAAGAAGACGGGCGGAGATTTGCATGAGGGAGGGAAGAAAGGTACGATAGCTTCTCTCTCTCACTCTCACTCCCTCTCTGCCTCTCTCTGGCTCTAAGTCTCTTAATGCTCATTCCAGTAGTCCGAAAAACGAAGAAAAAAGTCAAAGAAAATCTTGACGTGGTCATCGACAAGGTCCAGGATACGGCGCATGGTGCAAATGCTCATGTCGTTGGAGCAGCAGCGGCTGGTGGAGCGGCGATAGGTAAGAATTAGAAGAGAGTGCTAGAGAGCAAGAGAGAGAGAGAGCGAGCTAGAAACAACTTTCACTTTCAGGAGCCACCGGTGCCGCGTTGAACCACGCCGTCTCCGACATCTTGTCCGATAAGGAGAATGAGGACCATGCCCACAAGTAAACTCTAAAATTTCAACGCTTCTAACGACATTCTTAAGGATTGGCGAACATGTTCACGAAGTAGAACACCATTCTGAGGTGGTGATCGACGAGGTCGCAGGCGGTGCTCCTTCGCATCCAGGGAGTCGGAGGCAATCGCTAGCTGCTCGTATGTTTTTTTTTTGTTTTAAAGCTGCGGTGTCTTTACAATTATCTCCCTCACTTTCTTTCCCTCGATGTCTCTCTCTCCCGCTATCTCTCTCACTCTCTATCTCTCTCGCTCACGCTATCTCTCGCTGTCACTCACTCTCCATACTACATCTTTCCAGACTCGGTAAAATCTCATCATTCCGCCCATGGCTCTGGCGATGAACATGAACACGAGCATGAGCACGAGGGCGGTGATACCGAGCGAAGCAAAGGTACGGTAATTTCATAAATTTAAGTAGTTTTTTACGGCGGTATATGCTTGATCGAATTGTCTCTCTCGCTCTCTCTCTTTCACGCTCTCAACATCAAATTTCAGGATCCGACTCCTCCCGACGTACACTCGTCCTCTCGCGTAATGGGAAGCCTGAGCACTAAGAAACGATAGCTCGATTTTTTTCAGCATAAATAGTGGTTTCAAGAAATTCCATTTTTTTGTCGCAAGAACTTAATTATAATTCTTAATTTTAAATCTGTATATTTTCCGGTCCCTCAGCTTCCAAATTTTGCAGAAATTTTTCCAAGGCCATGGGGCAAATGGGGTGACTCGCCGATGCTCCTTGCTCGCTCGCTGCGGCTTTTTCGAGCCGGTGGAAAGAGGTGTATTTCGGACTCGGACACGGGCAGCCAGCAGGAACATGATGAAATCTGAGACAGGGCCTCGGTCACAACAGCTGGATCATGATCAGAAATGTGAGGAGAATGAAAGATCGCTTGGGCCAGGCGTAGGGGTAAGCTTAGGCTTAGCTTGGCATGAGCTTCGGTTTCACCTTAGGGTTAGCCTTTTTTGGGGCTTAGGCTTAGGCTTGGGTTTAGGCTTAGGTTGAGGCTTAGGCTTAGGCTTAGGCTTAGGATTGAGCATGAGCTTGATGAGTATTATTTTTGACGGGTTTTGGTGTTTTTACTATCCCAAAAGGTTAATTTTTTCTAAACCCCTTTCCCAGGTTCGAAAATCTTCCTGACAGCAGGCTTTTGAGTCATCTGCAGGCCTACGTGTGCAAAGGGGCATTAAAATGGGCTGTTTGAGCGTTGCGAAAGGGCGCGCGATGGTGGTGGACAGTCTCGGAACGGACAAAGAGGCGAGAGAGAGAGAGAGAAAGAGAGAGGGAGTGAGAGAGAGGGAGAGAGAGAATACAGTTCAGACGACTCACTACTCCTATAGCTGCTGTCATTTCCGATTGGTCACTGTACAAATACGCAGCAAAACGGAGATCGTACCACGAATGCGAGGGCAAGAGAGAGAGAGAGAGAGAGAGAGAGAGAGAGAGAGAGAGAAAGCGAGAGAGTGAGCAAGAAAGAGCAATGACCAACTTTCGAGTCCCTTTAAAATCTTCTCATAAACAACATACGTTTCGAACTTATTCCATTGGAACGTGCTCCATTCCATTCCAATTTACGGTAAATCATCAAAAAAGAACAGCTTAGTAGAATAGATTTTGATGCGGTAATCAACAAAAACAACCGTCGTCGACAAACAGACGATCAGAAATGGCAGAACTCGCAAGAGCATGAGAATTACGAGTCGCGCCTACGGACGGAAATTGTGCTTTAAGGATGCTGATTTTTGTAGCTTTACTTCGGAGGATCGTGATTTTTGAGGCAGATGTTTGAGCATGAGAGAGGGGAATAGAGAAAGAGAGCGAGAGAGGGAGAGATATTGAGAGCGAAAGAGAGACGAGTTAAAATGGATTTTCGACTGTTTATTACAGTTTTGCCGGTAAGTTTTCCATATTTCTTTTCGGCTGCCGCTCTCATTCTCGCTCTCCTGCTCTAAGCCTATATCACACACACACTCTCTCTCTCTCTCTCTTTCTCTCTCTCTCTCTCTTTCTCTATGTCGCTCTATCGCGCCTGCCTGTAGATTTATTTCTACTTTTTCCGGAATTTCCCAAAGTCCCTTACCCATTTTAACATTTTTAGTTCCACTTTATTCCCGGCCAGACAAAACACTCGCCTCCCGAAGATCCTTTACGCATCGTCTAGCAAATTCTAGCCGTTCAGAAATAGGCGCTGAGAATGAGAAAAACGCATAGGGAGACTGAGGGGATAATCCCCGGCCAATGCGGATGCCGAATCGAGAATCCACGCTTCAGAATGGCACTCCATTCCGATACTCGCGACGGTGACGCTGATAAAGTTTGAAATGTCGTGTTTTTAAAAGTCTGGCAAACAGCGCGTAGAAGTGATGATCGGCCATAGACTAAATGGTGATAAATAGTACGATTTTTGGATTAAAGGGTTTGAGAAGTCAAGGTTCTGAAACTTAAGCTGCCTTAAGCTTAAGCTTGGCTTGAGAAAAAGAAACAGTTGTTTGCACGATTTTCGGGCGTTCAAAGGGGTTGGAGAGGCAAAGCACTGGATACCGTAAGCCGATCGTAAAACCTACTTTAGGTGATTTACGGCAAAATTCTACACTTTTTACACACGCGGTCGCTTTCACTCTCTCTCCGCCCTCTCTCACCGTCTCTCTCTCACTTTCTCTCTCTCTCTATCCCCTCTCGCTCTCCCTCCCTCTCCCTCTCCTCTCTCCTCACGTGTCTCTCTTTCTCTCGCTCTTTCGCTCTCTCTCCTGAACTCCATCCGTTTCTTGATCATGTTCCGTCATGGTCCAGATGACATCCCAAGTTCATTGAATTCACTTGTTATTTTGTAATTCTGAGGCTCAATTTTTGTCAGCCGACAAACAAGCGCATACACTTTACTTTTTTAATTAATTACGCGATGAAATTCAGGTCGCCAAAAAGTCATCTAAATAAATTTTCAGCTTTTCCCTCAATTTTCTCGATCTCTGGAATATCAGTCCTCAGAATTTCATCACAAAACAATTCGTGAGGGCTTCGAAGAGTTGGCATCATTTCCTGCAGAGATAGGGGGCCGTTTTTGGAATCACCGGTTATCAAAATGAGGGTCAGGTGGCGCGGGAGCTTATAGTTAGCAGCCGGTTTCGTATGTGAACTGTTCTTTGGAAGGTTACGTTGCATTGGGTGAGGCTTTATTGGTCATT
Source organism: Mesorhabditis sp. LJ9110 (assembly GCA_038088335.1). NCBI lineage: Eukaryota > Metazoa > Nematoda > Chromadorea > Rhabditida > Rhabditidae > Mesorhabditis > Mesorhabditis sp. LJ9110. The sequence continues at coordinate 355,457 of JBBGBA010000044.1, read as the reverse complement.
GGAGCATACGATAAGGGAGAGAGCTAGACAGAAAGAGGGAGAGAGAGAAAGAGGGATGAGTAAGAACGAGCGCGAGAGTGAGCGAAAGAGTGAGAGAGCCGTTTAGCTAGTCTTTAAAATGAAGCTTACGCTTAGATCGACTTAGATAGCTTTCTCAAGCTTCTGGATTGGCTAAAGCGTAGCCTACGCTTAGCTTAGGCTTGGCTTTCACTGAAGATATGCTTAGCTTAAGTTTCGTGAGAATATTGAGAAAGAAGAAGCCAAATTTCGTCTAGTCTTGGCTTAGGCTTAGCTGGGGTGCAGTTCTAGGCTGAGTTTTAGGCGTAGGCGGGCTTAGGCTTCAGCATGCATAATTTTCTACTTTATCGACCCCTAAAAACTTGAACCAACCCAACCGCAGCCCTTCTTCCGGTCTTGTTGCCCTCTGTACATTTCCGTAGTTACGTAGCGCACCGTGTCGTAATCAAAACAGGTGCATTTCGTCGCCTAATTGGTTGCAATTCAAGCAAAAAACTCTCGGGTTTTCAGGTTAAGCCGAACAACAGTAAATAATTGAAAGCGGCTACGCTGAATGTCTAATGGCGTCGGGGGGACTGGTGAACTTTGCCGAGGTCTACGGCAGAGGGGGCAGGAAATGAACAAATGTTTCGGATACGCTTAGGCTTAGCTTAGGCTTAGCTTAGGCTTAGGCCTAGGCTTAGGCTTCGGCTTCGGCTTCGGCTTCGGCTTCGGCTTATGCTTAGCTTAGGCCTAGCTGAGTCTTAGCTTAATCTAGGCCCAGGCACAGCCTTAGGCTGAAAACCCCCTTTCCCACCAGAATTACCCTAACATTCCCAAAAACCCGCCAATCCGTCTCCTTCCGCAATGACGGCACTTTTTCAGTGTGCTAGACTCCAAATAATCCGGATCGCCGGATTTCCGGATTTTGACCTTTCTGCCCGGATAGGTTTGAAAAGTCGAGTTTTTGTGCCGGATTGGGGAAACGCGAAAAACGTGTGTTTGATTCCGGTTTGCGACTAGGGCAAAAATAAACACTTTGGCCTTCTGCAAAATTGTTTTCGGAACTTTGGGAATTTCTTGGAATAACAGGGACTTTTGGCTGCGGCTTAGGCTTAGGCTTAAAATTAGGTCTTAGACTTAGGCTTAGGCTTAGATCTGGGCTTTCTCTGCGGTGATCAGCATCAGATTAGCCGCCTAACCTGAAAGATCAATGTAGAAAAATCAAAAATTCATCACCAGTCCTGATTTTTCAGCATTTTTTCCTTAATCCGCATGAAACCAAAGAAATCTTTTTTTTTGTGCAACCAGGTGGCCCAGGGCCAAGGACAAAGCATGGAATCAGAGCACAAAGGCGAGAAAGAGAGAGAGAGAGTGAGAGAGAGAGAGGGGAAAGGGCGAGAGAGAAAGATATATTTGATATTTGTTTCCTCCTCGTCCCTCAAGTAATTTTCGACCGTCTCCAGCCCATGCCAGGCTTTTGTCGACGCGCTTGTTATTATTTTACGTGTCGAGGCTGGCGAGTCTCGACCCAGAAAAACAACTAACGATCGGGGGCTGGCTGGCTCTGAAGCGGACTAGATTTCGTGGAAAGCCCCGGGCAAAAATCACGTCCAAGAAACAGGCTATCGGCCTTGAAAATCGGGTTCGAGTGGACTGAAAACAGAACCGAGTATCAAAGTATCAACTTGGAAACCAGAAATTAGGCTTAGGTTAGGCGTGGACTTAGGCTTAGGCTTAGGCTTCGGCTTCGGCATTGGCTTACACTTACACTGACGCATAGCCCTACTTAGGCTTGAGCATCCAGTAATCTACAGAACCCTGGCCTAAGCTTGGGCTTAATCGTGGCTTGTCCTAAGTTTAACGAGCTCTAAATTGTACGTAGATTTTCTGCTGGCTTCCATACAAAAAAACTCTGTAAACGACCGAAAATTGAAATCTACAGTACCCTTTTATGACTTCTGACTCATGCGGAACCCCGGGGGCAAAGTACGAGACGCTCCGCTGGCTCCATTTCCGCTCATCAAAAACAGCTATTGCATTTTGACCCCCAAGGAAGCTGGAACAGTCCGTTACGCGCCTATCCACATCCCAGGCTACAGGCTACAAAGTGCGCACTAGCTGAATCGGCCATGGGTGCAAAGTGTATCGCGGAGGAACGGATGATGTTTTGGGGGAATTCGTTGTTTTTCGTTTTTTTTTGTATTTCTGTATGACTATGTAGACCAAACTACCGTATTCAAACACGTTTGTATTTTTTTAATTATTTTTTGCTGGTTTTTGGTGTTTTTCCTATTTGCATCGGTCGGCTTTATAAGTTTTTTCAGCTTTTTACGACTAATTTAAAGCATCCAAATTAAAACGCTAGTTTTTACACTTTGTTAATTTTTTGTTTTTCCGGCTGTAGCTTTAAGACAACTCTAAGTTAAGTCATTCTATTTGAAAAAGTCAAATATTAGTAAAAAAAATCATATAAAAAATGTATTACATTTCTTTCACTTTTTCAGTGATTAATTTATCAATTTTTGGCCGGAGAAGAGTACGGTAGTTTTATTTCACCTTCTAGGCCACGCATTCCGAATTTTTCACATGACGTCTTCGGGGGGGTATCCCCCAAAAAATAAACTTCCCGGTTCCGTATCCATACGCTCAATAGCACCCCCACCCCCGTATGCAAATCGAATTCCAGACGTGCCCCCCAAAAGCTGCGCGACTACGTCAAATCCGCCCGCCCGCAGGCAATTTTTGGCCTCCATCCGGCCGGAATGCTGCTGGATTCTATTTTGCGCCCCGGGGCGACGACTAAAATATTTCGCCGCCATTTTTGCGCGCGTGTCAATTTGATTCCGGTGACGTAGATATGTGTATCGTTTCGGATTTGTGCTCTCGGCGGGTTGAATGGAGCCGATTCCGCGCGGTTCCACAGAACACCTAGCGAGAGGGGGAAAGGGATGAATTCCGCAAAGAACCTGTGCTAGCTATAGGCTGGCAGGAAGGCTGGTCTTAGTTTTAGGCTTAGGCTTAGGCTTAGGCTTAGGCTTAGCTTAGGCTTTGGCTTAGGTCTAGCTTAGGCTTCTTAAACGTAGTGCCAAGCCTCGGTCCCTTCACACAAAAGCTCATACTTGATTTCCGGCCATTACCCGGCTCGCCTTAATCGGATTTGGTGACGCCGAAATATTTCTCGCCTTCTAGGGGCTAGACGAATCGGGCGTCAAGAATTCCATGATATTCCACGCGACACCCATTAACGGTCGCGCTGTCAATTGGAGTGTATCGGATTATGTACAGAAAATGAGAGCGTTTTGAACGCTGACATCGCCGCCGTTTTTTTGGGGGTCTATTTTTGGTCCCTGAATGGGGCACGTTTCGGGGGTACAGCCTTGTGCTCGGGACGTAATTTACTTTTTTGAAAATTGGTGATAACTACTGTAATCCGGGGGATGATGAGGATCCAGGATTTGTGCTTTTTTGGGCTGCGTGGTCAGGCGTCAACATGTAAAAATAGGGAAGTCGGACCCGATCCGAGAGATCAAGGTTGAAAATGGTTTCTGGTCCCTTTAAAAATCTAGAATCAGGGCAAGCTAGCAGAGACTTCTAGGGAATTAAATCAGACGGTTGCCACTAGCTTCTATGAGGTCTCCAGTCTCCTTAAGCAGTTTTAAAGGACCAATGAAGCGCAGGAAATCGAAAATTTTTTAGATATTTACTAAAGGCAAGCTAGCAGAGACTTTTGCGGACTTTTTCCAGAATAGCGCGACCTTTTAAAGGGCTAGTTCAACTTTTAGAGCTTAGGCTGGTACCTTAGGAAACTATGGACGTAGGCACAGTGCGCACGAACAGTCCCCCATTACGACACCTATTAGATAGCGGGGAAATGAGAGAGGCGCAGTCACAAAAACGCAGAGAGGGTTGGACTCCTGGCCGCGGAAATTCTTTTGTTTGATTGGCTGAACTAGCACTTTAAACCGCTTTAAAGGACCGTTGAAGCCTGGAAAAGGCAAATCTTTGAAGAGGCCGACTAGCCCAGATCCTTGTAGAATTTTTTCTGTAGGTTCCGATACCTTTAAATCCTTGCAAAGATCACCTGCCCAATTCTTTATTGTCTTAGCAAACAAAAAGCTTTTTATAAGCCATATTTTACACCAAGAAAGCCTATCTGAAAATTACTTATCTAAGCTTTTCAGAATAAATTTCGAATTACCTGAAAAAATCCGATTTTTGCCGGATTTGAGAGCGCCCCAAATCCGGGCTGCACCTGTTGACCTTTTTCTCATCGAGATTTGTAGATTAGAAAAAAATTATGAATATTTTGATGACTATTCTGAGCATTTTCAAAAGGTGCTAATGAATATTTACAGCCATTTTCAATCATCACTATTTGCAAATTTAGGCTTAGGCCCGGGCTTAGCTTAGGCTTAGGTTAGCTTAGATCTAGGCTTAGGCTTAGGCTTAGGCTTAAGCTTAGGTAGCTGCAGAATTTTATCGTTTTTTTTTCAACTCAATGCCACTTTCTAGTGAATGGAGCATTGTGTAGTCATAAAAATTTATCCATTTTTGCCCTCAGGGTACTTGTTGCCCGGCTACGATGGGCTACTAAGTACAGCACATAAAAAGTGCAACAACGAGACAAACTTAGCTCCGGGACCCGGGAAAACAGCTCAACCCCGTGGGTCATAAATTAGCCTGCAAGGATCGGCTCGAAAGGGCCTTTATGGCTATAAAATTGGGTTTTATTTTGATGGGAAAGGATGATTTTTGCTTTTGTGTTTTGATACAACTTTGCATAATTTCATGAAAATTCCATAAAACGCAAAATAACCCTGCTAATTACCATCCCCGGTACAATAGGCCTTTCAGCGATTTTCCGACTCGAAAAATTTTGATTTTTACGGATTTCCGAATCCGGCCCTCCATTCAGAATTTTTCTCTCTCTCTCTCTCTCTCTCTCTCTCTCTCTCTCTTCTAAAAAATCGTTGGAACGGAAATTCCATAGAATGGCCGTCGGTTTTCTAGGGTTCCGATTTTGCCTAATTACCCCCGGGTGATTTTTTCGGGGGGGGGGGGGGGGGGGGGGGGGGGGGGGGGGGGGGGGGGGGGGGGGGGGGGGGGGGGGGGGGGGGGGGGGGGGGGGGGGGGGGGGGGGGGGGGGGGGGGGCCCCCCCCCCCCCCCCCCCCCCCCCCCCCCCCCCCCCCCCCCCCCCCCCCCCCCCCCCCCCCCCTCCCTCAGAAAGTGACTAATCCTTCGCTTAACTCCCACCAAAAATCGCTACATGCTGTAGATTGAGCCCAAAGCGAGATAGGCGACCTCGAAAACCCCGAAAAAACCGGGCGTTGTCCCCCCATAACCAAATGGCTTCTGCCCGGCTTGTTATCTATCTATTTGTCGTGCCGTTTCCAATTTTCGGCAAGACGTGACGCGAATATGAGTCAAAATTTGGTTCCTGAAGTGTCTTGCAACGAATTTTAAAAAGCTTTTTTCCGGCCGTGATCGACGTTTGCAAGGTAATTCGGAAATTGGGTTCCGGAAATGATTCAGAAATGATGCTGAGCTTTGCGTGCCACTTCTGTTTTTAACTGTTTCAGCATTTCTCCTTTCCGTAAAAGCGTAACAGTTGTGCTACGTGCGCGACAAGCTACTGTTCAACGCAACGCGCCCGTAACGCGTCCGCTGCCCGCGAGAAGACGAACTATAGCGACAAATTCATCGATTTTTTAAAATAAATCCCACTACCTTTTTCCGGGTAGTTCCACGCTAGATCCAATCCCTGTATTTGTTTTTGCCATGCGTTTTCCACCGCCTTTCCGGCCCTGCAAACGGAACAGGAAAGCAAAACGGGGGTACCCCGTACTACTCGCCCAATACCTCCTTTCATCGGCGAATACCTTTTGGCACAAGAAACTCTATCTGGTTCGTCTACAGCTACGCATAGGCTTAGGCCTAGGCTTGAGCTTAGGCTTGGACTTAGGCGTGGGCTTAGGCTTGGGCTTGGGCTTAGGCTTAGGCCTAGGCTTAGGCTTGGGTTGAGCTCAGATTTCGGCTTGGGAATTACTGTTTCAGAGGACCTTCATTAATTTTTAGTTTCCAAACTTTGAATTTTTAACCATTGCCAAGAATTCGCTAAATTTTCTTTGCCCCCACTCCAGTTTTGTTGACCAGCAAGTCAGTAAATCATGAGCGAGAGAGAAAAAGGAGTTAGAGAGAGATAGAGAGAGCGAGGGAGAGAGAGATAGAGAGAGCGAGGGAGAGAGAGAGCAAAGAAGAAAACAAATACAATGTTCCGTTCTGTGCTCCGTTCCGTAGTAGCAAAAGTACACCTCCACGTGCCCGGGCAACCACTTCTAACCGTTCTTCTTCCTTCTTTCTTCTCTTTTTCCGCCCTACGCCTCCGTAAAATACAATGCACACAAGGGGGCTGTAATTTAGGTCAAGCGTGGAGTGGAGAGGGGAAGGGTTTACTACTAATTTGCGTTTGCGTAAAGATTCCTTGCACTTGGCACCTAGTGGTGGATTTTTCATTTAGGTGTCGCAAGATCAAAGAATGGGACTGGGAGGTCTGATTTCTCTCTCTCTCTCTCTCTCTCTCTCTGTATAGCTCGCTAATGTTCACTTTCCAACTTTTTAAGCGTATTTTTAAAGGATTCGTCCCTCCGTTTCATCATCTAATCACCACCCTACTCTATTCCCTGCCCACATCCCAAAATATACCAGCGACAACTGGCCGCCCAACCCAGCGAAAAGGCTTATATTTAGCCAGGTGCCGGTCAAAAAAGTGGGTCCTTTCAGCTTTTTTTGTGTGTCGAGCACAACCTCTAGGGTGGGCCCTAAGGCAAAGGCCCCAGAGCAACGAGCCCTAAGGAAAGAGAAAAAGTGAGTCAGACTCCCCAGGGCCGTTGACCGGAACTGATTGTGGTAGTGGAGTGGGGGTGGAGGGGCCCGTTTTAGCGGTGGAGAATCGGTGGGGGTGGGGTGCGCTTGAATGGTCCTTTAGGAAGGACGAAAAGACAGAAAGATCTTCGGCTTGGCTTGGTCTTAGGCCTAGGCTTGGGCTTAGGCTTACAAGGGAACTGCACGACCGGCCCACGAGAAATCGACACGAGACATAGTCGATCTGATAGAATCGGATACGGGGATTCCGAATCTGTAATCAGAATTTGCTAAATAAAACGGAGAAAAAAGTTATGAAGCTTCAAAGTTGGCCAAATCGCCAAAAACCGTACCTTTAAGGGCCCGTAAAAACCGGTGGAACGGAATTGAGGAGAAAAAATTAGTGCAGCTTTTCAGCAGAAAAAGCGCTTTCGATGAGCTGTAATACGTAGCATTTGCAAACAATTCACTGAAAAAAGTTTTTTTGGATTCACGGGGAAGGGTATGGTCTGTCAAGTTCATAGAAGAGATTTTCGCGAAATCATCGTAAACTTGAAGTAAGATAGCTCATTCGAAAGCGCTTTTTCTGCTGAACAAGATGCACTAATGGGTTTTGGCAAATTTCCATTCCCTGAGCCTTTACAGGCCCATAAAAGTCCGATTTTGGGCGATTTTGCCAACTTTGAAGCTTCATAATTTTTTTCTCCGTTTTATTTAGCAAATTCTGATTACAGATTCGGAATCGCCGTGTCCGATTCTATCAGATCCACCATGTCTCGTGTCGATTTCTCGTGGGCCGGTCGTGCACTTCCCTTGTTAGGCTAAGGCTGGGCCTTAGGCGATGCGTAGGCTCAGGTTTAGGCTTAGGCTAAGGCTTGCGCTTAGACTTAGGCACCGACTTAAGCTTTGGTTTGGCTTGGCTGAGCTTCGTTTTCGAAACCGCATCAAAATTCAGAATTTTTGACTCACCTCACGTCACCCGTTCCCATTTTGGCCTCGATCCAACCTGATGAAAGCTATTTTGGGGGCTCTGCTTTGCAGAGGTGACTCACGGACAGACAGACAGATGATTCGACAGGTTTTACCAAAAGAGAGCGGCTGCTGAAAGGCGCGCCACATTTGCACAAATCGCTGCGGTCTGGAAAATGTGCCCCGGACGGCCTGTGTTCTGTGGTTTATACAAGGGAGCATGGGAATTTCGAAACGACGGTCTAGGCAATGCAGTTTCTGTCTGTTTTTCTGGCGCTCTCTCGCTCTCTCTCCTGATCATCATTCTAGCCTCCAACATGCACAGCAACTAAAATTTGCACTGTTTGCATTCTGGAGTATGAAGTAGTCGGCACGTCGAGCGGGAAAGTGTCCGAAAGATCGGGTTTGGAGGATGGGTGTCTTTCTAGCTTTATCTATCTCTCACTCTTGCTGTCTCTCTCTCTCTCTCTCTCTCGCTCTCTCTCTCGTCTTCTTCTTCTTCTTCCGGCTTAACCGCTTACACAATGAAAACAAGTTTCAGGAGTTTAAAGGCAACGTCGGATTAGTTTTGTTTCTCTCTCTTATTCACTCACTCACTCTCTCTCTCTCTCTCTCTCTCTCTCTCTCTCTCTCTCTCTCTCTCTCTCTCTCTCTTGGCCTTTTTAAGGGCCCTAGAATTCATCATTCCTACATAGTGTAGCTTAAAGGCTGATATTTCGGCTACTGAATCATCAGTTTCCCGGATTTCGGATTTCCCGGTTCTAGCTTTGAGGTTTCTAAACTTTCTACAATATCATGCACGGATTTGATGCTGCAAATGTTAAAATGCGTCCGAAATCGTGACAATTCCTCATGGCAGTATCGAAAGAAGAGAGAGAGCGGGCGAGAGAGAGAAAGAGTGACAGTGATTGAGCAAGGCCCACGTGCCCAAAATCCGTCCCTAATCTTTCCAAACCTTTCTTTTCTTTTTTTCTTTTCACCAACTTTTTAGCCATCGAAACATCACCCTGAAAACAGCCAGATTAGCGGGTTACAAAGCACCCGGGGGTATTAATTTTTCACTATTGTCTGCATTTTTCTGGACATACAAAAAGGAGCGCTAGCTACAAAAGGCCCCAAAAAAATCGGATTTGGCCAATTTTTGATGACTCCAGCTAAAGGTCGAGGAGCCTATAATAAAGTAAAGCTGATGGGGCGATGAGAAATAGTCAGGGGCTCATCGCTTACGCAGGTAAAATGGCTAAAAACCCTGACATGGTCACGCAAAAATGACAATGCTAATGTACGAGGGGGATTTCCGGGTACTTGGGTACAGGTTGAATGTTCAAAAGCGGAAAAAGGGAATTTTTTTCTCTGTTTCTCTCCCTCTCTCTCGCCCTCGCTCTCTCTCTCTCTCCCTTTCGATCTCGCTCTCTCTCTTTCTCTCTCTCTCGCTTTCTATATATCTCTCTTTCTCTCTATGTGTCGCAGTTATCTCTCGCCCTCTGTCGTGCTGTCTCTGTATCCATCTGTCTCTCTCTCTATCTAGCTCTCTCTCGCTGGCTAAGGTTTAGGCATAGGCTTATGCTTAGGCTTAGGTTGGGCTTCGACTTGGGCTTAGGCTTAGGCTTAGGCCTCGGCACACTTTGGCTTTTGTTTTCCAATTTCCAAATTTCATCAGATTTCCAGACTTCAGACTTTCCAAAAATCACACAGCCATTTCCTTAAGATTTATGGATTTTAAAAGCATCATAAAATGCTTTTTGTGTATATTGGCTTGTCCCCAGGGCCGGCGATCTAAAAAAAAGCAATCCATGGGGGCAGGGGGTCAGCTGGGGCGATTTTTTCAGGAAAAAACGCGCGCTCTTTTCGGCAGGGAGAGAGAGAGAGAGAGAGAGAGAGAGAGAGAGGCTCGCGCCCGCCGAAACCGGGCCCGACACGCTAAAACGCGTTGATCAGCCGTGACCCCGGCCCAATCTCTTTCCGCAAGGTTTCCATGGACAGCCGTGATAAAAAAGAGTGATGGAAAGACTATAAAAGGAAAATTGGCACGCGGAGCATCGTCGACTGGAAATATTTCCCGATCCAGTGTATTTTTCTGCTAATTCCTATCGACAGTTGCATTTCGCCGTTGCTTTTTAGGGTTATCATGTGGGGGGAAGTGGATTTCGGCGAATCTGGAGGATTTTTGGAACTTCTGTCTCTCTCCCTCGCTCTCTCTCTATCTCTCTCTCTCTCTCTGTCTCTCGCTCTAGCCTAATTTGAAGCCTAGACGTTTTCATGGTGTAATCGGATGTCTTACGCTCAAATTTCAAAGCTCCAAAATTATTTTTAGGTATTTTTCTTGGCTCCAGCTTAGGCTTAGGCTTGACTTGGGCTTAGGCTTAGGCTGAGGCTTAGCCTTGCCCCCTTACACCCAAACCCACATTTTTCTGAGTAAGCATCCCGAATTCCCTATTTTTCATGACGCGGAAACTAGACTCGCTAGCGCCTCGACCTTTAGCCTCAGAATTTCCACGCCCTGGCTGCCCGCCAAAATTCTGCAGCCCCAGATTTTTGGAACTCGCTGCCGGATTTCGCGTGGGGGTAGCGAGAATTTGGCATTTCATTCGGAACCAGTACCAGACGCTACTTGTTTTTTTTTGCTGGCCGTGCGGTTTGGGGCAGAGTGACCTTGGCCGGATGCCGACGTAGACAACGGCAACAGCGGAGGTTAGCAAGTCTCTCTCTCATCTCTCTCTCTTTCTCTCTCTCTCTCTCTCTCTCTCCGCGTGGGAATATATCCATTCAGGTGTGTATATTTCCAGGTTGAGCCGTGCAAAGGAGCGTTGTGTAGGCGGAAGGCGGCCGTTTTCTGGAACCTCTAGGCAAGAAGGTAGCCCGTGCGGAAAAGTACATATTTTTTAGGCTATGGTCTTTCAGGTTTTTCAGACTCAAAAATAGTTGCGGGACTCAGAAAACCGAAAAATCCAAAACCCAATTTTTATTTTAAAGGGATATCACCTAGGCTTAGGGTTTAACCGAACACGCGATGAATTTCCTTCAGTCTCAAAGATTCTCAAAAAATATCTCAAAGAGTTTTTCTGTTTGTGGCCCTTTAAAGCTGGAAATTGTTCAAATTGTGTGAGAAAATCTTAATTTTCATTTAAAGCTGTTTCCCAGATAGTGCGGGTTTAACCGATTACGCAATAAAATAAACAGCAGCCCAAGAAAGTTTAAAAAAACTTCATTTTAGATCTGACGGTTTAAGGGGCATGAATATTGCTGAGTATAACCGATTACGCCATGTATATATACTGGCCCGCTCGCCGTCAGGGTCTCTTTAAAATCCCAAATTTTCGGCACTTTTCACTTTTAAGGGACAATGGCACTCATTCGCGAGTTCAGCGTCAGCAGGAAGCTCTCAGAAGCTCTCAGCCTGAAATATCTACATTTCTCGAAACACCCAAGCAACCCGAATTGCATTTTCCTGGAAATCGGCCAGCCCTGCAGCCCCAGCCCCGCGTCACCCCACCCTGCTTTCAGCTAGCCTACTGTCTGGCCACTGATCTTCTCACGGCTGCCGATTGCATGATGTCCCGGAAAAAGGATGATAAGCTGGGGGAGAACGGTTGCAGCAGAGCACGATTTAGCAGTGCATGGCGATGTTTTAAAGGGACTGGGAAGGGAGAGAGGGAAAGCGAGAGAGAGAGAGAGAGAGAGAGAGAGGAGAGAGAGAGAAGAGAGAGGGAAAGAGAGAGAAAGGAGAGAGACAGAGACATAGCGAGAGGGGGAGAGCTAGAGAGAAATCTAGGGGTAAGGACTTGGCCAGGGATCGAGAGCACGAGTAAGAGAAAGCAAGCATGGGAAGAGCGCCAAAGAGAAACAGAGAAAAAGAGAGAGCGCTGAGCTAGTGAGAGCCTACAGAAAGAGAGAGAGAGAGAGAGAGTGAGAGAGAGAAATACAGAAAGAGAGATGATTTCTAGATTTTCTTCAGCTCGAATCGATCTCGTCGCCTTATTAACATTTTTTCAAGGTTAAAATTTTTTCAAACAGTTAGAGAGGGAAAAGAGAGCGAGAGAGTGATAAAAATTCATAAAAACACCCAGACTACCCGAGAACAGTAACGAAACAACCATATGACGCCTAGACGTGAGTGCGACTCAAAAATACACAAAAAAACCAGGCACCAGGCCACAATTTCCGGACTCCTCAATTGGTCCCGGCTTGGCTTTTCGACGATGGTGGTGGCTGACATATGGATGACACAGGGGTGATGAGAAATGTGTACGCGATGCTCCTAGAGACTAGCACAAACCGCCCGCCAGATGGTTTTCTCTGCACCTCGCCGCATCACGTTCTTTTGCCGCCTGAAAAACAGCTGATTGTCACTTAGGCGGGGGGGGGGAATGAGAGAGCGAGAGAAAGAGAGACCGAATGCGAAAATCGCGGAGGCGCTAGGCGTGAGATCAAAATCCAGCTGCTGGAGTTCGGGGCCGGGAAGGTGGAAGACCAACTTGGCCGAACGGTACTTTGACAAGCTGGGCTTTAGCTAGAGACAGCGAGAGAGAGAGAGAATGAGAGAGAGAGTGACAGAGAGAGAGAGAGAGAGGAGAGATAGCGAGCGGCTTGGCTAGACTCTAGCGCTGATCTCCTTTGACGAATTTCAGATCTGCATTGAATTTCCTACAGCTTAGCCTTCTCCTAACATAGTGTAGCTGCACAAAACGAAAAACCGGCGCTGGAAACGTTCGACACGAGACTTCAAGACTATAAAAGTATGCTTGCTTGGCCTCTGTCTCTATCTCTCTCTCATCTCTCGCTCTCCCTCATCACTCTCTCACTCTCTCGCTCTCTCTCTCGCTCTCTTTCTCTCTCTGCTGCTCTCTCTTCCCGGCTGCTGAATTAAAATAATCTCTAGCTTCTCGAACCATCATCACGAGACTGGCCAAAATTTCTCGTCGAAATGTTTCTCCAAATGGTTTGCCAGGCGTTATGATGCATCCGGAAACTGTCTACGTACCTGGAATTGCCTACGTAACTGAAGGTTATCTGCATTGCCGGAGAAGCGTTCCGAAATTCCCGGACGGCTGGAATTCCGGCCGGACCTTTTAACCAACGGCCTCTTTTAACCCCCCTTTTAACCGCTGGCTTCAATGCCAGTGGTTAAGAGGGTACCGTCGCTGTACCTTTAATATCCGATGCACCCCGAGAGAGCGAAAGAGAGGGAGAGAAAGAGGGAGGGCGAGAGAGAGAAAGTGAGGGAGAAAGCCACCTCCTTCGGTCGCCATCCCTTTAATTTCCAGCATCTTGTTTTTAGCCTCCCATCCCATTTCCGGCCATTTCCAGAAGCCTGGTTTCTCTGCTGATTCGTGTGTTGTGTGCATAGATCAGCACACGTACCAACAAGCCGTCTCCGTCGCTCTCTCTCTCCCTCTCTCTCTCTCTCTCTCTCCAGAAAGCGACGAGTCAGAAGGGGGCGGAGCCACATGGGGACACACACATTGCATTGCATCAGCACCGCCAAGCGCCACACCTCCGTGGGAAGCCCCGCCTCCGTCCAGCCCCCCTATTTAAACCCCCCTCAACCCGATACACGCCTCGAAATACAGAACTCCTCCAAGTTCTCAGACCACTACAAGTTATACACCTTGACCATGTTCCACATTGGCGGTATTGACGACCCTGTTGACATCTACCTTCAAAGGACTAGCTCCACGTCATCGAGCAGTACAAGTCGATTCTCACGAATTCACAAGTCTACCAGATGAATCTGGCCCTAATGGCCATGCCGGCGAAATTCCGATGGATTCCGATGGCTCCGGAAGGATGCTGATTCCGGATGCCGACACCTGACGGATTGCTCAAGAGTTCCGACTCATTCCGGATTACCTCAATTTCCGGATCCACTATTCCGGAGCGCTCCAAATTCCGGTCATCCCACCTTGCCGAATTCCGATGCGCCACCTTCCGAACACTGTATTCCATGGCGTAACCGTTTGCCCTTTGCCGCCGACGACGTCATCAAGCAGTTCAAAATGTAAATTTTATTTAAGCTTATTTTTGCCCCCTTTTGCTTTTTTGGTCTGTACATACTGTTGACAAATGTCTGATTGATTTTTAACGTATTTTTGGTTATTTTTGCTCTTTTCCTGATCTCAAAAATTCGAAGCTTCTTCGGGTCTCAGCCTCTTCCCCTCATCTACCATTAATGCGCCGATACGGGTCTCACCTTTCTCTCGGGTCTCAGATCTACACTTATATCCCCGGCTCTCATGCAATTTGCCGAATTTCCCCAATTGATCTCGCCATTTCATGCTTTATGTGCAAAAAAAATAGAAAACGATAAGATATTTCTGATGAAATAAAAGAATATATATATATGCAAATTTGTATTACATTTATATAAAAATACACAGGATTACCGGAGACAGCCACATTTTTTGGACGAGCTACTTGCACAGAGGAGAACCACCAGGTTTTGGCGATTTTGAAAACGCGGCGTGGTTTGCTTGGTGGTTTCGACTTGGCATCAGCTTAGGCTTAGGCCTGGGCTTAGGCTTAGGCTCAGGCATAGGCGCGGGCTGGGGCTGGCTTAGGCTTAGGCTTTGGCTTAGGTTTAGTCAGGCTTAGGCCTACGCTTACGCTTACAAGGCTTGTTAGGCTTAGGTCAGGCTGAGGAATAGCGCGGGGCTTAGGCGTAGGTTTTGGCTTGAGCCCAGGCTTTGGCTTAGGCCTAGGTTTGGGCTTGGGCATGGGTTTGGGCTTTGGCGTGGGCTTAGCTCAAACTCAGCGAGAGCCAGAAACGCGAGAGAGAGAGAGAGAGAGAGAGAGAGAGAGAGGGAGATAGGGAAAGCGAGAGAAGGAGGGATCAAGATTTTCCATTAATCACTTCTCAAATTCATGATTAACCCGTATTTTCTCAACTTTTATACCGAAATCACGGCCTGGCAAAAAGCTGAATTTTCAATCTGGCAAAAAACCCGTAAAACCTGTCTTAAAAATCGCATGACCATCCCGCGCGAAAATCCCGGGCGGACACAGATTAAACTTGGACCTCTCGTGAATTGTGGAATTTTGGGCAGATTTTAGGAAATTATTTGAAGATTTTTGTGAGTCAGGTGCGTTTTAGAAAATGACTTCGAGTACCAGGATTCAAAAATTGTGTTCTCTGGATTTTACTTACCAAAAAAGTTTTAAATCCTTTCTCTATTTCTATCTCTCGATCTCACTATCTCTCTCTTTCTCTCTCTCTCTCTCTTTCTCTCTCTCTCTCTGTATTTCTCTCACTCTCTGCCTGTCTCTCTCGCCTCTGTATAGCACTGTCTCCCTCTCTCTCTCCCACTCGCTCTCTGGGCTTCCACGTCCCTTTAAAGCCCTTTTCTTACTGGCTAGTTAGTCATTTTCACCTTTTACAGCAAACTTCAAGCTCATTTCCAATTTTCTTGCCAATTCCCGGATGCAAACACGTATTCCTGCCTGCCTCTCCCCCCTGGGTGGTCAAGATTGGAACGTGGGAAAATCGAAGGCGCTTTTTTCGGTTGCAGCTCCTGCCCGGCCCAAAGAACCGTCTTATCAACAATCAAGAAGATCCTGAAAACCGACGAGAGAGTGGGGAGGAAATGAGAGAATTAGGGAACGCAAGTAAAAAATGACAGATCACAAGGGGTGGTGTTAGGAGTGTCGCGTGGCCACTGTCTGCCAGCCCTCGTTTTTGTGCTGCAAATTCATTGACTAGACTTACGAGGCTCCCGCCAGAAAAGTCACCGAAAATGACATGCTTGCAAATATAGAAATGTGGGGGATTATTTTTAGAAGAGAGAGGGTAAGCGAGAGAGAGACGCCCCCTTTCATCTTAAAAGAATGATTCTTGGGTTAGTCTAGCCAGGTTAAAAAGATCCGAGATTTTCGTTATTATTGGATACGTATTTCGTATCTCATTTTTCCCTTTTCTCAGAACAATATTATGACAAAGCACGGTATTTTTGAACTTTGTAAAGTTAATTCCACGTCAGGGAGTCGGAATTTTCGCCAAAGCGTCTAGCTATCGCTCTCTCTCTCTCTCTCTCTCTTCTCTTTATCTCTCTCTATCTCTCTCTCCTCTCTCGCTCTGCCTTTTTCTCTCTCCCTCTCGCTCTTTCCATGCCTCTCTTTCTCTCGCTCTCCCGCTTATTAGCTTGGAAATGCGAGAGTGTGAGAGAGAGCGAGATCGCGCGAGAGAGTGCAAGACATAGCGGATGAGAGCGAGATATCCAGAGAAAGAGCAAGGTTTCTGGTCGTTTTCGTAAATTTGAGCAAGCGAGGGAGCCAAAGCTGAGATACGGCAAGTGAGCCGGTAAGCCGAAAGCAAAAGTGAACGCCAGAGAGAGAGAGAGAGAGAGAGAGAGAGAGAGAGCGAGAGCGAGAGCGAGAACGAGAGAGAGAGAACGAGTGGGAGAAAGTGGGAGAATGAGAGAGAGACCGTTAGCTTACACAGATCCGCAACCGCCTCCCTGTCACGCTCCCTTAAAGCAAGCGTTTGTTTCTCGTAGTTTGAGTAATTTCCGTGCAGAACTATGCGCACAGAAACCACCAAAAAAACCGGAGCCGCTCGCGCACAAACAAATATAGCAGAAGGTGGAGAAAACGATGCAGCCGACGACTCACCCCAGTATTTGCTTTCTCTTTTTGTGGGCAACTACCGCCCCGATTGCACAACGGACGGAAATGATCGGGTCTTTCTTCTCTCTCTCTCTCTCTCTCTTCCTTTAGCCAAACCGGGCGATCGGCTCGCGAGTTTCGAATCTCTGCTCTTTCCAGGGACGGTCGAAACTGAACTTGCACAAAGCACAGATTAGCCTGGCTGCGGACAGGTGTTTTTGAGCCAAATCAGAAATCGTGTTGAAACACGGCTGGGTGGTCCAGGCTTCGAAGTTTTTCGAGGAAAACGTCATGGAAACGAGGAAAAGACTGAGGCTTAGGCTTCGGTTTAGGCTTAGGCTTAGGCTTCGGTTTAGACTTAGGCTTAGGCTGAGGCTTGGATTTGGCTTATGCTTAGACTTATGCTTAGGCTTAGGCTTACAAGGAAACCAGGAAACCGAGCTGGGGAGGTTTCCTTGTTAGGCTTGGGATTAGGGTTAGGCATGACCCTGTTGTATTTACAGCCCGAACTGCTTGAATATGTTTGGCGGGCGGAACGAAAATTTCAAAAAAGATGCCGGCATCTTTGGCAGCATCCGGGTGTGCCGAAATAAACAATGAAAACGTCGTCGATAAAATAGGGAAGGAGACGGTTAGGGTGTCACGAATTGGGGATGAGCCGGGTGAATATTTTAGGGAGGATGGGTACCAAAGAACCGGGGTCCCTAGGGCTTGAACGCGATTTTGAACACGATTTTCCCAGGGCGAGCGCTGCCCACTATGAGTTTTGGAATCTGTATCCAAAACTGCGCCGAAATGCTGCTTCAGATGATTTTTGGAAAGCGAGGGCCAGCGAGCGAGCGAGCGAGCGAGAGAGAGAGGAAGAGAGAGACAGTTTCTGCGGATGGCGTGCTTATCACGGCTGACGCCTAGGTATGTCGTCTCAGCGCCTTCAAGGAAGATTTTTACCTTGTTTTGCTCAGAGCGGACGTTTCTCACCATCATTGTTTGAGGCTGCATACAGAAGTGCATCGGAAGCTCTCTTCAGATGCTTTTTAAAAAGCGAGAGAGTGGAGAGATGGCGACAGAAATACGGCGTTCCTCCGCGTTGCTTCGCGTATACTACAAGGGCGATTTTCGCCTCAATTTGCTCGGGGCATCGTTTTTCACCATGATTTTCGAAATCTGCATTCAAAACTGCATCGGGAATTGCTTTCTGATAATTTTTAGAAAGCGGGAGAGTGGAGAGACAGCGAGAGAAACATCTCCTGAACTTCGACTTCTTTGTAGTCACCTTTCTCAAAAATTCCACTGGTCAAAGACCCAACCTGACTCCCTGGAACGAAAAGTTTTCGAAAACAATCGCTAATACTTCTAGTGCCACTTGCCGAATCCGGGTCCGAATCCGCACAACACATGTGGACAGCCCCGACCCGAAAGGTCCTGAAGAGCTGAAAAAATTTATCAAGGCTTCCCGGATTTGTCTGGACCCAAGATTTCACTAGAGTACCTTGGATACCCCGGACTTTTGGCCTGAAAAACAGACATCACCAATTTCACCAATTTCAACAATACAAACCTTTTGGCGGGCTTCCCCGTCTGCTAAAAAGTGCGTAGTTTTGGGGCGGCGCAAATAGCCGATTGACGCCATTAGGGTTGGGATCGGTTTCGGAAAACCGTGCTTAAAATGGAACATGCATAGTGGGGCTTGTAGGGGATCTAACAGCAAGGTGGCTGCAGGATGGAAATCGAGACAAGAGACTTTTTTCAGCACAGAAGGTATTCGTTTATGTGGATTTTCGTGTTAGAGATAGAGAGGAAGAGAGAGAGCAGGAGCGAGAGATGGAGAGAGAGACACAGAGAGAGAGAGACACAGAGAGAGAGAGAAAGAGCGAGATAGCAACGAATTTAAGAAAAGCCTGTCTGCAGAAACGTCTAAAAAACTACAACACAATCATACAGTCGATTATACAACTTTCAGCCATAAAGTTTTCTAAAATATCAGATAAATTCCAATTAAATTTTTGAAAAATTGGAATATGCAATAAAAAAATTTCTTACAATAAAATTAAACTATTTTCGAGCTTGGAAGTCACTTTTAAGGAGTGGGTAAATACCACTTATAACTGCAACCACAAAACCCATCCGTTTTTTGGTTCTCGAGGTATAACCCTACGTTTTCCGTACAAAACTTTAACGCGGAATATCCGGAAAACGAGAACTCGTTCGGTTTTTCTGACAAGGGCACGATTTTCAGCGTGGTCGAATAACCCAAGTCCGCTTGGTCCCATACGGAAAATCCAGGGATGCACTTCCCTTGTTAGAGCTACTTCGAAGCTTTCTACCGATTCTCTTCTACTAACTCCATCCTTGAAGCCAACGACACCAAGCTCCTCTGTACGCCAAGAAGACGAACAATATTTGCATGTATCTTTCTAACGATCGGTTGGTGTGATTCGGTGGATTTTGACATACAAATCTTCATAGAATTCTTTATTACTATCAACACTATAGATTCATGGTACCCGTATATAATCGGAGATCGGTATCACTCGTGCAGGGGAACGGAAGCGGTGCATAGCTGGGCGGGGGAGGAAGAGGAGGAAGGCGCATTGTGGTGGTCGGAGGGAGGCTGGTGTACAGAGTTGTACATCGTAGTCGACGGCTACAGTAATCCAGAGCGAATGGAAGAGACGGTAATTAGGGCACAGAATAGATAGTGCCGCGGTTGTTTGGAGGTGTATTTCGTAGTCCTCAAGTTGGTAGTTACGGAAACGTACATAGGTGTTGTTCGTAGCCGACTAGCGATAAGATGACGGTAGCTAGGGCATGGACTAGGAAGGGAGTACGGTCGTTAGGAGGTGTGCTGGGGAAGGCGGTGTTAGGAGTGTTGTTCCGTATTGCCTCCACCATTCTTCATATTCTTGGGGATTGTCTGGGGGCAAAGCGGCATCATTGCTGTCAGTCCGGCTCTCATTAGTGCGCTTTGCATTCGGGAGGGTCGTCGTTGGCTGAGGTGAATATCAGACGGAATATCCATACCAATGTGGAACATCTTCAAGCAGTTCGGGCGGAGGTTTGAAAGGAGACTTTTGATTGTCTATAGTTTTCTAGTGGATTTGGGCCCTTATATAGCCCGGGGCCACATTGGGGGGCGGCGCCCGGGAAGGCAAAACAAAATCCCATTATTTTGGAGAATTTTGATCCGAGACTGTTTGCCCGTACTTACTTTAGGGATTCTTGAAGATTTTAGGAACTTAGGGGTTTCACTGTCTTTGTCTCAGTCTCAGTCTCTCTCTCTCTCTCTCTCTCTCTCTCTCTCTCTCTCTCTCTCTCTCTCTCTCTCTCTCACGCTCTCTCTCCAACCCAAACATATTTCCATCTTACCCTGTTTGTATGCCCTTTCCAGGGATTCTAGTATTTTCCGAAAAATCCAGATCCCAAGAAGCCACAATTCCGGGTCTGGCCCGGCCCGGCAACTTTTCCCCCCATAATCTCCTTCAATGGATTTAGCAGAAAAATGCGGGCAGAAGCCGTACGCCACCGGAAAGTGTGGCATATTTTCAGACCCGGTTCTAGAACGGTCTACCCGGTGAATGGCATGAATTGAATCGGATTAGTGTGAATGGAAGTGGCATGCAAAAAAGAACAAACTTTGGGTAGCGCTATTTTCGGGGTACCGTAGGCATGTGCTCATTTTGTTTTTCGTTGCTCAGTGTACCAAAAAAGTGAAACAGCCTTAGCAAACGAGGCTGAGAGATTCCTTCCTTATTGGACTAACAAGGAGTCGTTTTTAGGTGATATTGGAGTTTTGAGCGAGGCCTAGCTAGTTCGATAGAGAAAAAATTCTGAGCAAGATGTCGTTTTCCAAATCTGCTAACCGTGTATTGTATTCGATAAAAATTAATTTTAATGAAAAAATTCCGTGGCGCCACGCGGCCACAGACGGATCAGGCCCGGGACATAGGCCGCAATGGGAACCAACATCCGCATGAGATGGTGGCCTAGTGGATAGTGCAGGCGCCTATCAAACTTTTGCAAAATTATGCTCGCGGGTTCGGAACTTTTTTTGATTAGCTGTTTTGCTTTTTGGTTTTTAACGCTATTGAGGCCATATTTGGCATCACAGAGCAAAAAGCAAACGAGTTTCACTAGCTAGGTGTCGAACCCGAAGGCAAAAAAAGATAAAACTTGTGAAGCAAATGCACTACCAATACGCCACGCGATCATGGTGGTTCAAGGGTCTGAAGGGGGCTGTGTTCACGCGCACCTCCCGAGCCAAACCTGCGGATCAGCTGAGAAATGATGGCGAAATTAATGATTTTCAAATTAGTTTTTATCGAATACAATACACGGTTAGCAGATTTGGAAAACGACATCTTGCTCAGAATTTTTTTCTCTATCGAACTAGCTAGGTCTTGCTCAAAACGCCAATATCACCTAAAAACGACTCCTTGTAAGCCTCAGCTGGCTGTCGCGTTGAAATTCAATGTTTGAGACCACTGCTGCTCAAAACCCCCAAAAGCCAACCCTCCAAGAATCCTAGCGACTACACCACGGCCTCCCAAGCTTCGTAATGAAGTTTTTTCGGCACTATTTCTTATGCTCTTTTAGATGCATAAGTTAAAACGATTTGGCATGGTTGATTTCCTGCGAAATCAGCCCTGGATGGCACTACCAATGAGGGGGTCTGCCAGCTGTCTAGTTGCCACTTCAAAAAATCGCAAAAACTACAAACGCGACGTTACAGTCATCAGCTTTTGAATTTGGGCCGACTTGGAAGGCTTCCAAATCTTGGGCAGAGGCTTTGGCTTACTGTAAAGTGTTTTTACTCAAGTTTGAGTTTCGATTCGGGACCAAGTGCATCTTGTGCAGAATTTTTCGCTGATTCCGAATCCGCTTTCCAAATTTGCTGCGGACTTTTATTTTGAAAGTTATACAGCAGTTATGGTCGTGTTTTCACCAAAATCAAGGAACCGTTATCGTTTTCGATTTTCCTGATCAATCTCAACTTCAAAATTGGCTAGAGATTGGCTAGACCAGCATCTTAAAAGGCCGTCCGCGAGCCACCCGAACAGACCCCAATATGGCTTGGCACAGTTTTTTTCGACCCCGTTTTTTTGACGGCATCTGAAAGAGCATGATCGAATTAGTAGGGCTGCACAGTTTTGAAAGTTTAAAAAGTTAATTTTTGGGGTTAAAATTGGAGTCAAAGTGGCCGACCTTCAAAAATTATCTCTCAAACTACTCAACGAAATTGGCTAAAAATTGGTGACAATACCTAATTTGGGATGGGGATCATTTCTCTAATAGATCGTGAAGCACGAAAATGAGCGGAACATCGGAATCTCGCGTACCCAAAACAGTAATTCTGGATTTTCTAGTTTACGGGTTTCCGAGGGTAACTTTTTACTATAGAAAGATGACCAGAAAATTCGCATCGAACGATGTATTTTAATTTTACCCTCCGGTTCCCTGTTCCGCTATAAAGCATTATTGCGCACAAACAGCCCCAGTAGCCAAAACCTCAAAACTGACAGATTTTGAAATTGAAAATATCAAATCGTATCTAGAGAACGAGCTGAATCCATTGCAAAAAAGAGCAAAAAGAAATTCCGCTTCTAAAGATGGGCTGAGATCCGGGAGGAATCGAACTCGGACCCTTCGCCTGGAAGCCCTCTCCGGCGCCGTGGTGGATTGCATGAGTGCTCTACCAATCAAGGGCGCGCCAGTTCGATCCCAGCCCCCTTCAAAAGCAATATTTCTTTTTGCTCTTTTGCAATGGATTCAGCTCGTTCTCTAGATACGATTTGATATTTTCAATTTCAAAATCTGTCTTTTTGAGGTTTTTGGCCTAGTCTGGAGGCTGTTTTGCGCGCAGTAAATGCTTTATAGCGGAACTAGGGAACCGGAGGGTAAAATGAAAAATACATCGTTCGATGCAGAATTTTCTGGTGCATCTTTCTATAGTAAAAAGAAGTTACCCTCGGAAACCCGTAAACTAGAAAATCCAGAATTACTGTTTTGGGTACGCGAGATTCCGATGTTCCGCTCATTTTCGTGCTTCACGATCTATTAGAGAAATGATCCCCATCCCAAATTAGGTATTGTCACCAATTTTTAGCCAATTTCGTTTAGTAGTTTGAGAGATAATTTTTGAAGGTCGGCCACTTTGACTCCAATTTTAACCCCAAAAATTAACTTTAAACTTTCAAAACTGTGCAGCCCTACTAATTCGATCATGCTCTTTCAGATGCCATCAAAAAAACGGGGTCGAAAAAACTGTGCCAAGCATTGTTCGGGTCTCTCGCAAACGGCCTTTTAAAAGTCAAAACAAACTTTTTTACAAAAAAAATTAAATTTTTGTATGTAAAAGCAAAGAAAGAGGCATCCGAACCCCGCCTCGCTTGGCAAGCGAGTACTTTGCCAATGCACCATGGTGCCAACCGGGAGAGGAGCTGTGACAGAGTACTTCAGGGCCCCTGGGCTAGGCAGAACCATGGAGGGAATAGTGAACCAGGATCCGAATTTTTGGCTTTTTCAAGCTTAATTTGCACCAAAAATGACTTTTAGTTAGCCCTAGGCTTAAACTCAGGCTTAGGCTTCGGTTTAGGCTTATGCCTGGGCTTAGGTTTAGCCTTGGTTTAGGCATAGACTTAGGCATGGGCTTGGCCCCTAGATCATCGGGATTAAGTCGCCGCCCAGTCACCAAATATTCAACTTCCCCGAAAATCACGAATTCTAATTAGTGCGGGTGTTCGCGCGGGGCGCGTTCCTGGTTCAAAGGTTTTTCTCGTTATTCCCATCACCCCCGGAGAAACCTTGCACTAATCCAGATAATTCGGCAGTGGCGATAAACTACAGATTTTCCGATTAGAAGCCCCGAAATTCTAGCAATTCCACCACCTTCCTCTGTACAGCAAGGAGATTCGGCAAATTTGTACGTATGCATATCGAATTTCTGTGTATTATCTCCATTCGGTGTATTAAAGGTACAGTTTTTCTAGTATTACAAGTTTTATTCAGCATCAAAAACGAGGGAGAACTAGCAGAGATCAAGCACCCGTAAGAAATACATAAAGAAAGGGAAACTCGTGTGAATTGGGACCCGGAATGGCGTATTGAGGCGTAGGGGGAGGGTGTCGATTGCATCGGCGTGGAGTCGAGGAAGAGGAGATCAGAAGCATTGCCGACCACGGTATAATAGGGTTACGGTAGGTAGGCATGGTATAGAAGGAGGTGTACATCGAGTCGACAGCTACCGTAATCCAGAGAGAGATTACGGAAGTAGGGCACAGATTAGATAGTGCCGCGATTGTTCGGAGGTGTAAATCGTAGTCTTCAAGCTGGGCGCTACGGAACCGTAGATAGTTGTTGTTCGTAGCCGACTAGCCATAGGATTACGATGGCCAAGGCATGGAATGGCAAGATAGTACTGTCGTTAAGAGGTGTGCTTCGTAGTCGACCAACTATCATTGTTTTCCCCCCCGGGGGAAAGGTTAGTCCGGCTCTTGCTTTGCATTGGGGGCGTCGTTGGCTGAGGTGAATATCAGACGGAATATCCATACCAATGTGGAACATCTTCAAGCAGTTCGGGCGGAGGTTTGAAAGGAGACTTTTGATTGTCTATAGTTTTCTAGTGGATTTGGGCCCTTATATACGGCGAAGGGCCCAAAAGTGGGCGGTACATGGGGGGTAGTGGTTTCGGATTAAAATCCCCGAGGGGGCAGCCCCTGAATTTTGGTACGGCTTCTCAATAATAGCGTTTTTCAGGCCAAGGGGCAACCCTGTAGACGGGAAAATAAACCTTTTGGAATTTGGAATCCCCCCAGTCCCTTTAATCTCCATCCTTGATAGCCGAGAAAATTTGGTTGGGTTGTGGATTTGAAAAGGTTCCAAGGGGCTTCCAGGGAAATTGGTTTCCCGTGAATATTTTTTTTTGTTATTTAAAATGATGGGAGTTTTATGTGGAAACGCGGGGGGAGTACAGCGGGTGAAATTATCGGGAGTCAGAGACCAGGCGGAGCGAGAAAAAATATCGAAATAATTTCAGGACTCTTTCTGGATCGATTATGACATGTTAGGAATCGTCAGTTGGAGCGTAGCGTAGTCTTTCCTAGCCGGAAGCAAGAAGCTCTGCTGATGCGTCTTTCGAGCAATCATCCCCATTTGACTCTAGTGCCAATTGGAGTGTCACGTACTCATTACGTACTCATTTATGTGTTTAAAAATCTGGTTCCAACAAGAAATTATTCGAATCAATTATGCGATGTTAAAACGCCATTTTTTTGAAGCATCGCGTCGTCGTCGTCAGCCGGAAAAGACGAAACCTAGACTTAAAGGCCTTGTGTCAGCCGCAGCTTTTTCAAGCGATTACGCCAGGTAGTGCGTATTGCGTAGTCACTTTCATAATTTGAGCCTAAAGGGACGCTGTCAGCTAGATGAACTTCTGAAACGATTGCGGTATGTTATGAAAGTGTCAGTAGGAGCGTACCGTAGTCGCATTTAACCGGAAGTCACAGATCTGCAGGCCTAAGCCTAACTAGTAAGTTTCTCTACCAGCTTGGGCTTAGGCTTAAGCTTAGGCTGGCTTAGCCTTAGCCCTAGGCTTGGACTTAGGCTTAGGACTGGGCTTAGGCTTAGGCCTACGCTTGGCTTCAGCTGTTCTTTAAAATGTTTCCTCTCACTTTTCCTGATCTCTGTCTGACCACACCTATTTACTATTTATCTCATTTTCAGCTCCCACCCGGTCTGGGTCCCCAGGGGCTTTGCAGGTCAATTAATCTGTTATACCTGAAAAACCGGGCCCCCGGCCTCAAAACCTTTCCTTGGTTTTCTAACAGCACTTAGCATCCCTCCCCCACCCTCCCCAGCCATTCATCAACAAGTCTGCTTTGCCGCTGGGCTTCTCATCAATTGGTGCCCCAAAAATGAAGCCTTTTCCGCCGGGCATACAAAACTCCCAAAAATTTACCGATTTCTTCAAGAAAACTCTCCCCCGGACACAAAAACAAACAACAACCCGGTGGGGCCCAAATTTTTCGGGCGGGGGGAAGGATTAACATCCATCCGATTGGGGCCGGATTGGATCTGTGCTGTTTTCCGGGATTTGGAGTGAAATGGAAACAATATGAAGGCGGCAGGGGGACGTGCGGATGGTCAGGGAAATTGGGGGAACACCGGGCTTTTTGGGTGTAATTTGGAGCGTAGCGCACGGCTAAAACACACACCTGCCTCCGGGAAATTGGTGGTATTGAAAATTCAGGTCATTTTGGACATTTTAATGGAGCCGGGAAGGCGATGATCAGCGGTTTTAAAAGCCAACTTTTCATTGGCCAAGTACGGTCAAAAGGTGGCAAACAGCGCATTTTAGATTAGGCTTAGGCTTAGGCTTGGGAACCTCGAAAGGAAGTTCAATAAAAATATTTTCACAGCAAACAGGTAAGCAAAAATGCTGAGAGAAAAAGCCCGAGTTGTTACAGTAACTTTTCAGAAAGTACCGAATCGGCAACTGTCGCTGTGTAACTGAAAATTACTTTATACTAGCCTAGCTTCCCCATTTCACTCCTCTCCTCTCTTCTTTTTTCTTCTTTCTCTCTCTCTCTCTTTTTCTATCTCTCTCTCTCCTTCTTTCTCTCTCTCTTATGTACTACCTTTTTATATAACCTTCAGGATCTACTTTCCCAAATGGTTTCTGCTTGCTTGCCTCGGCATAAGCTAAGCCGCGACCTCGGTATGAACGACTCTTTAGCCCTAGAACAATCCCATCACTTCCAAATCCCCCGAAGTGCAATTCCCCTTCCGCCCGTGATCTCTGATTCACACTCCGTTTTCCAAAATCGGCAACAGCAAGGGTCTGTGTTTTTCGGGAAATTCGGAAAATGTGGCCCGGGGCTTCCATTTCAGATTTGGGGGTATTTTGAGTCGAAATGGGGCTTCTCCCAACCCAGACCCACCCAAATACGAAGCCATACAGGCAGATTGAAATCCTTGGAAGATTCTGGGTACCTGGCGGAATTTGGAATACAAGCCTGGGCTCCGCCTTCGCGGGTTTGCACCGGAAAAGATGTGGTTTTGGGGAGTAGTGAATGGTTGAGGAAACAAAATAACAATGCCTGTCTGGTAGGGCTTCATCTTGATTTGTGAATTGGTGAAAGGATCGTTGATCGGTTTTAAGGAATTTGGGGAGAGATAGAGAAGCAGAGTGCGCCTTAAGGAATGAGTTCCAGAGAGAGAGAGAGAGAGAGAGAGAGAGAGAGAGAGAGAGAGAGAGAGAGAGGGAGAGAGAGAGAGAGAGAGAGAGAGAGAGAGAGAGCGAGCGAGCGAGAGAGTGAAAGAGAGATAGGGCGTGAGAGAGCGCAAAAGAGAGAGAGAGGGTGAGCGAGAGAGAGAGGAAAAGAGAGAATGGGAGAGAGTTATATAGAGTGGAGAGGAGAGCGACAGAGACAGAGACAGAGCGATACCCCTTTTTTCCGGAATCCCAACCAACTTCCCAACCCCGTTTTTTTTGTTCATCTCCAGGTGTTCCAGATGCTGAACACTTTCGGCACGTTCAACCCGTTATAGTCTTGATACACCTTTTAGAATTTTACCTGAATGGCTAAACAAGGATCCGCAGATGCAATTTAGGGTCTGGTCATTGGTACGGCCAAACGTTGAGATTTCTAGATGAGTTCGTGGGGTTTTGGTATCGACACGATTTAAGGGGAAGGAAAGAGAGAAGAAGGGTACCAGATCCTTTAAAACTTCAATCCCCGCCCTTTTCTGGTACACGCGCTTTTCGTCAGGTACAGACAGACAGTTACTCTCGACCGCTGCAGCACTAATGCAAAGATACACTAGAGAGCGACAGACAGAGAGAGAGAGAGAGAGAGAGAGAGAGAAAGAGAGAGAG
Source organism: Mesorhabditis sp. LJ9110 (assembly GCA_038088335.1). Taxonomy (NCBI): domain Eukaryota; kingdom Metazoa; phylum Nematoda; class Chromadorea; order Rhabditida; family Rhabditidae; genus Mesorhabditis; species Mesorhabditis sp. LJ9110. The sequence goes on along the minus strand of JBBGBA010000044.1, from coordinate 328,155 downwards.
AGGACAAGGCTACTGTCTTTTCCCTTCCCCCAAAATTGCTTATTCGAGCGCAAAAACGCGTCTGCCCGATGCCTTCGGGATGGTGCGGCAAGAAAAATCCGCCATTGTTCGTTTGAAGAGAGAGAGAGAGAGAGAGAGAGAGAGAGAGAGAGTAAGGGAAATTACCGTGGCCCTCGAGCGCCTTTTAAGCCTGGCGCTCCATTGGAAAGCAACAGTTTCTCCCCAATTTTTGAGGTTCCTCCGATTTTCCACAAAAATTTCTGCTAGCACCCCATGCTCCGATTTTGCTAGTTTCTCTTCTTTTCCTCTTTAAAGAGACTTGGAAGCCAACTTTCCCCCACCATAGCCCCATCCCCGGTCAGTTTGAACTAATTTTCCAGTTTTTCACCAGGGCTTCCAGGCGAAACCCCTTTGGAAGCTGCTGGCTTCCAGGGTCCCGGACCAGCGTGTAGTGATTACAGTATCGAAACGGACCCAGCGTTCACCTTCCAGATTGTAAGTTCTCGGTTTCAAGATTAGGTCCGCCCGGCGGGAAAGGGCAATTTAAAAACGATGGCTTCTCGGTCCAATTCGGTTGGGTTGATTTGCAAGTGGAAATGGCATGGTATTTATATACTATGGTAGTTTTGCTGCGCTTTCTGTTTTCTCGCTTTTCTTTCTTCTCTTTTCTCTGTGTTTCTCTCTATAGCTCGCTCGTCTCGCTGAAAAATCCCTGGACTCAGTAAATTTGAACCTTGCTCAAATACTTCGCTAGAAAGAGAACGAGAGAACAGATAGAGCAAAAACGCGTGGAGAGAACGAGGAAGAGAGAGGGCAAAAGAAAGAGAGAGAGTGAGAGAGAGGGGAGAGAGTGCACGAGATTAAAAGAGGGAAACTGGAGAGCCAGCCCTGAGCAAAGTTTCAAGCCCCTTTAACTCGAATTTTTAAGATTACTTCTAGATTTTCTTCTCTCTTTCCCTCTCTCCCTCTCTCTCCCTTTCTCTCGGCTCTCTCACTCTCTCTCTTGTATGTAGATTGAATCAAGGCCTTCGCCAAACGGAGCAGAAATCCTATTAACCCCCAGAGGGCATTTGGAGAAGCAATGAAAAGTTCAAGGAGTTGAGGTACGCCATTTCGGCCCGAGGGCTGAATGCGAGGAGAGACGAGGGGGAGAACCAGTTGCCTTAGGAGTCGAAAAGCAGACACGAAAAAGAGTGAGACTCGCCCGGGAGGAGCCCCAGATCGGCTTAAGCCCCCGGCGTGCCAGATGGAACCCAACTGCTTCACCTTCCACTTTGCATATTTATGATAAGTATTGATTTTTAAGAGGGATTTGAGTATCAATGTTAAGCAGTTTAGACCTAGGCTTGGGCTTAGGCTAAGGCTTAGGCGTAGGTCTAGGCCTAGACGTAGGCGTGCGTTTGACTTAAGTTTAGGTTCCTGCTTGGCTTGGGTTAGGCCTCGTCGTCTTGCTAGTCAAAACTATGACTCTGGCCTCTTTAAAGTATCTTTACCCTTTTTCCTAGCCTCCTCCTTGTACAGTATAGTCAAAGATTAGCATCTACGGCTCTGTCTCCAACACTAGCAGAGAAATGGCACCCCCTACTTTTGCGGAAAGACGCTGTATTGTACGCGGGCGAGAGAGAGAGAGAGAGAGAGAGAGAGAGAGAGAGAGAGAGAAAGAGAGAAATGATCAGATGCCCGCAACGAACCCTCGTCAATTCTAATTTTTTTCCTTATTTTCTCAGAAATTCATACTTTATGAAATTACGCAACTGAACTGCTTGATGATAACCTGATAGGATCAAGTTCGTCGTTCATACTTTTTGATAATGGGACGGATTCAAAAAAAAAGTTTCGGATAACATAGGTTAGACGGAGTATCTATTTATGGACAAAACACGCTTGCTGAACTGCTTGAAAATGATGGGCCTGGCGGTTTCAAGGCTATTTTAGTCCACTAGATTATGCTTAGAATTTGATTATCTATAGAACTGAGTATTCTAACTGTATTCGGACTGCTTGAAGATGGCGTGAAAGCAGTAACTACGAAACTTTTGCTGTTTTAAAAGCGGACATGTTGCCAAATTCTGCTTGCCCAGCCCTTTAATTACATCTCCAATTCCGCGGTCATCATCTACTCGGTGGAGAGTGGAGAAAAACAAAGAGCCGTCTCTCTCTTTCTCGCTCTCTCTCTCTCGCTCTCTCTCTCTCTCCTCATAGCTAGGACAATGTAATGTCCAGAGGCGTGTCGCGTACTCTCGACAAGTTTGTTTTTTCGGTTCGCTTTTCCCTACTTTGCCCTGCGGGGGGAAATTCCCCCGTCCGCCCCTGCTGACCTTGCGGCTGCTCCGCTCGGCTCCTGACAACGGCCCTAATTTCCCTTCCATTCCCTTCGACTCCTCTCTCTGCCACCCTGTCATTCATTGCCCACCACCCCGGTCTCGGCACAAACGGAAAGGAGCATGCATTTTCTCGGTCAGCGCGTTTGCTTGTTGGCCATAGTATACATGGGTCGACGCTTGCATGCGCCGCATAAGCGTGGCTGGCCACGCTGTTCCGGAGCGTGGAGGACCACGCTTATGCGGCGCTTTATGCGTGCTTTTTCACGCGCGCGATTTATTCCAGATGCAAATCAAAAATTTAAAGGACATATATTTATGATTTCGATTTGCAAAAATGAATTGCCGATACATAACTATCAGGGTCCTCTTTAAATTTTGATAAATAAACAAGATAGATCGTGATTCAACTTCTTGTTAGTTAAATTCTCGAAAACGGATCGATTTTTGCTTAGATGTCCCTCGGAAAACTTTGATTTTGCATTTTTAGAAGCTTTGCATAAGCGTTTCCGGAGCGTGGCGGGCCACGCTCATTTCGGCGTGGTTTATTAAGAGGCACGCGCGCGTGGCTCTCCACGCTCCGGAAGAGCGTGGCCGGCCGCGCATATGCGGCGCATGCAAGCGTCGACCCATGTATAGGCCATAGGAATACTTTTTGACCGCTTGGGGCGCATTGGGTTACGGTAGTTTGGATCTTGAGCAAAATCCCGACAGCCAAAATTCCGACGGTTAAAAAGGGCATCAATTTCCGCCTGTTGTTTTTTGAATTCCCTTTAAAAGCCGCGTGGGTTAAACTGGGTTCCTGTAGCTTCAAATTATGATTATAATTCCGACAGCGAAAATGCCGACATGCCAAAATCCCAAAAGCTAAAATCCCGACAGCCAAAATCCCGACAGACAAATTTGCTGTATTTGCGAAGGTTTGATTGGAAGACAGGTGAAAACCTATGTTCCCTCCTTTTCCGACTCTCTCTCTCTCTTTCACTCTCTCGCTCTCTTTCTCGTGCTCACTCTATATCTCTTACTCTCTCGCTCTCTCGCCTCTCGCTCTCTCTCTCTCTATCCTTAATTCTAGATGGCCCGGATATTTGCCTCATTGGCCGTGCTCGTGGCCATGGCCAGCACGTCTCCGAAGATGAGCGAGAAGAAAATGGTTCCGGTACGATCAGTAGATTATTTTGATATTATGATATTATGATCCTACTATATATAAAAAATAGTGTCTGTGTGTGTGTGTGTATGACACTTTGCATGCAACTTCCGTCAGCGTGTCCGGAGGATATCTCCTGAGGGGAAGGGATGAAGGGGGCGTATGATACGTCATTAGACGCGTAATGGCCTGTAGATGACTGCACGCATATCAGATTTTGCAAAATCGATTGTTTTCGACATTAAAATTAAGTTTTTCCTTAAAAATCGGGCACCCTCTTTGTTAGGAAAAAATTAGCATACGCCGGAAGTGGTAGTATTCTATATAATCGGGGAGAGGAAGCGATTTTCATTTTTTGACATAACGGTGCGGAAGGATTATGCAAAGCGACCGATATCATGGGGTTGCACGGGGCCAGGGTTGAAAAGGCGCGAAGCGGCTTTTCAACCCTGGTTTTATCTTAATTCTAGGGAGAATTCTCGTTCCCTCCCAACAACACACCAGTAGCGCGCGTTTTCGTCTTCGGAAAACCTATCTACGTCCGTCAGCCCTTCCTGCAGCCGCTGCGGGACCAGCCGTCGGGTGGGCTACTGTCTAAATAATGTCTGCTATGTTCCTTTAAAATTCTGTGCGCTTTTTGAAAGCCTACTGTACCCGACCTCAAGGTCATCAGGGTGCCATTAGGTGTACGGGGGAATGGGAAAAACTCGGCTTACACAACGCGAGGCTCCTAATGCCTATTCCGATGCGGTACTTTGCCCGCCGCTGCCGGGGGAACGCCATAAAAAAACGGTTCTAAAATGTTTGCCCTCGGGGATGATGGGAAGGTAGAGGAGAGAAAGGGAGAGAGAAAGAGAAGGAGATCGAGAGAGAGAGAGAGAGAGAGAGAGAGAGAGAAAGTGAGGAAACCACAGGTCATTTTATTTATTATTTTTCGATTTTCAGTAAAACGCCAAGCCTACGGTGAGCCAGCCCCGTATTCCCCGCCCGCTGTAAGTCTTGTATTTTCCTAAAACATGCCTATCCTACCGTAGGACCCCGGCTACGGTGAGGCTCCCCCGGCCCCGAAGTACCCGCTGCCCGGATGTTACACGAATGCTGCTGGTAAGACACCGTGAATTCCCGGTTTTTGGGTTCATTGGCCCTTTAAAACAGAGCCCAAAAATTTGGTACTTTCAGGCTTCATGTGCTGCAACAAGGAGCTCGAGCAGTTGATGGACGAGGTGAAGATATCTCACACTTTCTCTGTCTCTCTCTCGCACTCTCTAATTCTCTCTTTCAGGTCTACGACAACTTGAACAAGGGCGACTGGAAGAGCTGCAACACGCAGCAGATCGCCAATGCTTTGCAGGTAAGCCCAAGCTAAGCCTAAGCAACGCCTAAGCTAAGCCTAAGGCAAGCCGAAGCTAAGCCTAAGCTAAGCTCAATATAACCCTACGCTTATCCAAAACACCCTTTAGAACGCGTGCCAAGAGAAGTTTGGCACCGACTTCGAGGCGATCACTGGGGTTGGCGATTTCGCATCCAAGGCCCACTTCTACTCGGATTTGATCTGCAAGACCGAGAAGGGCGGCCGGTGAGTGTTTTTTGGGGCGTTTAATGGCACGGTGACAGCAGAAAAAAATTTAGAAAAATTCTGAAAAAGGAATTGCTGTAAAAAAATTTATAAGAATATTTTCGACAATTTTCGACAGCATTAAAATAACCCCCCAATTTCCAGCACGATGCTCGCCTACGCGACCCCGAATCGCCACAACGCTCCCCAGGGCTACGAGGAGACGGCCCCGCCAGCCCCCGCCGGCCCCTACCATACTGTGCGCATCTAAACTGTGTAATGTCGTGTAGCGTACTGTAATATACTGTATTTTGCTGTATTGTGTATTGTTTTGTCGATAGATGCCGCCCGTAGTCTTTCCGATTTCCACTACACTCCTTTCCAAAAAATATGGGTCCCGCAAAAAATTCCGTTTCCTTGAACTTTGTTTGTAAATAAATTGTGTGATTACGGTAAGATGTATGGTGAAAAAAGCGTGCTTACCAGGCGCAAAGCCGAAACCTAAGCAAATCCTAAGCCAAGCCTGTGACAAGCGTACGCCAAGATTAAGCCTGGTTCTAAGCAAAGCCCAAGCGAAACCTAAGCCAAGCCAAAACCAAGCTTGGGCTAACCAAGCCCAGATTATTTTCCGAAACGTAGGCAAGCTTAATTCATGCTACAGGCCCAACCAACCGGTAAGCCAAAACCCAACAGCGTACCTCGACTTCCCGGCCCCTTTAATCAATATTCCTACCGGAATATCAGTCTGGTCCCCCATTCCAGACCCCTTATCACTTTCCCTGGCCTCGGTTTGTGAGAAGGGGGTAATGGCAAGACCTTCCCATCTCCCCCTAGGTCGGCAAACATTCATATCTAATCACCGATGCCCTGAGGAAGCCCAGCGGTGGATGGGGGCCTTAATTAGAGGCCCCGGCTACGGTAGCCCTCGAGGGGCAATATTTGAATTTTGGTAGCTGGGAGCCGGAGAAATGGCGCGTTTTTGGGAACTGGAACCAAAACCGAGGCCGAGGCCAAGCGTTATTCTTAGGCTTACGCTTAGGCTTGTTTAGGCTTAGGCTTAGGCTTAGGCTTAGGCTCAGGCTTGTATGCTTAGGCTTAGGCTTGGGCTTGGGCTTAGGCTTAGGCTTAGGCTTGCTTAGTACGCTTAGGCTTGGGCTTTTCTAAGGCTTAGGCTTGGGCTTAGGTTTAGGCTTCGTTTAGGCTTGGGCTTGGGCTTCTAGTTCCAAAAAATTCCATGCAGTTTTCATACGTCCTAGACTCTAAATTTTAATCTAATATCCAGATCAGGGGTTCCCGGGAGGCATCGAACTAGAAAATGTGCATAATATCAGCCGGTACTAGGGATTTTACGCACTTTTCTAGGTCCACGCCATGTCGGGGGTTTGGGATGGTGGGAAGCGAATGAAAAAAAACTTAAGTTTTTTAGACGTATATGGGCCAGTGATGCCCGAGATGCCCGAAAACGGACCGAAATCTGGAAGCTAACAATCCGAAAAAGTCCAAAAATCGCAAAATTCAAAAAATTTGCGCCAGCAATCGATTGGTAGAGAGTGTGGGTGGGCTCGGTGGGGTGTTTGGTAGGCTTTTTGGGGTAGGGGCTGCCATTGCATGATTCAGACGCCAAAAACAGCCACCGCGTACCCTTTTGGTCCGCGCGTAACGCGTGGGAAAGAGACAGCGGATGGTGGGAGACCGAATTCGGCATCTTTCTGGTTAGCAGGTGTAGCTTTTGAATTCAAGTCAACTTGGAAGGCTTCGGAATCTTAGGCTTAGGCGGCTTAGGTTGAGGCTTAAGCTTCGGCTTAGGATTAGGCTTTAGGCTTAGACTTGGTTTGAGCTTAGGCTTATGCTTAGGCTTCGGCTTAGGCGTAGGTCTAGTGATATGCATAGGCTGATGCTTAAAAGCCGCATAAAAATCATGGAGCAGAAAGATAAGGCTCCTTTAGCCTTTCTAAGCAACTTTTTTCTTTTTTGCTTTTTTTCGGATTGCTTTTAGTCTAGATTGTCGAGATATAGGCCGGGGTTCGGCTCCCGGCGGGTGTGGGATTTTTGCTGGCTGACGAGAATATCTAGTTTTGTTGTTTTGTGGAAGCCTGGGTTTTAGCTTTAAATGAGCTATTTTGGTCAAACAAAAAAAACTAGTTTGCTTGAAAGCGGAAGCCTACAAAGTACAGATCGACTCAAAAATAGCTTGTAAATTTTCTACCTAATTCATTAAAAATGTTAGCTAACGGCCGCTTACAAGTACTAATTATACACAGTCCAGCCTCGCAAGCCTTCCCCTCGAACACACGTACCTTGATTGCTGCAAAAAATATCGTAGCTATCCCTAGAACAGCCTAGACGAGGCCCCCGAATTTAGGCCAAACTATTAGAGGGGGAGAATGAGAGAAGGGGGAGGGTTCGAGAATGGTCTGGTGCCCATTTTATGCATTTTATCTTATCACTGGGTTCGGGGTGTAGAGGAGGCGTGTGTGTGGAGGCACCCAAGCCCTCTAGCGGGCCCCCCAAGGGCAACAAATGATATGATAGCCCTAAAAGCTCGAGGAAGAAGGTCACCAATTCGGGGATCTTTATTCAAAAAGGAGCGGCTTTAAAGGAACCAGGAAGCCATGGCTTTTCCGGATCTTTAGCCGCAAACGCATCACGCAATCCGCACGCTACCTGCAAGCTGGGAAGCGCGTGTAGTTTATTTTAATACTGTTTTTAGTAGCTTCCGGTAATCAAAAAGTATAAAAATTTTTAGCCTATAGTCACGAAATCTAGGGTTATAGCGCGGTTTTAGCCATTTTCATATACGTTAGACCGAAAAAGAAAAAATTTTTCTACAGGTTTTATGACGTTTTTCTTAATGTCTCCTCCCCCGCTAACAGTCCAGAACCATTTCAAACGGCGCACAAGTCTATAAAAACGGCCCGCTTTTAATTAGCCGAGCCGCACGATATTATAGAAAAAAAGTTCGCAACCGACCCCCGCTAAAATAACCGACCCCCGATAACCTGGAAGCACCGAAAATTCTAAGTTTTGAAACCACCCGGACAAAAACCGCAAAATTTTATTGCAAGCAGCATGACAAGAGACGAATGCAACATGACAAGACGAAAGCACCGGGTCAAAAACTCATGAATTCATTACAAAGCGTAATCACAGCTTATCCTTAAAAAACAATTCCACTTTTTTCGTTATCTCGGCGAATTCGAGGCCCGTCTGCAGCCGGGAGCCGATCCATTTGGAGAGCTGGTTGGAGACGGATGGTGAAGCGTATCTAAAAGCGCCTTGTAAATCTTGATTATTAAATTTTGAACTTGTAGTTTACAAGCCTGTAAATTTAACGTCCTCCTTAAATCGTAAAGTCAAGAATCACACCTCCTATCCAAGAAAAAGATGGCCGAGTAATCGTTACGGTGGCGGATGGCTCGTCCAACGGCCTGATTAACCGCGTGCATACACATCGATTGGTAAAGTTGAGCGCCGGAGCCGGGTCGCAAGCTGTCCGCGTACTAAAACAGCAGATTTTGGCACTTTTGCAGTATCGGTGGGGGGGGGGGTTTCTGAGTCCAGATCGCCTAATAATTTAATAGTAAGCCTTTCAATAACGTTTTTAATAAACAGTCCATAAAACCCTATTGAGAAAATTCCGAAAAATAAAGAAGTTGAAATTTCTATCCGAAATCAGGCTACGTTTCGGCGAAAGTTCGATATTTTTGGGTATTCTTTACTGTTGTTAAAAAACGAGTTGTTTATACCCTCTAAACCATACCTTCAACCGAGCATTCAGCTCAACATCTCCCTTATTAGCATACGGAAGCCCGATGATGATCACGGCACGGCAGAGATCGTTCGAAAAGTTGATCCCTAAAATCAAGTTTTTGCCATTATTAAAAGCTACACCAACCTTCCGACAATTTCCCACCAACGACCGCAAAAAGTAGAGCACCCTTCTTCGTTTCGATCGTTTTAGAATATCTAGAACGAAAGTTTCGACGTTTTTAAGCGCATTTACTTTTCCCACACTTCGTTCGTCGTCGCGTCGCGCTTCTCGTAGAACACAGGCTTGAGGCGCTACAAAAAAAAAGATGAAAAGCAGATGTCAAAGACGCACCTCCAACTTGGCGAGCACACCATTTGTCCTCGAATTTCGCATGAACGCTTCCATATAGTTGTAGCTTGGAACGAAGACCACGACGCCAGTGGGGACAAGCGAGACCTGCCATAAAAGTTATGGAAATCTTATTAAAAACCACCAGCTTAACAATCGATTCCCCAATAGATCTACTCGTTCTTTGATCATCTCTCGTTTTGAAAGTGGTCTCCAGTGGCTGACCATCCATTGATTTTTCTAAAAAAATCGTTTAGCCCTAGGTTAATAAAAAAACAAATTATACAATTAAAAAAAACCAGCAGAGCTTACCAAAAGCAATCGCGCAGAGCTGGTCGTCATCAATGACGTGCGAGCAGGCAAAACGACGAATTCGCGTACTCGGAAGGCCGGCGGAAACGAGGGAATCGACGAGGAACGATGAGGGCTCCATCGTACCGCCTGAAATTAATTTCGAAGCGGTTAGTCAAAAAGCTGCAAAAATTCAGAAAAATTGCAAGAAAATACTTCGAAAATTGAGATCGACGCTAGAAGCGATAACCAACAACTCCAAGAACCCACCAATCATGATCGTGGACCTCGGCACCGCGATCGTTCGCATCAATTTCGAGCCGGCGTTGAACAGGACGAAGCGGACCCTATTTTGAAGAAATGCATCAGTGAAAACTCGAAAATTACTTTGCAACGCCTTCGTTCTTGACCACAACGACACGCGCATCTTCGCACTTGTTGGTCAGCGCGGTCACCATCGCGCCGATAGCGTAGATATTGACGGGAGGGGGTGATGGAGTTGGCTTTGGGGCTGAAAACGCAAATTTTCATTGGTTCTCAATTTTGATGATGTAACGTTTAAAATAAAATTCTCCTACCCTCTACCGGCATTGCTGGCCCGGCCTTGGCCGCCTCCTTCTTCTGCATCAACTGCTGCAGGGGTGTCTTTTTTGGCGCGATCGGCACAAGCGTTTGGCTCTTCTTTCGTTCCCTAAAAAAAGCCTCAAATTTTGCTCCTAAAATATATAGTTTCTAAAAGCAGAGAATAATTTACCTCAAATTAAAAAGACACAACTTCCGGCACAACAGCGTCGCCTTGATGTAGCTGGCCAGCTTGTAGATGTTTATATCTGTCAGGTTGGCCTGAAAACTTGATAAAACAACGTCAGGAGGCCAATACCTGAATAAAAAATTCGGGAATCGACAGCACAGACTCGGTGGTAGTTGAGCGCTTCATAAAATTGTCGACACGTTCGAGGAACTGAAAATAAAGAAAATTAAATATTATTATTTCCTTACCATCAAGAGCATCCTAATGTAAAGCAAATTTTTGGCCTTGAATCGCTGTCGATACAACTGGACATATGTCCGAACGGCAGAGAGTCCAGCGGCAAGTGTGGCTTGCGAGACTTCACCGCTGTTCATTGCCGCTAAAAAATGAGACTTTTTGGCAATTTTTCTATATATACCAATAGAATCCAGAACATTGTGCGCCTCATCTAGCACCAGCACATCATCGCGCATGTCGATTCCCCAGGTCTCCCGGGTTTCCTCGTGGAGTACAACCTAAATTAGAGATTTTCAATGTTTTAAGCTGTAATTTAGTTTTAGACGTTTTAGAAACCGGTTAAGTATAGAAAATACCTGATACGGCACGAGAACAATCTCGCACAACGGTATCGCGGCCTTGGAAGCAAAATAGGGGCAGCCGCCAACCTTTTGGCCCTTCTCAAAGACTTGCACCGAGCGAATATCCTGTCCTAAAAATATTATAGAAATCCAAAGAAAACAAAAACTATTTTTTCACATATCAAAATAGACTAAAATGTCCTTCGTGATCTGGCGAATATTTTGGTATATCACACGCGTTTAACATATTTAACGTGGAGCTAAATAAAAACTCCTTACCAGCCAAAATCCCGTTCGCTGTATCCTCAATGGCTTGTGTCTTGTAGTACGGGCAGGAGCAGGAGCTCTTACACTTTGACTTCTAAGAAAAATATAGTTGAAGCCCGAGTTTTACCCCTTCGTCGTCCTTGGCTCTCTTCCCCTCCGTTTTCGAGCTGTTCTTCCTCAGCTCCATGCACCGCTCATTGATTTGGCTGCCATTTTTCAACTTTCGTACATTTTCATTCACGCAGAGATGCTGCCTTGAAGCTGCCGTAACGATGCGGGGCCGGAACCTGGTTATCATCAGCTCGTCCACAAGCTGGTCAAGCTGCGAATGGGTGCGGCTAGCGTAGAAAATCTAAAAATCCGTTTACCTCTTGTTAAGCTCGCACCTTTCGCACTCTCAATGGTGTTTCTTCTTCCTCTTCTTCTCCCACTCTTCCTGAATTATCATCCGAATCGTAGTCCTCTGGCGGCGCGCACTGAAAATATTCTTTATTTTACCCTAATACGAACCTTACCTCGTCTTCCGCCTCCTTATTCTCACTTATAAATTCCGACTCGTCCAATGGCCCTGGGCCGCGTTTTTGATTCTTTCTCACTTCCCCGCGCCTTGCCCGTGCGATTCGTTCGTCGATTTTACTAAAAGAACATTTCATTAAATCAATCTGACTAACCGTAACATTTCCAAGTGTGCAAAAGCTTCATCGGCTTCACCTTGAACTTTCAGCTTTTGAGCATGAGCTTTGACCCAATCGGAGCCATCTAAAATATCGAAGTCAGAAGCAGGTTTTCAATATCTTTACCAGCTTCAATTTCCCTTTTCTTCTCTTTCTCTTTCTGCATCGCTTCCTCCATTTCGGCCCTCACACGTCGGTTCTCATATTCCAGCCAGCTCAATGTCGCGCAGAGAACGGAGAGCGATTTCCCGGTGCCCGTCGGGGATTCGAAGATTCCGACCTAAATTTATATTGCTGATAAAAATTAAGCCAAAAACCTGTCTTCTTTCGATGCATTGAAAAATCTCGTTCATCAGCTCTTTTTGAATGGCATATGGAGGGAAGGGGAAGGAGTAGTCTCGCTCATCGGACTCCATCCACTAAATTCTCCTTTTTATTGCTATTTAATTATTTTACAGCAAAGAAGAGGTTTTATATTTTTGAAGAATTAAAATTACTATTCGCGGGTGGCATTTCAAATTCCCGCGACCCTGACGCGGGACGAGTAAGCCGTCGGAACCCGGCAAAACCGAAAACCTTGTTTCGTGATCGTTTTTGTAAATAGTTTTAGTTTTTTAAATAATTAAGCTTTTATAAAGGTGTCCAATTTCTAGATGTCGGTCGAGGACGTCGACCGGCGTGCCAAATATGCCGTCATCCCGAAATCTGTCAACGAAACAAAGGTGCGACAAACATTATTTTGCTTTCTACGTTCGTTTTAGGTCGTAAAACTACAGCTGAAAGAACTGAAGACACAGAAAGAAGTCAGGACGGTGCTGCCCGAGGAGAAATATGTATCCGGTCTCGAGAAGATTATCGTTCGAGACTATTTTCCAGAGCTGCCGATATTGAAGGTAAATTTACGCGATAAATCTAATTTTCCGTTTAGGCAAAGCAAGACTATATGGATGCGGTAGCCAGGAATGACGTGGCGAAAATGAGGGAGCTTCAATTGAGGTCAGTATCGTCTATGGCTAGAAATATAGACAAGTTTGAAGGTATTCTACAAACCGCCGGACAGAAAGACGAACTTCTCCTCTAGCCGGCACCAGCAAGGCAACAAGTCCTATCAAAAGAGGAGTGGACGACGAGACACCGAATATTTTTGATCCGGAAACACCAGGTATCGCGAAGATTCATCTTTATTGCATCCAATTTAGGGCCTGCCGAAACAGCGCGACCGGGAAGCCCAGCGTGGAACGAGGAGGAGGGGGATAATGAAGTAGGCACTGATTTTTGGCTTTTTAATTATCACCAGGGTTGAAAAGCCGCTTCGCGACTTTTCAACCCTGGCCCCGTCTGATCCGATGATATTCGTCACTTTGCATAATTCTCGCGCTTTTCTATGACAAAAATGAAAAACGCCCGCTCTCTACGCCATTATATAGGCTACCGCAACTTCCGGCATATGTTAATTATTTCCTAACAAAGAGGGTTCTCGATTTTTCAACAAAAAGCTTAATTTTAACGTCGAAAACAGCGAATTTTTGGTAATTTTATGAGTGTGCAGTCCTCTCCCGGCCATTACGCACCTAATGACGTATCAAACATACCGCTAAATATCCCCCTTATTGAGATACTGCTGGAACACGCTGACGGAAGTTGCATGCAAATGCACACACATACACACACACACACAGGAACTATTTTTTTATATATAGTAGGATTTTAGGCTGAAATCGCACGGCAAAAAGCCAAGAAAAAGAAGAAGGAACAACTCAGCGTTGACGGCTACCTGAACAAGTTTACCTCGGAGGACAACGCCTCTTTCGAGGAACTGACCGATCTGATGGACCAGCGTGAAAAGGTGCAGAACGCGTGGATCTATCGGAATGCCGAGCGGCATAATAAAGAATTGGTAGGTTTGAGCCTAATTTTCCTAGGGAATGTTTAGATCTATCGCGCCCCAGACATGTTGATGGCGGCGGATGCGCAGTTGGCGCTGAGAGATGCTCCAGAGTATGCGAAAGGTAAGGTAAAGCGGGCGAAAAATAATGAGTTTTAGTTAAACCAATCGAACTCGACAACTGGAACTATACAGCGCGAAATTCGGTTCTTTTCCACCCGGCTGGCGCTGAATTGACGCAGCAAGAAATGATCGAGGTGAGCTATATATTTGTTCTTGCTAAAAATCTTTTAAAATTAACTTTTTCTTTAATTCGATTGATGACTTGGTGTCCTTCACTTTTCTTCTCTAAAAATTAGTTTAGAGGGCCGCCAAGAATCAGCGTGAGATCAACAAAGTAGCGACACGATTCCCGGAAGATATGAAGAACAAACCGAGTGGGGTCAGTTTGTCTTTTCATATTGTCTATTTTGATGTTTATGTTTCTGTTTATATTAGTTTTACCTTATTTCTTAGGCATCAATGGCTCGGGCCGCCTTCATGCAAGCCCAAGTTCAAGCCGGAAAAATCGACGTAACTGGCAAGGAGCTCGGTCTTTCCGATGCCGCACTTGGGATTCTTGCTACGCCAACTGTAGTGCCAGGTTTCAAAGCGTAGCATTTTTTTGAACCAGATCCATTAGGTGTTGACGATTCCCCGTTGATGACGTGGGGAGAGATCGATGGAACGCCCTTCCGGCTCGACGGCTCTGATATCGAGCCGCAGATGAGCAACGCGCCCACCTTTAAGGTAGCAATATTTTTGGCAAGATTTACGAACTTTTAGATACCCGAAATCCCGATGCGGGACCATGTGGCGAGGAACATCACCGACACGATTGCGCAGCGGTATCGCGACAAGCGACAAAATGCAATCAAAAATGCCGAAGCCGTGCAGTGAGTTCTTAGTGCATTTTCGAATATCGTGTTTTTTTTTAGTAAATCCCCGGGTTTCGGGTCGAGCCGCTACTCGGACAAGCTGGCCAGAATGTCGCCGGCGGCACGGGCGCTGGTGACGAACAAGCTCGGAATTCGCCTCGGCACTGCTTCCCCTTCCCCGTCGACAACCCCGAAAACACCGTATGTTCATTTTAGAAACGCGAATTTTCTCGGCGAATGCTCATGCTAATTTACTTTTCGACAAATTTTCGCTATTTTTTACCTAGAGAATTTTTAAACCGGTTTTTTTTTGGAACGCGGGAAAGGTTCAATTTATTCTAATAAACATTTGTAAACAGCATTCGGAGACACGAAATTCGGGGGAAAAACTTTTTGGTGAAATTAAATGCTGCAAAATCCCGACGCTTTCAGATACACGCCAAACTCCTTCAAAAGCCCGATGTCGACGTTGGTGCGCCGCACACCGGGCATGACACGAAAGAGCACTCCTTCCGCTGCTGGCTCGATCACCGACAACTTGCTGAACATCTCGACTCCAAGTAAGCTTTTGGGTTCGGACACTTACTAAATGTTTTGCTAAAGTTTCGGTGGCGTTCGCTAGTTTTTGGCATTTTAAAAGGCCGTCCGCGGGTCACTCGAACAGTCCCCATTTGGCAACTTTTTCGACCCGTTTTTTCGACGCCATGTGAAAGAGCATAGTCGAATTAGTAGGGCTGCATGGTTTTGAAAGTTTAAAAAGTTTAATTTTGGGACTTAAATGGCCCTTAAAGTTGTGTGCCCCGAAAAACTATCTCCGAGCTCCCTGGGCCGATTTTAGGAAACTTCGGACAATACCTTTAAGGCGCTGATCATTTCTGTAATACATTGCTAAGCACGAAAATGACCGGAACATAGGAATATCGCGTAGTCAAAACAGTTTTTCCGGGTTTTCGTCATGATGGAAAGTTTGCTGTAAGCTGAAAAACATATCAAAAGACGCGCAAAAATTTTCTGCGTCGAATGGTGTATTTTTTAGGATGCAGCCAGTTTTCCATCATATCGAAAAATTAGCTTTTCTAGAATCGAGAGAAACCATCTCAAAATGTATAAGAAAACTTCTTTTTCAACAGATGTAATTGGAGCCCCATATAAAAACTAGCCAAAACCAAAAAAAAAGCAAAAAGAAATTCCTCCCACGCGGAACTGGCGATTTGCCGGGATCGAACCCGCGATGGTCCGCCTGGGGGGCACGGGGGACAGGGACTAGTGGGCGCCGCCATGTCCCACGCGAACGACCCGAGTTCAATTCCAGCCCTCTCAGAAGCCGAATTTCCTTTTGCTCTTTTTGCGATCGGTCCGATTTCGTCTCTAGAAACCAGGCAACGTTTTTTATATTTGCAACTTTCGAATTTTGTAGCTGAGGCTTGGTATATCGAATTTTTCGATGTGATGGAAAACTGGCTGCATCCTAAAAAATACACCATTCGACGCAGAAAATTTTTGCGCATCTTTTGGTATGACTTTCAGCTTACAGCAAACTTTCCATCATGACGAAAACCCGGAAAAACTGTTTTGACTACGCGATATTCCTATGTTCCGGTCATTTTCGTGCTTAGCAATGTATTACAAAATGATCAGCGCCTCAAATTAGGTATTGTCCCGAAGTTTCATACAAATCGGCCCAGGGAGCTCGGAGATAGTTTTTCGGGGTACGCAACTTTAAGGGCCATTTAAGCCCCAAAATTAAACTTTTTAAACTTTCAAAACCATGCAGCCCTACTAATTCGACTATGCTCTTTCACATGGCGTCGAAAAAACGGGGTCGAAAAAAATTGTGCCAAGCCTTGTTCGGATGACTCACAAACGGCCTTTTAATTAATATCTTTGTACTCTGCAAAACAAGGCGAACATTTTGGTCTATTTTGCGACCCACTAACACAAAAGGAAGGCGAGAAAATTTTTAAATATGGTTTGAATGGTAAATGTCAAAAAGTTACCAATTTTTTTTCAGAAGCACCACCGCCTTCAACCAAAGAAAACCCTGGCCCCTCCGCCACGCCACAACAACCCTCCAGCAGCTCGTCGGGCAGAGCAAAAGCTTCAGACTATTTTTAAAAAGATTGTATGTTCATGTCTCCCCCATCAATTACTTGTGATCATTTGTTCGGGCACCGGGTCATCTCATTTTTGTTGCTATAAATCTTCAGGCGTCGTTGGCAAAAAGTTCACATTTATTTGTCGATTCTGCCGATCAGTCTTTCGACCTTCACGTCCATATTGTCGATTGGCAGCGGCGGAAGGGTGTCGCTGACCAGGGCATCGACAACGCCACATGCAAATGCGTCGCCGACAATGTTGGTGATGCATCGGAGACGACCCCTGAGAGTTTGAGCTCGTCTTTAGGCTTTTGAGTTGGGAGGAGGGGGTTTTCAAGCTTTTCTAACAGATATAGATGAAGTGTTTCTGAGCTGTTTTTGATATTCTTCCTAAACACGAAACCAACAGATTTTTAATGAAAAGAAATAGAAAAATATACATTTTTCTATTAATTTTTAATAGAAAGCTACTTTTTCTACAGTTTTTACTTGTTCGAACGTATTTTATTTGTTTACATATTTTTTCAGGATAAAAATTCTAGTTTTCTTCCCCAATTTCCAGTTTTTAAAAAATTCTAGAAATTCTCTAAATCATTTTTAGCAAAAAATACGCAGAAACGACTCGCTAGTACGTTTCTAGATACAGCGGAATTTATAAAAAGAAATCCACCCCCCTCCGATATTGCACAAGCACCGGTCTTGCTTAGATTTTTCAGCTGCTTCAACTTACATTAGCCAATCGACAGCCATCACGAGGCCCACGTCAGAAGCGGGCAAACCGAGTGAGGTGACGACCAGGATAAGCGTGACGAGGCCACCGGAAGGAACAGCGGCAGCCCCGATGGAGGCCAGCGTTGCGGTGATTCTGAATTTTTATATTGAATTATTAGGCGCGCATATAATCGTATTTTTTTTATAATACTTACGCGACGGTCACCACTTCCCCAAGTCCCATCTCCAGCCCGTTAATTTGAGCGATAAATATGGCGGCGACGGCTTCGTAGAGGGCAGTGCCGTCCTGAAATTTGCGGTAGGATTACGTGCGTATTAGACGCTTAATATTATAAGATTTTACGTGCTTATGCTTATGAAATATCGCGAACTTTACCATATTAATATTCGTCCCGACGGGCAGCACAAATTTCGTAACTCTTGGGTCGACGCCGAGCCGATCAAGGCAGCCGAACGTGCACGGCATCGTGGCCGCACTAGAAAAAGTGAGATTTAACGCGTTTTAAGAGGTCTTTAAATTTATTAGATATCGATCGGCTCTTCTACCTGCTTCCGGTCCCAAGCCCGGTGATCAGCGCCTGACCTAGACCCCTGAGAAATCGATATGGGTTCTTCCGCGATACCACGTAGTAGATCAGCGGTAACGTGACAAGCACTTGGATTAGAAGCCCTATATCGGCCTTTATTTTTATTAGTTAACAATTTTTACCCGCCAATACGGTTAGAATGAAGACAGATAGCGTGAGGACGGTGCTGACCAAGTCGGCGACTTCAAGGAGTTTAGAGCAGATGATGGACGCGATCCCGAGCGGGCCGAACCTCAAAAAAAAACGCCAGGAAAATTTTTATTAGCTTTTTTTAGTTTTTCCGTTGTAATGTCTAAAATTTAGAATTACCACATGATGGCGGTGACCATTTTGTGGATGACCAAGTCGAGTGCGATGAAGAGGTCGCTAAGGCACTTTTTAAAGTATTTTTTGGGTTTTAGAACCTCAACGGCTTGGCCGGCTCGCCGACGATGGAGATGCACACGCCGAAGGCGATGCAAAAGATGATGACGCCTGAAAAGGTTCAGCGATTCCGAAAGACCCTTTCTATCGCGTTACTACGCAACCTTGCACCTTTAAAAAAATTCATATCCCCCGATAATGCTAAAGAACCAGAAATTTGCCTACCCAAAATATTCATGCCGTCAATGTAGCGCACACGCAGGATATTTTCCGTTACATTCCGCCCGCTGGGTAAAAACTAAAATATAAATTTTAGACACCAAAAATTTTTACAAACCTGGGTCCTGGTCTCGATTTTCGCCTGCTTTTGGGCAAACGTCGCTTGGACAATGTTTTCTGGGAACATATTACTGGAAGGCCAGTTTTTTTTTTATAAAAATAAGCTATTTTTACCGTAATAAATCCAGTAATTTTTCCACAGTAGGCGTCGGGGGCTCGTTGCGTTTTAGGATGCGCTGGACGGCATTTTGTTTGACTTCCGGGTTGCCTGGGTGGATAAGCAAGACAAGGATAATGCCAAGCTGCAAAATTTAGGTTCTTTTGCAGTATCGGGGGCATATTTTGTGCACAGGATTCAATTTTTCGAGCCGAAAAACTACAAATTTATAGAAAAACACCGAAAATATTAACTTTCATCGAAAATGCCCGATTTTCGACCAAAAACGCCCTTTTTTAAGAATTTTGCTTAGTTTCCTAAATGGTTTTTCTAGTTTAAATATAGCTGGATGTTGTTAAAAGCACGGCCAAACTACCGACAATAACGTTATTAAAAAGATACAAAAAAAATCGATTTTTTTTGATAAAACTTCCATTTTCTAGACTTTTCTAAGGTGTTTTTCAACCTTAAATATAGCTAACTTATGCCCAAAAACTATTAAAATACTCACAATAACAGCGTGGGTTAACGACACTCCATAATAGGCAAAAGCTCGTGATCCTATTTTGCCGGAGCTCGACGCGTCGAGTTGGGAAATACCTAAATCGAGCTACGATTTGATTTCATTGAATTTTAATAGAAACTTAGGGCTTTTTAGCGTAAGTATAAGTAATAAAGCTTACCCGCTATCAAACTAGCAGCTATTAAGGGCAATATGATGCATTTCAACGTGTTTAGAAATAATTCCCCGGGAAAGCCGATGTACCGGATAGTGCTGGGCGAGGGGTCGGATAGTCTAAAAAATATATAAACTGATGATAATGTTTAGGCTTAGGCTTGGGTTGGGCTTAGGCTTAGGCTTAGGCTTGAGCTTAAGCCTATAACTTATTTAGTTACCGTACCTGAGCAGCAAGCCAAAAACAATTCCAACAAATACACCAACAATCGTCACGTAAAGCAATAGGTGTTGCTTTAATTTCCGCGCGATTCGGAGCTTTCCCATATAGATCTTTCTAAATGGGATTTTATTAGAGGGGGGAAGAGAGAAAGAGGAGACGAGAGAAAGAGAAGAGAGAGAGAGAGAGAGAGAGAGAGAGAGAGAGACTAGGATTTCTTAAACATTTAGATGCCAAATTTTAATAAGACAGCACAAAAATCGACCATCCCCTACACAATTTTTCTCTCAACGCTTCTCGGTAGAACAATGGAGTCATGACGAGAAGGTCAAATCGGGTTTCATGGTCACAAATACTCTTTAAACTCCAGGATTCAATTACTTTTCGAATAATTTATTTTTAAAATTCATCACATAAAAAGAGGCGGCTGGAACTGGTCCAAAACAACACGAGGGGCATCTATTTTTATGAGCCGCTGGAAATTCAGGGGTTCCCAGGTTCCAAAATTGGTTGCGGGTGCGTCATAGAGATGGGCATGGTTGAAATTATCGTGAGAGACTGGCTTTGCTTTGGCTTTGGCTTTGGGTATTAAAACCGAGTTAAAGTGAGTGACGAGAAAAATCGATGCCATTTTCCGGACAGGTCTGTTTCAGGTATGCCGTGTGGCTGTTCTGCCATCCGTTCAGAGGATGGCCCCGGAAAAGTGGCCGCGTAGGCTAATTTGCATGTCTTTATCTCTCTCTCTCTCTCTCTCTCTCTCTCTCTCTCGCTCTCTCTCTCTGTCCCTGATGTGTCAATGGGTTCAACTCTTTCAGTTCAAAAAATTTATTCGCATTTTACAGATAGGAGGAAAGAATTTGAAAATGGAAATTTGCATCAATTTTTACAATTTTTACAAGGAAAAAGATAAATTTGATTGGATTCAAGTTTATAGCTTAATCCCACCCTTTCTAATATTATCCATCAACTCCATTTGGACCCATATTTGCATTAGAAGTGATCTATGGTGTGAAATAGCGACCGTGATGTTGAGGGTGTTGACCCGGAATTGCTGTTAAGGTGGCTTTTTAGCAGTGTGACTGCACATCCGAAATGTAGGGGAAGCAGATACGGTAGAAGAGGTGGGAGAGGGTCTGAAAAATTGGGAGCATTTTTTTAGTAAAATTTATGCCTATTATAAAACATACAAAAGCGAAAAATCGGGATTTTTTCGGGTTTGATCGAATTTTCAGGTTAAATTCAGTTTTTTATTTAAATTTTTTAAATTTTCTAGGTCTTTTTGTGTAAGATTTTAATCATAAAAATCGCAAAAAAAATAATTAATTTGATATTTGTGAAAGTAATCTTTAAAGTTTTAGAGTCATAAATTCGAATTATTTTAATTAGTAGTTTGTGTTTTCTGCGGCCCACCTCGCCAATGACAATCGTCATGCACAGCCAGACGTTGAACGTCATGAAGATGAGCATCAGCGCGTAGGCGAGCACGACCTGTACGAATTGGTTGTAGTCTTAATTTACAAAGTATACAATTATCGAAATTGGACAAATAAATGGTTTGCGAAAAAAATAGGGGCCCGCGGGTTTTTTAAGGCGATAAAAATTACCTGAATGGCGTGGAGCGGCACGTCGAAGAGGGCGAATGCTGTGATTTTCGGGCTGAATCTACAAAACTACTTACAAAAATAGTCCCTATGTTACAAACGTTACCTAAAATTAAAAAACAGTAGCCGACATAAATCATAAATTAATCGTCTGGTAAATAACTTTAAAATTAAAAATTAAAAAGTCAAAAGTGCAAAATTTCAATAAGTTTTTCATTGAAACTCACCAAAAATCGTTTAAATGAAAATATAGCAAATTAAACCCGCACCTAAACCTCGACTCGGGCTCGACGAGCGCCACCTCGAGCGTGTTGCGCATGTTGCGATAGAGGCGGAAGAACTTGACCGACTCGTACAGCCAGCAGAAGAGGAATACGAGGAAGCAGCTCCAGAACATACCTAAAGGCAATAATTATGTCGTTTCGGGTATTGTAGATAGTTAAATTTCTATAAATTGGGTCTGAAAAGCCAAAATAATGGGTTAGTCAAATTTTGAGGGGGTTTCCGCCAAAACAGAGATCGTAGCGGGGTGCCCCATTAAAAATAGGAAGGTACAAAAAACTTGACAAATTGTGCCGGAAATTAAAGGGGAAATTAAAGCGAGGAAGAGAGAGAGAGAGAGAGAGAGAGAGAGAGAGAGAGACACAGAGACAGAGAACTAAAAAACTAACCCGTAGCGCTATTCGGCATCCACCAAGTGAAGAGGATCGTCTCCATATTTCCGAAATGGAACGCCATCGAGTGGCCCATATCGTGCTAAAAGAATGTATATTTTATCGTGATAAAAATTTCAATTAATAAATTATTAAATAAAAGTTATATTATGAACAAATTAATAAACTTTTAACACCTACCGTGGGCGCCGCCGCGGTGGCGTGGTTGTGGTGTGCGTGATTGTGGGCGCTGTGATCCATCTGCAAAAAAAAGATAATAAATATTTTAAAAGCTGTCTGAAAAATCGAAAATAAATCTCAGTTTGATCTTTAAAACCTATGTACCTCTAAACTAAATATCAGTACAAGTTGTAAAGGACCCCGGAATCGTGGTGTACAGAGGAGCGTAACGTACAAAAAGGGAATGGTACTAACGGGTAAGATGCTGATTCATTTCTGCCATTCTTCGAAAAGGGGCGAGCTATACACAAAGATCGTTGCAGGGCTGTGCAAATATTTTTGGTAGGGAACAGGTGGGTGAGTGAGTGGGAGGTCTCGAGGAGTGGTGAGGAAATTGGTTTTATGAGTGTGGCTTTGGCCTCGGATTTATTTTAAGCTTAGGCTTAGGTTTAGGGGTAGGCTGGGCTGGAGCAATGCAAGTAAAAACGATTAGCAAAAAAAGTAGCTTGAATGATACCAACTTATCTACCCGCCATAGCAGCCTCGATTCAAAAACGTAGCCTCAGGCAGTGCATGGCAGAATTATGGCCTGTATGATAGAGGAGAGAGGGAGAGAAACCACGGAGAGAGAGAGAGAGAGAGAGAGAGAGAGAGAGAGAGAAGAGAGATAGATAGCGAGCGCGTCCAAAAATAGATCTATAAAAACACATTTAATTTCGTGATCAAAGCCTAAATTCGCCGGATTTAATCAAGCAAGGCAATACAAATCGATATGACACCCCCCGGAGGCGGGATGTTGATATTTCAATTCTTTTATTTGGTCATCTGGAGGCTAGCGAGCCTCGTGCACACCGCACACGAACCGTAAACAAAACGAGCGAATCGCCGCCCTCAAGGCCTCATTTCTGAAAGCTGTTGTAAAAAGCTAAAGTATCGGTCAGGATTGCCGGAAGATGGGGCCACACGAAATTTGTGGCCAGTGAAAGGGTAAGAGGGCTTCAAAACACTTCGGAACTGGACTTTGAGGCCCCCCAAAAGCGCTAAAGGAAGTGAAAACCTCGGAAAAAGCATTTTCCCCAGAATCACGAGTTCAAAAAAAATGTACATCCCCGCTTCCGGAAGCCATAAAACGCTATAGAGGACTGCAGGGGGGAGCGTCCAATAAAAATACAGGCGGTAAATCGGGTTTCCCGGAACCTAACAGTCAGCAGCGCATGACCCTGAATGGCCTCGCCGGGCATCGGCATGATCTATTGTGGGTTTTGAACGCTACCGATATCGGGGAAACAATTACTCAAATAGTGGAGAGCTTAAAAATATAGAGAAAGAGAGAAATAAAGATCAGTACTAAAGGCGCAATAATAAAGAATCCACTAAAGAATGTAGAAAAATAGGAGAGACCTAAAAAAACAAATTGGCGGGAAAAAAAAAGGAATTCTAAAAAGGTAAGGTAAAAAAGGGCTAAGTAACTATCAAATATAAAAGATTATAGAAACATGATTTTAAAGACCAGGAAGGTATTTCTTTAATCACACAAAAGAAAAAGATTAGCTTCACCTGCAAGCGTTTTCGTTGTTTTTCAAAAAGTATATGGCTTTTTTTACTAGTAAAAGAAAAGAACGCTGAAAAAATAAGGCGTAAACACTGCAAAATGAATGAATGCAGTTGCTAACATTACTAAAATAGGCAAAGGTTTTTCTTTCCGCCTTTTCAGTCCGTTTTGGCCCCCTAGGTGGGCCTTGCAAAAATTTTTTCGGGGGTTTTTTACCCCGGGACGATGGCCCCAGTACCTTTCTAATGTGGAGAATCCCTGAGAAGACCGAAAGCACACCAGACGCACGACAAAGTCGACCGAACAGAGCACCCAGACCAACTAGAGCCACAAGAGATCGGCCAGCCCTAAAGCTGTTGCCGAGAGGGGAAAGGGGCTGGCAGATACATCCTAGGTGTGGGCCAGCCGGGGGGCGAGTCGGCGATTGGGATCGAGCGCCCAGGGACAGCACAGATTTTCGTGATTTCGGCGTGGTGCTGGTATTTTTGTTATTTTTTTTGTCAAATATGGTAGGATTAGATTATTAATCAATTAATAATATGCAACTTTTACACTAATAATTGTCGATAGAAAAGCGGTGCCCCAACTCCTGTATCTCCGCTCCCAATTGGGCTACAGGGCTGTAAAGTATACCAAAATGTTCGTCTTGGTCTGTAGAGTACGAATACCTAACAATTGAGTCGAAAAATCAAGAACGATACAAAAAATTAAGGTAGAAAGGGCGTAGTCTCGGTTTCGGTCGAGCGCTACATTAGAATTTAGACCTTTGCACGCAAGAAAAGGCGATAAAACCAAGAAAAATTAAAATGACGATCACCCGAAGATTCTTTTTAGTATACAAGAAAGTAGGGTATGATATGATAGAAACTGCGGGAGGGAAAGGGGGCAGGCACCATTCGTTTCTTGGCGCCCATGCGGTGTCGACGATGCGGACCGGTCCGCCATGAGGATGGAGCTGGGGTAGTGAGAGAGAGAGAGAGAGAGAGAGAGAATGGCAAGTGAAAAAGAGAGGCACAAGCCTTGGCATCCGCCGGCCCGTTCTGCCCGCGGGCACACACACTAGCCCGTCCCGCTCACAACACTCGCCGGCGCCGCAGAAAAACTCTCGCAGGTCAAACACTCGGAAACTGCAGGGTAGTTCCTCAGCGAAATTTTTATCTATATAATTTTATAATTTTTTTAAAGAACGCGAAGCTTTCCGGTGCTGGAATAGGCGATCTTCCAGGTGATCTCGGCGACAAGCGACCCAAGCGAATCATAGATCGATTTTTTACCAGCCTCCTGAACAAAAGCCCTCACACCCGAACGTAATTAGCGAAAAACCGGTCGCGCTCGAACTGTCAGCAACCCTTTCGCCTTTTCTCCTGTCATTTTTAATGGTTTACCGGGTGAAACCGCGCGAAGGTGGAACAATTTTTGACACTGAGCTTTGTAAGGAATGCAGAAACTTAACTCAACCCAGGGCCTCCAATTGGCTCTTCCTCGACGGAAATTTGAAAATTCGAAAATCCGAGACGAATCTCAGATCTGGAAATCGATTGCCATGAGGCAGACCGGGCGCACATCTATGCGCATCCGAAATTCCCACGAGCGTAAAACTTGAGTGGCGCTTCGTTGAAGTTGAAGTCAACCGGGAAAACTCGGCAACAAAGATGCTTGCACAACCAAATACATAATGATGATACATAATTTTCCAAAATGCACGGATAAAAAATTGGTACGAGACGCGCCTATGGACGCTCAACTGTCCACGAACGGCGTAATGTGTTTTTCTTTTGTTTTTTTTTGTTTCGTTTAAGTTTGTACGTTTACGAATCGTAAAAAACAGTTTAGAAACACTTTCGCTAATAATATTTGAAAAATTGGTTCTTAAAGAAATGTTGCCCTCCCCCTGATAATTTTAATGTCCCGATTTTCGCTCCTTAATCCGAATCGTGTCCTAAAAGGAGGTGAAGTTTCTTCCTGCTGCGTGCCTGGGTGCAATCTCTGGCTAGAGTGGTGGTGTATCCTAAAACGCCCTGCCATC
This sequence comes from Mesorhabditis sp. LJ9110, assembly GCA_038088335.1. Taxonomy (NCBI): domain Eukaryota; kingdom Metazoa; phylum Nematoda; class Chromadorea; order Rhabditida; family Rhabditidae; genus Mesorhabditis; species Mesorhabditis sp. LJ9110. The sequence goes on along the minus strand of JBBGBA010000044.1, from coordinate 302,545 downwards.
ATTTGTCAAAAGTACGCTCTACACCCCACATCAACCATCGTGTCGACGCGGAACGTGTCGTCGCCGAGCCCCTCTTTCCGTGGGTGGGCCCCCCTATAAGGCTGCAGAAAAAAGAAGAAGACATCTCATATTCACATGCATATTCAATCTGCCCCTCATCTCCGGGGAGTACCCCCCCCGCTATTTTGGCTCATAGGCTATACGCAGAAATGGACAAACAGACGATAGACAGACAGGCGAAGCTTAGGCTTAGGCTTAGGCTTAGGTTTGGGATTAGGCTTGGCTTAGGGTTAGGCTTGGTCTTAGGCTTGGGCTTACGCTTAGCCCGAGGTTTAGACTTAGGCCTCTCCTTAGTAATAATACAGGGTGTCCCAAACCCCCTCGGCATTTGGCCGTCTTCCATCCGATCAGGACCAAATTTTTACCGGTGATGGGGACCCATAAAAACTATGTGCAGCCGAATTTTCTAAGCAAAATATTGTAAGACAAAAAAGTCATATTGAAATTAAGGTTTATTTTGCCGATTTCACTAGGATTTTGATGGATTAGGGTCTCGAAATGGTTAGCAAAAATGAATGGGCACTTTTTTCCACCCGGAGGAATTTTTTTGATTTACGAACATTACGTCAAAATCGGGACTTTTCATCAATTTTTCTTATCAAAACGAACAGAAACGGACCCGAAAATGACCATTTTTGGGAAAATTACTCAAAATCGGCATGCTAATTGCGAAAACATAGCCAAAAATCGGTACTAGCGCTTCCCAAAAAGCAGTTTTTTAGCGATAACTTTTTTGTTTTATCATATTTTGCTTAGAAAATTCGGCTGCACATAGTTTTTCTGGGGCCCTTCGCTGGTAAAAATTTGGTCCTCATGGGATAGAAGACGGCCAGATGCCGAGGGAGGGTTTTTTTTGGGACACCCTGTATATAGAGAAACTTTACTATTCCGAAACGCAATTTCCGTTCTTTTTGTAATTCCTATTAAAATACTGACTATTACTGACTCTCAAAATATACAAATATTCAAAATATTCACCCCCGCCCCCGATAATGCCACAGCACCAGAAAACTCTAAGAAATTCATGCAGATTTTTATCGTTTTTTTTTATCTCAAATATTTTCCAGTCATTCTAAAGCCATTTTCCCGACATCTAATCCAGCCTTCCCCCTTATTTATTCAATCTTCACTTCCAGTTTTAATTTTCAACGCGTATATCTCATTTTTTCAAATTTTTGCCCCGAGATCAATCTTAAAAAAAATTCCGGCCCGATCCTAGCTACACGCCCACCTCATTATATGGAGCAGCAAGCTCATCGCGCATCCCCCCTTTGAAAATGTCTATTTTAGGTGGGGTGTGTGGTCCCGGGGCGGCGGGGGCCATCATTCGTCCGGCTTCACGTCCATTCCCCTCTAATGGGTATTTTGCGCGCCTGAATAACATAAATATTCCAATTTTTTTGCCTAGGGAGGCTGTGGCGTCCATTCGGATCGAGGGGTAGGCTATTTTTTTATGGTGTAGTTCGGCTTAGGATTAGCTCCGGCTTTGCTTAGGCTTAGGCTTAGGCTTAGGCTTAGGCTTACGCTTAGGCTTAAGCTTAGGCCGAGGTTGAGGCTGAGGCTTAGGGTTTGGCTTTGGTTATAACTCTGGGATACGTCAAGTTTCCGGCGACGTCGGAAGCGATATCAATCAAACATTAATGATTCATCGGGATGGGAATGAGAGGAAGTAGACATTCCTACTTTATTTCATGTTTTTCGTATAGTAAATAGTGCATATTCTGTTAATAAAAATGTATTTATACTAATCGTAAGCTAAGCCAAAGCCTGCCTTTTGTATCGAACCATGAAAACCGGAATTTGTAGTAGGGGTTGAAAACAAGCCCTCGTTCTCCGGTAAACAAAAGCGTACAGGCTACAAAATCATGGGATTCCCAGGAGAATAATTTCGCTTTCAAAACAAGCTCTGTTTGGATGTCGAAATCGTAATTTTTCTTCTCGAAAATTAGACTTTATAGTTGGCTGAAAAAATGTGCATCTTTCCAATATTTAATGTATTTTTATACTGGTTGCTTGTGCAGTTTTTAGTTTCAGGAATAGCCAAGAAATTTTAGAAACACTTCCTTAATTTGCAAAAGAAAATCGGATCCTAAGGAAACAAGTTTGTGCCCCCCCCCCGATAATGCAAAAGTACCTGGATTTCGGGTGTTCCTCCCACTATCTTTTAAAAGCATCATTTTCACGCATCATTTTGCCATGGCTTCTTAACGCGAATTTCCGGTTTAGACAAAAATTCGAAAATTCTGAAAAATCTCGCGAAACCCCAAATTTCCGGCGCGGCGCAAAACTTTACAGAAACCCCCCAAAGTTTCCGAGAATCCAATCCGGGAGTTGTAGTCAGGGGCTGAGAGGTGGGAGAAGCCTCTCAAAAAAACCCCGCTAATCCCCCTGGATATATTTTGTGGATCGGGTGAGTATAATGGGAGGGCGCGTGACCGGATATTTGGAGTCGCGGGCACCCGGCGCTGGTTTTTGGGGTCGGCCTCTGGCTGCCAAACAACGGCCCGCCTCGTGAAGCTGCTCAGTCTCCACGGGTGACCGCTTTCTTTTTGGAAGGGGCTCCAAGATGTGGAATAGACTGGTTACAGTTAGAAGTTAGAAAAGTTTTCGGATTGGAAGTTCATGAAGCGACTCCATAACCTGAAACTTGGCCGAATTTCGCGTGCTCGTTTTCGTTTTGGTTCTCGTTCTCGTTCTCGTCCATTCTAGTTCTCTCCCTTTCTCTCGCTCTCTCTCGCTCTCTCTCTGGCTCTCTCGCTCTCTCGTTCTCCCTCTCTCCATCTCGCTCTATCCATATCTTCTCTCCCTCGCTCGCTCTCCCCCTCTCTCACTCAATCTCTCTCTCTCTCTCTCTCTCTCTCTCTCTCTCTCTCTCTCTCTCTCTCGCTCTCTCTCCTTTCCCTTCAGCGATACAACCTTTCCCCACCCTCGCTCCCCCCTCGATACGCAACGCATCCGCGACGTTTCTAGTCGGCCATTCCTCAAGGAAATCTCTCACCTGCCTCAAACCCAGCGTCGGCGATACGCCACGCATCAAGGTTGGTGGCGCGTCGCTTGTCGTGGTTGCCCCCAAATCCATAGGGAATCGATAGTCAGCCAAATTCCCCGTCCCTTTAATCACCCCAGGTTTTTGATGCTCATAATCCCCTAATCCCATCCAATTTCTCATTGCTGCGCTCAAATATTTGTTGGTGGAGTTGCGATGCGGAGAGATCTGGGATTCCAATTAGTGTAGAGAGGAGGGGCTCGCGGTTGGCCACCCATCATCCATTATTTCCCCCCAGCACACCGCCATACATTGGTCCCGTATAGAGGAATAGCGCGGAATTCCTGGAGTTGAGGCTCACCCCTCCTTTCATTGATCTTTTCCAAGAGCTTTTGAGGCATGATGTTGCGAGGTTTCTGCGGGGTACGGTAGTGTGGCCGGCTGGCTCTCTCTCTCTCTCTCTCTCTATCTCGCTCTCTATGTCACTCTGATTGTCTCTCACGTGCATCATATATCGTGCTCTCGCTCAAATACTCTGCCGCTCTATCATCTCTCGCTCCCTGGCTACCTTTCGCTCCCTAGTTCTCTCTCGCACGCTAGTTGCCTCTCGCTCTCTAGCTAGTTTTAAATCACACGCCATTGGCCGCTATCTAACTCTCGCCCTCCAATTGTCTCTGGCCCCTTAGTTCGGATGGCTCTCTACTTGTCCTCTCCCTCTCGCTCTCCCTCTCCCCCCTCTCTCTCTCCATCTCTCTCCACTCAAGCTCCACAGTTCAAAAATCAAAAATCCCCAGATCCAGATTTTGCCCATTTTTCACGGGTTTAATCTAGTGGCTCTCGCGTTTTCCCACGTCTGCCCTGCAAAAATAACGATATTCATGGGTCCTGGGTGGCCACCGGGGGGACCAGCAGATGAAATGTGATGCCGACGGGTGATGTATCTATCGGGTTTAGGTGTGTGTGGGTGTGTGTTTGTCGGTCTGTAAGTCTGTCTGTCCACCGGTCTGCCTGTCTATTTTGGTTGGGCCAATCAGCTAGGCTCGGTTTATCTCTGTTTAAGGTTGTGTGTTTTTTCTGTTCAAAATTGCGCGAGAGAAGAGAGAGAGAGACCGCGCGCGAGAGAGACGACGATTGGTTTATTTTGACCGTTGATCCAAATCGCTGGCTTTCTGGTTATTCGGGATTTGTAACTCTCTCACTCTCTCTCACCCTTTCTCTCTCTCTCTCTCTCTCTCTCTCCTCTCTCGCTCTCTCACCCTTTCTCTTTTCTCCCCCTCTCTCTCCATCTCTCTCTTTCTCTCTCGCTCTCTCTCTCTCTCTCTCTCTCTCTCTCTCTCTCTCGCTTTGTGGGTAATTTCCTCTCCCCTTTCTCTTTTCCCGCTTGGCCGCTCCTCCCCGACTAACCATCAGCCATTCCCTCCCCCCTAGGGTGTTCCGGTTTCCTGATGGGCCCCGGGGCCCATTTTCAGCCTAGCTACCCGCTTGGCGTTGCCCTTTTTCAAAAACTGGATAATTCCACGCAGTGTCTGAAATTGCCAGGTCTTTTTTGCTAAATTTAGATTTTCTGGGTGTGGTATAGCGCTTTTGGCTCACGCGTATTTTCGGCGTAGGCTTAAGGACGAGCTTAGGCTTTACTTAAGCTTAGGCTTCTGCGTGGGATTCGGCTTGGGCTTCGGCATGGCTTAGGCTGTCCGAGGATTCAAGGAGCGCATCAAGAATTCGGCAATCGTTGCATTCGTCTGATTGGCCCCTTTTTCTCAGCTATTGTTAAAATTCGAGGTTTTTGAATCGCGTAATTAGCGGTTTTATGGAATTATTTTACGCATGACAAGAGAGTAAGACGTAGAGTGGGAGAGAGAGAAGAGAAGAAGAGAGAAGAACGTGAAGGCCAGGGAGAAACCTTTTACGCAGCAAATTTAAATTTTGTATGTTCTTCCTCTATCCTTCCCTGCGAGTCCCTTTAAAGGGATATGTTTTTTTTTCTGGCGTTTGTTGTGGCCGGGGCGGGTTGGCCATTTGATTGACAAGGCCTATGGCCAGTCTATTTCCCCTCACCCCACGCAGCTTCCAACTAAATTGCTGCCATAACCGCTGGCACACACCCGCTTCCTTTCCCCTCGACAACTATGTACGATACGATAAAGGGCGTATTTTATGCCTAAAGTTATGCTTGCTTTGCTTTGCAGCGTTGCCTTGCTAGTCCCTTTAATCGCCGAAGGGGTACTAATTTCATGCCCCCAACGAATATCAGCGCCTATTTTTGGGGAGCCTGATTGTTTTGTAGCTGGGATCTCGAGGGGGCCCTCGGATTTTTTTGGTTGGGAAATTCGTGGGCACGAATTGGTTACGGTTTTCCCCCCGAAAGGTAGAGAGAAAGAAGAGAGCGAGAGCGAGCGCGGGAGAGACAGAGAGGGGGTACGAGAGGGAGAGAGCGTGATAGAGAAAGACCGTGAAGATCCCAGGTGTGAAATGGGTTGTTATGATCAACTAGGGCATCTGAGGCCCTAAGAAATTCTCAATATCCCATATATTCGAGGCCGGGATTAATCCTATCATCAAGAAGGTGGCAAAGATCTAATTAATCCGGGCAACTCATCTCTCTCTCACTTTCTCTCCCTTTCTCTCTCTCTCTCTCTCTCTCTCTCTCTCTCTCTTTCTCTCTTAATCTCGCACTTTCTCTGAAAACCTTTTTTGTCGAAAAAATCAATTTATGGCTTCTAGGTTCCTTTAAAGCTCGTTGCCGTCTCTGGGTGCCGATGGTATTCGCTGTTTCGCGAGATACGCAGCGCATGCAACCCGCTCTCTCGCTCGCTCTCCCTCTTTCTCTCTTATTCCCCCCTCTCTCTCACTCCCTCCCTCACGCTCTCTTTCTCCAGGTTTGCATAGCGTAATCGGTTCGCCCCTTGCAAATTTTAGATGAGGCATGATCTGAAGGAGCTGTCTGCGTCCCTTTAAAAACCCCACAACACCATTTTTTTAATTTCAAAAACGTGCGAGACCACGCGGTGTCTACTCCCCATGACCATAATTTCCGTTTCTATTCCCGGTGCCGAAAACTGGCTGTGATCACTCCAATTTCCGGTGCCCCTTTTAAATGAGTGGGGGGGGGGCGCAAAATAGGAAACACAACCCAAGGGGATTCCATAAAAAATAACGAATTTCCCGGTTTCTTGATGGGATTAGCAACTATTTGGGGAACGCCTGCGTCAATCGGAAATCTCCGGGGAAAACGGATTACGGTACTTTTCTCTTTGGGACGGGGGATTGGGGAGGCGAGAGAGTGAGAGAGAAGGAGAAAACGAGTGGACGATGACTTTTGTAGCGCATGATTTGGGCTTATTTTTACTTGAGGCCAGCCGTCTTTTGATGATTTGGGTGGGCGAGAGAGCGAGAGAGATAGAGAGCGCGAGAGAGCGAGATAGATAGAGAAAGCCAAAACTGAGCGGAATCTATTGCTCGGATTTGCCGACACCGCCAACCCGTAGATTGGCTGATTTTTGGTGATTTTCTGGGTTTGGGTGACAACGGATTTTGAGGCTAAATCCAGCACAATACCTCAGGTTCAGTATTCGGGATAATCTCAAAAAAAGATCAGGAAAAATTGGCAAATGGCCAAGGTCTAAAAAATGCGATTTTTACTTAGGCTTAGGCTTAGGCTTAGGCTGCGCTTGGGCTTAGGATTAGGCTTGACCCCCGAAGTTCTTAGCTTTTGACTTCTTGACGCGCTTTTCATCCTGAAATCCCATGCTTCCCAATTCCGCCCATCGTTTTTGTTAGTTTTCCACCCTCCCCCTCCGTTCGGTCGTGCCCAGAATTCGAAAGTGGGCGTGTCTTCTGCCTTCCGTTGCTCCTTGTGGGGCGTAAAAGTTTCTATTCTGGGCCCCTTTGTGGGCCCTAATCCGGGCCGGTGGGCCGCCTAATTGCCCATCCATGCCGCAGCGCGATGCTCCCTCTGCTCTTCGTCGCCAATAGGAATTGGCAAAATTTTGGCGAATATGGTTTAGATTGGGTTTCTCTCGCTCTCTTCCTCACTCTCTTCCTCACTCTCTCTGCCTCTCACTCTCACTCTCTCTCTCTCTCTTTCATTCTCTTTCTTCTCTCCAATTACCTAACTGCCTCTTCCTCGCCCTCTCGCGCTCTCTCCCTCACTCTCTCTCTCTCTTTTGGTCTCTCTCGCTCGCCCTCTAATAATATAAATATAATCCATTTTCAGCTATACATCCCCGCACTCGATGATGTCGAGTCAGCAGCCGCAGCCGAATATGGGGTACGGTAGGGTGTGATTAGGCGCAAAATGGAAATGTCAACCCCGAGACCAAAACACGGAGGGGCAGGGGTGTACTGTAGGAAATTAGGAGCGCCGGGGTGAGTTTTAGCAAATAGGATTGGTCTGAGGGGTCGGAGTGCGTTATCATCCGGGAGTAAGAGTAAAGATAGAATAGTTTGACTGAGAATCTGCACGATAAGCAAAATTTCTACATCAAAAATAATTCAAATCAGATTTAAATACAAGATTTTGGATACATTTTCTTTCGTTTCAGCCACCGCCACTCGCTGACGATCGAAACGAACCCGTTACACCTATTGCCGTCCAATGTCCGGCGCTTCTCCCAGGTAGCTTGATTTTTTATAGTATTTTGGGCACTGGGCAGGCTAGCAGACACTCTTTCGGATTGGAAAACGGACCCCGTAGGCTTTTCATGCTAAAAAAGCGATTTTCATGCTCAAAATTGAATTGAAGCAGAGGAAGGGCAGATAATTACAGCCCCTCAAGCTACCCCGAAAATGTCACCCTTTTTTGCGAAAATTGCCGGGTAACGTCAGAATTGGCGAGGCGCCAAGTGGGTTCTTAACGTTTGCAAGGTTTAGATTGAGACTTGTTCCGGCTTAGGCTGTGGCTCAGCTTTGCTTAGGCTTAAGAGGCTAAGGCTTAAAAGGCTTCGGCTTAGGCTACCAAATTCAAATTAATTTCATATATTTTGGTCATTTTTAGTGGAATAAAATCTTGATTAGCACCAAACCGATTTCGCTGTATAAAAACTATCTCCACTTAACTTAAGTTATAAACACCCCGTAAAGAAACACAAAAACCAGATTCTCATTGCAGGCCGACCAGTTCAAGCCAGGACACGTGAAGCAGGAGATTCTCGCCAAAATCGCGCAGACCAGCGGAATTCCGGTGAGCTGGATCCCCTCCCTCTCTCACTCTCACTCTCTCTCACTCTCACTCGCTCCCTCTCTTTCTCTCTCTCACTCGCTCCCTCTCACTCGCTCTCTCACTCGCTCTCTCTCTCTCTCTCTCTCTCTCTCTCTCTCTCTCTCTCTCTCTCTCTCTCCTTTATTAAACTTTTTCAGGAAAACCGCGACGACGAAAAGAAGGAGGATACTGACGATGCGAAATGAGCACAAATCCTTTTTCCATTTATTTATCCCGGTTTTCACCTATCATTTTTGATCTCTGATGCTGATCTCCTGAATATATTGAATTCCAAACTTTACAAATAACCTGTATCCACTGTTTTAGGCCTACAATAAACCATTTCACAAAGAAGGTTGAAAAGACGGGGTTGGGAGGGGGTTTAGGTTTAGGCTTAGGCTCAGGCTTTTTCAAGCAGAATTATACTACCAAACGCCTTTCAAAACCTTTGTAAAGAGTTTCCAAGCGTAGTCCCGCCCTAAACCTCGCATCTTTTCACGGCCATAGCGCCGGAAAGGGCCTCCAGACCCCACTTTGACCCACTGTGACTGTGGTCTAGTGGTTCCCACCCGCGCCTCCCACCCACAGCACCCCGGTTCGACCCCCCGCCGTGCCATCAAGAAGGATGTTCCACCGTACCCACCGGTGGCGCATGATATAACGTGGCCACAGTGACCGTAACCCCTGGTTTTCATTCGGCGCCTGAACGTCGGGCGTCGATAGGATCCTCGGGTACATTTTGGATTTACGTAAAACTTGTTTTTGGCTATGCGGCGCCAGCTGCTGGAAGAAGTTTAGAGTCTTATTAAATAGTTTTTTCTTAGTAAAAGTTATTTTTTATGAATTTTCGAATAATCGAATTTATTACGGCATTAAAATCAATTTCTACAGTATCGAAATAGGGTAAGTGAAATGTGTGTGTTGGGTCTGGGTGGGGGAAAATATCACAATGCACACGGTGTGGATGATATTACAATAGTGACTATGGCTTTTTTCAAGGGATTACGATAGGTGGTGCAATAAAAAAAATGCGATTTTAGGCTTTTTTGATGACTAGCAATGCTTAAGACTTGAATAGAGCCTTAAAAAGGGTAAAAAATACAGGTAAAGATTCTATTGTCTAAACCGCGCTTTCGGCTTCTTGGCGGCTCTCGAGTTTTGTCTTGATATTGGCGCAGATCATTCCTAGCGGATTCGAGGCCGCGTTTTCCATTTGGAGCACGTTGCACAGGATGGCGTACGCTGGAATGGGACGGAATTGCGGAATTTCGGAGTTTTTGAATGGTAGCTCCCTATGTAGCTCTCTCTCTCTCGCTCTCTCTCTCTCTCTCTCTCTCTCTCTCCTCTTGACTTACCTTGATTATTATACAATGCCTTGAGTCCGACTCCCGTCGCCGCTAGCGTTCCGATACACACCGCCGCTTTATACCTAAAAATCGGAATTTCCTCGCGTAATTGGATGGACTTTAAAGGAACTAGGAAGTGACCAATTTCTAGGGATAATGGTTCAACTTAACAATTTATTTTATTTTAGTTTTCAGACCTTTTATCAAAAGGTTAGAAAAAGAAAGTCAAGACAAAAAATCTGAAAATTGTTAAAATTTTGCGTACCGTATCCTCCTACAATAATCGGCATGGATCGTGTCGGTGACGGTGAGCATCTCCAGCAGCACAGGCACAGCCCCCTGCCCTACGAGACACTCCTCATAGTGACGGGCTGCCATCCGGGACATGATCGTCACCAACTAGAGAATTTTCTAAAGGGACCGTGAAACCTCGCGAACCTGTTCCTGCACAAAGATCGTGCTGCAATTCTGGCGATTGTAGGCCGAGATAAGGCGGGCGACGGCGTTGTACTTGTAGAAGAACTCGATCGCCGAGTTGTCCTGCAAAGGAGGAATTTTATGGCGAAATCGATTGGGATCGAGCTGAAAAAAATCTATTTTGTATGCAATATCTCGAAAATTACTGTAGCGATCGAGTTGAAATTTTCAGCTAATGCAGGTTTTAGGCCATTATATATCTCTACCAAAAATTATTTTTATATCGTAATCTGCTAGACTTTAATTAAAAAAAAACTAAAAAACAACGACAAAAAGCGATTTTTCCAAATATATCAAAAATTACTGTAACTGCTAGCCGTATTTTTTGCAAATACCCTAGGTTTCAGTTTTTTTGGCATATTTCTGCGCAAAAATGAGATTTAGATACCGTAACCGGTTTAATTTTGTGATTGAAAAACTGCGAAAACTCGTTCCGCAAAGCTATTTTTTACGATATCACGAAGACCACTGTAGCTGGATCTCAAATTCATGGAGGCTGCGCTTTGAAAGATGCTACAGCTTTTGGCGCTCCGCACGCACCTGTAATGACGTATTGGCCAGTGCAGCCGTGCAAAGAAGCAGCGACTCGGCCGTCTCGCACATGTCGATCACTTCTAAAAATTGAAAATTATCCAAAGGTCTAGCTTAGTTTTTCAGTAGTTTTTAAAGCTTTTGAAGCTAACATAAATGACTAAAAAATTTATCTTACCAAGTAATCTCACAACAATCGACTCAATATTCGCCAGCTGTACAAAGGAGTGTTGCGGATTTGTGAGTTGGGTGAGGACGCCGGACGCCTCGATTGAGCACGAGATGGAGGAGCCGTGGAGCTGTCCGAGGACTACTTCTAGGCCTCCGACCTAAAAAATACGCAATACAGCCGAAAAAAACTCTTTGGATCGATGGGTCTGGACAAGCTACGCGGAGCTCCAAATGGCACGTGTGAATCCAGGCCTAGTCCTATCTAGTCTCAGCTTAGGCTTGGACGTGGGCTTAGGCCTAGGCCTAGGCTTAGGCTTGGGCTTAGGCTTAGGCTTGGGTTTTGGCTTAGCTTTACCCTTAGGCTTAGTTATCAAAACGACCCACCGCCAACAGATGTAAACATCCCTTCGACACCCCGCACAGCACAGCTAGCGCCCGGAGCAGTAGCCGACAGGTTTCTTCTGGGGTCGAGGGCTGACGGAGTAGCTTCAGGATTGAGGATAAGCCGCTAGCCTAAAGCAGATGTTTTTGACTTGGCTTAGGCTTAGGCTGAGGAGCTAAGCCGGTTCTTAAGCTATTCTGCCTCACCTGAATCGTTTCCAGACACATGTCATCTCCAAACAAGACAAGATGGATGAGGTGTTCAAGGGCGATAGCCAATAGACGATCTTTATTTACGCATTCGCCGAGGTATCGGGCGATTATCTGGAATTTGGGCAGTTCAGTATAGCTTAGGCTTGGGCTAAGGCTTGGGCTTAACCTTACCTTGGCAAACAACGACAACACCAGCTCCACCATCCGCCGCAGCACGATCGTGAAGTAGTTGGTGATCAGGGGCGATTTCTGTTGGGGAAGGTGCTGCTCAATGGAGCAGGGCTCGGGCAGGGATTGTTGCAGATCAGCGAGTTGGAGCCGGACCACGTCAATGTCCTAAGAACAAGAGATTTTAAAAAAATACTTGTAAAACCCACATATTTTGGCAAAAAGGTCCCGCACGGGCTCGTCTCGACGATCTGGATGAAGACGGCGGCCTTGGCAAGGAGGTCTCTGAATTTATGGGTTAGGCTTGGGCGTATGCTTAGGTTGGGCAAGCTTAGACTTAAATCCCACCTTGCCGTCTGCGGAGTCTGTGCCGAGCTGAGCAAGCTGTAAATTGACGAAGCCGTCCTCAAGATGTGGTCCATCGTGCCTAAGGACTTTTTAAAGGAACCGGAAACCGCCACCCACTAGCCATCCTTGGATATCCAGGCAGACATGACTTCTGATATCCCCCGTACAGCTCGGAGTCGTCGGGCTGGAGGGGGATGACCTCTTCGTGTTGGGGGATGGTCTCCATCCGATGGAACGAGTGGGGGCCGCCCGAGCGGCGGTGTGGGAGGCTCCCGGCGTCTGGAAGGCGTCAGGCTTATGCTTACGCGTGGGCTTAGGTTTTGCCTACAGACTACGAAACGTACTGTACTCCCCGGAGCACTGCCCCGAGTCCACACTCTCCGTGCTCGTCGAATCCAACGACTTTGGCGAGGGCAGGGGCGGCAGGGAGCGATGATTGTTGTTGTTGTGGATCGTAGCCGATGGCGCCAATTTTTCGCTAGAATTCAGCGCTTGCAATTGTAATTATAGATACTGGAAAGCTGCGAAAAGTTTGCAGGAAGAAAGCCGGCTTACCAGTGGCTGATGGCCGCCTCGATGTCGTCGCCGTTGACGGCAATGGTGTGGCGGAGTTGGTGCTGGTTGGCACGCCGATAGCCGATCACTCTGCTGCCCGACCGCTCGACACGGATGCGGAGCTGAACAACGGGGTAGGGAAGTTTAGGCTTAGGCTTAGGCTTAGGCTTAGGCAGGCGATACCTGATCGTAAGGTGGAGGTGTGGGTGGAGCCGTGCTCCCCGTCGAGGTATCGATAATTGTCGAGACACGTCGACGATCACGGAAGCCAGGCGGCGTCCACTAAAAATAATTTTAATCAGCTGGGTTAGAAAAAGGAAAAGGGTAAAAAAATAATAAAATAAAAAGAATAGCATTTTCGAAAAGACAAAACCGAGGGCAAGTGCCAAATTTTCGGATCCTCCAAGGCGGTGGCCAGGGGGGCCTGCGCGCAATTAGTGGCCCCGGACATATGGTCCCAGGGCCCCAGTTTCCCACACAAACACTCACACGCTCACATCGACCGTCAAACGGATCCTATAAACACACAGAACAATATAGAAAAATCCGCGATGGCTCGGGCTTATGCTGGCGTATGCATAGGCCTAGGCTTGGGCTAAGGCTTAGGCTTACGCTTCGGCCTCAGCTTCGGTTTCGGGTTTAGACTTAGGCTTAGGCATAGGCTTAGGCTTAGGAGGCTTAGGCTTCAAGAACCACCCACCTGGGTCCCCTTGTCCTGACGAGCAATCGGTCGCCTCAGGCTTCGCGGCGAGTCGGCGGCCATCGTCGGAAAGTTAGGAATTGCTGAAAATTAGCATAAAAGTAGGGCGGTAGAATGTATAGTTTACAGCTTATCAACTTGCCTTAATGGTCCTGTATAACAAAAAGAATTTTCCTACAAAAAATAGAGAAAACGCGTGAAACAACGCCAACGGATTAGTGGACGGGCGCCGGCTGATTGATGGCCGCTTGGCCCACTTGACCTTCGACACCCAGCCTGGCTTATGGCACCCCGTTTTCTGGAGTACCGGGTAGTTTTTTAGGGGGAACCGGTTTTAGACCCTCAGTTTTAACTAGAGGTCTAGAAAACTAAAAAAAACCACTCGAAAACGCTATAATAAATTAAAGGGAAAGTGAAGCAACTAAGAATTTTCTAATTCATACACCTCTACCAGTTTCCCACGTTCGCACAACTCTGCCCTTCATGCCACGCTGCCTTTAAAATTGAAACCCACTCGACAACGCCTCGGATTCGCGCCTCTTTACGGCATGCTCCTCCTTGCACATCTCCACGAGATCCTGCGTGGAGAAGGAGGGGAAACTGCATGGGGTCGGGGTGGCGGCGGAGATTGCTCTGAAATTAGGATTTATCGACGGAGAAAGAACAGAAAAGGTAAGGATGAGCCTAAGCTGCCCAGGCCGACGCCAAAGCCAAGCCCTGCCAAGCCAAGCCACTTACGTATCAAAGCTTCCATTGGTCGCGGTGAGCCGGGCGATGCAGCGTTTTGGCTTCGGGGGCGGCTGGGCGACATTTTGGAGCGATTGGGAGAGATGTGGAGTGCTGAAAATAGGGTTTAAAGGGGTGGTGACAGCTCGATGTCGGTATTTTGAAAGTCGGGATTTTGGCTTGTCGGAATCTTGGCCTGTCGGCATTTCGTGTTGTCGGCATTACGTCGACCGGTCTTGAATGTCCCTATTTCGGGGTTTCGTGATCTTGGCTTTCGTGACTTGGTTGTCGAAGCTGTCGGGATTTTAGCTCTCGCAATTTCCGTTGTCGGTATTCTAGCTGTCGGTATTTCACTTTTCCCCCTCCCAGCAGCTATCGTAACCCACCGATACAGTCTCCCCTCATAAATCTGATCGTAGATCGGCTCGTCCATCGAATATTTTTGATTCAAAAATTTTCCAGGAGTCCGAAAATGAAAAAATCAATGCCAAAACAGCCAGCGGAAATCGGGGAATCGAATCGAATGATCACGGGTGGCGAATCTCGACCCGGGAATCATCCTCTTCCTCTTTCCTACCCCTTTTGCCTCTTTTTTTGTGCCCCCAGGTGCCAACTGTCCACCCGGGACCCATTCAACCCCTGCCACAAGATTAATTTGTATTTACCGGCTGATCGGCTAGCCAGGGGATAGGGGGTTTCTGTTAGGTTCCTATAAACTTTAGGGGTGGTATTTTATGCCTCAGGCAATTAGCAAAATAAATATAATTCAATTTCTGGAATTCCCTGGCTTCAAAGATAGCACTGGAAATCGAAATTATGCAAATGCAAGGCAGATTTCTCAGTTCGAAAAATTTTGAATGGATTTAATGAGATTTAGTACCGCTTGTAAAGTTTTCTAAGCACGTGTAGATGCAGAATTTTTTGAATTATGAAAACCATTTCAAAAGGAAAAATTGGCGTTGTAAATTTGGTGGTAGAAAACGTCTGGTAATTCGTCATTTTTTTACTTTTTTTTGGCATTTCTGGTAGCCAAAAACCGTATGTCGTGAATTTTCGCTCTTCAAATGTGTCACACCGAAATTAGCATCCAAAATACTCACTTTATCGCCACGCTAACGCGATGCTGACGTTTGGTGCGCGGGCTCGCGGGGGTGGCCGGCTAAAAAAAAACGAAAAAATAACAATTGTGTTTAAAAATAGTTAATGGTATAAAAATCGGAATTATCCAAATTACCTGCACATTGTCCTCGCTGTTTAACAAACTCTTCGCATAAAGTATCGAGGAGCATTCCTGTTCGACAGATAGCGAGAGTTGAGACAACCATTCCCTAAAAGATGCCCTAGTTACCGTAATCCTATTCGCACCTCGTCTCGCTCTTCGTTGTATCCAGATCTTCCTTCTTCTCGCTGTGGAGGCGTCCGATTTCGGAATCTGGAAAATTTGGTTCAGTGCGGTGAAGCTTCAGCTTAGGCTTAGGCTTAGGCTTAGGTTAGGCCTCGGTTAGGCTTAGATTAGGCTTAGGCTTAGGCTTGGGCTTAGACTTAGGCTTAGGGTAGGCCTAGGTTAGTCTTAGATTAGGCTTCGCCAAAAACTCGCTTACTATCGCCCTCGCAAAATTTAGTTTTGAACCGACCTGAAGCATTTTCAAACGAGTCCCAATATTTTGCCAACGCGGCATTCATCCGAACCATCGTTTTTCAGGGCTTTTTATCGCATTTTGAGGCTGAAAAAAAGAATGATGACTATGTAAAATACAGCGCGCAAGAAGTTTGAAAAATAGAAATGGAAAAAATAGCGTGAAAGCTCAGAAAATGGCTCACTACCGTGGGTATAACTGTACGTAATAGTGCGTAAAATATGTCAGCGTAGCTTTACGTAGAGTTCCGCCCTACCGTACCCAATGCAAAGCCCCTAACAAATTCCTTCCGGATGGCCAACCATCGGAAGAGATGGATGATTGGGCCGAGACCTCATTTCCCAGCTGAGGGGAGGGTTGACAAGCAAGAAACGAGAGAGAGAGAGAGAGAGAGATCGCCCAACAGTAGAAAAACGAGCACAACACAGAATAAGAAATGAGCACGACCTCGACCTTTAACACTTTTTGTCGGCTGGATGTCCGGCTCGAAATGAAACGTCAGCGGGATCGGAGCGGAATTTACGATCCCGTTCCCGGGGCGGTCGCATTTTGCGGCCAGAAAAATGGATGTCCCAGAGGTTGCTGGGGCATAAATTTTGGGGCCCCTGGAAACTAATTAACATGGGAATGGGAAAGTCCTAGGAACGGAAGGTGTTCCAAAAATCTTGGGTATTTTTAGGTGGGTTTAGCTGTTTTCGTAGCGAGAGAGAGAGAGAGAGAGAGAGAGAGAGGGGGGGCGAGAGAGAGACAGAGAGAGAGCCAGAAATCGAGAGGGGCGAGAGCTAGAGAGCGGAAAAGCGTAAGAATGCCAGAGAGCGACAGAGAGAGAGAGGCAGAGAGTGAGAGAAAGTTTTTATGCTCTTAAGGAACCAGTCATCTCGCCAGCAAAATCCAAAACTTCCGAAACCGGGGCCCGGAAAGCCTGCGGGCGGAAAAGCGAGGGGTGAAAGGGACCATAAATCAGCGGCCAATTAAGGGAGAAGATGGGATGTGGGAGGAGGAGGGGTGTGGATAGGATTGTGGCGTAGGGAGAAGGGAAAGAGACGGACACTCACTCTGATGGTATCAATAGCCACCAACCAGCAGAGAATCAGCATCACCCGCTGTCCTGGAGGCAATAAACGCCCTCGCACCTGCAGGGGGATAGTCAAATTATCGATTCCACGATTAGGCTTAGGCTTAGGCATAGGCATAGGCTTAGGCTTAGGCATAGGCTTAGGCTCAGGCTTAGGCTTAGGCTTGGGCTTCGGCTTAGACTTAGGCTTAGGCTTAGGCATAGCAGCAGGGGCAGAAAATGAAAAACAATTTAGCTTTACAGGAGCCCCTCAGATAACCCCTAAAAACCACGCAAAAATCATCTACAAAAATAGGCACGAACTTTCTGTTATTCATTTTGGCCCCAAAATGGGCCGTTTCTGGTCCCGGAACGAATACACACTCCCACCCATCCATTACCAAAAACAGGGCTCAACGCCGGAGGGGGGCGTGGAACTAATCCTTCCGGGAGCTATGGAAATTATAAACATGATGTTCCGCTTGGGAATATTTGCGTTTTTAACAAGATAGAGGAATGGAAAAGTTGATGCCAATATCTCGGTCTCACTCTCACTCTCTCACTCTCTCACTCTCTCGCGAAATTATGAGGCAGCGGGCATGCTGTGGAATTTACAAAATTAAGAGATGCGGAAGGGTAAAAATCGAACATATGGGCCATTCCGAGGGAATGATGGGGGCGAGACAGAGCGAGAGAGAGAGAGAGAGAGAGAGAGAGAGAGAGAGAGAGGGAGAGAGCAATCCGGGGCGACGAGCTAGCGACAATGAGGATCCTAGGGGGTCGATGGTTGCTGATCGGTGCAAGATGGATGAGGCCGAGATGGCCGCCCGACCACCACCCTTGTCCCAATCATTTAACATGCCCTGGGGGCATTTAAGGGGGATGCGGACAATGCGGGTCACATGCACTCAATTTGGTCTGTTTTAGGCAGCTATGGAATTGCAAATTCTGATCTTCATGACTCTCTGGGGCCGAAAAACTTTAGTAACTTTTCGATCTTACGTTTGTTGAGCCTGAATCTGATACCATTAATGCGCCTAGCCCTCACGTCTATCTCCAAAAAAATTTCATTCCCAAATAATTAAAATAAGAAAGCTAAAACAAAAATACCAACAGTTTCGGCTTTGCTGAATTCGCTAAATATTCCACAGCTTCCAAAAATCGCTGTTTTAAGCTTCGCAATACATTTTTAAGTAGTTCCGGAAATAGGAAGACAAAGAGAGGGAGAGAGAGAGAGAGAGAGAGAGAGAGAGAGAGAGAGAGAGAGAGAGAGAAAGAGATAGTGAAAGAGGCAAAGAGAACGAAAACCCCCAAGGCGTGAGACGCGGGATGGATAGTGCTGATTTCTGATGTTCCGCTCGAAAACATCTAAATTACGGATTTCCAGGACGGTCAATAGTAGCGAAACGTACCGACCGACTCTCGGATTCTTGTGAAAAAGGCCAGTGGGCCGTAGTGGCCCAGTGGGGGTGGGCCGATTGCCCACAGATCGTTCTCCCCTTGCCCTCACTACTTTGAGTGATTGATGGGAGTTTGCGCTTTTTAGGGGGACCGGATGACCAGGGATCAACGGGAAAACAACCTGTAATCAGGTGTGGGGTGTAGTTAGCGAGAGCAAGAGAGATAGATAGCGAGAGAGAGAGAGAGAGAGCGAGAGAGAGCCCGAACAAGACGATCCAACAGTTCAAAGCTTACCCAAAACCTTCCAATTCCTGCCAGTTGGCCGGAAACCAAGTGCGACTCGTCGAGTGGTCTGTAATATTTACTATGTCTCCTCCTCCACCCTAGCTATCCGCCTCCCTGAGGGTCAATTGGCGCTTTGTATTAGCATAAGGTGTGCGCGAAGGAGAGGACAGTTGTTCGAGCCCTCCCTTCCAAGACCCCGGAACCCCCTAAGCAGATTCGGTGACAGCCAGCAGCAACCCGATGGTATGCGACAAACATACATCGGGCCCTGGCGAGGTGTCTATAGGTTCAACGCGTACTTTTGGGGTCAGAGCGGCTTTTAAAGGGGCTGGGAAGTGAATGAATTTTCTAGGAAACATGAGAATGCGAGGCAGACAGAAAGAGAGCTAGAGAGAGGGGGAGAGAAAGGCAGAGAGCGAAAGATGCGTATACACAGATAGACAAAGAAAGCGATGCAAGGAGACAGAGCGAGAGCGGTAGAGAGAGATAGAGAAAGAGAGAGAGAGAGAGAGAGAGAGAGAGAGAGAGAGTGCGTCATATAGAAAACTATAATTAGACCGGCCAGCCCCCCGATTTGCATAATGAGAACACACAGCTTCTGTCCAGCCCTCAGAGGCTTGCTCGTGTGCGGGAATATTTGCGGATTTGGGCCCTCCGGTGGGGGAGATGGCGGATCGGAGCCCCCGAGGCGCAGCCCCCCAGGACCCAAATAGACAGGAGACGGTCCGGTGAGAAGCTGTCATCGAGACTAAGGGATATGGATACAGTCCAGGCAAGAAAGGACGGAGAAAAGTGCATACATTAGTTGATCGGTCTATTTCAAAGTAGTATCATCAGTTTTTGGCCCTAGATTATAGATTTGAGGCTGACCGGCTTCCAGATTTGCAAATAGCTGGAAAACTAAGATTTAAAGCTCCTTGCAAAATTAAAGTCGATAGAACGAGTAGCTTTTGAATTATGGACGAAATAGCCATTTTTAGCCATAGAAGACCTAAAGAGCTAAATCAGCTTTCTCTCAATTTATAAATGCAAAACAAAGCTTTAGTGTATTTTCAAACATTAAACAAAGTAAAAATCGCGCTAACTTTAACATATATAACAGTTTAGAGCACTGGGACTTCAATAAAGCCGATCCTCACCCGTGGCTGCCGAAACACGCGGCGCCTGGCCCACTAGCGGGGGTGGGGGTATAAAAGAGGACAGGCAATGCGGAACCAGTGAGATTTTGTTGCGCGATGAATTCTTGTGTTTGCAATCAAGAAGCCTTCGGGTTTGTGTAGATAACTGCATTTACTGAGCGTACTTTTTGATTTTCATTTGTAAAATTCGATAGATGCCTTAATGGAACTTTTTAATAACCTTGGCGTTGCCTCTTGCTTCAAAAAGAGGTTTTAACATCCATATACTTTTCTTTGAGACTAAAAACGTTAGATCGAACATTTTTACTTGATTTTATGTTTTTTTTAGCTTAATTTAACTTTTTTAAGAGCTCTTTGAGCCCTTTTAAAGACCTAAAAGACTTATAACCATAGTTTTTCAGTTTTAGTTCCCGAAAACGTTCTAAAAGTCTTATAGGATGCCACCAAAATATACAAAAGTCGCATGCCATCGTGGCAACGCAATGACGGCCGCCAGCGATAATTGGTTAGCCAGATGGCGGTGCTCAAGTGAGAAACTGGCTGATCGCCCATCCGAGCCATCGCCACGCCATCGCACAAAAGCAAAAGGTGACATCGAACCGGTCGGCGGTGGCCGTTGGCCGGCCCGCTTGAAACCGATCGCCCGCAAAAACGGGGGTCCATCAGTGGCCAAACCGGCTGCGCGCTAGTTGGCCCCGCTCAATTGCCAGCGCGAGGAGACTTTTTCGCAACAAGGCGAGTGGTTTTTTTGCTTGGAGAACGAAAAGTTCCGAAGGGCAGCCCTATTTTTTTTTGTTCTATAAGTCCAGGAATGCCTATTAGTGTCATAGCAAGAATTTGAATAGGCAGTTTAAAAAAATGTAGCTATATTTGAGAGGGAAAACTAGTTTTGAAAGCTTAAAAAATATTACATCAGAACACTGGAAATAACAAAGAATCGCGAAACCCAAAAAAAAACAGCGCGTGTGCCGAAAGATGTGCGGCATGAAGATGTTTGCCGGCCCGCCTCACAACCGGCCGATCAGAAATTAGCCGCCAAGTGGAGGCGTGAAGCCAAGACAAACATCCACGGGCCCAGGCGGCTGATGATGATGCCCGATGAAGATGCTGATGACGGAAAGTAGTGGCTTGGCCTATTTTAAAGTGCACGTAGAATGCTAAAATATATCCAACCTGTTTTAAACGCGTCTCATCGACATTCCTGCCAACGGCGAAAACGACAATTCCGCCACTATTAAAACGACGTTTCCGCCAATTTGGGCTCATAAATCTAAAACCTTCTAAACACTATATTTTCTCGGTGTTTTCCGTATTGATAAATTCAGTTAAGAAGACCAGTAGAGATTCAATTACGGTTCGAGACGGCTATTTGGGGGGATTCTTTCAGCTTTCCTCGGCCAAAGAAGTGTGTTCCCTGGAGATGCTCGTTCCACATTTACGGGTGCTAGAGCAACACGAACCTTTGGGTATACTTTGCACAGCTGTAGACAAGTAGGAAGCCGAGATAGGCTTACCAATCTTTCTTGCGGTGGAAGCACGAAAATATCGAATTTGGCGCAAAAAAGCACTATTTGCCAGCAATATATGCCTGATTTTGTGTGTGGATAAATGTTTGAGACAAGCTGCCCAAAGATCTACTAAAAGTTCACGGCTTTGGTTCAAAAAACCATAGTCATTTATTCAAAACCAATCACAGGAATTAATCACAGATGTAGGCGGGGATACGTCACAGATCATCACAATTATGCACAGATTTAAAAACGAAATTAATCACAGATGTAGGCGAGGATACGTCACAGATCATCACAATTATGCATAGACTTCAGGCAGAAATTAATCACAGATGTAGGCGAGGATACGTCACAGATCATCCACAATTATGCATAGACTTCAGGCAGAAATTAATCACAGTAATAATTATGGTCGTTAGGTGTTGACGATGTACTGGGCCTTCAGTTGCTGCAGGGCCGGCTCTTCCAGGAAGGCTGTGATGCTGTCGTACTTGAGAGCCTTGTCGAAGACCTTCTGCAACGCCTGCTTTCGCGACTTCGAGATGCCCTGAAAAAATAAATACTAATAGAAAAGGAAGATCAAACCTTTTTCTTTCCTTTGAGCATCTCCTTGCTTAGGTAGTGGACCCAGAGCAGGTTCGACTTCGGCTCGAAGCGCGCCCAGTCGCGCCTGTAAAAATTGAAAATGAAATCCGGAAAGCGTTTACTAACCCGTTTGCCTTGCGCATCAGGCGGTAGACATCGAACTGGTAGAGGCCCTTCCCGGTGAAGATGTCCGGATCCTGCTCGAGGTCGAAGTAGATCATGTTGCCGTCTAAATTCAAAGTTTAGTAAAAGTCGTGATCAAAAAATATATTTAAAAACCGACCGCTTTCCAGGCGCGCATTCGTGTAGTCGATGATGGTGACCCGGATGCCGTGGTTGTTGAGCGCGACGTCGGCCCCGTCCAGCCTGTACTCCATGCGCACGTTGGTCGTCTCCTGGACCAACACATTGCCAATGTGGAGGTCCCTTAACAAAAAAAATTTCTCAAGTGTAAAATGCTTTATTACCTGTGCTCGAACCTCAACTGCTTCTCGGCGGCAACGAGGGAGAGGCAGACCTGGAAGAGGATGGAGGCATAGTAGGCCTCCGTCTCCACTCGAAAGTGATCCAGGTCTGCGCCGCCGTTGCTTTGCACGATGAGGAGGTGGTGCAGCAACTAGAAAAAAATATTTAGTTCTAGGCCAGCGGGCGAGGGGAAGGAGCGGAAGGGTAGCTCGAAGTGCAGCCGCTTCCAACCTTGCGGCAAAGCCGCTGCCAGCGATGATAGAAAGAACGAAAAAGATTCACAAAAGCTTACGTCAACATGGGCGGGGTCAGGCCGGTCGTTCTCGGTGGTCTTCTTGGCGGCGTAGTTGTCCCACGCCTCGAGTAGTTGGATCGGCCATTGCCCTAAAGAAAATATTTACTGAAAAATTTGAGCACAAACCTCCCACAACCCGGGCGTCGACGGTGCGCACGAAATTGGGCGTACTGTTGCGCGGGTATGAGCCGGCGAGTCTTGACAACTCCTGGCAGAGGGTCAGCTAAAGAAAATTCTAAAAAACCAATCAGAAGAAAACTACCTCGACCTGCACGTCCCCGGCCAGTCGCGGTAGTTCGCCGTTGATGCGGAATTGTTGGGCTACTGGCAGGGGCTCGGAGAGGAATGGGATCACCTAAAGATCAGGATCTAAGAAAGAATCGATAATATAATAGAACGAGATTGGCAAGCAAATATGATACCTTGAAGGCTACCGCCTCGCCATTCCACTCCGCGGCGAAGACTTCGCCATAGGTCCCTTCGCCGAGCTTGACCACGGTGTCCCAACTGAACAAAAGTATGATCAAACGAAAAACATAAGGGTCTAGAATAGCCAGGTAAAAGAAAGAAGAAAAGCTTACTCGATCGGGATCGCATCAAATTCTTGCACGCCATCTTGGCCCGTCGCCTGGCAAAGGTGCTGAAGGGGAGTTTGGTGCGGGAGAGCCTGAAAAACTAGGACGTAGCACAATTGCTTCACGTTCAACAAGACGGCAAAAAAAACTGACCCGGGATTTGGGCCTGGTCGGTGTGGTCGGAGCTTCTAGGTCGAAACCATCGTCGAAAGATGCACCAAAGAGCTGACTTCGTTTCGGACATGGCGACATGACGTTTTCGTGTGGGATTGCCGACACATCCGCAGGGCCACCCTCATGGAAACTCGACCGGTCGCTGGCATGTAGGGTCGAACCCGAGAGCCCTCCGAAAGAGGCACCTTCTTGTTGGCGTATGGCTTCGCAAAGTTGATGCAGAGAAGTGTCCTGTTGCAGCGGCTAAATTGTAAGTACATAATTAAAAAACAACGAAAATTAGAATAGCGTTCGAAAAAACCTACACAAGATTTGGCCCTGATCGGTGTCGAAGTCCCGCTGGGGTTGAAACCTTCGTAGGCACGGGAATGAGCAGCTCCGAGACTTCGCTTCGCAGTGGGCAATAAGAGAGCCGTGGAAAGATCAGCCCAAGTCGGCTTTGCTTGACGACTCGCGCGACTGTTGCCGTTCAATGTAGATCCCGAGATTGGCCCTTCTTTTTGACTTGCGGCGCCGGAGAGTTGAGGCACAGAATCGTCTTGTGGTAGAGCCTAAAATGAAAGACTTATTTAAAAATGAAGAAAGTTGAAAAGTGGTTCTGAAAAACCAACGCTCGAACTAGCGCGGATCGGTGTAGAAGTAACGCCGGGCTTGAAACCTGCGTAAGCATAGGAGCGAGCGGATCCGAGACTTCTCTGCGAAGTGGGCAATAGAAGAGCTGCCGAGAGATCAGTCGAAGTCGGCTTTGCTTGACCACTGGAGCGGCTATTGGCGTTCAATGCAGATCCCGAGGTTGTCCCTTCTTTTTCGCTTGCGGCTCCAGAGAGTTGGGGCACAGAATCGTCGTGTGGCAGAGCCTAAAATAAAAGACCTAGTTTAAAAATGATG
The DNA here is from genome assembly GCA_038088335.1 of Mesorhabditis sp. LJ9110. NCBI lineage: Eukaryota > Metazoa > Nematoda > Chromadorea > Rhabditida > Rhabditidae > Mesorhabditis > Mesorhabditis sp. LJ9110. The sequence goes on along the minus strand of JBBGBA010000044.1, from coordinate 278,677 downwards.
AAAGTTGAAAAGTGGTTCTGAAAAACCAACACTCGAACTGGCGCGGAGCGGTGTAGAAGTAACGCCGGGCTTGAAACCTTCGTAAGCAGAGGAGCGAGCGGATCCCAGACTTTTCAGAGTAGGCGAGAGGATGTTGCCGCGTAGGATTGCCGAATTTTCACACCGGCTAGGTGAACAGAGAGTTGTAGAACGCAAAGGGCTATCGGCCGCACTAGCGTCCGACACGCCTCGTATTGGAGTGTCGGCGAGATGATGAGAGCGCGTATTTTTGATGTTCGAGCGTTCCGAGAAAGTCTTGGCAGTGTCCAACGTGATTTCACTTAGAGTGTAGGCGGCTTGTTGAGTGGGCGAAACGTCCATGGCCGAGAGTGTCGAAGACGTCTTCTTGGCAGCGTGCGAACCAAATGGACTTTGAGCGTCGACAATTTGTAGAGTGGACGAGCTTGTACCGGAAGCATCTGACTTCGCGCAAACACTCGGAACGGTATTGTTACATCGGCGAGGCAAGACTTCAGGGCCCTTCGTGCTACAACATGGCAAGGCACTGGCCGTATCATGGTGCCGAGCCGACGGGCGCTTGACCGGATGTCTAAATTCCAATGTGATATTAAAAAACAATGCCATACTTCAAAGATGTTGAATTCTGGACGACGCCGTTGATCGCGTAGATCAAACTGAAGTCTTCATCATCCGTGGATAAGTTCAGGGTGGGCGCCGGTTGCGTCGGTTCGGGCGATTCTTCTCTTGGTGGAGCACGACGTTGTATTTCTAGTTGCGAAACATCCGAGACAGCCGCCTAAACAAGGAATAATGTGAAGACTGGTAAGACGGAAGGGCACCATTAATAGAGCTAAAAATTTGGTTCAATTTGGAAGGGGCCATTTTAATGTAAACCTGAACTTCAGACGAAATCAAGAAATGGGGTAACCAAAAGTCTGAATAAAAAATCACCGGAGACAAATGCAAGCCGGATCCTTCCAACACGCTGGACAGGTTGAGCTTGTGGTACAGCGGGGTGTCCACAAACGAGGCGAACAGCTTGTCATCTTGGACCCGGACGATTCGGACGCCGGCCCCGCGCGGGTGCTTTCGGACGATGCGGGTTGTTGAGCCGCGCTTCTTCCTTGCCATCACAGAAATCCGAGCCTCGCGCAAACCTGAAATATCGAAATTACAAAAGTTTAGATGGAATGACTTGAAACGAAACGAAAGTTAACGCCCTTTCGCGCCCTTCCTGTATTTAACGGTCTACCGTATTTAACACACCCCAAAAACCTAGATATGCTAACAAGATAAAAACAGGGAGAGATAAGGGAGTCATTTACAGGAGAAAGCACTCTTTGCAGCTAGTTAAATACATAAGGGCGTTATTTCTAGGGGGCAGAAAGATATTAAAATAAATAAATACGACAGTTTAAACTTGAAAAAGAATTTTAATTTCTGGAAACGTGAACGATCCGCGGGCCGGTTTTTATCCCTCTGGGCCCGTGAACGATCCACGATCTCGCCTCGATAAATGACGAAAATCGATGGAAAATCTAATCGAACTCGCAACCGTAACGCCGACTACGCGCTATTCCACAGTACGGAAATCGTAATAAGGGGTGGCCGGAATGGGCTTTTCTGGAAAATGCAATTAAATTTCTTCCTTATCTTTTAAACTTTGCTTGTTTTACGTTTTCTATACGTTTTCTGTCTTGATTGGCTGTGGCGGAATTGTCGTTTTTGCTTTGCTCCGATAGCGCGGAACAACAGCAACGACACACTGTGCGCCACGGAGAATCGATTACGTCGCGGTATGCCCGGACCTGAATTTGTTGGAAGCTTAAAAGTCTAAATTAAACTTTATATAGTTACTGGAAAACTTTATGGCACCTTTCTAGGTGTTAAACTTCTCCTAAGTAAGGAAATAGTTTTCCTAGCTTTTCAATGCTTCTTTTCGATTTTTTTTCGGTAATAAGCTTCTGCTCGACGATTGTTCAGTTTTATATCGCTTTCCTCCCATTTCGGCGGGTTGGCGCAGCTGTTGAATGTGGTTTCGTAGTTTGCTCGATCAACTTTCACCCTTCCCCTGCCTGTATCGTTGATTACGAGGAACGTTCCCTGCCTTTCAAACCAAGAACTTATCTTTGCGACCACGTTTCTCGACCTATAGCAGCTTATTTCTCTTGTTTTCTTGCTCACATTACCGGAAACAGAATTCTGTATTTACAGGTTATGCTATCCCGGCGGATACTCGGCCAGGCAGCCCGATTATCGACGAGTCGTCGACTTGCTGCTGATTTTGAGGTATATTTTTTAGGTAGTGTTTATTTTGGCTAGTAAAATAAACAAAAAAAGCTTTTTATTAGATCTCCGAGCCGTCATCCCACGTTTTCCACGTCGAAATCAACCGCCCCGCGCAACGCAACACGTTTGCCATCGAGCAGTGGAGGTTTGTGCATGGAATTTTTGCATCAGATTGCTAGGGCGAACAAGTAGGTATTTGATCGTTTTTAGATTTAGAAATCGAATGACTGAAATTCTGTATCGTAAATTTTAGGGGGTTTTGCATAATTTTCTCATTTCAGAGAGCTCCGCAAAATCTTCACCGACCTCTCCGACAACCCGAAATGCCGGGCGATCGTCATTTCCGGGCGCGGGAAGAGCTTTTGCGCGGGCATCGACTTGAAGGAGGGCATCACGGTTTGTGCGTGAGCTGGATCTTTCTACATAAATTCTCAGCAGCTAATGGGAATCACGAACGACCCGGAGCTCGATACCTCGCGGAAGGCCAGAAAACTCGGGAAGTATATCGAGGACGCACAAGTATGTTTGAGACTTGTTTTCAATGAATTCTCTAGGAAAGCTTCACGTCGATCGAGTCTTGTACGAAGCCGGTAATCGTCGCTATTCACGCTCACTGCGTTGGCGCGGGGATTGACCTGGTTACGGCGTGCGACATTCGATATGCCTCTAACGATGCCGTGTTTTCGATCAAGGTAGATTTGCTTGATCGGCTTATCGTTACGGTGCCAAATCTCATAACGCTTTTCGGAGCAAGTTGATCTTTTTTCTATAAATAACGCAAGCGCAAAACCTACAAATTTTAATCAAAAAAAAAACCTTGTGGGTCGAAAATTTTATTTTTTACCGGAAATTGCTGACTGTCAGATCTTTTTTCTTAGTTTTTGTTACCAATCCCGTTACAGGAAAACTGTGCATTCGGTTACTAGGCCCACAGGAAAAAATTGCTGAGGAAATTCGCTGTTATGAAATTTCGGGAAGATGCCAAAGGTTTTATAGAATTTAGAATTATGGTAGTTAACATACTTTTTCGTTTGTTTTATGAATAAATATAAGTATTTCAGGAAGTTGACGTTGGGTTGGCCGCCGATGTGGGGACGTTGAATCGTATCCAGAAGGTTCGAAGTTCAACCTATTTTTCAACGACTTTTTAGCTCGTCGGCAACGATTCCTTGACGCGCGAGCTGGCCTACACGGCGCGCGATTTCACGGCCGACGAAGCCTTGAAATACGGGATGATTTCCGACATTTTACCCGATCAGCGGGCCGTCATCGAGAAAGCGTTGGCAACGGCGACGCGGATTGCCGAGAAAAGCCCAATTGCTGTGCAGGGTAAGCTATTGCTTAATTTGAAGAAATCCTTTTTAGGCACCAAAATAAACCTGAACTACGCGCGGAACCACACGATCCGGGATTCGCTCGAATTCGTCAGGGTCAGTGAGGAAATAAGGATTCGGTGTTTTTACTATGCGTCCAGACCAGCAAGGAGATAATGTTTTGAGAAAATGTAGTTATTTTGCGAAGGGGACTCCCTCGTTAGAAAATTTGAATCGGTCTATTTTCATAAAAGAAAGAAAGATTTTCTTTTTAGTGAAAATGTGCAACGTTTTTACGTAAATCTGGACTCTCACGAAAAACTTCTAAGGTCAAAGCTTGTTCCAGGTGTGGAACCAATCGCAGCTGCTCAGCGAGGATCTGATGACGGCCGGGATGGCGGCGATGCAGAAGCAAAAAGCGACCTTCAACGATGTTTAGCAGCCGATTTAAAGTATTAAACTTCCAGTGAGTAATTAATTCAGGTCTTTCTTTGTGAATATGCTTCTGTGCGTACGGAATAAATCGGGTGTAGTTTTTGGGGTGTATTTCTGAGAGTGAGACAATATTTTCAGGATAGTCTTTACTTCTGCTTGCATACATCGGAGTATTTCGTGAAAAATTGGGAACGACAAAAACACGCACACACAGATACGCGATGGGGACGCGCGCAGGAGAAGAAGAAGAATTAAATTCCCCCATATAGGACTAGTTGGCGGACCATTTCCAAAAAAAAATTCAAATTCAACGTAGGAAATTTCAAAAAAATGGGGAATAAACACGGTGCAATAAATAGGTACGGTGTGGGTGGCTTAAGAAATTGGAGATAAAAAGGACACGTTTAGCATATGGAAATTGGGGTCAAATAGATAGATAGATAGATGGATTGGGGGATCGAACATCCGCTTGAAAAAAATTCCGCGCCGATCCAAATAATGCACAGTGGTCGCGGATGGTTCGTTGTTTGGATGAGGGGTTAATGGGAGAGCACAATTTTTGATTCATGGGGGCGGGGCGAAATTTGGATATACCGGTAGCACAACGGACTGTACCCTTAGGTGTTGTTAGGTAGGGGGAAAGAAAATTGGAAATTTAAAAAATCAAAAAAGACCAGTATACAGCATTTTCTGGGGCGGGGGAATAGCGGGGAGGTTGTCGAGGTAGTTGTGGTGAGTGTGTACCTGTGGCCTATAGGATCTCAAGAGGAGGAGGAAGAAGGAAGGAACTAAATTCGAAAATAGTTAACGAGGGGATTACACACAGAGAGAGGAAGAAGTTTTTGCACATGGTGGTGGCGGCATCGGCTTGATGATTTTAATGGGCTATTCATCCGGGCAGACGACGCAGAGGAGGTAGCTCAACTGCAAAAGACGGGTAAATTATAGTTTGAATACACAGTCACGGCTAACCAGTTTTAAAGGGGCCGGAAAGGCATAAAATTTGATTTTTGAACTATAAATGCCTGTCGTGGACGCGAAAATCCAACGCCGGTAATGGCAAGTTTCGTTTATTTTGATTTGAATGCAAACAACATCTTAATGCCGTTTCCCCAAAACAAGCCTTTTCCGAAGCCCAAAAGCCCAAAAACGACATAAATTTCTCACCTTTCGCAGCTGAATCCGGTCAAAGTACTCCTTGCTGAGGCTCTTCAGGTAGTAGTCGGCAAACTCGGACGGCGGGAAGAACTGGGCCATGCACACGGAAGATTGCTCCTGAAAAACGGGGAGTTAAAGGAGCACGACAGTAGACATGATTCTCAATCTCTCAGGTTTGCACCCTTCGCGGCCAGACACCGGTTGTTTTCCGACGCCGCTCCCGGAAAGGTGGAGCTCATTATTCGCGCGGGGAAAGGTGAATAATTTTTGTTTTGACCGGGGGGAGGGGGGTAGGTGTGCAGATATCGCCGTCGTCGTGGGGGCATTGGCCCAATTTTGTACCCGGGGGCTGCAGCCGGACCCCGCCGGGGAGGCCCTAATTATTGTTCGCCCTCTCGTATTTTGGGCCCAGGCCATCCCTGTTGGCCGATATGTTTACGGGGTGTGGCTGGCGCTCACGATCTTGCTCTCTATCTTTCACTCTCACTTCGCCATTCTCTGGCCCCGAAGAGCCCTTGCACCACCGCCGCTTGTTTTTCAGAGGCCCCGGGTTGAACTTGTGCTCCCGGCCGGGAATCGACGGGATCTTTGGATGAGGAAGTGTCTGGACGTGTTGAAAGCCGCGAGGCTGGGCCATCTCCGAATAGCTACTGATTACGTTGTTTGTGTGTTTCGGAAGGGGAAGTACCCTTTAGCCCCTATCCATCAAGTTTTTACTTATTGCAAAAATTACTAAGATCAATTTTAAACTCGCAAAAACCAACCGTTTGCGGCACATTCGCCACGCCAGCCACAGCCTTGCTGCGCAGATACTCGACGAACTGGGCGGAGAAGGCCGACTGCTGACTGGCCAATTCGTCGAACGTCTCGCCGACGGGCAGGCAGAGCAGGACGGCCACGTCGGCTAGCTGCATCTTTCGGACGGTCTCTGGAAAGAAGATATTAATAACGGAAGATTTGAATTAGAAGCCTGCTCGAAAATCGTCGCTTTTCGAAATTTTTGTTTGAAAATTTTTGAACTTTTTGAAATTCAGAAACCCGAGATTTTCAAACAATTTTCGGAAATGGCTTTCGACAAGGTGAATTTTCGCAAAAGAGCTTTGGAAACTGTGATTTTCAAGAATATCTCTGTCACTCTCCTTTAAAACAATAAACCTAGGAAAAGCGCCCCTTTCATTGTCCCCAGAAAGAACAGCAGCTAGCTTCTCCTGATGCTCAACTCCCCCCACTCGTCTTTCTCCCCAGCCATCCCCCTGTGGTGCTCCAAAATAGGCCACTTGGCCGAGGCGTGCAGCGTACTGGTTCGTCGCCGAGTTCCCCCCTGCGCGTTGGGGGTTCGCTCGGCCTCCAGGGCGGCGAAAACATGCCTTATTCACCCCGCCAGCCCGCCAGCCAGCACTCCCCAAACAACAAGGAACCTTTTTCTGTGGGGGTGTGCTCTAGCAGGAGCGGAGTGCCGCTAGTCCCTGGGTGCATACGTCGAAAATATGGAATGTTTGGGCAGGGTAGAAGCTTTGTGAAGTTTGCAGAGCGGCTTGCAAGCTAGAAGGCGAGCTTGACCTGGTTAGCGGAAGCAGCAAAAGAATGCCGGCGATCTGGATCAAAAATACCGACAGACAAAATATAATAACTATTTAAAAGTACCGACAGATAAAACACCGACTGTCGAAATGTCGACACCCAAAAGCGCGGAACTTGAAAGTTATTGGAGTAAAATTTAGGCTGACGACTGTCGGCATTTTCGATGTTAAAATCGTCGTTTTCGACATTTTCGTTGTCGGCACTTTGGCCCTATCGTAATTAAAATTCAGAGATTCCGGCTCGATCTTCGCTAGGAATTGAACCCAATTGACTACTCCGTTTCCTAGGTAACCCAGCTACAGTATCCCCCAGTTCCTATCCTAATCCGCTGTTCCCCGAAAAAGGGTTTCCCCTGGGGGAGGCTGCGCCCGTAAAAAGAGAAGAAGCCCCCGGCCCGAGCGGGGGAAAAGCACAAGGAAAAACTCGTTCCGCCCGTGCACTGTAAATGCTGCTGCCCGCAGCGGTTACTATGCGCTCGCATACCGTCAAAGAAAGGGAGGGAGCGCGCCTAGGCGCGCCGCGGAGAGAATAGTTTTTGAGGACCGAAAAAGGGGAGACGAGCGTTTGGGGGGTGACCGATTGAACGCAAAAAAAAGTGAACGAAAATTTTAGTATAGCGAATTTCTCTTTTTAAAGGATACACAACAGGGAAATTCGATAGCGCAGTTCTCAACCCACCGTTCACGTGCACGTCGTCCATGCGCATCCGCTGGTTGATCCGGATGCACAGGTTCTGCATCTTGCGCCAGTCGCCGATCATCCTAAACATTAGACTTGGATCCCCATTAAAATAAATTTTACTAAAAAGTAAAATATTTTCCAATATTTAATAGTGAACCAATAACAGTTGAACCCAAACTACAAAACACACCTTCGAACGTAGTCGAGATCTCCGCGGAGTAGGTACATCTCCACCTCGGCCTCCGCCTGCTTCAGGATCACATTGCCGCGCCAGTCGCAGCTGAGCTTCTGAAAAATGAAAAGGTTAGAACCGATTTTAATTAATTTGCTTTTTCAATTTCCCGCCTTTTTAGAGTACTGTTGCCACCACAATTTCAAAAACGATTTTAAAATGCACCAGCTTCACACAGTTTTTAAACCCGAGACCGCATAAAGGTCTTTTTCCCAGAGGCTACCGTAGTCCTTTGTGTTTTTCAGTTGGAGCACCTTCCCCCGCCGGCGGGCGGCCAGCCAGGCCATGAAAAACAACCCCCCGCGTTCCCTCCATTTCGGAAGAGTCCGCCGAACCGATGACGGTCAACACAGAGTTCGGGTGGACTAGAAAATTTTGCCGGTCTGCCGGCGGTTGAAATTGTGGTCTGTTGATTGGGGTGAGGGCAAAGATTGCAAAATTTGAGTTTGCAGGTCCAAAAAATCAAGGTTAACTTAAAAACCAGCATAAAATACGACTAGCAATTGAAGTATAAGTATAATTTAAATTGAGTATGAAGGTCTAGAGAAGCGCGGCTTCGCCCAATGCTTTTAAAGACCGATCCGTTAAAAACTATTTTTTTTCCAAACCGTGCGATAGGATTCGCTCCTCTAGAAGTTGGTACGTGTTGGGCGCTGCATATTCGTAATACAACCTTCTAGATTTTTTTAAAGTTTGTCAACCCTGCGCTACGCCACGCTCCTATAAACGAATGTGTCGGATCGGCGCCCTGCATAAGAGTAATTCCAGCGCCAGGTTTCTCTAAAAACATTCTAAAGGGCCGTTGAAGGCAATATGTTTCACATCCCCATCCATAACGTATTTTAGAAGGCTTTTCTGATAAGGTACGGTACTAAAAAGGCACGCAACGTCATTTGTTTTGACGCGGAATCCAGGCACCCGGATGCAGTGATGTATTTTGGTCTAGGCGTCAATGCCCCGAGGGCACCCCTATTGTTTTCTGTTTATCTCTCGCTCTGGCTCCGGCTCTTTCTATCTCTCTCCGGCTCAGAACACAAATCGGCCTCTGCCCGTCCGTGCCAATATTTTTTGGTGGGCCTACTATTTGTCTCTGCCGGGACTCGGCTCAAAAGTTCGCCGGAATTAGGGCAGGGCGGGGATCGGGGAAAACACGGCGGCTGGCTGGCCATGTTTTGCAGGGAGGGAGGGGGGAGGCGCGGAACTGCGGGCCTACTGACAAAACCCCCCCCTCCCGGTGCACCACAACCGCCCCCCCTGCATGAGGCTGTCAACAAAAAGGGGAGGGCGCAGAATTTTGAGTCCTCATCGACACTAAGGGGTGTACGGTGGAGGGCATGAAATAGTAAGTGCAGGTTTTTCAGGCGGGCTAGGTCAAAAAATGAGGGGTTGGAGGCGGATCTTTGAAATAAATAGGGGAAAGCCGTTAAAGGTATCGAGTCGTGTAGAAGTTCGGGATTTTGCGCTATTGCTCACGAAACGCTTAGAAAAATTATCCTTAAGCTTTTGGTGCGGAATTTCAGACATAAATTCTCATTTTTTCAAATTTCAAAACTGTTAGAGCCCCGAATAACATTTGATGCGTCGGCGGGAGAGGCCACATAGGGAAAAGAACGTATTCGTGAATCAGTCTTCGTGAGCTGACGTTGGAATTTTGTTATTCGGGAATTCGAGATGTTTTTTCGGGAGAAAACAAAGGAACGACGCAATGGAATGAAGCCAGGACTCAAAAAATATTCGACATAGGAATTGTAAACTGTCTATGTCAAGTTCTTAGTAAAAAATTATAAATTATAAATCCCTCAAGCTACACTCAATTCCTTTATACACCACTCGCTCACCTCGTCCAAATGTCGCGGGTGTCCGGACTCAGTAAAATGCGCCAGTCCAAGGCTCGCAATCCGCTCCAATAAAGCCCCGTCCAGGTCATCTACCCGACCATCGGGGGTCGAATTTCGAGCTTCATTAATCGTCTTGGCTTCTGCCACGGGCTCCGGACCCTTGGAAACCTTTCGGAAAGCCGACGAGTCCGAGATGCTCAAGACGTTCAGGCGGGGGTTGCGGTTCTCGGTCTCCTTTTCCGCCTCTCCTTCCACATCCAGCACCTCGTCCTTCACCTCCACCACGTCGTCGGTGCTCGGCCCGTAGATCTCGTCAAAGATCTGGTCGAATCGGGAGGCCATGTGGGCAGGCAGCACGGTTTCTTTGGGGATTTCTTGCAGGACCTGAGCCCCATTTTGCGGCTCCTTGTTCTCGGGGGAGTGGCGCTTGGGGTTTTGGACAATTTTCTCGATGTGTCCGCGTTTCCGGCGCGATTCCGAGCGCTCGACTTTCCGGGGTATCACCGGAGGGGGCTGAAGGGCCGGAGGGGAGGGGGTGCTGGTAGTTGAACTTGGGGTTGAATTTGTTGGGGGATGAGCTGGGGCTTCAGAATATTGCCGAGTAGTGAAATATTTTGAAGGCCGCCCGGCATTTCTAGTAGGGAAGCCAGGAGGGCGGCTTGGTGACCTTCGTTTGCAGAGTTGCCGGCAAGAAACAGGCTGTGCAACGAGTGCATCAGCTTGGCGGCCTGGGCTTGCATGTTCGGGTGGTTTGCCAACTGGCCGATGGTGCCATTGTTGGTGGTCATTGAGATGACATTATTTATCAAGTTGGCAGTAAGGCCAATGACCTGGGCGGCCGAGTCAAGGCCCGACTGGGAGAGCACCGGGATTTCCAAGGGGTTCGGGTTGGAGGTGTGCAAAATATTTTGCTGTTGCATGTTCTGGATGGCGATTTGGATTTGGAAGTAGGTGAGGGAATTCATATGGACTAGCGGGTCGGACAGCGAGAGTATAGGTTCCGAGATTTTGCGCTGAACGCCGAGGGGGAGTTGCGGGATGACCGGGCGGCGCTGCAGGGCCAAGATGGGGGGGGTTCATCTGGCCCGAGGGGGGGAGGATGAGGAGAAGAAGAAGGGGGGGGGCTGAGGGAATGTGGGTGTAGCGACCAGTACGGAATGGACCGCGGCGACGCAGAGCGGGGCGGGCGCTCCAGCGACACTCTCTTTCTCTAGCCGCTCGCGCTCTTTCTCTCTCTACCCTCGCTGGCTTTTGTGGCTCTGAAAAATGGGTGGAAAAAGGAGCGCAGCGCGTACTCGGTAAGAGACGCAGGCAAAAAGCGTTCGAGGCCGTGGGAAGGCGAGGAAAAAACCGGGCACACACAACGGGGGGAAAGCGTTCGTCTTTACGGGGGAGAGGGCAGAGAAAGAGAGGGAGAACCCCGGCCAACTAGTGAGTTTTTATGGGCTAGATCGCAGGCCTCGGTGCGCTAGATGAAAAAGTGGAGATAGATAGAGAGAGAGAGAGAGAGAGAGAGAGAGAGACCAGCGTGGCTGACAGCTTGAAAAGTTCCCGCGGAAAGGGGGCGGAGCGATGGAGGACGGAAAACCTATGGTCTAGAGATGCGAAAAAGCGTTCCCCCTCCCGCATCGCCAGGGAACGCTGGGGCCCGCAGAGGGTCCACAGATACTCCCCAGAAAAAAGTGCCCCGACCCCCAGGGCCGCCGCCCCAAAAAAGTGTTCTAAAAATGGAGAGAGCGCCAGAGGAGGGGAGGGAGGCGAGGTAGAAATAAGGCAAAAACCCGGAATCAAGGCAGAGGAGAGAGCAGAGAATTTCAGAGGGCCTGCTGCAGGTTCGAAGATGGGCAGCGGTCTTTGTGGAGGGGTCAGACTGGCGAAAAGGTTCGCCCCCCCCCTTCCATGCGCCCCGCGCCGTTCTAAAAAGTGCCCCGTTCAGCTGCGGGCAGGAGAAAGGGGGGACCTGAAATGAGAGGCAATGGATCGGGGGTGGCGGGTGGGTGTTGGTGAAAAATTCAACACAACTAGGGGGAGATCGAGGTTGGTAAAGCAAGTAGGAGGATGTGTATCCGAAAAGTACAGTCTAGGCTAGGAAGGTGAGAAAAAAAGTTTGGGTCCGAACTAAAGCTTGGGCCCGGAAGCTCTAAAAATAACGGTGCCCAGAGGAATCGCGCGTGGCCCTATCTTCATGGTTTTTAGCCAAATTAGAGCCCAAAAATTCCACTTTGAGGCAGCAAGACGCAACCCATTCACGGCCTAGCCAAAGCTTTACCAGAAGACGCTATCAAAAATTCAGGCCTTTTGCGCAAATTATCGGCAAAAATTTCACCTTTTAGGCTATATCGCTTTATCGTTTCAAGTATGTCGCTGTCCCTTTAAATCTGAATATTTACTGGAAGAACGAACTAAACCTCGAAGCGCATAAATAATTTCAGATTTTCTCGTGTCTGATTTCCTGCTAGATTTCGTTGTTTTTCTGATTTCTGGTTCCCTACCGTAACCCAAGCCCCAATCCGATCTCCCCAAAATTCCACTTCCCCCTCCCTAACCATGCTGGCCCAGATTTGGGGGGATCGGCTCTCCCCCTCCCTAGGCTATACCGCCAGCGCGAACGGCGTTCCCCTTTTTGTGCGCAAGCCGTTCCCTGTATGTGCGCTCGCGTTTTTTTTCGTTTTTGTGTTGGTTCGGGCAGCAGGGGGGGAAGAGCCTAGATGCGAGAGAGAGAGAGAGAGAGAGAGAGAGAGAGAGGGCGGCGGCGGTGGTACCGCCCAGTGCCAGGGGACCACCCCCCTCCGCTTCGGCCAACGCATCGGCCCCGCTGTGGGGGTGAAACGCCGCTGGCCGAAGGAAAGAAAAATGCCTCCGGCATTTAACAGGGCCCTGGTTGCCCCCGACACCACCGGGGCAGGGGGTGGCCAAATTAAAATCCGGGGGAAATGATGAGGGGAAGGAGGGAGCCTGAAATACCTAGGCTACACGTATCGTATGGCCGATATTAGTCAGAGAGGGGCCATTGGACGTTTGGACCCGGAATTGATGGACTACTGTAGCTGAGAGCGTAAATAGGGGTTTTCCCGGAAAGCCAGCTGAAAGTTTCGAATCTAAAAAGTCGGCATTTTCTTAGAGAAATTTTGAATAAAACCACCACCTAAGGTGAGCCACAGTAAGCCTTGCTCAGTAAAAACTTATTTACAATAATCTGACTATATTACAGTACTTCAAGGCACCAGAAAGCCAGGGGTTTTTCGTGGTAAATCGGTCGAAAAAGACCTCAAAAACTATTCTAAACATCAGCCCGGTATGGATGAGCTACAGTAATTCTCAAGCGATGGAAAAAACACGGTTAGAATACCGCGACTGCGTTCCAATACGTCTACGTCGTTCAAGCGCCAAGTAAAAAAAACTACCAAGTTTTGGTTAACTAATGTCCGTACTTTTCATTTTTTTGGTGAACCTACACCACCCCTTGAGCCTGCCTATCTTATCACTAACCAATTCTGCCCGTTCAATGCCAAATTCCACGGCTCTACCGTATATCCCTAGGGGCTATACCATAGTTCATTGGCCGTCTCTCCCATCCCTTCCCTGATCCATCTTCGTCTTTCCCAGGCGTGGGATTGGGCCAAACCCAGCGGGAAAAACCGTTTTTTTCCCGATAGGCCCGGGATCGGATCGAGAGGCTTTGGGGGGAAAGGCGCGCCACCATAGCTAGTCCCGCCATATCTGGCGTTGTGCTGCTTCTGCTGCGGGCGACGGCGGCCCCCACGCATCGCTTATCGGCCCGGTGGATCGCCCCGCATCGGTCGGGTGGGAAAACGGTTTTTCTCGACCTAGCAGAACCCCCCGGGTTTTTTCGGCGTGGATGATTTGAGATGTGATTAAAGGGGAGGGGGAAGGATTTTTAGGTAGGGGGACCTAACTTTTCCCATGTTGATAGTTTCAAAAAATTAATAAACTACCAAAAATGTGGAGTTTTTCGTGATAAATCGATGAAAAAGAGTCATAAATTGTTAATTTTTCAAAAATTCAACGAATAAAAACCGGGGCTAATAACGAAATGTAAGAGCTGATTCTCAATCTTTCCAACTCCATTTAAGTAATACGATATGGTGGTGGCAACAGTACACTCCCGTAATAACTCGAAAAATTCGCGATCCCGCAAGCTACCAACCTTGGCCGGAGCACCTCGGTTGCTCGCCTCCTGCAGCGGGGCCCGCTGGTCGAAGGGGAGCTGTTGTTGCGACGATTGATCTTGCGAAGTGGTCGGAATCTGCAAAAAAAGTCTATATAAAAAGTTTTATAAAAACTATCGAAAATTAACTGCTAGCTAAAAATTTGAACTAACCTGATGCGCCGGGACGCCCGTTAACCGAGGGATGTGCTGGTTCATTTGCTGGAAGGCACTCTTCGCCTCGGCAAGCTGAAAAAAATCAATTTATTAAAAAGTTATTGATACAAACAAATTTTAAAAAACTGCTCACATGTTGCTGCATCTGCGGGGTGGCCATCAATGGCACCTGCTGGATTGCTGCCGCTAGCGCCGCGCTGTTCGGGGCGGGCGTTGACCTGGCCGACATGTTCGAGGGGGTCGGCGAAGGGAGGTGCTGCTGCTGTTGTTGCTGTTGGTGGTGATGGGGCAGTGCTTGGATCTGCTGCAGGCGTTGCTGCTCGCGCTGGAGTTCGAGCTGCGCTTTTCCACCCCTTAAAAAACGGATTTATACAAATTGCAAAATGGGAAACCCCAAAAAATAACGGAGTGACATACCTCATATCCGCCCTTCAGTCGCTGCTCTTCAGTTTGCATTATCAAGTACTGGGCGTGCAGCTTTTGGATATTTGCCTGCGACTCGATCATCATCGCGACGTTGCCGATTTGGGTGGCGGCGGCGAGGTTGGCCTGGTACTGGGTGATGTGCTGGAAAGGGAGATGTTAGAAGGAGAGCGAGTGAGAGAGAGAGAGAGGAATCGAGCACCAACCTGGACTAGGACGGCGTTGATTTGGGCAATATTTTCTCGACGTGTCTGAACCTCGCGCAAACGCCTCTCCTCCGTCGTGTAGGCTTCCTGCAACGAATTTCATATTCAATAATAATCTCAAATATACAAAAATAATTAAAAGATTCCGTCTGCTCACCTGTCGCTGCTTGATCCGCTGCCGCTGCTGCTCTAAGAGCTGCATATGCATCTGGATGTGGGCTGGCGTGGCGGACGTCTCGGGACGAGGCGAGTGCGTTGAGTGCGCTAAAAGGCACACTAATGGGAGAAGGTAACCAGCTGCATACCTGGACTGTCGGTTCGCTGTTGCATCGCCTGGGCTTGAGCATGGGCTTGGGTGAGAGCTGAAAAGGTACGTAATTACGTATGACTAAAAATTGTAAAATATCCACGATGAGAACCCGGCTTTATGCTATTCAGAATTTTTTCGGTAAATCGGAGTCAACAGATCGTAATGCGTACCTTGAAACAACTGTTGGCGCTGTTGATTTTGCGTGGTGGCGACGGCGGCGGCATTTTGTTGCATGGCCATGGCCTGGCTGTATTGTTGCAGCAGGTTCTGGACGGCTTGCATCTGCGCCTGGTTCGCGTTCGGCGCTGGCGAGGCGGCAGCCCGTTGCTGCTGATGAGCGGCCAGGGCTTGTTGTTGTTGCTCCTAAAAAAGGTGGGGTAAAACTAAATTTCCAAAATCGTGAAATTGGGAGACCATCTTTTAGAAAATGCTTGAGTTTGCAAATTTTATCGAAAAATCGATATTATTTTTTTGTATTTGTCCACAAAACAGCCTACATCTGGCGCTGAAGAAAAACTCTCTCTTTGAAAGAAAACTAAACCATACCTGTGCCGCCAAAATATTCCGCTGGAGGATCTCGTAGAGTCGCGCCTGTTGCTCCATGGCTTGCTGCTGCTGCTGCTGCTGTTGTTGCTGTTGCTGTTGCTGTTGATGTTGCTGAGCAGCCTGGTTGGCGGTAGCGAGGGCTTGCATTTCTTGGGCCTGGGCGAGGGAAGCGCTCGGCTTGGCCTCAACCGGGGTGGCGGTGCGCACTGCGGCGGTGGAGCTGGAAGCGACAGCTTGGGCCAGGGATGCCTGGGCGGGCAGCGAAGTTGCAGTTGATGGGGTGGGTTGGCGTGGTTGCTGCTGCTGCTGTTGCTGGTGTTGTTGCGGCTGCTGGGCGAGGATCGAGACCGGCGAGATGGCAGGGATCGGTGCTTTTGGCGGCTAAAAATAATATCAAAATATAAAATAAAAAATATAAAAAGATTTTAAAGGGGTCGGGAAGTCAAGAATTTTAGGGACGCCAGGCAGACAGCGAAAAATGATCCCAACGTTCGCAGCTCGGCTTTCCCTGGAGCTACATAGGTGTAAATGATATCGAAATGTTCGCCTCGATCTGTAGAGTGAGAATACTATAATTTTCGAGCCGAAATAAATCGCCGCGGAAAACATCGTCAAACGCCGCAGAAAACAGTCAAAAACAACTCGGAATCTCGGCCAAAGATTAAAAAAAATGTAAATTAAGGCCTCACCTGCAACACAGCCGACGTGCTGGCAACAGTGGCGTTCGTAGTTGTCGACGGCAACGAGGTGACCTGCTATAAGAGAAAAGTAAATAACTAAAAAATAAATCAAGGATTAAAATCCACGCCAGAAAAAACCGATGGTAGTAAACGTAATGCTGACCTCCCAAAAATACAAAGTCGCAAAACCGGTCTGACGGCCGCAATAATGTTTTTGGTACAATTTCGTAGGGGGATAGCCGCAGCCCGGGCCGTCGCTGATCAATATACTGGCAAGGGCAGCGCGCTAGCGAGGGTGAGGGCAAAAAAATGCACTTGGCATCACCGGTAAATAATGTAAAGAGCAAAAATTTGGGGCTACCCTGATTTCGCAATTTCCACGAAAATCGGGAAGAGGTTTACCTTGAAAATTTGAAATTACTGGAATTGAAATTTTAAACGGACCCTTTGTAGGTATTGCTGAGTGGTGGTGGCTTCTGCGGCGGCAGCGGTGGCAGCGGCTGCAGCTGCAGCTTCGGCAGCTTGACGAGCTTGAGCCTGGAAAAAAGAGCAATTAGACGGCGTTATTTTGGTCATAGAAAAACAGAATTGCTAATTTAAGCTTGAATTTTCAAAATCCGGCAATTGCAGATTCTCACAGGCTTCAATTTCGATAAATAAATTAAAGTAGTTACAAAAACCAACCATTGCCATAGCTTGCAGCAGCTGAGCAGCCTGTTGTTGAGCAGCAACTGTCGCAGGGACATGTTGTTGCTGCGCCGGCTGCTGCACATGCTGGGGCAGTTGAGCCTCAGGCTGTCGCGGCAGCGCAAACTGAACGGGCTGAGGTCCGGGGGCGATGGTGGCCACCTCGGCCGGGATCTCTGGATGTCCAGGAGTTGATCTTTGGGCGAGCGACGCGATTGAGGAACGCCCATCATTCGACGGGACCGGCGAGATCAACGGCGACTCCTGCTTGACCATGATCGGCTCGGGTTGCGCAACAGGAATCTGCACGGTGACGTTGCTGATGGTTGGCTTCTCTTCGGTGTCCTCGTCCGACTCGTCGAGGATGGCCTCGGCGGCTCGTTTAGCCTCCTCGTCGGCAGCTTTGTCGGCTTCGGCTTGGAGGGAGACTTCCTGGATGAAGTCCTGGTCGGGGTACTCGGGCTCGGGCTCCTCCTCGTCGTCGAAGATGGCGAGAGTTGAGGACGCTTTGCTCGTTTCCTAAAAAGTCGAATTTAGCAACCAGTAGCAGCTTTTTTGTTGTTTTTTGACAATTTCGGTGCTTTCGAAAAACCCGAATCTTTCCAAATTAAAAAAAACTATTTTTCGACCAAGTTTCTGAGTTTTATACAATGTTCGTTTTTTCGCTTAAATCAACCAAATGTTATAAAAAAACTACTAAAATACGTTTCTATTAGATTCTTAGGCATCTCTTGGCTCAAAAAAACTTCGTAATGCTCGGTTTTGCGATTTCTATTGCCGCCAAAATTTTTCTATAAACTCACGCGCTTGCTTTACAAATCCAAAAATTCAACCCCAAAATCCATGCGCATGCCATCCAAAAAGTCCAAAAAAAATATATAAAGCCAGTGTGACGGACAGGACTACAACTACAGCCACAAGTCAACCAAAAGTTGCAGAAAGCCAAAAAAATATCGAAAAGTTGACGAACCATAGCTGCCGGGGCGGACTCGAGCCTCGGGTGCGCGTGCTGGGGTAGGGGCTGGTGAAGCGGCACGACCGGGGGCAGCGACATCGGTGCGGGCGGGCGCATCAAGGGTACGGGCGGGGCCGGGAGATCAGGCTCCTGCTCCTCGACGTCATCTTGGATGCCGGAGACGGCAGACTCGGCCTCATCATCGCGCAGTGGGATGATGGGTAGGACAATGGAGGGTTTAGCCTCCACCAGCTTGACTTCCGGGATCGGGCTCGGGCATTTCGGGACCTCGGGGACCAGTTCAACGACAGGCTCTTGTTGAGGTTCGACAACCTTCTCCTCCTCCAACGCCTTCACCAGCATCTCCTCCACCTCGTCATCAGAAGAAGACGAGGAAGCCGCTGGATCGGCTCGCTGATGGTCGGCCTCCGGAGTGGGAGTGAGTGGTTTTTCCGGCGGCTCCTTGGCGGGAGTCTCGACTTTCTCGGGCTCCTCCTCACTCGATGATGCGGAGGAATCCTCGGAGAATGGAAGAGCCGTCACGGGAGCTCGACTCTGAAATGACACAACCACGCTACGGAGAACTCTCTGGAAAAAGCGCAGCACGAGCACGCACACTACGTTTCGGTACGGTTTATCGAATTTTGTGGATTGTCGACTGGTTGTAGTAAAATGGAGAGGTTATATCATCTTGTAAAAATTATGGTAATGGACTTTTCGATATTCAAAAGTGCCCAAAACGCTAAAAATTCCTAGGTGTGTAACTGATATATTGCCCCCCCCCGTTAACAGTAAAGTCCCAGTAACATCAAATTCAATATCAAACAGTCGACAAAAACCGGCACAAGAGACCAAAAGTGCACTCCAATTTCCGGCAGCCTGGCATGCGGCACTCGTAATATGCAAAAAAACGTACCGCTGCCGGCACGGTAGGTGGGACCATCGACGTCTGCACGCTGGACGACGAAGAGACGAACTTGACAGAGTTCTGAGATGTAAAAAAGTTGCGTAATCCGTCGACCGTCGATACCTTGAGCTTGGCGCTCGGGCTGACGAGTGGCGCGGCCGGCTCGTCGTCGATCTCCATCTAAAATCCAATTATGTAAAAATTTACGACAAAAAATAAAGTATTCCAAAACCAAAATGATAAAATTCGAACCTCTTCGACTTTGACCTCTGGCTTTGCGGGGGCAAATTCGGCAGGTTTGTGCAGCTTTGGAGAATGGATTGTGGACACCTCTGAAGATGATGACTTTTCGCGGCCGAGTGGAACCTGGAAAATATTGGGGTTTTTTTCAGTCGGAAGATCAGATCGAGCGTTAAACTTACAAACTTCAAAAAATTCACCTTATCAGCGGTAGAAACAGAAGATCCACCCTCGCTACCAGCCAGCGACGTTGTCCGCTCCCGGCTCGCCTCCTCATGGTCACTATCCGGCTTCGACCGTTTAGTGCTCTTCTCGAGCTTCTCGGCAGCGCGCTTGCGCTCCTCCCGATGGCGATGCTCCTTCTTTTCCTTCTTCGTCTCGCCGAACAGATTCTCCATTTTTTTCGGTGTCTAGTGCCGGTGTGCTCTCGGTGTCGCTTCTTCTCCTTTTTCAGCTCCTCCTTGGTGCGAATCGGGGCTGTTGCAGTGCTGCTCTCGTCGTCGTCGCTCTCCCCGAAGACGTCATCGGTGTTGAAGTTCTAAAAAATTTTAAAAGGAAAGGAATGACAAAAAACCTTGGTTTCCTTCTTTGGTGTGGGTTCGTCGTCACTTTCAGCAGAATCGGACGAATCTTGAGCTTCCTTCGACTGAAAATATAGAATATAATAAAGAAGCCATTTAAATACGATTCTTGATTGTAATAATCAGCGTTATTTTACTACAACCAAGCAAAAATATAGATTTTTCCCCGAAAAAATGGCAATTCCCCAAGTAATAGTTTTTCAATTCCCCAAGGTTTGGATAGTTTTTCTACAAGAAATAGGTTTAATTCTTTTAAACAGTACCGAAACGCGTCGTGCATATTTCTAGGGAGATACTTTTCGAAAAAAGCTCCCCCGATATAGCCCAAGTGCCAAAAAAACTTCAAAATATTTCAGACCCAGAGGATAATATTGGACAATGCTGCACCCAATACCGAAGTAGCCTGATCTCCCCGAAGGGCATACTATTGCTTCCCGTAACATACACCACGGCCAGTTGTTGGGACCGAGGCGCCAAGACAGGAGCCGCCGGCGGGGGTCGAACCCGCACCCTGGGCACGGCGCCCCACCTTTTTCGCCACTCGGCCACGCGATAGGGTGGAGAGAGTGGGGTGGGGCGGGCCTATTCGGCCAGTCCTCCACGAGGGCAACTCGCAGAATTCCAGGTTTTTTAAAGAAATTTAGAACCGAAAACGCCACTGAACTAATTTTCATTGATTTTTAAGGTATTTTAAGGTAAAATACGTGCTATTATAGAAACCTATTTGGACTCTTAGAAAAACTTTAGACGCTGATTTTCCGAAAGCACTTCCAGCTTCTTTCAAAAAAAAAAGCAGAGTTACCAACCGTCGTAGGCTTTGCGTGCTTGGGCGGCTTGTGCCGGGGCTCGGGCTCCTCTTCATCAGAGCTGTCGGCCTCTTCGCCATCCTCTTTCTCGGCCACCTCGCCATCCTCCTCCTCTTCTTCCTCCTCGGAGTCGCTGAGCATCACACGGCGCTTCTTCTTTTGGTTTTTCTCGCGAATGATCTCGAGCGACTTCTTCTTTTCCTCGTCATCCTGAAAAAGTAGTTTAAAAGGGCTATTCTAAACATCGATACCTTATTCAAGCCGCTGCTCCTCCTCTTGACCCTGTCGTACATCGAGCCACCGACCGTCTCCTCTTTCTGCAGGCGTTGTGCGAGCCTCATCGACTTGAGGTCATCATTCTCCTCGTCGTCGCTCTCCTCCTCGCTGTCACTTTGCCGCTTCCGCTTCTTCTCCCTCTTTTTCTCCTTCCGCTCCTTCTTGGCCCGTTTCTCCAACTTCTCAAGCTCAGCCAATCGCTTCAGCTTGTCCTTCTTGTCTTTTTTCCGCTCGGATCTGTCCTTGTCCTTTCCAGAGCGCTCCATTTCCTTTCGCTTTGCCCGTTCCTCCTTGGTCTCGTAGGTCCCATCGTCCTTGCGGCGAGGCTTGTGCTCCTTTCGGTGTTCACGCTCAGCATGTTCGCGATGTTTGTGCTTATGCTCGCGTTCGCGTTCCTTTTGCTTCAGGAGTTCGCGCTCCTTTTCGCGCTCCTTTTCCCGTTGCGCTTCAAGAACGGCCGAGGGCTTTTTCTCGATGCGCGGGATTTTCTTCATCTCCTCGGAGAGGGCAGGGCGATTTTGGGAGTTGCTCAGGTACTTCTCCATCAGCTCGTTTGTGAATACACGAGTGGCTGGAGGAGCCTGCGTCTTCTCGTTCATCGACATCGAGCGATGTACGTAAGGTGATGGGTTCTGAGGGACACTATTGGTGCGGGTCACCCCAGCGAACGAGTCGGAACGGGCCGCCTGTTTCCCATCGGGCCGTTGTTGAGGTTGGCCGGGGAGGAGAGGAGGACGTTTCGGGATTCCGGGCAACTCGTGCCGGTGCGTCTTTGGAGTGGTGATCGAGGCGGGCATAGACGGGGCCGCTGCCGTACTGCTTGATGACGAGCGCGGAGGGCTGACATGACGTTGATGGTGTGACATTGCGTGGAGGCTCCCATTGGAGTCGCGACGTCCGGTGGTGTTCACACCCTGAAATTAGGGAATTATAAAAGTTAAGAAAGCAAGGAAAAGGGTACTGATCTTTTATCGGGGGAAGCTATTTAGCGAAAATCACGTTTATTATGGATTTTTATAGCGTTTTTGGTTTAGTTTAGCAAAAAGTCATAGAAACATGCATAGAAAATTTTAGGAATGGGCACTTTCAACGATTTTCATAAGTTTATTACCAAATCAAAAGTTTGTAAAATTTTTGCGACGATTCAGCTACTCATTTCTATACTACAAACGGCGAAAAACTCCATAAATCGTGAATATTTTATTATTGGAGCCGTACGACGGGCTAAAAAGCCTCCCCCGCTAAGAATAAACTACCTTCAAAGAAAGGGCGAAAACCTAGTTTTAAAAATTAGCTTACCAGCAACGGCGGAGGTGGTGGTGGAGCGGAGAGCAAGGGTTCAACCCCTGGTGGAGACGTCGCAAGACTGCTGGGCAGCGGCGGAGGCGGGAAGTTGTAGGAGAGCAGCGAAGGGATGCCGCCAATCCCAGGCCGGTCCATGGTCGTCGGAGTTTTCGGTACTTGGACATAGGACCCGGACGGAGTGAGCGGACCGTTTCAGGACGGTTGGCTGCGCCGAGGTCTGGCCAGAAGACGTCGTCGGAATCTGGACGGACAGTCCCGGGGTGCTGCGATTGATGGTAGGCGTGGAGGGCAAACTGGGGAGGATGTAGGACAGCGGATCGTTGATGGGTGTCGAGCAGGCGGATGAGTTGTTGGAGAGACGAGACTGACGAGTCAGCGTCTTTAGCCGGGTCGGGTCGAGCCTTGGTCGTTCCCGGTTGAGCTCCTTCAGCCGGTCAAACTCGTCGAGGCTCGACTGTTTTTCCGGGGCGGCAGGTTTCGGGGCAGCCTCGTACTGGTCGGTCGCCACCTTGGTGAGCTTGATGGTCGAGTCGACAGAGTCGAGCCGGCTGCCGAGAGCCTTGATTTTCTTGCGGAGATCAACTTCGGAGGTGCTCGTTCCTTCCTCGACGTCATTGAGCAAGGCATCGAGGGCGGAAGGTGGCGGGCTGCTCTTTTCCATCTCCTCATCATCGTCAGAGCTCTTAGGGGTGATTGCTGCAAAAATTTGGGTTAGAAGTGTCGTAGTATGGCGTTTGAATTTCAATATCGTAATCTTTTCCTATTATCAAAAAGTAAGACACTCACTTTGCATTGGCAACGTAAGTTGGCTGATCGAAGGGCGCATTTTTGGCGAAATCAAAGGCCCAGGGCTGACGACACCGGAAGAGCGTCTCGACAACGGTTCTTAAAAGCAAAATTTGGGATTTTAACGCATCAATAGATACCATGTTCCGAAGAAATGCTGCCATGGCGAGAAGTCGACTGCGAATGGCTCATCGGCCGTTTTTGAGGCTGGGGTGTTGTCGTCGAAGGCATCGAAGGGTGCTGCATTTTGGTGGGGCACTCGGATAGTCTCCTGAACAGATTTATGGCCCAATTTAAACGCTAAACTATAAAAATATGCCTTTATTTTGAAAATGACTTACTTTTGTTGGTGGCTATGCTTGGCGAGGACAGATTGGAGTAGAATGGGCCCTCGGCTTTTCGGGTAGCCCATCGGCAAGCCCAAGTGCACAGCGCGCTTCCGCAGAAATTTACGATTTTCCTCCCATTCGTCGAATCGCGGGTCTTCGGAGAGTCCGGAATCACGGCGCCCGATCCGAATCGACTCCAGCGGAATGTCTTTGCCAGAAGAGGATCGCTCTGGGACCTGAAAATGAGACCTTCAACAGTTTTTAGACTCAAGGTGTTTTGCCTTTGAAAATAAATTTTAAGCATGTTTTGGAATGGGAAAAATAATTTTGTGTTTCCCACCTTCGGGTGCATTTTCTGCGTCGGTGGAGCCGAGACGACACCTCCTGGCGAGGGCAACGAGTGGCTGGTGGACGGCGGAATCTCCAGAGATGCGCGTTTTGGTTGTGCTAAAAAAAACGTTTCAAAGACCTAGGTAATTCCTTACCGCCCAAATTCATCAGATTCGCTGGTCGTCGATCCTCCGGCCTTCTTTCCAGTGGAACATGGCTGGTGGTGGGGATTGGCTGGGGTTGGAGTTGTGGTAGAGGTTGTAGAATTGGTTGTGGCTGAGGTTTTGGCGCGGCTTGAAGAACCGGTGGTGGTGGAGGGAGCTGGGGTGCCTGCAGAAAAGAAAAATAATTTTCTATAGTGATGCCCTGTCTCATTTTCAAATTTAACGCTAGTTATTCATAATCAGATGGGGGATTATCCGGCGTCACATTTGAGACCGTAGACCGAACTCCCGGAATTAATTCCTTGAAGTGAGTAGTTTAATGGACCAATCTAGGACTTCGTGTTAGAAAGATAATATCCTAGGTAACGAAGGATCCCATCCATTTTAACCAAAAATTTCATATTACGCAAAAAATCAATCGTTCAGAAAAGCCTGGCAACATGGAATTTTTCATTTTTTTTTCAACCCTCCTAAAAACCTACCCTAACGGGTGACGGCATCGCGGGCTTCACCGGCAGCGGCGACGTGCATGCCACTTGTGGAGGTGGTGGCGGTGGAGGCAACGGAGACTTTTCAGGCTCCCTGCCATCCCGCCGCTCCTCAGTTCGATGGCGATCAGTTGTATGCCGCTCATCGTCTCTGCGTCTCTCGTCTCTCCTTCTCGAATGCCCCTCCTTATGGCTTCTCCTCTCACGGTCTCGACGGTGGCCACCTCTGCGGCTATCCCCGGATGCAGATGAGGTGGACGACTTTCCGGAGCTGCTCCTCCGGCGTCGACGGGGGCTGCCGCTTGATGACGAGGACGAGTAGTTCGAGCCACGGGATCTACTTCTTCTTCTACTTCTTCTATTGCTACTTCTATCCCTACGCGAGCGTTCTCTGGACCTGAAAAATGGAAGTTGATAAATGGGAAGTCAAGGAATTTTCAGAAATCCGGGGTGTCCGAAGAAAGGTCCGTTTCTAGCCGCGCCGGAAGCTCGATTTTGATCATCTTAAAGCTCTCGGAAAGGCGAAAAAACGCGTAGCTTTGGTTTTCTTAAATGATTTGGCGTTTTTTTAATATTGCAGGTTTTCTTAAGAACGCGCGCTTTAGCTTGGAAACCGAAATTGACATGCCGATGTCATAATTTAGCCATTTCCGCGGTTTTCTGGCGTAAAATATTGAACACAATCCTCAATTCAGAGAAACAAAAGGACTTGTTTCCCTCGGCGTTCTTCGATAGCTACCTACCTAAACAGCAAAAGGTCCACTTAGATTGACCGCTTTTTGGGACACCCCAATCAAGCAGTAAAACGCACCTCGAGCGATCCCTTCTCCGATCTCCCCTCCTATCCGATCGCCGGTCCGATCTGTGGTAGTAGTCTCGATGCGACGATCCGTAGCTGGAATGGTAGTGAATATAGTAAGCTGGCAGGTTGGGCATGGCGGGGGGCCCCCGAATATTAAAGTATCGGAGCGGCGAAAAGATGGGTGTGTGGGGCGCGGGAGGGCCGCGGGCCAGGGCAGGATGGGGTAGGCGGGACGGTCTTCCCCTCCCCTTCATCGGCTTCTCCCCTCTCACACACCTGCTCTGTCCGTGCTCCATGCCTCTCACTCTCCCGGAGACACCCACCCCTAAAAGATGCCCTTTCGCGGGGTCTACCCTTTTTTGCCAGCGGGGCCAGGGGCAGGCGCAGGCCCCGCGGTTTTTGGCGGGCCCCATTTTCCGAAAATAGCTCGCGCGCTAGTGAGACAGGGTGGGGAATTTGGATGTGTTTGCGGAGCTCGTAAAGGTAATAAGTGGGGGAGAGGAGGAGGGTGAGATATGCGTCAATTTATAGGGTTTTTGAGAGCGCCCAACAAGAGCCTGCCGTTTTGTCGGGGGATTGATCCCCAAGGAATCTAGAATGTTCAGAATTTCGACATTTTCATAGGTTGATCCAACTTTACGAACTGCGTGGAATTTCGAGGAAACACATGTTTACAAGATTAGAGTCGGTTTCAGACGGTAGCTCAGCAGTCAGCCTATGGAAAACTCGACATTCGGAATTTTGATATGTTTATTGTTGATGTTCTGACAGGTCGAAAAAATTTCGACACCCAGGCTTCGCCTACAAACCTTGGCATCTCTGCTGCGGGCACCGGCACGGCGGCGGCGATGAGGTTCGGCGGCGGGTTGGGCGGTGGGGTGAGGATGCGCTCGGCCGGGGGCTGCTGTGGAGGCGAGCCGGACGGGCCCGATGGCTGAAAAAGGAAGAGTTAAACGGAGCCCATGTGAAACAACATAAAATCGGCTTTTCTGCCCACCCTTTTCCGTTCTCCTGCTCCCCTTTTTTTGATAGCGTAACCGGTTGGCATTTTGCCAATTTTAGATCAGTTATCCCTATGCATTGAACAGATCACTGTTTTCCTAAATCCCAAGTTGCCTATTCGTTTCAATAAACCTCTGTCACGAGTCACGCTATTCCCTGCCCGAGTTAATACGGCTTTTTGCAAGTCCCGGAAATCCCGATGCACGCTACCGTAGCCCATCGTCAAGTGCTTCAGAAGGGCGTTGTTTGTGCCCCACGAACCGTAGAGCCAGCGAGACTGGCACCCCCGCCTCACGCTAATCACCCTGATGAGCCCTGGGCAGGTACGGTGCCAATTTCCACCTGCCGGCTCGAGTCGGCCCGGCCCCCAGGGGCCCCCGTCTTTGCCACGACATAATCCCGGAAAGGGGCCAAATTGGTCACGGGAACGGTCTCTCTTCCCGAATAAATCCGCCTTTTCCTAATCTCCATCTCTGGCGTCTCTCTCCCTCTCACTCTCTCTCTCTCTCTCTCTCTCTCTCTCTCTCTCTCTCTCTGATCCATCCCTCTTTCTCCGGCTCTAGGGAATCTCAACGAAACGCCCGGCTAGGCCCCGAGTTTTCGGCATGGAACCGAGCGGGACGGGGGGTTTGGCCGGGTGCCCAGTTTTAGTCGCAGAAGGGGGGTGCGCTGATCTACTGTAAACAGGTGCGAAATGTAGCTGGCAAGTTGCCAGGCCACTTGGGTATGCATGTTGGCGTCGGGCCAGCCGCCGGCAGGGCGGCATAACTACAAAAATTGGTTTGACGAAGGAGGCCCAGCTCAATTCGGGTGGATTGACCAATTTTAGGGGTGGGGTTTTTAGGGGTTTTAGGGCGTAATTTCTTTAAAAAAGTGGTAATCCGTATTTATTGCCCAGGAAAAAAAACTATATTTTTCAGGGAAAAACGCGTTAGATTCGGGTCACCAAAAAGCTGGCAAAAAAAACCACAAAAATTACCGGATGGTGTTTCCTATCGACGAAGAAGTCGTGCAGCCGATCCGAGCAAAAATCCGCGGGCACGCGCACCTCGCCGCCAGTCTGGTCCTTGAAGGCGCTGCAAAACAGACAATAATTGCAATATTGCAAAAAGTAAAACAGTTCTGGAACGCGGGTTTTGCCACACCCCGAGTGGCGCAAATTTCAAAACCAATATATTCATGGCTGAGGCGCGGGCAGGAGGAGGAAAAGGGGGGAAATTAATACAGAATGGCGCGCTGGGCGGTGGAAAAAAAGAAGGGGGAAGCAATGATTCAGCCGGAGGGGGCAGCAAATGAAGACGCCGTAAATAACATCGTTTGCAGGCAGCCAGAGGGGATGGAATTGAAGCGCGGCGGTTGGTCCTTTTGTCTTTTTATTTTAGGATTCGTTGAATAAGCGAGGGGGATGTTCGGCATAGAATTTGGCCGGGCTTTAAGAGTGACTCGGCGGGGCCCGACTGTTTCAGCAATGCAAATTCAGACTAGCAGGGGTTATCGAAAGTACGGTTTCGATGTTCAGACGAACCGAGCCGCGAGTTGAGCTTTTCCTATAACCAGATCTTTCCGTGGTAGGGTATTTTTGATGGTTTTTAATAGTTTTTGATAGCGATGAAGTCCCTAACATGTCTTTAAATAATAATAAAAAATTAATTGGACGCGTTGATTTCGATTTTCGGCTTTTTCTATGCCAAGTCTCGTTTCAAGTACTTTTAGTCGCCTTCTTTAGCGCTTTCAAGCGCAAATTTTAGAATGAATTTTCCGACAATCACCTTGTCGCGGATTAGGTCGAAAAATCACTTGTTCGTGTTCATTTTTAACTCAGAATTTCGAGAAACACGTTTTCAAAAATCAAAACTTCCAAAAAATTGCACACAGCTTTCAAAAAAAGAAAAGGTTGAACTGAGAGGGGTTAGGAAATAGCCATTGAAATGTTCGCAAATTCTGATTGCGAGAAAATGACTCTCGAAAAACGGCCTTTGCCATCCCGATTTTTTAGTAAATGATCGGAAGCTCCTTAATCTAATAGCAACCCCTTTTTCCAGCAATTCCACTGCCCACCCACGATTAAAGGGATGTGGACGGATTACCTAGAGAGGGTGGGGCTTAATTGGGGGCGCTTAATAGTGGCTCATCCCCAACCACTAGCGTTAATGGTGGAGGCAGGAAATGGAGGTGGGCCATTTCTCGTGGGGCCGTGCACGCCCGGTGAGGGGTCCGTAATTGGCACTGTGCCAGACGAAGGGTGGATGGATGGACGTGGAGGAGGGTTGCTAGGGCCCAATGGAACGAACGGCCCGGTAGTAGGGGCGAATCGGCTCTAAACCACCGCCACGATATTCCCCACCAATATTGCCCCGGGTGACATGGGACGGCACGGTGAATAATTTTTCATATTTATGATTTTAACGGGATTTTTATGCGAAACAGGGGTATTTTGATTCTTTTGAAGGCGCCGAATAAGATCTATTGTTTAGGTAGAAAAGGGCCCAAGCTAGAATTTTTCAGTTGAAAAACTGGTTTTTTTTCAGGCCGAAAACGATCTCCGAAAAAAAATAATTTCCGTCGAAATTTGTGATATTGCTTCGAATTTTTCTAAATTTCTTTCTTTCTGCGGTTTTGTTCTCCCGAACCGAATGCCGTTCTAGCGCTAGATAACGCTGAAAAAGCAGATCCTAGTTTAGATATCAACGAACGAGCGAATCTATTTTTGCGCCGAAACAACGTAACGGTTTTTACAGCGCGGAAACGAGGAACAAGAAAAGAAAAATAACATCCCCCCTTGAAAATTTTTCCAATGACTCACACATCAGCGTGAAAACAAAATAAACAGCTAGTGGCTCGGGGGATCCCGCGCCTTGGCAGAGCGCCAATTGCGAAATTGTGAAAAAGTGAATCACAAAAACTTTAGATAGTAGAAACCGTGTCGTTTCGGTTTTCAACGTTAAAAAAAGCTCTTTTCGAAGAGCATGTAAAATACACCACAGAGCATCGGAAGCGTGGTGACTCTGAAGCTGGGAAAGGAGAACTAAAATTTTTAAGATGATAACATCGTCTCCTCAACATTAAAAAATCGTCTACGTAACAGAATGCCACGAATCAATGGCGTCGCGAGGAAAAGGGTGGCGCGGGAAGAAGCCAAGAAAGGAGGAGGCTAGAAGAACGGGGAGGGTCCCAGCCAGCCCTAATGAACGCGAGCCTCAGCGGGGTGAGGCGAGAAGAAGCCATTCATCCCGGCGGAGACGTACACCCCGGTTTCTATCGACGGGATGGCGTTGGAAATTAGGGGTATGGGAGGGGCCCAGGATCACAAAAAACATCGAAAAATGTTATCGTCTCGAAAATCAGAATTTCGAATTTTCTGCATCTAGGCGCTTCGTAATCTAAAATTTTCAGCACGCTGAAAATTTATAGGCGGAATCAACTAGAACAAGGAGCGGGTTTTAGGTGATTTTTGGAGTTATGTTTCTTTGTCACGACTCATTCGATAGAGTCAGAAATTCTGAGCAAGTCCCATCTTTCAAAACCCTCTCAACGACCACGGCCTCCGACAAAAATTGGTTCCGAAATGGAAATTTTGCATTTGGTTCCCTTTATGGCCCGGCATTAATAAAAGTAGGCTTTCAGCTAATTTTTTTCTATAGACCGATATCGTCTGGCAGTTTTTGAAAGCAGGGATATATTTAAATCTTCTCGCTTATAGGATAGGAAATTTGAAGCTTTCTCGAACGAGCTATACTACAGTGCGCAACTTAGATCGAATCTAAAAACTAGCTCCAGAAAACTGAAGAATTTTCCAGCGAGCCTAGGGATATCCAAAATCCTGAAAATTCGATATTCCGATCGTTGACCGCCCTCGGCAGGACCGGCGACGATAAAGAGAAATTACAGGCATGAAGCCAGGAGCAGAAATTAAGCGTCGAGACCTCGTGCCGCGGTGGGGCCCTGGGTAGGGGGCCCGCGGCGGCCCCACGCTGGGCCCCAACCTGCTGCGCGCTCCCTGCCCCAGCCCTGCTTCTCTGCCACCCGGCTCTACGCAGCGCCCCACTCTTTCGCTCCCATATTACGGGACGTCACCGCGGGCCTCTCGCGGACCCCCGTGGGCCACTTAGACCCGCCCCACGCGGCTTCTGCTCACCCTGCGGCCGCGGCGCCCCACCATTTTTTCCGCCTTTCAGGGGTTGCGCCATCCGCGCCGGGCGGGGTAGAGGCAGCGCCGGCTGATTTGGGCAATCTAGCTGCTGCTTTCTATGCATATCCTTTTCGCGAGGGCGCGTGACCACCTCCTAATTAAGGTTGAGACGCCCCTGGCCCCGGGGGCCTTCATCAAACGGATAGGTGTTGTATATGGGGGGTTGGCGAGGGGGAATTTAGCTGTCTGCAGGGGATTGAAATAGGAAATGGAGCGGGAGAAGACGTGTACGATTTTTGGAAAGAGGGGTTTGACGGGAAATTCGGAGCTGAGAAAAATGTGAAAAACTTTAATGATATTCGAAGCATAGGAAGAGAAGGAGTCCAAAAAGAAAAAGTAGCAAAATTTTTGCTTACAATGGTTTTGTGCCGTTGGCTCCGTTGCTGCGCAATCTCGTCAACGCCGCCTGGGCTTGTTCTTGCGTTGGGAAGGTGACGAGGGCCTCGCGTGTCTGTAAATGGGTAATTTACGGAATAATCATAAAGGTAAATGGTATTATAATTTTTCACACTGTTGTTCGGTTTCCAGACGCTTGCTAACCGGAAATTTTATGCAAAACTCCGTTTTTGCCATCGCAGATCATTCTCGATACCAATTTCTATCGCTATTCTCCTAGTCTAAATGACGTTGAAAAGCCTATTAAAATAGACGTAATTTTGTTTTAAAAACAATGTACTTGTGTAACAGAGTCTAAGGTTTCAGGCGGAAATTATTTCTTACCTTCGAATCGTACAGCACATTCCCTCCATCCCCAAGTGCCGTCAACTTGTTCTGGACGTACTCCTCGGAGCAGTGGCTCGGGATCCCGCCCACCCACAGCTTGCTCGTTTGCATCGAACGGCCAAAGTTGGGCAAGAATTTCTAAAATACGCCCATTTTCGAAAATTCAGAAGAGGAGGGAAAGGACAGGGACAGAGAAAAAAGTGAACGAGAGCAACCTTTCCCTTTTTGCTGGCCACCGGCTCCTTGGCGTGGTAGTTGATGGCGCGAACGGTGGAGAAGATGTCGGCGAATTGGATGAAGGCGAACGGGGAGGGGGATTCGTAATTTTTCACGTCGACGTCGAGGATTCTGAATGGGGAATAATTAAGCTACCCAAAACAGCCACTTACGTTCCAAATTTGGAAAAGCGTCTCCGGAGCGTCTCGTCAGAGATTTTCGATTCTAGCCCGCCAACATAGAGGGTTCTGCTTGCCTAAAAAACCAAGATTATGAGGAGCATTTTAGAAACAGGATAAAACTGTGCAAGTCCGATTGCACCGAAGCCTATTTAAATTATCTTGTGCCAAAAACGAACCTTGCTGTTGAAAACGTCCACTTCCTGGCCGGTGCCCGCCGAACATGGCCTGTCCTGCTCGCGGATCGTGCCGTTGTGGCTTGAATATTTGGCGGGGAGTTCGGAAATCGACGGCGAGCTCCGCCCCGCTTCCCCCGAGCCGGCGGCGACGACAGTGTTAGCCTAAAAGCGAAATCGAGCCTTGAAGCTTTTCCTGACCGCCAAATATGCAGCGTGGGCATCGGTGAGCTGGGTGGGGCTGGGAAGTCGAACTCGCGCTTCTTGGTTGAGCACTGGCAGTGTTTTGGAGTGGATCAGATCGTTGGGGCTGAAAAGTGGGGAAAATTGCAACTGCATTGCATTGTATTGCATGGAAGAATGGATAAAGTGAAATTAGACCAAAAACAAAAGCTAGAGAAAAAATAAAGAGCTCCATTCCAAATTCCGGAAATACAGCTTACCGATTAAAAAGAAGTATCGCGCTTTTTGCTCCGTCGGCCGCGACGTCAATTTGGATATGAAAAGGCCGGCCGAATCTGCAAAAATTTTGATAAAACAATATTTTCAAATGGCTAGAAATTCCGTATGGAACCTAACCTATCTTGCGCAGAATTTTTCGCTGATTCAGACTCCGTTTTCGAAATTTGCGGGGAGCCTGATAAATCAGTTCGGGTCGTTTCATATCGCCGCCATTTTTGAAAACTCCTTCAAAAATTTGGAAAACAGACTCAGAGCCAATGAAAAATTCTGAGCAAGGAAACCATTTACAGTAAGCCAAAAACCCTCACTTTTTCACCGATTCCTGAATGGCCGTTTTCAGCGTGTTCTCCCCTCGATTCGGAAGGCGCTCCAGCCAGATGCCCTGCAGACCAGAAGTTGAGGCAGTAGACGACGGCTCCGAGCTGGAAAAAAACGTACTTTTTCCTCTATCTTTTTTTTCTGTCGGTCCCCACCCCGTAGCCAGCGACCAAAAAGTCCTCCCAGCCGTGGTGCTCACGTCACCACGAGATACTATCCTCGGGGGTCGTGGGGAACGAGGTCAATCCCCCCCCTCTCTGGCGAGGTCAGCCCTATCACCACGTTTTCTCTGCCCTCTCCCCCCTGAGCAAATGTGGTGGTGCTCAGGGTTTATGCCCAATCGCACCCTAGTGCAAATGCTATCATCTGAGAGGTGAAGGCCGTTGATCAGAGCCGTGGTACACGCGGCTTCTCGCCTTTTCTAGAAGCCTAACTAGGTAAAAAGAATAATTTTCCGGGGTTCTTTAAATCCCTAATCCTCATTCTCTATTCTATTCTTATCCCAAACCCCCGGGCCGCAATTCCGCACAAATCGCTCCCGTTCTGTGCAGGAGTGGCCGAAACGACCGCGCAGGGGGTCGAGTGCTTCTGTACGGCGCCCCCCAGGGGGGTGACGTGGCCAAACACAGATTATGAGCCCCCCTAGTCAACGGACCGGGTGGAGGGGAGGAGGAGGATGTTTGGCCGTTCTTGTTGTCGTGCGTACACATCTTCTACCCCAGCAGGGTGGGGGCACCCCCCAGCCACGACCATCCGACACACATAACATCCGCACAAAGGAGCGCACCTCGCTCGATTTATTCAGCCCCGGTTCGAGAGCCCCAAACCAGATTCCCATTTTTTTGTATATTGTCGTCAAGGTTCTTTCGCAGTATCGGGGGTCCGTAGTATCGATTTTTCGCATATAATACAGGCTTTCTGCACTTTTTTACTATTCATAAACGTAGAAACGTTACAAAATACTTGCGAAAACCCCGTGATAACACAAACCTCTCGGCTTTCCGGGATTCCCGACGGCGCTCGTGCTCCGATCGCTTGCCGGAAGATGTAGAGGGAGAAGAGGCCGGGTAGCGAGACGTTGCTGCTTGGATTCTAAACAAAAAAAAGGATTAAAATCCGTAGGGATCTCACCTCTGTTCTTTTGAGCGATGCGGGCTGTCCGACTTCTTCGACGGGCCCTCGGTGCCCGAGCCGGAGCCGCGTGGACTTGCAAGGCACGGCGTCGCCATCGGTAGACTAAAAATTAAGAGCTTATTGAGAGGCTTATTGAAGACAAATTGAGGAGCCCAAAATAATATCGAGAATCAGGAAAACAGACGCGGGAAACGGGCTTTCGGGCGTTGAATACGTGTTCCGATAATGAAAAATGATCGCAAAAAAGGGAGAAAGGACCACAAAAAAGGACAAAAAGACGCCGAAAATGACAAATAGATCGGAGGAAATAAGGTTAAAAATTCTGAGACGACTGGGGGAAAAAGAAGATAAAGGTAAAAGATCTCAAATAGACTCTAAAAATAAAACTCTAAATTCTACGAGGAGCGAGATTCTCACATGCAGCTCTAGCGGTGAAATTCGGCCTAAGATCCCAAATAAACCGTAAAAATCAAATTCCAAAAGCTTCCAACGTCGAGAGAAACAGCACATCCGAATCGGGCGGTTGCAGAGCAGCGCTGCGCGTGGGGTACGTGACCGGGAAGCTCGACCGGGCGGATGGGGGGAAGGGTTTCACGTGGGCGCGAGGCCCTTCGAAGGGAGGAAACCTCTCCACCCTGCGGCCACACGAACTGTCAGCCTCAACCAACGGGGGTTCGAAAGCCCACGGGCCGTCAGAAAAAAACGAAAGCTAAGAAAGAAAACAAAAGCAGCCGCTTTCCGGTCAAAGGAACGCTGTTGGCCAGGGGGGAAAGGCGTCGAAACCGAGCATCAAAGGGTATTTTAATGCTTTCCTAATTCTAATAATTGTTAATCTGGAAAGATACATTTGTAAATCTTGAAAGAAGAAGCCGAAAAAATTATTGCCGAACCGTGGCCGCTACATGTCAATACTATCGACGGAAATGTTCAGGGCGTAATCGATTTTTCCCAGCACTTTTTCACCTTCCTTTTCATCTTCAGAACTCAAAAATCTTCTACTCTTTTCAGCTACCACTTTTTCAAGATTTTCTTCTTCTTGTTCCATATACCCACCGGACGACCTTTTCCGCCCACAGGATAACAGGAAAATGCTTTCTTTTTGGTAATTTGCTCTCCCGCGCATTAGGGGAAGCCCGCACATCCACCCGGATCATTAGTCTTTTGGCCTGCGCAATTTTAATAGAATTTCAATTCCGGTCATCCCACTACGCACATTGGCGGAGATAAAACTGCGAATTCCGGCACTAACATTATTAAAAAATTTAATTTCGCGTTTTTACAAATTTTTCGGGTTCGGGGTTAAAAAATTATTGATCTTCTCTTATAGTAAACCGTCCTTTAAAGAGATGAGGACGGCATCTGTTGAACCCCCTTGGGAGGGGGTTCAACAGGTCCCGCGGCGATCTCGCGCGAGAGAGGGCTCCCAGGGGAGAGGCGCAGAGACATTTTCTTTCCCTCGCGTAATCGATTGACTTATGCCGCCCCTATCTCTTTAACAATTTCCCTGGAGGTCCCCTCACAAAATTTGGGCCCGTCGGGTGGGGCCTGGTGACAGTTGTAGGGGGTTGTAAAAAGCTGGCCCCGGGCCCTAGCGGCCACCTGATCCCTGTTACACCTTTGGGCGGAAGGAACGGGAGATAAGAAATATGCAATTCGTTTCCGGAAGTGCAGAAGATTGAGCTTTAAAGAAGTCGAGGCGAGGCGAGGAAAGAGGGCAAGGAAATCAAAGGAGACATTGGGAAATCATGCATTTTGAAGGTATTTTTGGACTTTTTGGGGTAAGGTACACAAGAATAAACGCATTTTCAGTGTTACCAACCTTTTGGCGGTGGGATCGTGGTAGGAGACAGTAAATGAATGACCCTCCATCCTACGATCCCCGGCCGACGCCTTCTGCGCGCAGCGCACGTCCATAAACGAGACGATGTAGCCGCTGCCCACCTTTTCCACTTTTTGCACACGGCCGTGTCTGGAAGGGAGTTTATTAGTTTCGTCGTTACGATCTAATTTTTTAATAATAAAAAAATTCGATTTTCAGCCAATTTTTTTCAATTGCTAGATTTTTTGATAATGTTTTGATAGTTTTCCACAGAAATTAGCTAGATTATACTTTGTATGAAGTTAATAATTTGGGGAAATCGGGCTTATAAGGGAAAATTTGTCCGAATTCGGCCAAAAATTGGAATTTTTAGGGATTTGTAAGAGTATTTTAGGTACTTTTTCGAAAGCAATATAGCTAAATTTTACTAAAGAGCCTATTAAATTGCTTGTTATAACGATATTTGGGCTTATAAGAAAGAGAAAAAGCGTTTAGAATGAATAAAAGTCGGGTTTTGGAAATAACAAAGAATCGTTTCTTTTCAAACTTATAAAGCTTTATAATTTTTTTGCATCCAGTTTTGTGCCATATTTTTCACTTTATATGCGCAACCCCCGCTAAAACAATCGATTTTGCCCATTTCATTTCCGAGCCGACCCCTCGATACGTTGTGTGGGGGCAGGCTGCGCCCCCGATTCTCCCCCAGCCCGAAAACCGAACACCGTCCAATCGATATTGGGTCGCCGGGGCGCAGGAGAGGAGGTGGAGCAGCAGCACATCCCCGAGTCGCTAACGGGGGCGAAGCAGAACAAAATATCGGCGCGAGGTTTTGCAAAACCCCTCCCAACATACACCACAGCACCCGAAGACTTTTCGAAGTGCCGGCGCCGGGGGGATAATTGAGGGCGACCGGGTCAGCTGCGCGGGGTCAGAGCCAGTCTTTTGTGCGCTCGGGCTCAATTAAAAGGAGCGCGAACACGTGAAAATTACAAAAAAAATAAGAATACGATAGCTGTAATTTTTGAGCTGACGGCGCGTGTAAGGGAGCAAAATATTGGGGAGGGGGGGGGGGGTTCTTTGGTGTCGAAAAGATTGAGCCTCCGAGCCCTCCCAGAGTGTAAATACACCAAGGAGAATAAATCCCCAAGGGAGGACCCGGATTGCCACCTCAGTCTTCCGGCCCTGTCTGCACTCATTATCAGTTATGCGCGTTCGGTGTTCAGTGGTAGTAATAAAGTGCATTTGCTAAAGACCTGCAAAGGATTAA
Source organism: Mesorhabditis sp. LJ9110 (assembly GCA_038088335.1). NCBI lineage: Eukaryota > Metazoa > Nematoda > Chromadorea > Rhabditida > Rhabditidae > Mesorhabditis > Mesorhabditis sp. LJ9110. The sequence continues at coordinate 242,499 of JBBGBA010000044.1, read as the reverse complement.
GAGAACTGGTTTATTAGAACAGTGACGGAATATAATCGGCACATGAGAAAAGGTGTCTGAGGGAAATACAGATGTCGAAGGCAAGGCGGGCCAAGTTTGGCAAGGGTGTCGAAAGGTTGCATTCGCCAGAGGTTCTTCTAGTTTCGCAACGGCTGGACGACATTCACTTCCATCATTCCTTGGAGAAACTTCAGCTATTGCGTCTCACCCTCCCGATTTTCTCGGGCAGCATCGCATCCATAGCTTCCATTAGTCCATCTCCTGACTTTCTCTGAAAACTGGCTCAAAGAGCCGAGAAATTCACTAACACGGCAGGCAACCAAACGAATGTTAGGTTGTTGCCCAAAGCTTACCACAAACTTACTAAACTTCATCAAAGCGACCAGATTCCATAAAGCTTGAATGCTCAGCAGAGGGCCCCAACGAGAAGGAAGGTGTCCGCGTACGACAGACCAAATGTCGGTGTCCATCCATGGCAAAACACTGCTGGCCGGCAGTGGTGTCGAAGAAAAACGAGTGTCGCGGTCAATATATCCGTATGTCGGGGTTGAGCAGGTCAACGGCAAAAGGCAAATGACGAGTGGCCCGGTGATCACTACGGCTCGACTGCACCATGTCGAAAAGATTGAGCCTCCGAGCCCTCCCAGAGTGTAAATACACCAAGGAGAATAAATCCCCAAGGGAGGACCCGGATTGCCACCTCAGTCTTCCGGCCCTGTCTGCACTCATTATCAGTTATGCGCGTTCGGTGTTCAGTGGTAGTAATAAAGTGCATTTGCTAAAGACCTGCAAAGGATTAAGAGAACTGGTTTATTAGAACAGTGACGGAATATAATCGGCACATGAGAAAAGGTGTCTGAGGGAAATACAGATGTCGAAGGCAAGGCGGGCCAAGTTTGGCAAGGGTGTCGAAAGGTTGCATTGCCAGAGGTTTACTGTGCTCCGGATAGTGGTAAAACCACGTCCCCGGCTCACAGCATCTCACCAAGCCGTGCCGAAGCAACGACTGGCGCAACACCTTTCGGGATAGCGGGGAATATGCATAATCCCAGAGAGCGCCGGGAGGGCGCTCACACAGCCCGCTACCGTAGAGGTCATCGCGGCGGGACCCTTGGCAGGTTGCCAACCCCTATTATCCCAGGTAATTCATCCTCGAAACTCCTAGGAGATGAAATCTCGTAGGAAAGTTTCGACACTCCCGGCCCGCGCAAGAGCCAGAAAGTGCCGCCCGGTGAGGAGCAAGGAACCTTACGAGGGAGGTTGAGTGGAGCCTCGCGGCGGCCCAAGAATTTACAAACAAGTCCGCCGGGCCCGGGGAAAGGTTGGGGTACAGAGGGACCAATAACATGGTAGAATATGTTCTGCACTGTGGGGGCGGGAGGACGAAAATGGGTTAGATAGACGCTAGGGGAGGGGGCACTGACAATACAATAGTTGGTCGGCGCTAAGGAGCCCGTACTCCTGCCGAACCAACTCGGGAAAGGGAGGGGATGACTTATCGGATTTTCGGCAGCGGCTGGCGTGTAGTGGACTTGAGGCAGGCTGGCGGTCGAGAAGAGGGTTGTGGCACTTCGCGTCGATGTCGTCTTGCGAAGTGTTGTCGAGCTTGTACTCTTGCATCTCGAGCAGCCGGCCACGTGAAGAAGTAGGCGAGCATGGCGAAGGTTCCGAAGAACCTTGAGAGGGTGTCGAGTGGTGGTGGGGAGGAATCCTCTCACGAAACCTCCTTGTCACCAAGTAATGTCGAAATGCAGTAAGGCGGTGACGCGAACTTGAATAACGTCTCGGCGTTGACGAGTGTCATCAGTCGGCTTGTCGCGGTGCGGACGAAGGTCGGGCGTCGCGTGATGGACTCCTTGGCGAAGTCGAAGTTGGCGCCTCGCGTCAGGGCGGCAGCATGGTCTTGTCGCTGGCAATTTGACGGCGCGATGGTTGAACTGGTCGCAATCCCTTTGATGGGGCGTGGCTTTGAACTTGTCGCAAGTAGTCGGACGATGTAGTGGACTTGTCAACCGAACTGCTCGCGGCGGCCCAAGTAGTGGACCATAAACTGGAGAATGGCGTGAAGGCGCTTCGTAGGTGGCTCATGAAGTCGTGCAGGAGTGTCGGCTTCATCAAGTAGCGACTCATCGCGCAGCAGTCGAGAAGCCAAAGAAACAACGAATGCGAACGGCACGGCTACCGCACTCCATCCACAAGTCGTTGTCTGGAGCTTGAAAGTTGAAACGGCGACGTTTGATTGAAGAGGCTTGATGGAGCTTCGTGTCGAGTGGAGTCGTGCTTGAGCGCTTGAGTGTTGAAGCCTTGCATCCGGCTGTTGGTGCGCAACGGAATGCTGACTCGGTCAGGGCAGCAGCATGGAAGTGTCGATGCGCTCAGGTCGAAAGCAGCAGCGAAGTGATGAACTGGCACTTGAAGTAGTCCGCGGTCCATGTGTATTCCATCGCTTGGTGGAAGAAAAGCAAGCGTGCGGCGACAATCGATGTCGACTGAGTTGTCGCACTTGGCGAGGGCAGCTTGAAGAAATCCTGATGCAGACTTGTCGATCCAAATGCTCGCGGCGGCCCAAGTTCTGTGAGTGGATACGCCGGAAGTCGATGAAGTGGAAGAAGTAGTAGTGACCGCAGCGAATGTCGTCGCCGTAGTCGTACTTGTCGAGGAGGCGGCAAGAATCATGCTGAACTTGCTGGTTGAGCTTGACTCTTCCTTCAACTGTAGGCGAGGCGAAGTTGTGGAGGCAAGTCGGGCTTGTAGACGGGTGAAGAGACGAGTTGCGCAAAGGCGAGACCAGCTCCGTGTTGCAACGCGGGCCAGCTGTCTCGAAACCACCGTCTCACAAGCCGCTTGATTGTAGAAGTTGTCCTTGTGTCAGCACCTCGAGGATGGGCAAAGTCTGGAGCCAAAGCAGAAGAATTGCGAAGCGTGAAGTCACTGTTGTCGCAGTGACGCCGCTCAGATGACTTGATATCGGCGGAGCATGTGTCGTGACCGCAGCCGAATGGTGCAGTGGCACTTGGGATGAGATGTGTCGGCTGAGCATGAAGGGCGGCAGCAGGAAGCGTATCGGTGTAGCTGGCGGCGGCATGAAGGGCTGCAGCAGAATGTCGCAGTGGCGCCGCATGCGGACTGAAGCCGCTAGCCTGGTGTGTAGCTTGTAGGCGGCAGCAACGGAGGTATTCTTGTACCGCGTCATAGCGCAGCTTGCTGTAGTGCACGTTGGGACGATCAGCTTGAACTTGTAGCGTGAAGCATCTTGTCGCGATCATGTTGTGGAGCAACGCAGCGAGTTGACTGTCGTAGATGACGCGGGAGGCTTGTGAGTCGCAATAACTGGCAGGCTTGCCAGGTGTCGCACGCTTCCCACGAGTGTCTCTTTCTTCAGCACGATGTCCCGCAGCAACAAACTGAGCATATTTTTAGGTAAAGAAAACCTGAGTAATCGAGCAGCAATCGTGGCATAAGACTCGACTCGATGATGTTGAGGAGTCGACCGAGCCGCCGAAGCTGTTGGCGAAACTTGGATTGTTGTCGGGAACCGGCGGCCGTAGAGACAGTCGGCGCAGCAGGTGTTGACCTTGTCATCATCCTGAAGCGGGGTCGGCTGCAGCGGCATGTTTGGCGGCCGCAGATGTAGAGAGAGCGGTGTTGTGTCCGCATTGTTGCACAGCGTGTCGCATCTTTTCCAGAAGATCTGAAAAATTATCCGCGCTCGCAAAGGCTGGACTGGCGTGGTAGAGCCGAGCAAGAAATTGGCGATTCGCAGCGGCTGCTGTGTGGACAGCTTGATGATGAGCGCGTCCTTCTTGTTGCATGTCGCCATGATCCATTCCTTCGTGCGAACGTTTGGCGAAAGTGTCAGGCACTTTCGAGTCCGGCAATCGAAGAACTGATAGGCGCGCTCGTTGTCAGCTGGCGTTCGAAATCAGCAATAGACGAAACGTTGGCAGATTCTTGCTGACGATCGTCGTGGGCGTGTACGAGTGTCGCCGGAACAATGGTGGCGGGAGTTGACGATGACGCTAAGTGGGCGCAGCAGATTGGTGGTGAACTTGCTGTTGCTCGATGTCGATCGCAGCTGAGGCGTGGATGTTGTCGATGGATCAGCAGTAGTCGGCGAGCGAGCAAGTATCAGGCGGTGGCGAAGTTGATCAGGCACAAGTTGAGCATGTGTCGATCGCACTTCCGCGAAGCGTTTGTCAACCAGCTACCGATGTCTCGTCCGCCGAAGAAAAGTAGTCGCTTCCGATGGCGTCAGCAAAGTTGAAGTGTCGCTACGCCTGGCTTGCCCTCGCATTCGGCTTATCTGAGAAAAATACCAAATAAAACTCTTGAAAGAGCGGTGGTCGGCCAAAGCGAAGCGGACATATCCTTGCGGTTGCTCGTAGATCGGAAGCTTGATCGAGGCTCGTCGGCGTGCTGACGTAGCTTGAAGTCCAACATCGTAGCGGCTTGACGAACGTGGCACTTGTAAGTCCCATCCAAACAGAAAGTGTCGCGAAATTGTTGGCTTGCGCCAACAACCCTTGACAGCAGTCTGATCGAGGCACAAAGCGATGTCGCTGGCGTTGAACTGCTTGCAGTGTAGATGTCTGAGCAAAGTGATGGTGGCGCACTGTGGTGAGTCGTGTAGTAAACTTCAGTGTCGCCCGTTGTAGAGGAATGAAGCATCTCGTACGGCAGGAGGAACATGTTGTAAGTTGTCACAGGCATCAGACGATCCTTGATGTGACCAGCGCACTTGCAAAGAACATCGAATGTCCGATTTCGGTGTCGTAAGTCTTCGAATGGCGCAGACGATTGTGCAGGCACAAGTCTCAACAGCATGTTCGCCTTCGAAGATTTTGTCGCCTTGTCCGGGTCTTGATGACTTGAAAGGTGATCATGTCGATGGCGGCCGCTAGAAGAAATTGACTTGCGCAGCGTTGGCCTTGAGTTGCCGGTGTCGGTGCCAGCGTTTGCGGGCATTCGCATGGCTCATCGACGGGCAGGCGGAGGTGGCAGCAAGTGTCACGAAGAACGATGTCGCTAGCACAGATGTCTCAAGCTTGCCTTGAAGTTGACCACATGTGGATGATGTCGTTGCAGCGATCGCGTAGATCAGTCTGTACTCGGCGGGGCTGCTTGAAAGGTGAGGGCGGCGGAAGGAAAATACAGCTGCAGAAAACACAGGTCAGTGGCGACAGCGTCGTTGTGCGTGCTTGTTGTCGGAATCGGAAGACATCCAGATGTCAGTGCGAAAGCCTCGTCATTTCCTGTCGCTTTCAACGTTTATTGCTTGATTGCGTGCCTGAAAAAGAGTTGAAGGCGACGCGGTGGCAGAAGAAGAATCCGCTTGACGTTGTCCGAAGAGCTTGATGTCGCGAAAGTGGTTGAGCATCAGCAGTGCGAGGTGCCGGGCGATGCGAGTAGCGGCCAACAGGAATGCTTGACATCCGGTAGAGGAGGCTTGGCACGATGATGTCGAAGAAGCCATCCTGTCCGGAAACAGTGGCGAAGCGCGGCAAGAGACGAGTTCTTCCGTGTGAACGTGTTGTTGTTCCGCATGTGTGTCGCACATCTCAAGTCAGCGCGATGGAGGTGAGGGGCGATTGTCGCTGTTGAAGTTCGGCTTGTTGCGGGCGTAGACGCTTGTACATGTGCTCGTTGACGTATTGGACACGATTGTGAGCAGATGTTGTGAGAAGAGAGATGTCGCGCCGATACGTAGTAGACATCCGCATGCACAGCAAAGAGCAGGCGGCGGAGTCGAGAAGTCGGATGCCGATGTTGCTGTAGCGCCATCGGTCAGTTGTCGTCTTCCGGTTGAGTTCCAGGAACTCGGGTGGAGTGTCGGAGTCAGCGTGTGGTTCCATGAAAAGTACAGGGTTGTCTCTCTTCTTCGGCTCAGGAGTCGGAGTATGCAGCGAGTAAGTCTCGCTGCCATACGGCAGGATACCTCCTTGCCCTCGTACTTCGGCTCGTAGAGGTCCTGAATAAGAGATCGTAAAGTTTGGTCTCTCTTCGCTCGGCTCGTAGTGCTCTGGAGGTGATGCCAGCTCGTAGTCTGTGTCTGCTCATACAGCAGGATGACCTCCTGCCCTCGTACTCCGGGTCGTTGAGCTCCTGAATGAGAGATCGTCTGCCCTGGTTGGATCCGCTGATGATTGTTCCGAACTTGTAAAAAAGTCGACGATTCGTCCCGAAGGCAAGCGGAATGACGGAGAAGTGACGTCGCGAAGCTCTGCAGATTCTGACCGATGAGCATCTGGCACTGACCTGTAGAAGTAAGCAACGTTGGCGGCGGTGTCGATTGACAGGTGAACGTCGTGGAAGGTGACGACCATGTGGATGATGACGTTGTCGAACAGCGAATTGTGGCCTAGAGTGCAGCTGAGATCCGGTGTCGCCAAAGGTAGACGCGCGAAGCGGCGAAGTTGCTCGGCATGTCGCTGTCCTTGCGCCAGCTTGAGTGTCGCATCACGAATCCATTGCCATGTGTCAGTTGTCGCAAACGGCAACCTTGGAGCACCGTGGTGAGCAGCAGTAGCACACGGCATTGTCGAACATGGCAGAGGAGGCTTGCAGTTGGCGCAGCGGACGGAGTTGTCTGCGTAGCTGGGCGAGTAGGCGAGCAGCATGGTGCGAAGAACGGCGTGAAGCAGTCTCGTTGTCGGCATGTGAAGGCGACGACGAACATCAGCGGCGAGCGGCAGATAGTTGGCGAACAGGCGGCCATGGGCGCAAAGTGTTGAAGATCATCTGCTTGCTGTCTGTTGTGCCAGTTGAAGAGCGCAGAGAGCAGGATACACCACATCAGCAAGCGCAGTAGATAGATGACGAGTAGACGGCCATTCGGCAGCAAGTGTCTCCCGGAACCAAATGTCACATCACCACCGTGTGTCTAAAAACTGCTATACAAAGTAGAGATAAACTCTAAGTTGTACAACAGGCGAAGCGGGAAAACAAAAGTGAAAAGCCAAATCAAAACCTTGAGAAAACATAAGAAACATTTGAAAAACGAATGACAATACCCGAAAATTAGTCGAAGTTCGCGAACGTAGAAGTTTTTCGGGTAAGCAAACGAAATTTCAAAAATTTCGAATCATCTTGGCCAACCTTAGCGACGAATCGTAGGTGGCGCTCTCAAAATTTCAAAAGAACTTTACTTTTGCACATCCGTTCGATTCATCGAAGTAGAATGTGGTAGTATGCTTGACAAGTCCATCGAGCATTGGGCGAAGGGCAACATCTTTGAGCAGCAACTTTCTTCCATAGAGCAGCTTCTGACCATCAGTGTTGTGGAACACGCGGCAGGGCTGCTTGATGTCGAGCGGAGTCGACCAGACGTTGCACGGTGTGAAGCCGAATGTCGCGCGGCATCGCCAGTGTCGAGCGGCCAAAAGCCGTCGCTTGGCGTAAAGCCGGTGTCGGGTTTGAAAACTAAGGAAGATAAACTTCCAAAGTGATTCAAGGTGTCGCACAAAAAGAAAAGTAAATAAATGTCAACGCGTGTGCAAAATAAGTATATGTACAGCAGAGGAAGACGCGGAATAGAAATGTGAAGCAATTCGGCGAAAGGTAGAAAGAAAAGTGGTTTGTTCGCTTCAGGCGGCCCATGCTTCGTTTCTTGCCATCGCTTGTAGTCGTGTAGTCGCAATCTTGACCCGCTTCTTGTGCAGCACGGGTTGTCGTTGAGCGCGCGTCGCCATCGATGAGACCTTGTCGAAGCGCAGGAAGAGCTTGCGAAAAAGTGTCGAGGCACCGAGGCAACGTGTGTCGATTTCTTCTTTGCAAACGCCCGATGTCGTGAGAAAAGTCAGCGCCTAACTGCAAATTGATTGGCCAGTAAAATTGCAACACCAACAGCTTCTCAAGGCTGTGGGCAATATCACCTCGAAAAAATTGTCGTATTTGATGAGAAGTTGGTGCACATCACTCAGCGGAAGTGTTGAAGCATCGGTGAACGTGTAGAGTGAGCGCATAGTAGATCGGCCAGTGTTTTCGAGCACGAAACAGCTTTCTCAAGGCTGTTGGTGTCGAAAACACCTCGTAGAGGGGTGTCGAGTGTCGAAAAAACGTGTGTCGAACGGCAAAAAGGCTTGAGCAGAGCTTGGTGTCGATTTGAAGCTTGTAGGCTTGTAGTCGAACGAAGTTGCCATTGATGGAAGGCCCATATTGTCGTCGACCATTTCGCACACTGATCACGCCATGTCGCCCGATCCTTCTTGGGTAGATTGAGGCCCAAAAACGTTGTCGATGCTTGGTGAAGAGCGCCTCACAGCACGTGGAGCGAGGTCGTCCCATTCTCTAGAGCACCGCAACCGCCAGCGATGACCATTGGACACGATTAGAAACTCTTTTCGCCCTGGAAAAGACAAAAGTAAAACCAAATAAACCTTTTAAAATGCATCCGATTGCTCCACTCGCTTTTTCTTCTAGTTTCGCAACGGCTGGACGACATTAACTTCCATCATTCCTTGAAAAACTTCAGCTGCTGCCGCGCACCTTCCCATCTTGGGGCGGCATGGCACCACAGCATCCATCGTCCATATCCTGATTTTCTCTGAAAAACTGGCTCAAAGAGCCGAGAAATTCACCAAAACGGTAAAGGTAACCAATATTGGGTTTTCGCCCAACGCTTACCACAAACTTACTAAACTTCATCCCTTGTCAGATTCCATAAAGCTTGAATGCTCAGCAAAGGGGTCCAAGAGAAGGAAGGTGTCCGCGATCGCAGACAAATGTCGGTGTCCATCCATCGCAAAACACTGCTGGCCGGCAGTGGTGTCGAAGAAAAACGAGTGTCGCGGGTAATATATCCGTATGTCGAGGTTGAGCAGGTCAACGGCAAAAGGCAAATGACGAGTGGCCCGGTGATCACTACGGCTCGACTGCACCATGTCGAAAAGATTGAGCCTCCGAGCCCTCCCAGAGTGTAAATACACCAAGAGAATAAATCCCCAAGGGAGGACCCGGATTGCCACCTCAGTCTTCCGGCCCTGTCTGCACTCATTATCAGTTATGCGCGTTCGGTGTTCAGTGGTAGTAATAAAGTGCATTTGCTAAAGACCTGCAAAGGATTAGGAGAACAGGTTTATTAGAACAGTGACGGAATATAATCGGCACATGAGAAAAGGTGTCTGAGGAAATACAAGTGTCGAAGGCCAGGCGGGCCAAGTTTGGTCAGGGTGTCGAAAGGTTGCATTCGCCAGAGGTTTACTGTGCTCCGGATAGTGGTAAACCACGTCCCCGGCTCACAGCACTCTCACCAAGCCGTGCCGAAGCAACGACTGGCCGCAACACCCTTTCGGGATAGCGGGGGAATATGCAAGCATAATCACAGAGAGCGCCGGGAGGGCGCTCACACAGCCCGCTACCGTAGAGGTCATCGCGGCGGGACCCCTGGCAGGTTGCCAACCCCTATTATCCCAGGTAATTCATCCTCGAAACTCCTAGGAGATGAAATCTCGTAGGAAAGTTTCGACAAATCTTGCATAATCAGCGGTTTTCATGGTTTTTGGGCGTAAAATGTTTTTGTTTTATTCATCAGAAAAGTTTGGGTTCGGCTTCTGTCAATTTGTAGAAGCAAAAGTTTTGTATACACTTTCTACTGGTCACCCTGTAATTATACGTGGTATATCTCCATGTGTACGAGAATGAAACATTCAGGCTCGGAAATATTTCGAGGATTTGAAGAATCCTGTGAAGAATGTCATCAATGATCATTCCCAGGCCAATGGTGTGCCCGACTTTTTGTGTTGTACAATTTGCATGGAACCATGTAAGCGTTGCGCTTTAACTGGTTAATTTAAATAGCTTCTTTCACGTTACCAAGGCGAGCAGGGCAGGCTAAATTTTCCTTTGAGCTCGATATAGCGCACTATTAGGTGTTTTCGTAGCGTTTTGGGAAAAATTTCACTGTATTACGATCGGAAGAACCATGTTAGTTAGAACCTTTTGATTTTTTTATTGAAAATCGATTTATTTTTTATTATGCAAATTGGCAGCGGGAATAGAGCGTTTTTTCAGACGACGACAAAGCCAGGTGGCCGTTGGTGTTGTTCGGGTGTGGACATACTTTTGCGAGAGCTGCTTTCTGAAGGGGTATTCCAGGTTTTTCATCTCCTATTTCCCCCATTGTAGGCCTGCAAATTGTTGGGAGTGCAAGCAGACAATCGAGCACACGGCGAAGAACTTTGTCGTCCAGAGCGCAATTCAATGGTTTAGCGGATTTTCTGAGCAGTGGCCAGGCCCACAAGCCGGTTCTGGCGATCTGGCTGCTCAACCAGATGAACAAAGTACCCCACAACCCCAAGTAAGAAGCCCTCAAAAGTAATGCTAAGTTTGATTGTTTGAGGAAAACCGCTTCGCGGTCATCAGCGGTATCGAAAGAGAACCCGATGATGATGAGAAAATAGAGAAATGCAAGAGGCTCTTCCGCGAGGCCACCGGAATGCCGTCGTCGAGGGTCAGGTAATGGATTTTTTTTAATCTAATTTATTTTACTGGCAGGGTCAAAATATTGGACTATGAACGGAAAGGGCAAGCTTTGCTGTCGATGCCGACCGTCGAGGACGCCAAAAAGGTAAACCAATCACCCTAGAAACCATAGCAAAACAATAGAAAACCATAGAAAACTGGCTGCCAAAAATAGTTGGAGATTTACATATCTTTTTATCAATATTTATCTGTCTTCTAAATACATAGGCGCCCTTGCCAAAATCACAATTTTAAATCTACGAAACCCGCAAAAACTAATCTTCTTTGTTTGCAGTTTATCGAAATGCACGACGAGCAATGCTTCCCGGGCACAAAACACATAATGAGCATCAAGCACGAGGTTTTTCGCAACAACGGCCCAAAGAAACCGTGGTCGCCGATTGCTCACGACGCTACGGCTGAGGACAAAACGACGCTCTACATACAGAACATCCCGCTCGAGGCAACTAGCGATCGGGTCAAGTTAGACCTGTTCGACGGTGGTGCGGATTTGGCTGAAAAATGGTGCGTTTTGAGCCTTTATTTCAAACATGTTTTTTCTTGCAGGTTAAGGCTGAAGCCAGGAATGTTTGGGCAGCTATGCATCATCTCCTTCAAAAACGAGTTGGCAGCACAAAAGGTATGAAGTCTGAGGCTTACAGAGACGTCTTGGCGCAACCTTCCGCGTTCCCTTGCTCGCCGTGGCACCCACAGACTTAATCTCTCTAAGGAACAAACAAACACAATGTGGGAACAACAAAAAGTTGCTGGCTATTTAAAACCTTAATAAACTCGGCACCATCCCAGATCACAGGTCAGATCCACAGATTAATTTCAAGAAAGTGCAGAGAGATCATAATACAGAAATTATTTGCAAGCCGAAACCGCTAGAAACTAGATCTGTCCATCTTAATAAGATGCCAGCAACTTTTGGTTGATCCCACATTCTGTGGCGTTTTTAGGAGTTTGAAAGGAATTTAGCTCTTTTTGTTGCCACGAGAATTCCTCTCTTTTTGGAAAACCAAAAGCCTTTTTTAAAAGACTCTTTTTAGCCTTAGAGAGAATTTAGCCCTTTTTGCCTCAATCTTATTGTTAAGATGGAAAATAAGCCAAGGAATAGTTATTCAGATGAACCCTTGTACGCAAAACTTCAAAAAATTTGCCTGCGGCGCTTTATGACGGCCAGAAACCATAAGGTTGCACGGGGGCCAATCGGCAAAACGGATGTTGCGGGTGGGGTTCGAACTCGGGAGCCAAGTCTGCCCAGTACAGCATGCTAACCACTAGGCCAACGGGGAGACTGGAGGCCTGTCTTGGGGAAGCTAGACCCGCCCGCCCCGCCTCGGGACTGGGGCCACCAAAGGGGAGGGTGGCGCCCCGTATGGCGAACGTTTAAAGTTATAATATCTCAGAGAAGAAGCATTCTTTCCTTGCAATTTCTTCTTTACTTATTCCGGCATGGTCTAATGCATATTTGAGCAAAATTTCAGCCCAAACGGACATCACTAACCATTGTTTTTGACCGCGATTTACTTTTAAACTTTAAAAATTGAATATAAATTTTTAAAGCCTATTTTGAAAAAACTCTTCTTGCGGTCCGAGATTTATTCACCCAATAACTTGCAAAATTTCAGCCCAAACGGATGGTGGGAAGGCACTTTTGACGACTAAGGTTTGCGTACACATACATACAAACAAACGAAGACCCCCCTCGAAACGAATTTAAATCCGCTGTTAAAATTCGAAATTTCACTCTTTTTCAATTTTTAAAAGCCGATAGTATGTAAAAAGTGTCGCCGTTTCCGATGGTGTATTCAGTTTTTCGATCCGATGCTTGGTTCTTTTTAAATCCGGAAAAGGACCCCAAAAAGAGTGGTATGGGGGTACCTAAACCGGGTTGGCCGCCGCAACACCTTTACTGACTATTTTTCTAGGTACTCGACACCTTCAACGACCGCCCATACCCAAACTCCAATATGGTCCTCAAAATCTCCTACTTTAGAAAAAGGACCGACCAGGACACCGGTGGGTTTTGGGCGCAAAGTGTTGAACAAACCACCATTTCAGCACCTGGACAAAACCCACGAAATAGTCGGGCGCCTTCGATGTCTCGCAGCGAGCCACGTACGTTGCAAGATTGTATAGCCTTCTAAAGGCAATTCCAGGAAGATTGGATGAACAACACCAGCGAAAGCCTTCGCCAACCAGAAGCTCAACGTCAGGACAAGGTATGCAATACAATGCAATTCCTGACAATGTTGACCCGACTGGCCTACTTAGTTTTTGTTCGATTTCAGAAGGCCATCGCAGCCGAGCCGACCGTGATCCTGCGCCCTGGGTTCCAAATGCACCACAGAGAGTCCCATACTTTTCCCGAATTTCGGCACCAGCAAATACCGCGCCCTTTCAGGTGACCTGATTTTTTCATCGTCAAGCCTAGTTCCAGGGGTCGGCGGGGCCGTGTCAAGTTCGCTTTCGGAACCTTCCGCACGCCGCAGATCTGGCCGGGATGATTGGGCTTTTCCACAACAAAAATATCGCCGGGATGCCTATCCGTTTTTGCAGCGCTGGCCAGTAGGTTGACGCGGACTCACGAGGAACCTTTTCCAGTGTCTTCCAGACATCGGGTTGGCACAAGCCTGTTTGGTGCAGAATTCTGCGTTGATTCCGAATATGGTTATCGTTTTTGCGGAATAGCGAATTCTCGATAGTTATGAGTGATTTCAGGCGAAAAGGTCGCAACTCAAGCACATTTCAAAAAAACCTTTTGGAAAAACGAAAAAACTTTTCGATAAAAGGTACCATTTTAATCAAACTTTTTGAATGATTGCAAAAATCTTGTTGTCCCACACTTATCAAAATTTTCAAAATTTCGAATTTTTTGAGTGAAGTAGCTTACGTTAAGGAGAATTTTTTGTGGATGAATTGTACCAGCTGATTTTTTCTGAAACCTATTCCGAAGCTTTTTATCTACATCAAAAGTAGCTGATTTGATTTGTGGCTTTTTCCGCCAAATCGCTCATAACTTTCGAGAATTGGCTATATCGCAAAAACGGTAGCCGTATTCGGAATCAACGCAGAATTCTGTGCAAAATAGGCTTGTACCATCCCGTAGTCTAGACGACGCCCGAAAACGTCTTCTTGTCAGCAGTTAATCACAAGAAAAACGAGGGGATTCGAGACCGACATACGCTGAAGTCCGATAAAAAAATACGTGCAAAATCCATGCGTTGAACGCCTTTCCAAAAGTTTCTAAACCCCCCTATTTTCAGGTGTCTCTTCTCGGAACAATCAAATGGCCTCAAGTCTTGCCTGGTCTACCTGGAAACGCGAGAGATGGCCCGACAAATCGTGACTTATTATAAGACAGCGAAATACCCGGGCACGGAACAGACGTACGCCACCGAATTGGTCCATCCATGAGTTGTATTCCATAAATTGTTGTTGATAGCATTTCTGATACAAATTAAATATGACTTTACACGACAAATAAATTGTCCTGGCACAACACATTGCTCAAACCCGAAACTGGCCATGAGCCAAAAAAATAAAGCTAGCGCTACGCGGACTTACGCTGCTCGATTGGAGTGCAGTTTCCCCGCCCCCACCCCAGCCGGCTTTCAGCTGTTGTATCTCGGCTCCCTGTTCATCTACAGTTGTGTAAAGTATACCAAAAAGTTTGTCTTTCTCTGGCGAGTATTTTGGTATACTTTACGTACCTGTAGATGAACAGGGACCGAGGGAGGGATAAGTGGGGGTCGGCTGGGGGTGGGGGGGGGGGGTGGATCAACTGCACTTAAGCCCACCAAAACATGCAAAACCCTGCAAACCTTTTAAAATCATTTTAATCTTATAAATTTTAATATTTAATTTTTGCAATTTTCAGCTAGGGGTTGATAGCGGGGCCGTGGGTACCCACTGACCCTCTGAAGAAATTTTGGAACCTTCCGGCTTGGGGCCAAGTCAAAGCCTAGCGATAAGCTATGATACACAAAGCCATTTGGGGCCGAGCTTTGCGCAAGAAAAAAAATGATTTTCCCCCTTACCAAATAAAACGCTGCTTTTGACTCACAGAATCGCCGCTTCACCCCTTCTTACGCGTCGAAATCCCGGCAGCTTATCACCCACCCCTTTTTCTGTTGCTCGTAAAATTCGCCGTTCCCGGGTCGACCCCCATTCTGCGGCCACTTTCGATTCTTGTTACCTTACCGGCAAGATGGACCCGATTCAAGAATTCATCACGATGGTGGCAAGAAGCCCGGAACTTTCCGCGCTGCAGGCTTCCATCATCACCCAAGCGTTCCGAATTCCGTAAGTTTACCTAATCGAGAAATAGTTATTTTGTGTCCTAAGACAACCGCTCAAATTTCAGCAAAGAAAAACAAGAAAAAACAATCCTACGTTGTCTTAATTACTTTAAACACATTTATCCGATTGCTATTACCGAAGGAGTAAAAGGTAAATGAGTCAATATAATTTTTCAAAATTTTGTTTAGCCGGTGCAACCAGCTTGAATGCTTCGGGCAGTCCGGTGGTACCCAAGAAGGTTTGCTTAGCTTATCCTTATGCTTAGGTCCGGCTTAGGCTAAGTTTGTGGCTGAAAATTAGGTTCTGGCTTTGGACTCGGACTTGGACTGAGGCTCAGGATTAGGCCTAAGCTTCGGCGTAGGATGTTGCTTATGACGAGGTTGGGGCTTGGGCTTGGGCTGCGGCTTAGGCTTGACCTTCGGTTTTCCTTTAGACTTCTGCGTAGTTTGGTTAATTTTCGGCGGGCTTGGCTTTCGGTAGACTGGCCGGGTTGGGTTGGGTTCTAGGCTTCGGCTTAAGCCGATTTTCAACAATTTTAGGCAAGCTTCGAGGTGTTCACAATTCTCAGCCACAAAAATTGGCACGGATTGTGCGCCTACATCGTGCTCTACATACTGGAGAACCCGGATTTTGAAGGGATTTGGTGAGTATTTTTTATTTTATTTTTTCCTAGTAATCTACTCTAGTTTAGCTTTTTTTCGCAAAAAAAAATTCAAATTTTGCTTTACTAGCAAAAATTATAAAGTTGCGAATTTAGGTATACACCAAATCTATGCTTTTATTTTGCGAAAGATGGGGCGAAAGACGCTGTCGTCGATCGAGTAATTTATTAATTTTTAGCTCTTGACCTAAAAAATCGCTTAAGCCGCCAAATTTAATGAACATTTTCAGGCGCGCATTGCGTTCAAAAATTGGATTGACAAGGAGCAGCAAGAAAAAGCCAAGCGAAAAGCCAGTGCCGAGAAGCAGAAGCTGGCCGACGCGGCGTACTCGCAGAAAAAGCTGGAGGCCCTGAAGCTAGGGGAGCCCCATCAAAAGCCCAGTTCCCCGACTAAACAAGGAGGCTCTAGCAAACCGGAAGCTTCGTCGTTGTTGCTCCAGAGCATCCGGAACTTGAAAACGTTTTGTGCTGTTCGATTTGCCGAGAGCCTTGTAAGTTCAAAAGAACAGATGTCAAACTTTGTGTTGTGTTTTTAAGATGACGACGATCTGAGACGTCCTCTAATCTTGACTCCATGCGGACACACCTACTGCGCGATGTGTCTGACCGAACAGTAAGGGATATACGCAGGAGCCTAGTGAAACTGTCCGCAACTCGGGCGCCGTCTGCTGGGAGTGCAGCCGGAAATTCGAGAATGAGGCCGAACTTTGAGGTGCAACGAGCAGTTATGCGCTCCGTGAGCTGCATACAGCTAACCGACCGGTAAGGACGAAGGTTGGCGTTAAGGCGTTAAGCTTAGCTTAGGCTTAGCGTAGTCTTAGCTTAGGCTTAGCTTAGGCTTAGCTTGGGCTTAGCTTAGGCTTAGCTTAGGCTTAGCTTAGGCTAGTTTAAGCTGAACATTCGTTTCGCTTAAACTTAGCTTGGCCTGAAAGCTCGAAAGCACTATCACTACTTGTAGAATATTGCTGCAAATTTCTAGAATCCTCCCGCAAAACCCTCACCGACGTCGCCGACTCCAACGAGCCCCTAGCAAGCTGCCGTACCCACAAAACCTGCCGAGAAACCGTGCGTTTGCCAGCTCGCAAATCACCTACAAAATTTAGAAAGCCACCAACACCTCCACCGGCTCCAATTGCTCCCAGCGCAGAGCCAAAAAAGAAGCAGCCGGTGGACGAGCAACCAGATGTCGCCGAGAATCCAGAATTCGGGGTACTCCACTTTTCCTCAAAAGTGATAAGATTTCCGCAGAATATCGGCTACAAAACCGTGCTCATCAGCGGCATCGAACGTATCGGAGAGCAGGAAAAACTAGAGAAATGTCGTGAAATGTTCGAAGAAGCTACCGGGTTGCCGGAAGATCAACTACGGTTAGGAATCACAAAAAAGTCAGCGATTTATACTGCTCTAGAATCAAATGCTATGGGGGCAACCGATTTGGAAAGGTGTTCATGTCGATGCCGACGCGAGAAGCTGCCAAACAGGTTGAAATATTTTTTGAATTGATGAAAATCTTAGTTCATCGACAAATACGATGGGGAATGCTTCCCGGGACATAAAAATATTATGTCGTTGAAGCACGAGACGTTCGACAGCAAGCCAAAGGCCGATGTCGATGGGAATAATGATTTGGAGCAAAAGAGGACGCTTTACATACAGAATTTGCCGAATCGTGTGACATCGGAAGATGTTTTGAAGGAATTGCTGAATGGAGGAGCAGATTTGAACCAACGACTGTGGGTTTTAGAGGAGAGAGGGAGAGAGAGGGAGAGGGAGAGAGAGAAAGAGGAAAGAGAGAGAAAGAGAGAGAAAGAGAGAGAAGAGAGAGAAAGAGAGAGAAAGAGAGAGAGAAAGAGAGAGAGAGAAGAGAGAGAGAGAGAGAGAGAGAGAGAGAGAGAGAGAGAGAGAGAGAGAGAGAGAGAGGGGGAGAAGGAGGGTCTTTAGAGGGATCCATAAGATATACTTTTAGCATCACCCTACAACCGGCTCGCGCAGGCCAACTATGCATTGTGTCTTTCAAAACCGAAGAAGCAGCTAAAAAGGTATCCGAGGAATGCAATTGCAAATTTACGACCCTTTTAGGTCATGGACGCTTTTCATGATCAGCCCTATCCCAACACTAAGATGGTCCTCAACATTACTTACTTCCGAAGGAAGAAAACCGAGAGAACGCAGTCTGCTGGTACGCCTAATCGGCATGCCTTTGAATTAACTGTACAAATGGAAATAGGCACATCAATAACGGTTTTAGAGCGCCAAACCGGCAATCAGAATCGCCGCCCACCATCGCCGGCCAGAAGCCAGCAATACGGATACGGTAATTATCCCTGAACACATGGTTGAAAAACTGCTGGGTGGCTCAAAAATCATGAAAGATTCAAAGATGCTCTCTCGGGGCATTTTACACCTAATCGGTTGCTGACTTCTTTAAAAAAATATAACTACCTCTCCGGGTGCCACATAACGTGAGGGAAGTGCGCAGTCGCATATTCGCTCTTTTTATCCATAGTAAGGTTGTAATGTAATTTTTACTTTAGGCGGGCCTCGCGGACGTCCGGGCTACGATATGCCGGTCCCGCCTCGGATGCCGTTCAACCCGCACCACGGGCAGTTTATGGCACCTCCAGGCCCTTATGGCATGCCGTACCATCCGGTTGCCTATCCGTTCATGGCACCGCCTCCAAATTTTCTTACGGACCACCACCGAATTATGCACCCAATTCTGCGGTGCCTCCGACCCTCCGACCCCTCCGACACCTCTCCGGCAACACCACAACCCCATAAACCGGCTGTCAAGAAGCCGGATCCCACAAAAGCTGCGGTAATTTTTTTATAGGTTAGGCTTAGGCCTAGGCTTTGGCTTGAGCATGAGCTTACTTAGTTAGGCTTAGGTTCGGCAAATCCATGAGCTTACAAGGAAACCTCCCCAGCTCGAAGTTGGACTTCGATTAGCCATCTAGCCTATCTGATGCAGTTTTTCTAGCTGATAACGATACCGATATTTATTTTTGCCGAGCGCCACAGGAACATTGTTAAAAATCGATTTAAAGTTTTGTCATGTTTGGCAGTCTCGCCTGAAAGCCCCTCCCCACGGGGAAGGATCCATCGGCGGCGTGGTGTAGTCGGCAAGTACTTGGCCTACCAATCTAGAGGTCGCTAGTTCGAATCTTGCCGCTGACGACTTTTTTGCTTTTGGCTTCAAAAGGGCTGTGAAGGTCCTAAAACTCATCAAGAAAAATGTTTTTAAGTTTTTTTTTGCACTTTTGGTCGCTAATTCAGGTAGTTATGGCTACAACGAACCACAGGCCTCGATACGATCCTCATGAATTTTATGACCTCAAAACGCTTACCTTGGCGCAGAAATGAAGCTTGACAAAGATGTAAAAAAACTTAAAGACAGAACCTAGTATTTCCTTCCCTTTTTTCAAAAAGTTTTCAAAAGAGTGGCTGGTGCATTAAATAGTTGGTGATCCACTGATAATTCCAAATGTCTTCGGCGGAAAAACACTCTTTCCGAGAAATCGAATCAAGCAACTTGAATTGGTGACCGAAAGTTCAAAAAAACTTAAAACCATTTTTCTTGGGGACTTATAGGACCTTCACAGCACTTTTGAAGCAAAAAGCAAAAAAGTCGTCAGCTGCAAGACTCGAACTAGCGACCTCTAGATTGGTAGGCCAAGTACTTGCCGACTACACCACCCCGCCGATGGATCCTTCCCTGTGGGGAGGGGCTTTCAGGCGAGACTGCGAAACATGACAAAACTTTAAATCGATTTTTAACAATGTTCCTGTGGCGCTCGGCAAAAATAAATA
Organism: Mesorhabditis sp. LJ9110; assembly: GCA_038088335.1. Taxonomy (NCBI): domain Eukaryota; kingdom Metazoa; phylum Nematoda; class Chromadorea; order Rhabditida; family Rhabditidae; genus Mesorhabditis; species Mesorhabditis sp. LJ9110. The sequence goes on along the minus strand of JBBGBA010000044.1, from coordinate 223,262 downwards.
TCGGTATCGTTATCAGCGTGAAAAACTGCATCAGATAGGCTATATGGCTAATCGAAGTCCAACTTCGAGCTGGGGAGGTTTCCTTGTTAGTTCTAGGCTTGATCTTGGGCTTAAGCTTAGGTTTGGGCAGATGGCCTAGGTTTAGGTTAGGCGTACACGATTGAAATTTTCAGATGTGAAGTTCGATCAACATTTTTTCATGCCACTGTTATTTAGACCGACAAAAGCGTCATATGCGTCAGGGGCCTGCCTGCTACTATAACCATTGAAGAACTGATCACCACTTTCTTCAGCCAGGAGCTCAATTTGAAGCAAGAAAACGGACGGTATCGCTTCGGCCACGGCTTTAAACTTTAATCCGCTCTAGTCCGAAGCTCTACCTTGTCGACGACGATTTCGATGAGGAACTTAAGACTATGATTGCTTACCTAGTCAACGAAGAGCTTGGCATTAGGGTAAGATCGTATTCGTTTTTCATATGACCTTTATTTAGACCCTTGTCAGTTGGAACGCGAAGATGTACCCGGGTACGAAAAATAAGTTGGTGATCGAGTACTACGGCGCCAATAATAACCCAAGGCATCCAAGCCTCGCTGTGTTGAAGGCGTCGATGAAGGCAAGAGTGCGTTAAGACAAATTTGGCTAAAAGATTTACTAGCAAAAGCAGCAGCAATTTTGAGCTAGCAGCGATTTTTGAGAGTGGTTTTCTAATTACATGTGTTTTGATAAAAGTAACGTCAAACATGCTCCCGCAGCCTTAATGAAGGTTTTCTATCAAAATGTCGTAAATATTATCATTTCGAAATTGAAAGAAAATTAGAACCTCCCCGAAAAAAATTAGCCGCTATGAGATTTCGACATTATGAAATGTCGACGTACGGGAATTTTGAAATTAGAAATGTCGAGGAAATGACTTTCAACATTATGATAGCAACTGCCCATTTAAGGAGAGGTTTTCAGGAAACCGACCGAGTCCTCTTCAAAAATCTGCCTCCTTCGGCCGACATGTTCAGCTTAATCTCAATTTTTCACAACTTGTCGGTCGGTGGGACGAAGATTCAATTCGCGAATCCTCCAGGGTAACTCTTACCCTCTGATTTTCTGTCTTACAGGTATAAGGAAAGCCCAGTAGATGGTTGGCAACGAGCCAACCGGAAATCGGAATGCTAAAAAATGAGCTGAGAGTCGGGGCGTAGCAGGAGCGGAGCAGAGAAGATATCTGCTAATTTTTAGAACTAAACCCGTTTATTCTAATTTTTCCTGGGCCTTCCTGATCCCTTTAACAAACTTATTGGGCAATCCATCATTTTCAGATTTGAATTTACCGTCCAGCCCGATGGTCTAAAATCCTGCAAAGTGAAATTTGCGACGAAGAATATGGCCCGTCTGATCGCTACATACTACAGGACCGCCAAATTCCCAGGAACCGAACAGACATACGCCACTGAATTGTGCTAATTTGTGAACATGAGGTTGAATAAAACAACGTTGTTGCTAGAGAACATTTACGAAGCGATCAAGAATCTCTGCTAGCTTGCAACGTCGAAAATTCATACTCCACTTTCCAGGGCAGAAATTTTGGACAAATTTGACAAACAAAAGCTCCATTCTCACAACAAGTCCTTTTCTAAAGACATTCGCCAGCGCTGACCGAATGTGGCGATAAGGGTATACGTATTTGCCGACTCATCTACCCCCAAAAACAGTCCGATATCTCCAGAATTCCTGAGGCGCTTCTATTGACAGCTGCGGGGTTCACAGTAGACAATTCCACATTTAACCACTTCCGCTGGGAAAAAATGTGGCCAGAGAGATGGTTTGGCATCGTATTCGTCACGAACTATCCTAAAATACGATTTTACTTATCTTTATTTATTTAATAACCTATATTTCTCAATATTTCTTCAAGAACCTTTTTAAGTAACCCAATCGTAGATTGACATACGCTACCTTTCTCTTCTCTGGCAGTAAACGTTAAAGATATCGTTTGGAGTCCTATTGTCCTGAATGGCTTTGACACCTAATTCGAACCTTTTCGTCTTGATTTCTTGAGTTTACGATGTCTTTATAGCTACTATTTTTCTATTGACTATCCAATACTAGGAAAATGGGCGCCGGGCAGTCCACACAGCATGATTTCGAATTCACCGATCCAGACGCTGGCCTGGAAGAGGAGTTCCGATGCTGTAGCCAGTGCTTTCAGCTTTGTAAGTTGGAAAATACCGGGTTATACGGTAACCATCTTCCAGTTGACCGCGGCTTGCCCCGATATTCGATTTCCCGCTGCGTCAGGGGTCATCGGGTCTGCCAAAGTTGCTATCAATTTTCGCTTAATATGTTTGGGTGGGATTTGACGGCCCTTAGCCAAATAGTTTTTTGAAATTTAGGCCGGCATTCTGGGAATCCGAAAAGTGCCTTTCGTGTGAGAACCGGGGTGTTTATCAAACACAGGAAGCAGCGGCGGTAAGACCGGCAAAAGATGAGGATTTGACCGAGGGAGCAGGAGCGGGTGGCTCAGAGGTACATTAATTTAGCAAAAAAAATCGAAATTTGCCAACCACTTTTTACAGTGGCTTCGTCGAAGGTCGCCAGGCGCCTGTGATCGCTGGTTTCAGCAACCTACCCTGGCTGCGCCTCAGACTCCTCTAGCGCAGACGGCAACCAGCAAGTCAACTCATCCAACAAACACGGCAAGATATATTCGATTCTACGGTTTACCTAACCTGCTTTTAGCAACCCACATTTGCGAAGAAAAACCTTGAGAAACCTACGCAACCGGCTTCACCCAAACTAGCAGCGCAACCGCCACCCAGTAGCTCAGACCAAACAATCAATACGGTACAAAGGGCAGCTGAAACAACTCGATTTAGCAATCGAAATCCTCAACGGCGGGCGCCTCCAAGACAAAACCCGGACCTTCTAACAAGAATCACAACAAAGTAAGACTAGACTTTTTTGCCGAGGCTCTCCCCTTCAGAATTCGAATTCGGTACCCGCAAAAAAGTCGGAGCCGGAGCCAGAGGTCAACGAAACAACCCATTGCACCGTTTGCAAACAATTAAGTGCGCCTGGCCTTTTGAAGCCATCAGTATTTCTATAATAGTTCCGGCTGGGCCACAAATCACACTTGATATTTGTGGGCATAATATGTGTATGGGATGCTACAACGGGTTGAATTCGGCAGAGACGTGAGTTTTGAAAAAGCGATTTGGAAATCCTTGACGGATTCAATGAGGGCAAAACACTTTCTTGAATATCAATTTCAAAATAGCTTTCAGTGCTGAAGAATGGGGAAAATACGCGATTTGCCGCTTTTGCGACGACCCATGGCCCAAACCGAAGGTCAGAATGCGAACTTTACAAATAAAATTCCAGCAAGAATATTTATTTCAGGACTCGCCTGAGGTCCGCGCTTTCCAACTGAAGCTGTGGGAACGGGGATTTGTGCGGAGAACCCAAAAATATGATTTAAAATTAGGTGGCCTTCCTGCTCCAACAGCGCAAAGACATGGATTCGGAAATTCTGGCTTTGGCTGACCGTTGGCAGGTACTGACATGAAAATGAAAAAAACACGTCGATTTAGGCCACGATAAAAAATCCGGCGAAGCGAGAAAAGGCCTTGGAAGCTGAAGTGAAAACTCTTAAAAATATTTAGAAATTAATCTTAGCTAAAAGAATTGCGCGCGCTCATGACAAGAAAGGAGGCGGCCCACATTGGACTCATGACTCAACTGGGCATACACAAGAGATTCGAGGCAGGCTTTGTAAACTCTATTAATATAGTCTAGCGTATTAATGATTTGCTGCTTCCATCGGATAGCCTCTATTTTAGACAATAATGAAGGAGCAAGCAACAGCATGCAATATGCTGAGAACCGTTAATCAGGAGATGATCAACCGACTTTCGGCAGGTGAGAAAAATCAGGTATGCAAATTATTGCTAGAAAAAGTCATTAAAACCATTCAGACCGAGCTGTCAAAAAAATGGCAACAAGAAAAGGAGGGGATGCGCAGTATGGTAGGACACCCGGTGTTTAGCATCGAAAAATCTAGATCGAGCAACTAAACAACCAACTCAACCGCGTACAAGAAGAAAGCCAAAGCCGAGTATAAGCGTTGTTCACTCCTATAATATTCAAAAACTTAGATCAGCGAATTAAGCAAACAACTGTGCGACGCACTGGCCGAATGCCAACAATTACCAAATCAAAAAGAAGAGACACCTAAAAAGGTTCCGGTACGCTTGGGGCCTATTTTTATGAATTATTTCAGTACAATCGCACGAAAATCGTGATTGACAAGATTCCGATGAGCTACTCTCAGGATGACGTTGTTAGTGACTTCCTGGAGAATGGGGAGAATTTGATCTACTGGGAGGACAGGTACTAGTAAGTCTGCGATAAAGCAACATTTTTCAAGCCCCGATATGTTATTACGAATGAGCAGTGAGAATAGCCAATGTTGCATTGCATACCTGGATACTATAAAAGCTGCAGAAAAAGCAAGTTGTTTTTGAAAATATTAATATGCTTGGTGTCTCGTCTTGTATACCTTGTGTAATAATATGCATTAAAATACTCGTCAAGTTATTGATACTTTAACTATCGGCAGCATCCTCCTACCTCTGGCTATGGGTCAATTCAGATTGCCACAAAATGGGATGGCGTTGTTCTCGAAAACCAAAGGATTACGGTCAGCTATACACCATTAATAAAGCGATGCCCGGCGATTGCCAACGAGGTATGTGCTCGGAATATAACCCTTAATGTGAGGAACCAGGCACTCAAAACAGCTTCTGAAGAAAGCCCAACCAAACCACCGGAAGTCGTGCCAACACCACATGAGCCTTCGCCGGATACGGACAATACACGTCGCGTACGGAACCTGATAAATTTGGTGGAGCAAGGCACTGTAAGTGAGGCAACACCATAAAAATCTTAGAAACTGATACGATTCGTATCGAAAACCAAAATTCATTCTTTAGCACAAGGGCGGCCAAGTTATCTGTATTTGGTGGTTAAAAAGTTCGTTCCACGATCAAAAGTTAGAGACCCTGTTTGCGAACGTTCTTCCCGGCCTTGTATGCGATGGAGGAAGGTAGGCAACACATCACTTCGACTACCAAAAAATTTGAAATTTAAAAATATAATAGAATGGAATAAAAGAATATAAAAAATTTAGGCTAAAATTTGAGCAAATGGACACGCCGGTGGGCTCCATGCTCTTTCTTTTCGCTAAGAAAAAGAAATCCGCATTTACGGTAAAGTTGGTAAACGGTCAGACAAATGAAATAATTCAGCTAGTGATGGAGATAAGAAAAATGAGCTTTCTCGACGCCGCCGTGAAATGTGAGCTGTATCAGCAATCGCGCGAAGTCCAAGATCTTCTGCATGACAAGTTAGACATCGCATAAGGACCGTTTTTTTGTGTCGGCTCTCCCAATATTGAGCTTTTTGTGCAAATTTGATGGCTTCCAACAGATTTTCATTTTTTTAATAAAACTCTGTGATACTTATAAGATCGGAACTTCGCCAGATCGCTAAGGTCTCCATTCGTTTACATTCGCGTACAAAGTTGACACAGCGATTCGCACGATGCACAAATCACACGATCCGCTGATAAGAATATACGTATTTCCCGACTCTTCGGAATCGGAAAATAATTTGTTATCGGCAAACCTTCGAAGCGCCCGTATTTTAGCCGCCGTCTGCTGGGGATCAGCCCCATAAACAAGCTCTCGACGTCAAAAGCAGCAGGTCATTAATTATGGCTGCAGGTAATTTAATTAAAGGTTTTTTGTTCTGCTTCATATCTTTGCGGAACTGTTGCTCTTTATTCTATCTTTGTTAGATTTGGGCCGCAAGGATTTCAAACCGCAAGACGCCGAGGAGATTCCCGTCGTGTCGGACGCCGAATTGCGTCCTTGTAGCCAGTGCCTTCAGCCGTGTGAGAATTGCAACTAATTTCTACTCATCTTTGTATACAGGGTGTCCAAAAAAAAAACATCCACTTTAACTCGGTATCGGATCGGAATGGTAGTTACACCAATCGAAAGCCCGGCAACGGCGAGTTTGCATCTGACTACAAAACCTTGTTTTTATCTAAATGAACCATTTTGGAACGTACTTAAAAACATTAACGAGAGGCCTCTTCATTTAATTAACGGCAATTTCCGGTCCATTTGCTTGGAGACATCAAGACAGATTAGCTCGTATGCAACCCCGAAAATAGCAAAAATACTAAATGGCTTGTGAAAAAGCGCGTTGAATAAACACGTGATTTTGAAGGTTGTTGTAAATAGTGTTGGACAGCACCCCGAAGAGAGCACCCTGGGGTGCTTTTTTCCCACCCCGGGGTGCTTTTATTTTCACCCCAGGGTGCCCTCTTCGGGGTGCTGTCCAACACTAGTTGTAAACTAGCAGTTTCAAGTGCTTTCGAATGGTGTAGCTATCATTCCGATCCGATACCTCTGCGGCGAGTTAGAAAGGTTGTTTTTAGTCGGACCCCCTGTACAGGGTGTCTCAGGATTATCCGGACAAAACGAAAAAGTCAATTTTTCGCATTTACCGCTGTTTTCTGCCAACCTAATGTTTTTCATATGAGTTTTTGAGGCGTTTTCAATGTCCTGAGCAAAAAAAATTCCTCGCAGGCGCATTAATGGCTTCAGAATCAAGCGAAGAACGCAGTAATATTTTTCACCTCTTAAATACCACGAAACTTGGAGCAAAGATTCAAAAAGTGTTCCGACATTTTTCTAGGTAGGAGCTGACGTTTTCCGGCAAAACGGACCTGTTTCCGCCAAGGTTTGTTCATGTCAATGATTATTTTCGAATTTAATATCGATTTCCTTTGCATTGCTGATAAGGGTTTTTCGAAGCTTGCTCGGGCTCAAGCTCCTCACAAATTAAAGTTAATTTTTTCTAAATTGCTTGTACATCATTGTTACTGTACATATTTATCTTTTTATTATTTTAAAAGTATCTTATCCGGTTTTTTAGGGTTCCTCCGGGCCAAATCTGTTAAGGTAAATACGGCGGCGCGTTCCATTAATTCATCTTTTTTGCTTGCTGATTTTTTCCTAGAGTCAACTTAGCATTTTTGGGCCGGGCGGAGCATGGACTTATCATTACCGACCTCTTCCTGTGGTTTCTTCGTTATTCCGGCTATATTGAAGCTTTTTATAGCGTCGGAAACATCATGCGTTTTGAGCGTTTGCCAGATGGGAGAAATTAGGTTCAAACTTCTTCGATTTTTTGCGAAGCTATATGTTGGAACCTCGGGCATTTTTCTTTGCCAGCGCCTCACAACTACCTCAAAGATTGATAAGAGCTACAGGGTGTGCAAAAAAAAAGACCACAGTTTGGGTCGAAATAACTCGCGAACGGTAGAGAATCGAAGGTACATTACCATGCCAGAATGCTTAAATATGCTGGGTATGAAGATTTAACACAACTTGATTTTTTCGATTTTTGAGTACGAAACTGTACTATTGACGCTGGTTACGACCGAAAATTGTGCGTTCTTGAACGGAGGTGGGAAAATTCTGATTTTGGCCTAAAATAGTATAAATTTGTAAAAATGTAATGGCAAAATCTTAGAATTTATCGAGGTCAATTTCATTTTTTAAAAGCAAAACAATTTTCGCGATTTTGCGTTATTTTTGTTCTTTGAGTCATAACTCGCTTATAACTCGCTGCCCATGGCTGATATTTTGTCAATGACCTATCCAAATATTAATCTCGGATTCCACACCAAATTCCACCACAATCTATGGTATTTTTGTATTGCTTGCTAAAACGTGCCCCAGCGGGGTACTGTAAGTTTCGTGTTTCCCGCTTTTCTCGGGGCCCCTAGCTTCGATTCGGCTAAAATTTTCTGGGTTGTTAGGCAATAAGTAGGGGCACCTTAATGCCAAATACGAAAGCGTACTATCCACAAACTTTTATGAAAAAGACTAAAAACAGATTTTTTAATTCTGCGGCAGAATTTTGTAAATTTTGGTCAATTGGTCCAAAAACTGCTACTATTGGTTTTCCGAAAAGATCGAAGCGATTCCATGACAAAAACACCACGAAAATCGCAAATTTCGGTTTTCTACAGTAACCCACGTGGAGCGCGTTTTAGCATGCCATCACAAAATTCCATAAAGTGACGATTTTTCTATTCGAGGGCCTTCTAGAGTTGATTGTAAGATAAGCTGTGAAAAATTACTGATTTTGGGTGGTAAATAACAAAGTTACGAGGCCAAGTGCAAAACAAGGCCAGAGAGCCGATTTTGGGTCCGAGTAGCCGGGTCAATTTTCGAAATTTTAAAAATAAAAAAACCACCTGCATCTTATGGATACGATTATAGCTTTAATGTTATTATCTACGCCCGTAAAATTTGGGGGCAATCTGATTCAAAATTATGGTGACTTTCAGCTCAAAATTGAAGATCACCCTATTCCAAAATCGAAGTTTAGAAATCTTCTTAAAATGTTTGCGAGGTGAAATTGCTTTAATCTTTGCATCGTTTTATTCAACTGATGGCATTGTCTTATTGCTCAAAATATCCCTACGACCCCACCTTCCAAAATTTTTCACGCAACCTCGAATTCGGTTTATTTCGGGTTTTGATGAATTTTCTTGGCGCCAACGGCTGGTTAAAAAATTCACGAATAAGGCTTTAGGATGCGCTATTCAAATTATATCAGATAAAAATAAAACGAAAATTTTCAAAGCGCGACTAAATTTTATAAAATGGTGACAATATTCGGAAAAAAGCACGAACGAACCGTTTTGGAGGCCCTAAAAGACGCCCTTCCAAAGGGGTACGGTAGCTCGAAATTTTGTAGATGATAGATCAACCCCAGTCCTACATAGCTAAGCAAAGAAAACAGATGAGGCCCCTTTGGCAATCTAGAAATATTTTTCCAAAGTTGGGTTTCGAGACCTGGAAAAATCCATGACCGTTGAAAACTCGAAAATTCGTCGATCTCAAAAAATCCCTTAATATGTTTATGCGATTGTGTCAAGCCCGTAGGTATTCCACAACAACTGATTTTGAGGTTTTCGCCATAGGTTTTTTCAATATTAAAAATTTTCGAAATTTCTCCATACAAAATTTCATTCCTCTCTAACTTTTCAACCAGACCCTCAAAAATTCTTAAATTTTGTAGGTACATATCTGCTGCCGAAATTAACTTACTTGATAAAAACTAGATGCCAGCCACCACAGGAAACTGAGAAAAATACAAATGAAGTTTCCCCGAACGCACAGTTTTCGGGTGTCATTTGTATTGATACGTCGCCAAAAATCGAAAAAATCAAGTTGTGGTAAATCTTCATACCCAGCATATTTGAGCATTCTGGCATGGTAACGTACCTTCAATTCTCTACCGTTCGCGAGTTATTTCGACCCAAACTGTGGTCTTTTTTTTGCACACCCTGTACACGGTGTGCGCATAAACAGGATAAAAATAGGAAGAAATGGCATTAAAAGTTTGTCCGGATAATCCTGAGACACCCTGTATAATCGACTCTTTTAGTGGGTCCGACGCGATACTGGATACAGGGCTGCAAGGACCGCCACCAAGTTTGCCGCGCCTGCTATGAAGCGCGAGTATCAGAGGGCGCGGCTGCCGAGGAAACCTGCCTGATTTGCGAAAAAATGGGAGTTAAGAAAAAGGTATCACACTCGGTTTCCGACGTCAGGAAGATATTTAGAAGGTGGGTGCGGGAACCTCGTCAAGGAAAAAATGTGCACCAAAAGAAAAGATGCCCACGGTGACCGTACGGCTGGGCCTGGATGATGTCGCGCGAAACCCTGAGTTTGGGGTAGGATTTCCGCTAACAATAGGAATTTTTGTTAATGCCCTCCTGTTACCAGGAGTTATTATCATTGTCAAGATATCTGAACTGTCGAAATCTGTTTTTTTAAAAACATTTTATCGTTACTTGATTCTTTCGAAATTTCATTTTTTCAAGATTTGCTACTGCCGTGTGCAAACTATATTAGCATCCATCTTCTTGGATATATCCTACATCCGGCAGCCTTCAGCATACCGTCGGCTATAAGACGGTACTCATCAGCGGCATCGAACGGGTCCCGGAAGCTGGGCAGCATGAACATTGCAAGCAACTCTTCAAAACAGTCACCCACCTGCCGATAGATCAATTGCGGTATTGAAATTGAGACGCATCGAATTATTCAGAAAATTTAGCTTTAAATGCTATGGTCACCCGCGGTTCGGCAAGGTCCTTTTGACAATGCCGACACAAGCAGTTGCGGAAAAAGTATTAACACAGTTCTGGATTAAACGCGCTTAGTTCATCGAACGATATAATGGCACCGTTTTCCCGGGATATAAATACATTATGTCCATGGAGCATGAGACTTTTGCGAAGACACCAAAAGTTGTTGAGGGGGATAAGACGAGCCTTGAAATCCAATATATTCCTAAGCGAGTGTCGGCTCAAGATGTTTTGAGGGAGCTGTTGGGTGGTGGAGCAGATGTGAATCAACCATGGTAGGTGTATTCTCCAAGATAACTTAAATTCCCCGATCAGACCATGGGGAGAAGAGGCGGGAGAGGAGAGAGAGGGAGAGAGAGAGCGAGAGAAAAAGAACGAGAGAGAGAGAGAGATAGTGAGAGAGATATCATACCCTTTTGCGGCCATTTCTTGATAGCTGGGCGGACCCATATTACATGAAATTCTGAATTTCGAAAATAAGACTTTCGGCAAATGACTTTTCCAAAACCAGCTTTCCTTTCTTTGGAAATAAGTTATCGAAATTGGGTGTAAATCCACAAAATTGATACATTGTTGGATGCTTTCAGTGTAATACTCAAACGAGATCGAACGGGAAAGAGCTGCTGCATCAACTTCACTAGCGAAGCGGCCGCCAAAAAGGTTGGGATGAAGTTCCGGAATTCATTCGTTATTGGGCCTTGTTTTTTAGGTGATGCTAGCGTTTCACGGTAAGCCCTATCCAAACGCTGACGGACTCCTCGTCATTACTTACTTCAAAAGAGGTGGCAAAGTAGACGAAGACTTTGTTCTTGAGCTCAAGGTATCTTTCTCGCCCGGTAGTGCCTAATGTTCCTTTCAGGTTGCAGAAATGGAAATATCAGCTGAACCTGAGTCTGAGGCCAACAAGCTTGCAAAGTAGCTCGAATGCCCCTTCTTCTGGAAAAAACTTTTGTAGCGCCGAGGCCGGTCCCGAAACGGCCATGGCTCCAGAAGCAGCTGCCCCGAGAGAGCGCGTCAGACCCCGGCGCGTAAAATCAGATGCAAAAAAACTACAGGATCTTTTCACCTCGTTGGAAGAACAAGGGGTAGGCGCTCCTCAAATGAGCCAAAAAAACTAATTAAGTAAAAGGCCGACAAAATGCTGCAATTTAGGCAGATTTCCGAACCATGCTGTGCGCGTGGCGGCTACCGAGTCGCTCGGGGACTCTGCAAAATTCCGCCTACTGCCCATCCTTCAGGAAAGTGCTGGAATGCGAGGCTGGAGAGTTGATCTCACCTTGCGCTGTCAAAATAAGATACCAGCATCTTCACACGGAAGAGGGCTTGATGATCTTTGTTTTCGTTCTGGGAAGAGAGTGTCTTGAAAGTGTATGTTCTGGCGTTTTTTAACTCTCATAAATTAGGACTGTATTTTTTTGTAGTGGAACGGACAGCGAGCGAGAGAGAGCAGAGCAAGAGGGGATGAGAGAGCGAGAGAGAGGGAGAGAGAGATAGAGCGAGCGAGAGAGAGAGAGAGAGAGAGAGAAAGAGAGAGCCAGAGAGAGAGCGAAGGAAAACATTGAAAGGTTTAGCTAACCGGCGACATCGAGAAAATTAGAATCGGTGAATGTACTCTCAAATGCGACAAGTTCTGGATTGGAGACAATTTGCCGCGACTTATCAAAGTATGTAGTAAAATGTTCATTATTTCATCTTTATGTAGAACTACGTATTGCTAATTCAAAAAATATTACTAAAAAATCTTTTATTTTAGGACTTCCGAGACGGATGGTTGGAAAAATTGAGGAAAAGTATTGGCGATCTATTACCTAAGGTGTCTAAAATGGCGGTAATGTCTCTCAAATTCAAGCAAAAAAGGCCGAAAAATATGTTTTTAGTTTAAGCGCGGCAGGATCATTTGTGTTTGGTGGTTTACGGAGGCGTTTGGCGGTCGGCCGCTTGAAGACGTGTTCGCGAGTGCCATACAGGGGCTTGTATGCAACGATGAAAATAAGTAGGGCTCAATTTTTCAACGAGATTTTGTCCGATTTAGGCTGGAAAGCGAGCGGTTGGAGAACGGGAATGACTCCTTACTTTTCCTGTTGCTTCGTCAGGACGTTGAGCCGCAGACGGTGGGCGTTTTTTCGCTGATTCAGACTTGAAGGTGTTGGCGCCTTAAACCCCGTAAAACGAAAATAATCTTAGGATCAAAAAGAAAATCAAGCCCGGCTAGTTTAGGTACGGCGGGCCATCAAGAAAATACAAAACGGCGAAGACAATTTTAGCTGCAAAATCTTGGAAAAACCCGCCTTTCTTCCGGAATTTGTCGACGAATTACTTGGGCTTTGATAAACGGTGATTTTGGTTAGATTCTGCGAATCTCAGGGGGAATCAAGGCACAGAAAACCGAACCCAACAGATAGAACAAACAACAAGAAAAACAAACAGTAGAAAACTGAAACTTCAGTTCGTTCGTTTTTTTTAAAGGCTGTCTCCGGATCCCCTCCTGGCCGAACGCTCAACTTTTCTATCCTAATTAGTTTTATTTTTACTGATTTTGTATCTGAAATTTGAGGAATTCTGACGAATCGCATTACGAGGATGTTGGCCTGGTTGTTGCGCTTCGTTCTGAGCTGCTTCCGGCGTGTACCATCGACGGTGCGCGACATAGCCTCTTCATGCCGCCACCTGGTTCTGGTGAATTGTCGGTGCGAGGGAATCTATCAACGTCTATTATCAACGGTTCCCCTCGCCAAAAATTACGTGGTGTACCTGCAATAATAAAAAGCACCTGCCTGCTCCCCACAACACGTGTGGGCACCATCGATTCTACGAAGCCCCGACGTACCGAAAATTTACATGGATTACACGAACCCGAATAATAATCCCGCATGTTTCCTCATCGCAATGGACGCAACGTTGTTGATTGGATTATTCATGAATGGCGTGGGTTCTACCTAATCATCTGTGTCTCGCCGATGAATATGAAGCACTATAAATACTTTTTGCTGTGGTATCAGGTGGATTTTAGAACTTGGTACCTATTTTCTTGAACACACGTTCAGATGTACGTACATAGAAGTACGTACATATGAACGTACAGGATTCCGTCGAAAACCGCCTGATCGGCTTTTTGGCAAATTGCCAGAATGGGAGAGAGCGTGTCCAGGCGAGAGACGCACACATATCCCTTTCCTCGCGTAACCAGTCGACTTCTGTCGTCTTTATCCCCTTCAAGGGATCAGAAATTTGTTTGTTTTGGCGGAATAATGCTCTGCTCCCTTTCAATTCGGCGCGCTCTGTCACCCGTCTCTGACCGGTTGGCTATCTGCTAATTGTCGATGGGCCTTGTTCCACACTGACCGTCCTGATCCCTTTAAAAAGGACCAAGGGAAGCTCCGACGTGTACGTTTTCCAGCTCTGGTCCGTGGCGGCAGAGCTGTTGCTACATGGTATCAAGGCTGAAATCCTCTTTCCGGCGCTGCTCGTTCGTTTCTGGGGCCCAATATTCACCATTTTTGGGCCCAGCGCGGCAACCATCTTTGTGAGTTTAGAATTTTTTAAGTGTCTTACCACTCTATTAATCGAATCACACGATTAGTGTGACCTTCGATCACTTTCTGTGGGGCCACTTCCATAAATTCAGGGGCTCGGCGGTGTGCTCTTTATGGGTCTTTCCTTATCCGTTTTTTAATGCGTCTTATATCGGCATCGCCAGATCCTCAGGACCGATCATTGGGCCAGTTGGGGGAAGGGGCCAAATAAACCATTCTATTAGACCTTGTCGTAACCCGCGACCCACATTTCAGACTCAAAATCCGGACGTGGCTGCTGATTTGGGTGCTCCACTACGTTCTTGTTCCGGGCGGTTTCGCTTTTTCGGTCTCCAGGTTTCATCAGGAATACGGTGGCGATACAATAATGGCACGGACTATACAAGTACGGCTAAAGTCTAGTTTACACCCCCTCCCCACCCACAGAGAGAGACACAGAGACTTTGCTGATAGGGAGCAGACGAAAAAGGGCGCCTAACAAAAAAGGGTGGGGTGGGCAAAATAAACTCTTACCTGAAAATATTTTCGGTTTCAGCGATACCCCGATTTCTCATATGCAGCCTTCGCTTCACCAGCCTTTTGGGCACTTGATGCCAGTCCTAAAGTGCCAATCATCGACCTCACTGCCCTGACGGCCTCTTTTGGACTTATTTTCTGCATGGTGGTCGAAGCGAATACGCTTGTAAGTTTTAAAAGGGGCAACTTCACGTAGCTCCCGACAATCGGTGTGCTCATTCACTGCTTCCACGTCATTCGCACCTCCACGTCGATGAGTCGCCACACAAAAATTCTGCATCGAAAGTTGGTTACAACGCTGGTGTATCAGGTTTCAACTTGACCAGAAAACTTAACAATATGTATGCTACCAGGTTTGCTTCCCGGTGCTCACAATCGCATGTCCCTGGATGTATTATATTGCATTAGTGGTGTTCGACTTGTCGTGGGATCCAGGCAACGTATAAACTTTACAACTATAATAATTTTCTGTGGTCTCTGTCCGTCCGTCCGTCTGTCCGGTCCCGAATTCAACTCGACGGGGAAAAGAGCTAGAGCTTAGCTCTCCTCGGATTCGGATAGAGCGCTGTCAGAAACCCCATACTGATAAAAAAATTATGAAAAAGTTTTTGTTTGAATTATTAAAATTAACTTTTAAAGTTTTTTCCTTAGTAAAATGGGTGGGGGACGGAGATTGGGGTGATTTTGGAGATAGTGAGCCAGGTCGCGCGCGTTTCGTGGATGGAAATTTTTACGGGAGCCATTTAATTTCTTTTTTCTCCCAAGTATCTAAGCGGAGGTATCTAAAGCCATCAGGAAGGTATCTTACTTTAGCAGTTTTTTAAAGGCGTTACGGCTATGGTATCTGTAGCCATTAAACACCCCCGCTAATGGCATCTGTAGCCATTAGCGGGGGTGTTTTGGAAGGTAGGGATGGATGTGATGGAGTATTACATGAAGGGTAGCCCGAAGGCCAGATGGTTACAGTCGCGAACGACTGGAAACACCTGATATTAAACAAACCTATAGGCATCATAAATTTCGGGATGGTGCTCAATTCGTGCCATGCGATGCTTGGGTCTATAACATTGGCGGTCAGCAACGAAACATACCGACGATATTTGGGCGCTAAATCTCAAAAGATATTTGGGTCAGTAACCACTTATTTTTTTCAAAGGATTCAGCCTGAAAGCCAAGCGGGTCGCGGTGGCGCCGAGCAGCCGATTGACGACGTCGGTGCCGACGATCAGCTTCATTCGATCTGCTCAAAGCTAGTAATAAATTTTTGTAAAAATGCATGAAGGGTCGTCACCACGAACTTACACTAAACACGATACAGACTTCCATTATTGTTTGTTCGAAATTTCCCGATGAACTTATATGATTAATAAATTCACTATTAATAAAGGCTTGGTTACGTCCGAAGATGTCATAAAATTAAAGCCAAGTTTTGATACTTTCTCCCTTGCAGCAGTCCGGTCAACGTTAAAAAAACAATAAAGGTTCGTCCCATACTTATACAGGGTGTCCCAAAAAAATTCCCACCCCCTAGCTAGCTGGGCCGGAGACCTGTCCTTTTTAAGGCTTCGGTATCTATCGAAAGCTCTCGGAAAGGCGGGTCCGGCACGTCTTTCCGAATTTTTCTTGCCTTTACTAACATTTTTGCGAAAAGGGTAGAATTTTCCTGCTTTTCCGATGAAAGGGTTTTTTTACAAAAACCCCAATTTATGAATTTCTTTGTACTTGGAGTCCAAAAGCCACTTATGTTTTTTCGAGTCATCCTGGAAACGGCTCGTGAGATAGCTCATTCGATAGAGAATTTAATTCTGAATAGGGGTCGGTCCTGCTGACGGCTTGCAAAGGGAATCTGGACCGGAGCTACCGATACTATCAGGCGGGAGCAAAAAAATTTCATTGGCGACAGCCTTACTGCAAAGTGTTTTTACTCACGTTGGAGTTTCGATTCGGGACCAAGTGCATCTTGTGCAGAATTTTTTGCTGATTCCGAATCCGTTTTCCAAGTTTGCTGCGGACTTTTATTTAAAAAGTCATTTTTGGTGCAAATTGGGCTTGAAAAAGCCAAAAACACGGATTCTAGCCCACTATTCCCTCCTTGGTTCGATCTGGTCCAGGGGCCCTGAAGTACGCGCTCACAGCTCCCTTCCCAGTTGGCACCATGGTGCATTGGCAAAGTACTCGCTTGCCAAGCGCAGGCCGGTGGTTCGGTTCCCCGCCCTGCATCTTTCTTTTGCTTTAATTAAATCTAATCCAAAATCCAATTTTTTGTGAAAAAGCTTGTTTTTATTTACTTCTGTCGAAAGTTGCGAGCATTATGCTGCAACGTTCGATGGTTTGCTAAAACCTGTACGTTACCGTAGCGCGAGGCCCCTCGGAGAGAGGGGGCCGGGCGGCTTTCGTGATTATTCCGAACAGACGACTTTACGGATTTCTCTAGGGTTTACGACCAGGTCTGTGCGGGTATTGCGTTAGCAGAAGACCAGCTACCTTTTGCCTCACGCCCAGCATCTTTTGCCTATGACCAGCGAGTTAGACCAGCACTTTACCTTGCCCTCTCCATCCATCGATGAGTGTGCTCGTATTCTAATGGTTTACATGCCGATAAACTTTGTGTATACCTTTTGTATCCTTATACCGAAATGCATTGGATTCTATTACACGATTGTAGAAACTACCACTGAACATTACTGCTTGTATAGCCTCTTGGGATCTCCTGCCATCTCCCGGTCTACCGGATGCAGGGTTGTCCGAGCGGGGCCCAAGGGGCAAAGTCCAAAGTACTAGTGTGGCAACTCTAGCCTCCCTCCGTGATCTTATAGTAGAGGATATGGCGCAGAGGGACTATTACTTTCGACAACTTCTCTTCTTTACTTTTAAGATGCTTGTCTAGCCAATCTCTAGCCAATTTCGAAGTTGAAATTGCTCAGGAAAATCGAAAACGATAACGGTTCCTGGATTTTGGCGCAAAACACTACCATAATTGCTGTATAACTTTCAAAACAAAAGTCCGCAGCAAATTTGGAAAGCGGATTCGGAATCCGCGAAAAATTCTGCACAAGCTGCACTTGGTCCCGAATCGAAACTCCAACTTGAGTAAAAACACTTTACAGTTAGCCACTGCGCTAACTCGGATGGTGTCAGGAAGGGAACAGGGTCGCTGTTGTGGTGAATTTCCCAGGGAGGGCACGCGGGACCAAATGTAAGTTTTAGTTTTTTTAATTTTATAAAATCGGGAATTGCCATTTTGCAAAAATGAACAAATGCATCTTGTTCAGAATTCAATTCTCCATCGAATGAGGAAATCTAGGTTTCGGAAACTTCAAAAGAGAGCTGATGTCGAACAAGCCGTCATCCACACAACGTTTCAATTCGAAAATTGATATGTTGTTGATATTAAGCTAATTTTGATTTGTCGTCGGTTTGCCGATAAATGGGTCAACGCTTCGCGATGATATTACAAAAACATGACACATTAATAGTAGGGCAACCATGCCCTGGGGGCTACTTTTCAAAGATTCGGACGTAACAGTCACGAAATTTCGCACACTATTGATAACCCTCTAAACATCTGGCGTCTGTGCACAAACGATCTCTGGTAATCAGCGCGGAGGTTCAACGCTCGACGGTTACCTTCCGTTATTATTTTCATTTCCTAGTTTCTGCCTTTATTCCAATTCTTCGCATGCTTTTTACAAAGCTATGATACCTCACACCTACAATATAAATTTTTGTGTCGTTTAGTGCACATCCTCAATGGCGTGGGTCTGCGAAGCACCGCCTGGATACCAAGGGACGGCCTACAAATTTGAGTGCGACGGCAGAGTGTTGAAATGCGGGGGTTGTAGAGGAAAATGTGAGTTTATCCTTGAAAATTCAAAGCTTTTTAGACGAGCTTCATGAGCGGAAGTTGCGTTGCCTACATCCGGTTTGTAGTGCATGTTTGGAGGAATCATACAGGTTAGTTTATCTCTCCCTCTCTCGCGCTCTCTCTCTCGCTCTCTCTCTCTCTAGCGCACTCTCTCTCTGTCTCTCTACCCTCTCGCCCTCTCGCTCTCTCTCTCTCTCTCTCTCTCTCTCTTTCCCCTCCTCACTCACTCTCTCTCCTCTCTCCCGCTCTCTCTTACTTTTTCTCTCATCGTATAAAACATAAATTTGAGTATCCAATGCACCTATTGCCTTAACGATCCCAGTCAGCAGCTCAACCCCACTGATCAAGGTTGGCCCTCAATTTCCAATGAGCAACAACAGTTTTAGAAGATCTACACGACTCGAGAAATCTGGTGCATTAAAACGTCACAGAAAATACATGGAGTTTTGTGACGATTACCACATGGCCCTATCGTTCAAATTCAGACGAGAGGTAGGTCTCAAAACACGTAAAAATCAGATATATCCTGTTACAGAGGGCTTTGCATAAGATCAACCACGAAGAAAGTAACAAGAATAACTATGAATGCAAGGTATCTAATTTTTAAGAACCTTCCGAATAGGTACTTAAACATTCAGGTTCAAGCCTTGAAAAATGAACTAGAGAGCTCCAAACGTCAAGTGGCGGAACTTTTGAATCAGAACCAGTCGACAGCCAAGCTATTGTGTACGGTAAGTGCGCAATACTGGGGTTACTTGAATTTAAATCATCCCGATTTCATTGCTTCCATTTAGTTGGCGGATCGTAATGTACGTTTGACAGACGAGCTACTCGAGCAGCTAGTGGGCAAAACGGCGGTATGGATTTGGTTAAATTAATTTCATGAAACCATTGGTGCATTGAGCCATCTAATTATTCAAAAAAATGCTGTTTTAGGGATGTGGTGCCGCCACTTTCATACCCAGTTTGCCTGGACCCAGTTCCCAGGGTGAAAACCCCGTCCCGCTAATGGATCTCTGGCAGCAAGATGGTAATTTTATTGATTTATCATTTTAATTTAAGTAAATTCTACGTTTAGATCAAGTTTTTAGGTTAAACTTAAACCCACGTTTCTAGGTTGGCTCTATCAAGACCCGATGGCTTCTCGGCAGCCGATGTGCAGCAAATGCCAAGTTGAAATTTCTAGGTAAGTCTGGTCTAATATCCCAATCCCAACCCAAAATTTTAGGCCATAGAAATTTCACCCTGTCGACACTTCGCTTTTCCGATGTTTGCCAATATTCGAAATTTATCAACTCAAACGTGTGGGAAATTGAGACTTGAGTGTAATGAAATTTCGGCCAAATCGGAATTCCACAAAATTAATGCCGATATTACAACTTTCACGACCTGAAAATAATAATTCTGATTTACATTAAAATTTAGCGTTATTTGCGTGGATTGTCATCAGGCAGCGGCGACGGAAGCAAGTACGATCGCCGCTCGGGTGTCAAAAATCGTATTGCAGTCGGTGACCAACAAGCCAACAGAAAAGGTATGTCACTAAAAAGGACGGTAGCGGAAAAAATGACAACAACTTAAATTTGAAAATGAGCCTTGCTGGCACCGTGAGCCCTTTAAAACCACATGTGTAACACAAATTTATAACACTTTTTCAGAAAAAGGTCGCCAGATTTATGCCGATCCCGAAGCCCCGGCCCGCCATATGTGATACCTGTGCTAAAAACAACACAAAGATACAGGAACTGGTGCGTTTAAAAAAATTTCCTTAGTACAGAAATTCCTATTTTGTAGGAGGCAGCACTAGCGAAAGCCCAGAAAGAAAAAGCTGGTCTAGAAGAAGTCGTCAAGATGCTGTGCGGGAGGATCGATGAAGAAACGGAAAATTGCGCTAGTTTGAAGAGACAATTGGCCGGGCAAGGCCGAGGATTCGGCAGGGTTCATGAAGCTCATGCTCAGGTAAGCAGCGTAAAATTTTGCTTACTTGTATAATTTGTTTAACTTGATTCTTTTAGGTAGAAAAGCTGTCGCAAGAACTACAGATGTTGAAAAGCGGCCCGAAAAAATCGGAATCGCTTGGGAAGTGGACCAATCAGCCTCAGCAAGGCTCCGAATTCGAACCGAATGTAGGTTTTGCAAGAAAATACTGAAAACTATGGTTTAGATGTGCCCGACATTGCCAAGTTCGAGCGCAGAAGAATGGCCAGGCTTGAGGAGATAATCGCTACAATATCCCCTGATCCTTGCGTTTGCTGTTGTTTTCTCTAATAAATAATTGAACGATTACATCGATTGGCCTCTGATTAATATGGTGATAAGATACGATTGACATCCATAATTGTCAAGTCTAGTAGCGAAGCCCCTTTGGCCGAGCGTATATTTTTCAAAAATCCTGGGAAATCCTGGGAACTTTACGAAAATCGGCGAGTCTTTCGATTTTTGCCATATTCCATTTCAAAGAAAACTTTACGAAACCCTATAATCCTTAGATTTTGGATCCCGTTTCTAACAACCCTCATTCAATTTGCAATCGTTTTGTCTTGTAACCATTCAATTGGGCCCAGTAACACTCGAGAACGTGCTTTCAAGGGAATTTGAAATTTTAAGGAGCTTTTTCAGGCCTTTGGAGAAACCACCGGGATGGTGCGTTGTCTATTCCACCGAGTTTTTGGCAAAACTCCGTCTGCGTGAAAAATAAAAACTGGTAATTCTACGAAAAACTCAGGAATTTTAACAATTGTCGGGGATACATGAACTCGCCATGTAGATACCTAGTGCGTAAAATTCGGAAACGGCCGTGCACCGCTATCGGGAAGGATCATTTTTGTTCGATGTCCTGCATTATTGCCAAAACATGGTCTGCCGGCCATTGGTGTATCAAAAAGCAGATAGGGCGCTTATCACTGATCTGCATTGATAGCGCTGAATTTAGCGGAATGTAAAACTATATCAAAGGATTTTAGTGTGCCTCTACGACCTTTTGGCCCATTTGTGATAGCTGGCAGATGCTGACGTATCTGCCCCTGGTGAAGGTCAGCTGGCACTCATTTCCTACCAGATCTTCACTCTCCCGTTTTCACAGTCTTTCATTTCACAAAAGTTTTTCCCCTCTATTAAATCTTGTTTCTTACTTTAACCAGCCGGCAAGACTTCGGGCTACCCCCCTGGGCTCCCCCCTCTCCGAAACGCGCGTGTCCTGGCTCACTATGTCCAAAATCACCTCAGCCTCCGTCCCCACTGCTTCCACTAACGAAAAAACTTTCAAAGTTAAATTTAATAATTTAAACAAAAACTTTTACATAGTTTTTTGATCAGTTTGAGGGTTGCTGACCACGCTCTATCCGAATCCGAAGAGACCTAAGCTCTAGCTCCTTTCCCCTTCGAGTTGAATCCGGGACCGGACGGTCGTACACCATTACTTTTTTGACCTTTCCTTTGATTACTTCTACTTTCATATACTTATGATTGATAACTACGTTGATATCGTACCATTTAGCATTACTTTCAGAAACAAAAACAAGATGGCGACGCTCAAATCGATGCAGAATTTCAAGCCCTATGACCATGAGGTATCTTTAATGTTTAAGTATGCAGTGTGTTGCCCATGAAAACAGGAACGCGTCAACTATACCAATTTTTGTAGGCCCAACTCAAGAAATTCGAGACCAAGAAAATCCCGGACGACGAAGAGGACCTGCCATACGGCTACTGCTGCTTCTGCAATTTGTTCGACACGAATCTGGACAACGTGATGAACTCGTTGCGGTTGCCGTGCGGGCATGTTTGCTGCCCGAGGTGTCTTCACTTGAGCTATCCACTGTAAGTCGGCTTAATTGTGCCAAAAATGGTAATCATTCCTAGTAACATAAACACGGTATTTCCTATAGTTCGACGAGAGGGTAGGATCACTCAAATGCTGATTTTTCCTATTTTTAGGACATCAAGGCGTGCCGATTCTGCCAGAATGTCGGAGGTAAGCTTGACTTACCATACCAAGAAACTGGGGCTTGTCAAAATACTAAATTTTCAAAACTGGAATTTTTAGAAGCTAGATTTGCCAAATATACCGAATTTTCAAAACCTCGGATTTTCAAAATAGCGAATTTCCAAAAATCATGAGTTTTTACAATAACTAATTATTAAAAAATGGTTTCATGAATTACTGGGTCTCCAATTTGTTTCAACCTATAAAATTTCGAGATTCTGGAGTGTCCGTATTTTGAGAATTCGAGATACTGGCTTACGAAATATTAGGCATCCGAAAAAATTATAAAACCCAATCATACAAATTTTATAACAAAAAATTTAGTAAAACTCGAGAGGAAAATGGACAAAATCAGATTTTACTGGATGCCCGACGGCTCCGTCAGTTGCGTTGGGTGTGCTGATGAATGGGTGCGGTAAGTTTCACCTTTTTTTGCTAGCAATTTCTGTAGGGATATTGCGGAAACGACCCGACTGATGCCGGCCATGCGCAAGCTGTTTGGTAAGCTGAATTCACCCATTTTTGCTAAAAGTCTATTCAGATTACGTCAACACCGACCCGGCGAAGCGGCACTTGTTGAAGTGGGGGTCAAAGGTATCGATAAAATACTTTATTCCCTACGATCGATTTATTATTTTTGTTTTTAAAGTCGATTTTCCTGATTTTTCTCCAATTGTGTTTAAAATTCATCAATTACTTAAAGAGCATTCGCTTAAGGTTTGCGCAGCAATTTTGAGTGATTTTAGGCCAAATCTCGCAAGTTTGCCTAAAAACCTCGAAATTTTAATCGATTAATAAACTACGATCCTCACTTTGTTATAACAGCATCATCATTAAAGTATAATCCGTAAAAGCGAAAAACTGAAAAAGTGGAAAAATTGGTGAAAAGACGTCATCAAGGCTGATTACAATTTTTAGGCGGCGAGTGGCAGTACAAAAACGACCAACAAGAAGAAGAACAAGAATAGGAAGCAAATGAATCGCAAACAAATGCAAAAGCACCAGCTTGAAGAGCTGGAAAGTTCTGATGACGAAGAAGGGTGGGAATTAGCCGAAGAGCCCGGCACGCAAACGCCTTGCGAGGGCTGCACAAAGTTGGAAGCCGAAAAAGACCAGCTGGTAGGCCTTGAATTTTTCTTTTTCAATTTCTCTTCTTCTTATGACTCTTCAAAAAAGCGCAATTTTTAGGTTCAAAAACTCGAGCGAAAATGTGCGTCGTTGAAGGAATACCACGTAAGCCGTTTTTAGAAATTCTATCCACCCTCGATTTTTTAGGATTTTTGCGTGAAGGACTGGGAGAAGAAGCGGCAGCGCTATGAAGAAAAGGTAGAACTTCTGCCGAGGAATGTGAAACCTTTCTTGCAGGAAAAATCCCTCGAGGGCAGGGTGAAAGCGTTGGAAGAAAAGTTGTCGGGTCGCGAGGCGAAGGAGTTGGTAGGGTTCAAAACTTCAGATTCAAAAATTATGAAATTTTAGAGCCAGAAACAGGCGGTTGCGAAGCTTAAGGAAGCGATTTCGATGCTGCAGCTGGATGATAACCAGAAGGTAAGGATTGTAACGTTCTCCGCATCAAAAGCTTCTATTTTTAGAAGCCAAACAATGACGTAGAAGCTGATTTCTGATGAAAAAACACACTACAGATCAACGTGCTGATTTTCGTTGATTTGTTAATTGAGTACCGTACTTTTTCCCTTGATGTGTCTCTTCATAAAGATTTTATCGCCTCAATTATCGGATACATCACATCTCATCAAGACCATGTGTCGAACAAGTGCGCTGGGCCCACTGGGTCGTTTTTACGCGCCTGTTCGATCGGGTCGCTATTGCCTGGGGCCACTTGTGCACGCTATCCACCCGGTGTTTCAAATGGCAGCATCAGCATATGCTATCACCCGGCTAATCCTTGCGTAATTTTTGGAATTATCAGAAAATCTTTCACTATGATCACGTTCGTTTTTCGAGCACTCGGTTCGAAGGCACCAAACAACTCTGCGCTGCCATCTTGAAAAGTTGCATTTCTACATTTTCGACAACTACCACAATTTTGATATTAAATCAGCCCATTCAGAATGTAAATTATGCCATAGAAACAAGTTTAAACCATCTGCAACTTCACAGCTTTCAAAAAATCAGCTTAAAATCTGGCTGCTCCAGCTTTACTGATGCCGAAGCGGGAATCCGAACCCGGGCTTCCGTCAGATGTAGCTGCCCTGATTTGGGCGAATCCTGAAGACCCGGAAGCACTCCGCGAGGAGAACGCCGCCCTGAAGCTGGAGGTAGAAACGCTGTTGTCTAAGAATTGGAGGCTGACGAATCAAAAGGTAAAGCATTTTTTTATATCATTAAAGACACATATGCCTGCAGTCCATGTCGAAAAAAACTAGACGACAAATTAGAGCTGGCGACATGGCTAAGGTACTTAAAAAGGTATATTACTAGAGAAATCACCAACCCCGGAATTGATTATGCCTGAAAACTTGCCACATGTTTCGAATGAGCTTTCTAACGAAAATCGTCAAAAAACTGAAAAAATTGCGACATTTTACTATGCCCACTTAGCGCGCATTTTTGAGGGAAATCTTATAAAACAAAAAATTTCAGTCTTTACCTTCTAGCCTGTTATGGCTTTCGTTTAGGTTTTACATTATTTTTGTAAGGTCTAGGAAGACTCGATTTTTAGTATAACCACCAGCGGCACCAACTTTTGTATCCCCCCTTTGTGCTAGCGAGCTCTAAAGTCGACCAAAATATTAGCAGTAGGCTGATTAGCAAGAATACATTGCATAAGAGTCGAAAAAAAGTAGCGAAAAATCAAAATAAGGAAGGTAAAATAGTTGAAAAGTCGGTTGGGGGGGGGTTCTAGACTTTAGCCTTATTTTTCTTTGATAATTTGCTGGACTGATTAGAGGACTTACGTTATCAGTTTCCCTTTTTAGCGCGCCTCAATCTCGGCCGAAATCGACCTGAAACAACAACAAATCGATGACCTAAGCGAGCAGCTAAAAATAGTGACGGGCGAACTGGAGTTTTGTCGAAGAAATGAACAGGAACAGGTCGGTTTCAGCATTTTTCCAAAATGTCATGTTTTTGCATGCGCTTTTTCGCGTATTTAGACGTAAAAATGCGTGAATTCGGGAATTCCGTCGCCATTTGTGGAATCCTCAGCCAATTTTAATTATTCTAATCCATTCGTCAATTATTTTGATCATTCTCAATTTTAAAATTGAGTGCCAGCAAAAAACACCACCACTCTAACTCGAGTAGAGATGTTTTTATTCAGATACGATATGGGAAATTTTGCATTTAAGGCAATTTGCATATCGTATCTAGGTTCAAGCCTGGGCAATTGAGATACGATTATCGCATCGAGGATCGGCGAGGCTCAATCCCAGATACGATATATCGGAATAACATTTGCATATCGGAATAAGCAGAAAATCCAATATTGCCGTGAATACTTGCTCCGTACGGTCTGTCTGCATAAAAGAGCATAAGGTTAGGCGTTTCCGAGACAAGATCCTACGATTTGCATCGATTTTATCGCCTACCGAGCGTCCTAATTTCCCTTAATCCGATATGCAAAAGTTATTCCGATAGTATCGTATCTCGGTGGGTCGGATTCCAATTCAGATACGATTATCTATATAGCATCTAGGATTTTTTCAATTCCGATGGCTTATTCAGATGCGATATATCTGGATGCATATCGTATCTGAATAAAAACATCTCTAAACTCGAGGCAGAAATTTTACAACACATTTAAAAACCTTAAGCAACGGCCTTTCCATCTAATTAACGGATACTTCCGGTCATTTTGTTTGGAGAAATTGAGGCAAATCAGCTCGTGTGCAACCTCGAAAAACCGCAAAATTCCACAAAATGACTTGTAAAACGACGCGTATAAATTAAAACATGATTTGGAGTTGTTGCGAACTCGCCGTTTCAGTGGCTTTCGAATGGTGCAACTACCATTCCGATCCGCTACTTCTGCGTCGATTTAGGGAGGGGTGTTTTTTATTGGGACACCCAGTACAACTCTTCCCCCGTTTCAAACCTTCCGCTTTCAGGAACGTCTGATGCGAGAGAAGGAGGCACACGTCACCAGTCTTGAGCAGATGGTGATCAACCTAAATTGGAGAATAGACGCAGCAAACGCGCAGAACGTGCTGCTTGAAAAGCTGATCCAAGCGCGGAAAGCCGAAGCAGACGAAGTGAATCCGGTACTTTTGAAGATCACGAATTGCCTTTTTAAGGCCAAGAACAACTTGAACGCAAGGTAGATGCTCTGAGAAGTGAAAACAATACGCTGCGTAAGGGCCAGGTATCTTTGAGAAAATTCAAAGCGTACTTAGCATGCGTTGCAAAAAGGGAAAAACAAGCTGCAGGCTAGCTACAAGGCGAAGGTATGCTAAAAATAAGGCGTCAGGTGATTGCGCTGCAGATTCATAAACTTGGCACTGAGGTGGGTCGCTGGAAGGGACATGCAGACGAGCTTCAGGCACAATGTGCTTCCGCCGCCGAACTGTTGCTCGAACTGAGCAAGTAAGGATTTTTTCGAATGTTCTAGGAGACATATAGTTTTCGTAAATTCGTAAATGCGTAACCATTGGTATACCTCGATGGTTAAAAATAAATTTAAATTTCAAAATAAGTTATTGCTTTAGCTTGGATTGCGCAAATTGCCATCACCCGGTGATCGAATCCACGTCGACCAAACTTGGTAAAAAAAAAACGGAATTTGGAAAGCCTACTCAATTTTTAGAAGTTATCGAAGGATTGGTCAACTTTTTGGCAGCATACGTGCGACGAAAGGCCGAACGCGCCGAATATGAAGCGAAGACCCTGCCCTACAGTCAGCCACAAGCCGCCGGCAGGCAGGGATTATAAGTTCAATATAAAGTCTACTAGCAAGCGAGGATTTCATTTCAAAAAATGTTCAAAATTGAAAATTTTTAATCTCAAAAATTTTTCTATTTAACTTTCAATCTCTAGAACACATTTTAGGTAAGATTCAACGGGACAATCGGAGAGGAATACTCGGAAGGACCTGGCGAACGGGCCGAAACGCCGTATGACGCAGACGGCTTTGAGCTAAATATAAATGTAGGTTTATTTTGACATTTGCAAAATTCAAAAGAGCTTTGGTAGCTTCAGCAACTTTGGGCTTCAGAAAGCTCAAGTTTTAGAATTTAAGAAGCTTTCGAAAAACCTATTATTTAGATGTGTCTGACCTGGAAGACCCGACACCCGAAGAATAGCCCACCCGTTAGAAGTGCCACCTATTATTATAAACCATCAGTTATTTGGTTTTCATTCTCATTCTTGATCTCATTAAATTTACCGATTGATCTGCTGAGCGCTACATATGTATAAATCGTGCTTTATCATTGCGAAAGCTATTTAGTATCTTGGCATTAGTGTTCCAAGCCTGCCCAGATGTATTTTTCCAAATTTTCCACACCCAAACTAGGTATGACAACGATCGAAGCAAAGCAAGGAATGCATTAGTGTTTCTCGAGATATGCCAAAGATGCAGATATACATAGCAATCTAGCAGGTGATAATATCGATCAAAAACCAGGCCAAATTATTGACCATTAAAACTTGATCTTATCTCTATTTCCATCATCGACATCTTTTACTCACACTTCTCTTAATTTTTTCTCCTTTTCCTTAGTAATTATTTAACAGCGACCAGGGTTGAAAAGCCGCTTCGCGACTTTTCAACCCTGGCCCGGTCTAATCCCATGATATTCTTCACTTTGCATATTCTCGCGATTTTCGATGACAAAAAAGGATAAAAACAAAAAACGCGGCATCTCTTCCCTTATATAGGCTACCGTGACTTCCGGCGTATGCTAATTGTTTCCTAACAAAGACAGTGTCAGATTTTTCAACAATAACTTAATTTTAACGTCGAAAACAGCAAATTTTTGAAAATATTATTAGTGTGCAGTCATCCCAAGGCCATTACGCAACTAATGAGGTATGATACATGCCCCTAGCTTACCCCCTAATTGAGATACTACTGGAACACGCTGACGGAAGTTGCATGCAAAGTGGCACGGACACCACACACACAGACACTATTTTTTTATATATAGTAGGATGATTTTATGTGAATATTAAGGGTTTTCGGGGTTTTTACTCCTCGCCGAGATGGGCCCAATTTTATCCGCTCCGGCACCGGAAACTGGCTACAGGTTCGAGCGTGACGATGAAATTCTGAAATGTGGCGGCTGTCGAGGGGAAGGTGGGTTTTTTGTTTTACAGAATACAGATACGGTAAGTTTTTTACCCTAAGCCTAAGCCAAGCCTAGGCCTAAGCCTGAGCTGAAGCCTATGTCCAAGCCTAAGCCTGAGCATAAGCCTAATTCAATGCCTAAAACTAGCCCAAGCCTTGCCTAAGTCAATCCCTAGGCCTCAGTTTAAGCCTAAAGCCTAAGCCAAGTTTAACAAGGAGTCTTGGAGTTTTGAGCGAGCCTAGCCAGTTCGATAGAGAAAAAATTCTGAGCAAAATGTCGTTTTCCAAATCTGCTAACCGTGTATTGTATTCGATAAAAACTAATTTGAAAATCATTAATTTCGCCATCATTTCTCACCTGACCCGCAGTTTTGGCTCTGGTGGTGCGCGTGAACATAGCCCCCTTCAGACCCTTGAACCACCATGATCGCGTGGCATATTGGTAGTGCACTTGCCTCATGTTTTATCTTTTTTTTGCCTTCGGGTTCGACTCCTAGCTAGTGGAACTTTTTTTGCTTTTTGCTCTATGAAGCCAGATATGACCTCAAGAGCGTTTAAAACCAAAAAGCAAAACAGCTAATCAAAAAAAGTTCCGAACTCCGAGCATAAATTTGCAAAAGTTTGGTAGGCGCCTGCACTATCCACTAGGCCACCATCTCATGCGGATGCTGGTTCGCATTGCGGCCTGTGTCCCGGGCCTGATCCATGTGTTTTTTTTCTTTTTTTTTCATTAAAATTCATTTTTATCGAATACAATACACGGTTAGCAGATTTGGAAAACGACATCTTGCTCAGAATTTTGTTCTCTATCCCAACTAGCTGAGTCTCGCTCAAAACTCCAATATCACCTAAAACGACTCTGTAGCCTAAGCTGCATTACCTCATTTTTAGAAGGCCTTCATCGGCGCAAGTTGACCTGCCAGCATCCAGTTTGTATCAAATGCCTACAAACCGTGGAGATGTGGGTACATTTTCAACTGAGCTAAACTTTCAAATAAATTCATTGACGTAAATTATATTATTTAGTGTCTTCTGCTGGCACTGCAACTGGCTGACACCAACCAAATATGCAATGCCGATCGATAAAGGTATTCCAAGATTTTTGCGGAAAACATTTTTTTCCAGATGACCTCGAACGGCTAAAGCTGGGCTTGGTAGTCGCAAAGGAAAGCACGGTCAATTCCATCCTGCCCTGCGCCGGTTACGAAAAAGCGGAAGCGTATCGGCTGGAACTTGAGGCCTTGAAACAGGAGTTTGATGACATGAGACCAAGAAGCAACGCACAGGTATCCTTCGGAAGTAAATATATACTTTTTTGATGAAAATGACGCTCCACGATGTACCATCATACAGAATCATCATTGCAGGTGAAGGTATGTGAATTGAATACCGCAGACTTTATAAGGGATTTAAGGTGAAAAAAATGCGAGAAGAACTGAACGTTAGCCGGGCGAGAGTGGCTGAGCTCGAGGAAAAGAATCGCTCTTCAGAAGAACTTTTGAAGGAGGCTCGTTCTAACAATTCATTTACCTTATTTAGGCGCGAAAAAATTACGGTGCAATTTTTTTGCGAAGAAAAATGCATAATTTGATCAAAAATAAACATTTCAAAAAATTTTTTGACATTTCCTGGCAAGGAAAAATCGCTGAAAGCGCTATAAAATGAGCGATGGCTTATTCACTAAACTAGACAAATGACAAACCAACTAACCAATTGCCTTAACCGAGTTGGTTAGTCTATTCTATGTGGCTACGTTTAATTTTAAGTTATTTTAGTTGTCCGAGCGGATCATGCGACTGTCGAATGGAGGAAGTACAGCTCCGATACCACGTTTCATTACCGATAATGTGAGGGTGTTTATACAAACGGTGGGTTCGCCACTGCTTTTTAAAACTGATGATTTTAGGACATTCTAGTGCAGAAGCAAATGAAGAAAATAGCTAACCTCGAGCAGGCCGTGACAAGAGCTAACTGGACAATAGATGAAGAAGCTGAGAAAAACGCAAGTCTTCGCGCGCGCTTAGCAGCATACGAAGGAAAGGGTTCAGTTACTGTGGAACAGGTATGTAAATAGTAGCTTTATGAAGTGCGAGCTTAGATAAAGCCCTCGAGTGACCGACAACCTACCAAACAACCTACTTTGCCGGCTGGTGTTAATGCGCAATCCGCAAAACTTGTAAGTCACTTCGTATTCCTTCGTACTTCGTATTCTTTATGATAATTTTTCTAGAGTACACAGGTTGCGACCGCCCAGACAATCGGTATGCTCCGGGACACGGTGCAGTTTTTGAAAAGGCGGAACGGGACATTGACTGCGAGATGTCAGAGGAAAGGCGCATACCAACCGGTAAGTTTCTAGGGTTTAAATTCTCGGCAATAAGCAGATTAGACCTTAGGCGGCTTGGACCTGGGCTTAGGCTGAGGCTTACAAGGAGTCGCTTTTAGGTGCTTTTCGAGTTTCTAAACGGGACCTAGCTAGTTCGATAGAGAAAAAAATTCTGAGCAACATCCCGTGTTCAAAAAGTGCTGATCGATAAAGGTGTTTTAGAAAATTTAATGTAAAGTTCGCGCTTTTTTCTAGTTTTCGGGTTCATTTCCTCGGTTCACGTCGTTTTCGGGGCTGGACGGGGCGCCATTCATAACCTTCCGGCAAGGCCCCCGCCACAGATTGCATTGGCGTATTGGTAACGCGCTTGCCTACCAACTTTTTAACATTTTTTTGCTTCGGGTTCGAATCTTCGCGCTGGCCAAACCTTTGCTTTTTGGTTCTTGAGCCCGTTTGCGGTACATAAGGTTTTCATAAGCAAAAAGCAAAAAGTTAACGATAAGTAAGAATCGAACTTGCGGCAAAAGGTTAAAAAAACTGGCGACGCAACCAACGCACAAGCCACTTGGCCATGTCTAGGACGGGATCCAGGACGCGTGAAGTCCCCATGTGGTAGGGGCGGTCGACCGACGCAAATCACCTCAAATCACCACATGGGTCGGGAAACCGGGAAGATTTTTAATTAAATTGAATTTTCTAAAGCACCTCTATCGATCAGCACTTTTTGAGAACGGGATGTTGCTCAGAATTTTTTTCACTATCGAACTAGCAGGTCCCGTCCCGAAACTCCAAAAGCACCTAAAAGCGACTCCTTGTTAGGTATAGGCTTTTAGGCTTGGGCGTAGGCTTAGGCCAAGCCAAAAGCTGTTTAAACCATTTAGGGACCCACAATAACACAAGAAGTAGACTTGCTGCACAGTAAACAGCTAGAAGTGGTGGAGCTCCAAAAACAGCTAGCAACAGTACATGCGGAACTGGAGCTGCGGCGAAAAAATACGCATCAAACGGAGCAACACACTCGCAGGGGAGCTGAAACGCTCAAGGAGAAAACTGGGGGGCAAAATAAGAGGGAGAGAGAGAGCGAAATAGAGAGAGAAACAGAGAAAGAGAGCGAGAGGGAGAGAGAGCGAGCGAGAGGGACGGAGACAGAGAGAGAGAGACAGAGAGAGACATATTTTCTATTACGAATTCTTACTGTACATAGGTGCAGACTCTGGCAGAGGAACCGGACATTCTCAACGCTGTGGCCCCAAGCGATCCATTACCCTCCGCGTCAGTCAAGGTCTGTTTTTCCGAATGAATTTCCACAATGTGGTAGTGAATCCCTCAAATCTGTTTTTTTTAGGTGGAAACCTTAAACGATGCCCCACAGCGGGCAGAACTGAAAAACACGGAACTATGCGACGCTAAAGAGCAAGCTCTCTCCGCCAATCTAGAGAGGAGCCAGGCGGTAGGCCTTACCTTACCGTCAGCAGCCCCATTTTATAGCTGGAGGGCTCCAAAACGCGCTTATCAAAGGAAGTGGTTGTTCTCGGGGAAAGCGTTGTTCAGGTATCGTTTATTCTAGTGGAAATAGAAAATTGATTTTAGTACACCCGAACCATGATTAGAATTACGAATATACCGATGGATTACACTCAGGAAGATGTGATCAGGCAATGGCTTGGCAACGGGAAACATTTGATTCATTGGGATGAAAGGTAGGAGGGGGGGGACGTGAAATCCCGACAGCCAAAATATCGAAAGCGTGGAAACCGAAAGCCGAATTCTTGACAACGAAAATCCCGACAAACGAAATCCCGACAACCATAATTCGGATAGCAATATACGCTGCATCCAAAATAGCCAAAATCCCGACAGCAAAAATACCGACATGCAAAATAGCCACTTTAAGAAGTGGCTATAAACTAGCGTTATCGGCATATTGTCGCCTGTCGGCATTTTCGCTGGCGGCACTTCCGCCTGTCGGAATCATCACTGTCGTGATTATGGCCGGAATTAAATTTGAAAGTTTTATCTGTATTAACACAAAACTACAAGGACTTTTCAGCCCGGACATGTTCATGCGACTCCATGAAAATGACACCCAATCCTGCATCGCCTATCTTGCAAATGAACAAGCTGCATTAGAGGTTGTAAAACTTAGTAATCTTAAGTTGACTTTACTTTTTCAGCTGCAGTCCTGCTTCCAGGGTATCGAAATCTTTGGGAAAAAGCTTCGATTTGAGGTGGAGACGCTGAAGAAAACGGTGGATTCAGAGCCGAACGTAAGACTGGAGGCAATTTTCTAAAAAGATGATTTTTGCGTTTAGATGACAGCCGCTTGATGAGACTCCGCTACCGGATGATAACGGATTGTTTCATGAGTTCGATAAATTTATTAATTTGTGTGAGGCTCATTACACTTTGTACACACAGACAATACTATGACACGCATAAAGCATCATGGTTCAAATTCTATCTTCTCTAGCATGACAAAGCGATCAAAAGATGCGTTTTTTTTTTCTAAACCAGGGTTGAAAAACCGCTTCGCGGCTTTTCAACCCTGGACCCGTCTAGGACTTCTGAAAATTTGACTTTACATAGGGCTTGCCGAATGCCGTTCACCAAAAAATGAAAGCGCACGCTCCCTCCATTTTTATAGGCTACGGCCACTTCCGGTCAATGCTAATTGGCTCCTAACAAAGAGGTTTTTCGATATATTTACAAAAACTTAATTTTAATAGCGAAAACAGCCGCTTTTCTTCAATTTTATATGTGTGCACCCATCTCGGGACCATTACGCACCTAATGACGTATCATACGTACCTTAAAAACCTTCCCCTGAAGCTGTAGGTGCGGTACATACTTACGGAAGTTGCATGCAAATATACACACACACAGACACTATTTTTTTATATATAGTAGGATAACCCGAAATTGAGTAAAAATGAGAAACTAGCATGATTGCGAGACGCCATGATTTGTTGGCTGACGCTGGAGGTACATTACAGTATAAAACGGATCGCGGACAAGCCCTCCCCCGTAATCTAATAAAAATGGCATTAACTTTCTAAACTTTGACTGGAAACAAAACAATGTCCGAAGCATCAGGTCGGTAATGATCAGTTCAACTAATCCAACGTTTTTATTTCGCCACTTTTGCTTCATTTTTGCAGTTTGTGCCTGAAAAACACGCCTTGTGTGCATGCGTCGGCGCCACCTGTCCCCTTCCCAACGAACATATCGGGGCACCTTGCTAGGAAAAGTCGCTTAGCCGGGTGCCGGTGATGCAGGCAGCCTTATCGCGCCCGGTGATGCTGCCTTATCATGCTTCAACATTTTCCACGGCTTCTTCCACTGCGTGAACGCTTCTAAAATTGCCCAGGAGATGAGGCTGTTTTGTGGGCTCCTCGTTCTTGCGCTGCTTCAAGGTTTTTAGGCGCTAGTTTGGGTTAATCCATCTTCAGGATCGTTGGCGTTTTGCCCAAAGTCGTCGGCTGGGGCCTCGGATGGGGCCAGCTGTTATTATGGCTTTGCCCTTAACCAAACCTACAATGATGGCCAGACGTTTTGTGAAAAGTTGAGTGCTGCACGTTTTCCGTTAGTGTATTTTTAGTTACGGAGGGTATATGGCTTCGATTTCGAACGCCTACGATAACGCAAAAGTTTTGCAACTTGCCAGGTCGCAATTCGAGGTATGAATCATTCCAAAAAGCATTACGGGTTGTGTAAAATTGAACTCTCTTCGATTGAACTAGCTTGCTAAGCGAATTGTGTCTTTTTCATATCCTTTGTTAGAGTAACGCCCGGCGACTGAAAGGGATGATCATTAGCCAACCCCTCATTAGCAGGTCCTAACTTTTAGAATCTTGACGGCGTCGATGGCTTTTGGCTTGGCGGGACATACGATGGGAAGGCCATCATTTGGGACGACGGGACCAACGCAACTTATGCCAATTTTGCTGCCGGTTTGTATTGAAGCAGATCATTAATGCGCCTTCAATAACGTTGGATTCCAAGAGCATCCTCAAGAGACAAAAGGTGAACGCCCAGAACTTACCTCGATGCAGGCTCTTTAATGGTCCCTCCCAGGCTAGCAAATCGTTCGTTGTATCATTGACAATCCAAAATTTGGCGATAGTATTACGACTTTAAAAACTTGAATACATGACACCTCAGCAGCAAGCGAAGCCGGAAATCTGGTGATGAGCCTGCAGAATGGGCAGTGGAGCACGGCCTCGTGGCATGCAAAACACCCGATTATGTGCATTGGGAAAAAATCGGTAAGCCCATCCTGGTCCTTGTCTTACAGGATTTCCCAATAAATAACACAACCCTCTCTAAACTCGATACAGAAGTATCGGATCGTAGCGTTAGCTATACCATCCGAATACACATGAAGCGGCGAGTTTGCAACGCTTCATCGACGATCTTTTATTTAAGAAGGCAATTTATAGCTTAATTAACTCAATAAGCAACCGCTCCCGCCCGTTTTACTTGACGATCTTTATGCAAATTACTCGTATGAAACCCTGAAAAACAGTAAAATTCTGCAAACCAGCTTGTTAAACCAAAACATGATTATGCAGATAGTTACAAACACGCCACTTCAAGGGCTTTAGAATGGTATAACTGTCGTTCCGATCCGATACTTCTGCTTCGAATTAGAAGGGGTGTTTTTTTATTGAAGCGCCCAGTCCCTCTCAAACTTATCGTCTCTCTCTCTCTCTCTCTCTCTCTCTCTCTCTCTCTCTCTCTCTCTCCCCTATCTTTCCCTTTTTCAGAATGGACCTCAAGTGCCCCCGTGCGAAAGCGAGTGGATGTACGCCACAACGACAAAAAGCTGTTACAAGGTTCCACAACTTATTGTCGCAAAGGACTATCCACGATCAGGTCGTCTACAACGTCGACTTTGCAAATGCTGAAGAGCAGTGCCGGGCACTCGGCGCCACCATAGCATCTGTGACTTCCAATGAGGAAAATGACGTGATTATTGGTGGGTTAGCGGCGGTGCAGATTTTTTCCGTATTGATTGGCGAAAATGTGCAGACTTTTAGAAATATCTACGGTAGACTGACTTTTAAAAATTTTTGGAAATGCGATTTTCAAAACCTTTTTTTTTTCCCTGCAGAACAGCTTTCAAATTTTTCAGGTTTCGCCAAGACCGGCTACGCAGGCGATAGGATGTTTAGCGCTTTGATCGGTGCGAAGCGTGTAAGTGCTCTTGTCTGAAGATTTCTGGGCTAGACGATCAAAGCTTAATTTCGGGTGGCGATCTCGCCACTCTTCTTTCAGAAAATCACTTGTGCTAGAAATCTCTCCGTGAAAAGTCATCTGCGCGCAAAATTGCGTACGCCATCAATATGGTGTGCTTTGGCATGCAAATTTTCGCAATAGTGATTTTCGGTCAGATCTTGGGGGCCAAGAAAGCCTGCGGCGGCCTTCCGCTCCCTGAAACCCCTGTCTGTGGAAATACTCATTTTATCGCGAATTCAAGGTCGGCGCCGACCTCAATGACTTCGCATGGCTCGATGGAAGCCCGTGGGCCTTTCACCCGTGGGCAAGCGGTGAGCCCAACAATGCATTTGGCCGGGAACACTGCCTCGTGGTAGGTTTTGTCCTTGTCTATCAAAGGATCTCGATGCCTTCACGATGATGCTTTGGTGGTTGTGGCGCACTGGCTCAATCATTTTTAGATCTACACCGATGAGATTATCAGCCAGGATAATCCTCCACCAAGGTGAGGCAGATTGCAGCATTGCTACACTTTCCCGGGCCCCTCAAAAATTCGAAACCTAGATGGGCTTTGATCCTTTTCCGAAATACAACCACAGGTGTCCTTACAAAAAAAAGACCAGAGATTAGACCCAAAATAACAACAATCCTGACTTTAGGCTTACCCCACCTTTTTTTACTTAATATTTGTAGGGACGATTATTACCGGAACAACGCGCAAAACGTAAAACAGGGTGGATTTTTGCTCTAGCGGTCTGGCTATAACGAAAGATTGTGGTTATTTGGTGTCTGATACACCTCCACTCCAATTTTGGGACCAATGGGATGTAATACGCGTAAATAACGAGCGGGGCGTTTTTTGGGCCACCCCGTACTAAATGCCTTACCCTTCAGACCCTATCTGCACATGTGGAACGATGTCGACTGCGATGCTCACTATCGTGTTGCTGTCTGCAAAAAAGCGGCGCTTTATTGAGCAAAGTTTCGAAGCTGAATAAATCTTTTGATCCTCAACGGATTCGTACTTCCCCTACCCAAAACCAAAAATTTCAATTTGTAGAACGTTACAAAATCTGCGCAGGATTTTAGGAAAAACAAAAGAGGGTTTTTGGCGGCAAGATAGCCTTCCCTTCGTCAGTCGGCCCGTTTTTGTTGCTACATTCTTCTAAACTGCCTTATGAGCCGTCAGAAACCCAGAACCAAGGTCACCGAACAGGGCCGACGGGTGCCAGAAGCACCCCCGGCCAACCAGATAAATTTTGATTTTGATGAGCCCCGGGTTTTCGGGCGATCCGGATACCAACTCGATTAATTCAGCTGCATATTCATCCAGCAAATCCTCACCGGCTCCTTTATTTGTTCACGTAGAATTTTTTTGCAAAAACGTGCTTTTCCTCCAAAAAATCCGGAAATTGCCTAAAAATGAGTATCTAGCATGATTACGAGACGCTACGATTTGTGGTCTGGAGCTGGAGGTACGCTACAGTACTATAAATCGCCATAGAGCGTCATCCTAAAACCGCTAAAATCACATCTAATGGGCTAATATTGGATTTAAAATCACCCCAAATAATTTTCGAAATTTTCGGTACTCGAAAGAAGTATCACGGAGGGATATTAGTGTTGCTAGGCATACGGCAAAGACGCAGATATTGACACCAGCAATCGACCAGGTGCATATCTATCGATCTTGGGAGACACAAATGCGGGGAATTTGGAGGACACCCTTGCATGGGAGGGTTGCAGGTTGCAACAGCATGCCTGCGTTGCATACGTTTTTTGTGATTCCTGCCAATTGCTCACTGCCAAAGACAAAACATAGCAGCTTCGCGGGGAAATTCCAATGCCCTGCTGGCCATTAAAACGTAAATTTGAAGGTTCCGCTTATTGCTGTTCCCGATGTTCACCCTGTGCCTGTTATTACGAGAATGTTTCATATTTCAGGTTTTTACTCCTCGCCAAGATGGGCGCCATCTTATCCTTTCCGGCAGCAGAAACTGGTTACAGGTTCGAATCCAACGATGAAATCCTGAAATGTGGCGGCTGTCGAGGGGAAGGTCAGTTTTACGTTTTATCGTTTACAGAAACAGTTGTTTTTCTTTTTTTTAGATAGGCCTAATTCTGAGCGTAACACTAAGCCTAATATTAAGCCTAAGCCTAACCAAAGCGTCTGCCCAACCCTAAACCTAACCTTAAGCGCAAGCCTAAACCTAGGCCTAATGTAAGCCTTACCTAAGCATAAGTCCATGCCTAAGCCTGAGCCTGCGTTTCAGCCAAAGCCTAGGCCCAGCTTTAACCTAAGCCTAAGCTACTTCACATCATTTTAGGAGGCCTTCACCGCCGCAAGTTGACTTGCCAACATCCCGTCTGTATCAAATGTCTACAAACCGTCGAGATGTAATTTTCAGACACCATTTTAATTCGTTAAAATTAGCGAGTCCCTTATTTTTACTTTACTTGAAAATTTACGTAAACACATCGCATTAAATCGCCTTAATTTAGCGTCGTTTGCTGGCACTGCAACTGGATGTCACCAACGAAATACGCTATTCCAATCGATGAAGGTATATTTGAAAAAAGAGCATGTCCAATTTTTTTCAGACGACCTCGAGCGGCTGAAGGAGCGTTGGGTAGTCGTGAAGGAAAGCACGGTCATGTCCATCGTGCCTTGCGCCGGATACGCAAAAGCGGAAGCGTTTCAGCTCGAGCTCGAGGCCCTCAAGCGGGAGTTTGATGACATGAGACCAGGAACCAAGCGTCAGGTAACGTTAGTCCCAAATACATATGTATTTCTGCGAGCGGAATAAACTCCACGATGTACTGCCGTAATGCTGAATTTCAGAAAATGGTAGGTCAACTGAGCGTTTCAGAGCCCACCGTTACTTCTGAAATCATCACTTCTAAGAGTCTATACTTCTACAAGCCATTCCCTCCAAATGTCGTTACTGCTACAATTCGACCGTTACACTTTACTTTACCCCCCAGCCGGAAGTTTTTGGCTACAACTTTTTCATTTAACATTATTGTCTCAAATTTCAACTTTGGGTATATTTTTCGACGCGCTATCGAATGGCGTTGCAAAAAGCCGACAAAAAACGCAAAAATACCGAAAACTTTGAAATCCTTCGGCTGTGGGGGTAAAGAAAGTCAACCAGTTCGCAGCGTCGATTTGGGCATAAATATGGCCAAACTTCCCAAAAACCTGATAGTCCGACGTACCGGGTTTTAGAAGTAACGTTTTTAGAAGTAAGGTTTTTTCGAGCAGTAATGATTTTTAGAAAAAATGATTTTAGAAGTAATGACTTTTAGAGGTAATCTTCCCTGTCTGGCCATAGAAAACGTTAAAGTTGCGAGAAAAATTGCGGCAACAGCTGAAAGCTACGAGCAGGAGAGTGGAAGAGCTCGAGGAAAGCAAGCGGTTCTTGGAAGAGGAATTGAACGAGGTTGAGTGCCTCTAATTTCCTTTAATTATTTTAGTTCGCGGAGCGGAACCTACGGCTGTCGAATCAGGGGTTGTTCGAACGCCCCGCGGCTTCGATACCAAGTTTCCTGACGGAAAATGCCAAGCTGTTGGTAAAACTGGTGCGTTCGGCGCTGCTTCTTGGGAGCTGAAGCTTTTAGGAATGTCTGGTGAAGAAGCAAGCAAAGGAAATCGCCACGCTACAACAGGCCGAGCAGAGAGCCAAGTGGAGAATAGAGGATGAAGTTGAGATAAACGCACGCCTTAGTATGATATTAGCAGTTCGAGACGGAAAAGCGCCAGAAGCGGCAGATCTGGTAATAATATCAAAGGGGCTCTGAAATCTGGTCCACGCCCCTCAGCGTTGATTCCTGGGATTAAGCCAGATGCGGCCGCAACGCGGCCGCGCTGCATGATCTTTTCGCCCCTGTTTGGACGCGAAAACGCTTGAATTTCAAAAGTCTGACGCTATCTCTGGCATCCTCACTTTTTTGGAACTCAGCGAATTTTGTTCATTCTAGACTTTTTAATTATGAAAATTGACCAGAAAATCTCCGAGGTCGGAGATCGACAGAGTGAGAACAAGATAGAGAAGGGAGAGACCTAGAGAGCCAGAGAGAGAGAGAGAGAGTGAGAGCGAGAACAAGAGAGAAAGTGAGAGAGAGAGAGTGAGAGAGAGCGAGAGAGAGCCGAGGGAGAAAAATCGGAGAGCTTAATTCAAACATTTTACTCCTACTCGTATAATACATATACAAATACAAACTTGTTAATTTTCCATATGTTCGCTTCAGGTGGATACCTTATCGGAGGAAATAGAACTTCTCAATACCGAGTGACCCTTCACCATCCACGTCCGCGAAGGTTGGTTTTTCTAGGCGCTAACCAGCTTGTCGCGGAAAAAGAAATCTTGTAAAAACTTGGTTTTTACTTGGTCATTCCTCAATTTTACGTGTGTTCAGACATCTCCAACAACGACAACAAACCCCAAAATAGCCGCACTCCAGCAAACGGTGTTGAAGTTGCAACGCCAGATCAAAACTAAAAATGAAAACTGCGCAAGTCTTCGGAAACAGTTATCGGGACAAGGCCGCCAATTTGGAAGGGTTGCCGAGTTTCGCGACCAGGCAAGTTTCAATGACTACAGGGTGTTCCAACAAAAAAATGACCCCTCAAGCCAGCGACAGACGGATCCGATTGTTACGATTTAGTTAAGCTCTCGGAAAGGCGAGTCCAGCACGTCACTCCGATTTCCGAAATGTCGGAATTTTTTGCTCGATTTTTGACATTTTCATGCCAAAATCATCCTTTTCGCATGAAATCCTTTTTGTCAAAAACTGAATTGAACCCGTGTAAGCGCTCTCCAAGCTGTATTTTCGGAAACGGCTTTGAAAAAGCTGTCGTTGCGCTGCCAGCAAAGGCTTAAACTTCTTTAAATTGTGATTTTTGTACAAAATCTTTGGTTGGGCAAACATCAGAAAACCCGCCCGTTTCACGAGATATTGGTAAATGTTAGAAAAAATTTGTGGATCGGAGAGACGTGCTGGACTCGCTTTTTTGAGGGCTTTCGATAGATATCTAAATCATAAAAATCGGATACGTCTGCAGCCGGCTGGAGAAGAGGGTGCTTTTTTGGGACACTCGGTACAGCTTCACAAACGTTCACAACCACGTCAATTTCAGCTCCAAAAATCTGAGGCACTTCGAAAGAGCCTGGCAAAAGAACTAGCAGCCCTCAAGAGCAAAGCGCAAGTCCCCAAACAACTTGCAGAACAGAACAAGACTGCCGCCCGTCTCTTGGCAGAGGTTGATTTTGATAATCATGGTAAAAATTTTTACGTAGTTCGCTCAACGCAATGTGCAGCTGACAAACGAGATAGCTGAACTAAAAGCAAGCCAATCGCAGGTACGGCTCAAACAAAAAAAAAAACACCATTTTTTTAGTCGGTACGAATTAGCGACTAACACAGAATCGAGTCATTTTCTTAATGCCGAAACTTTCAAATGGCGAAATTTGCAATTGCCTCAATTTATGACTGTCGGAATTTACATTGCAAACTCCCGGGAAATCCCCTAACGAAAAAAATGTCGCGCTTATGAATTTCCACATTGTGGTAGTGAATCCCTCGAATGGGTCCCTCCCTTTTAGGTGAAAACCTTAAACGATGCCCTGCAGCGCGCAGAATTAGAAAACACGGAGCTGAGCGAAGCTAAAGAGCACGCTTGCTCTGCCAATATGGACCGGATCCTCGCGGTAGGCTTTTCCTTTTAGTTAATGCTGTCTTTTTCTAGCTGGAGGGCTCCAACTCGCGCTTGTCAAGGGAAGTGCTTGATCTCAGGGAAAACGCCGTGACGGTAGTGTTTTTAATAATGAAAATAGAAATGTATTGTAGTACACCCGGACCATGATTCGAATCACCAATATACCGATGGATTACACGCAGGAAGATGTCATCAAGCAATGGCTTGGCAACGGGAAACATCTGATTCATTGGGATGAATGGTAGGGGAACAAAATCCCGACAATCATAAGAGCGGCAGACCGAAATACCGGCAGCCAAAATCCCGACAACCAGGATCCCGACAGCCAAAAATCCAAACCAAAATAGCCGTTTAAAAGAAAGTAGCTTTCACATGGCGTTAAGAGTCTGTCGAAGTTTTCGTTGTCGGGATTTTGGATTGTCGGTATTTTTGCTGTCGAACCTCGCCTGTCGGGATTTTAGTTTTCGGAATTTTGGCTTTAAGTAGGCCTGTTTTAACACAAGCCGAAAGTACTTTTCAGCCCTGATCTGTTCATGCGACTCCATGAAAATGACACCCAATCCTGCATAGCTTATCTTGCCAATGAACAAGCTGCATTAGAGGTTGTAAAAACTTGGTAATCTTAAGTCGGCTTTACTTTTTCAGCTGCAGTCCTGCTTCCAGGGTATCGAAATCTTTGGGAAAAAGCTTCGATTTGAGGTGGAGACGCTGAAGAAAACGGTGTAAGCAGAGCCGAACGTAAGTCTGGAGGGCAATTTTCGAAAATACACCCTTAGATGACTGCAACCCGGTGAAGCATAACATGAAATAAGTGAACGTCACCGGACAATAACGGATTGTTGAAATGCATTTACCAAATTACCATGCGCTTTTAAGTTCGATAAATTCTGTGAAACTATGTGAGGGTCTTTGCACTTTGTAATTTTACGGTTCTATCTTCTATCTAACATCTCTGAAATAACGCCTAATTAGCCAGTGCCATTCGATAAAACAGCCAAAAAAGATACGAAAACAATCGGAATATCGGAATGTCGAATTTTGCTAATCTTGAATTTTCGACATGTGGATTTTGGTTAGCATCAGCAAATGTGCCGTAAAATCAAAAATCCCGTATCCAAAATGCCGACATTTCGAAAAGTCTACCTTATTTATTTCGCCGTAATGGCTGTCGAGCCTCGAAATGCTTACGAGGAAATGACAACATTCAAACGCATCCAAAGCATCGCCATTTTAGCTATTTTCGTTCAACCATAACCACCTCAACTACCGCAATCCCGACCACGAGCAAGACCAGGATGTAGAGAAGCGATTGCATTTCCCGTGGAATTCAGTTTTTAGGGAAATGGCAGCAGCACTTCCCGGGGTCACCCTTTACCCGCAAACTTTTCGATTTCCATGTTTTATTCAACGAGGCCGAGGGGTTCAAAGGGGACCCGCTAACAGCCTGCAACTGCCAATACCACTTCAAAGCTTTCTAAGGAAATTTGTTTCCGCTCCTGAACT
Source organism: Mesorhabditis sp. LJ9110 (assembly GCA_038088335.1). Classification (NCBI taxonomy): domain Eukaryota; kingdom Metazoa; phylum Nematoda; class Chromadorea; order Rhabditida; family Rhabditidae; genus Mesorhabditis; species Mesorhabditis sp. LJ9110. The sequence continues at coordinate 180,120 of JBBGBA010000044.1, read as the reverse complement.
CTGTCTGCGTGTGCAAAATTTTTTGGTAAGGTACCGGCCGCGACCATGGATTGTTCCTGTTATGACAGGGAACTTACAGGAAATAACTTTATTTCTTACCAGCCGATTACAGCCGCTTCGCGACTGCAATGGGCTGGCCTTCGGGCTACCCTCCATGTTCTACACCACCACATTACATCTCTACCTTCATCAATATCCACGCTAATCGCTTCAGAACGTTCTCTAGCCAACCCCGCCAAAACTTAAACTACCTACTTAAAGGGGCTACGAAATGCCAAAATTGAGTGACGGCCGAAAATCGGAGCCCTGTACGTGGAGGCCTCTGTACACCTAGGGGCGCGGGAAGCTCGCGAATTTGAACTGGCCTGTTGTCACCTCGAAATCACGTTCTCGGCTGTTTCTGGGCCAAATTTGATGATTAAAACACCAAAACTATTTAAAATTGAGTGAGGATTTCAAAAATGGGCTAAAAATGCGCGAATTATAGTGTTTTCGCAAAGAAACCGGGCAAAAACAACTTCGCGCAAAAATCGAAAGAGTGAGGGCTCTCGTCCCGCAGCGCCCGCTGGCAATTTGCCAGAAATCAAAGAGGCCTCCCAAAAGGGCTTTGATTTGGCAGTTCGGGTTCGGAGCCCCTTTAACTAAGCTACTTAGATGCCTTCCTCATGGCTTCAGACACCCCCCCCCCCCCCCCCCCCATAGCCGCAACCCCCCTCAAAAACTACCTAAACACCTTCCTGATGGCTTCAGATACCCCCGTAGCCGAATTCCCCTTAAAAAACTACCGAAATACCTTCCTGATGTCCTCCATTTAAATAATGAATTAAAATAATTAAAACGTATTAAAAAGCATTAAAGTAACTAAAAAAAAGTATCTGGGCGCGGGAAGGGGACACCACTACTTTTTATTATAGTTGAAACTTGGAATTACGAATTTAATACATGGCAAAACTGGTAAAAATCTAGAATATCCAGGGACTACACCCAGGAAATGTTTGATGGCCTATAACTCTTTATTTAGGTCCTGATTCCATAAAATGCATTTTGAGAATTGTAGAACAGAATGCGCTGACTCGAATGTGACAAAACCGGAAGAAAATGGAACTTCAAAAATGGCTGCATCAAGGCTTTGAAATTTCCGAGCGCCTAGGCTGGATCAACCGGTGTGTATTGTAGCGTCGCGTAGCCCCGTAGCTCCTAGGAGCTTATAGCAAACTTCTAGAGTCCTTTTAATCCTCTCAAAATCGCGGCAACACGACTTTGTTTCCTCCCCGACAGCAACACAGTGATGATTTTTGAAAGCGATAATTTGGCGCGGTCCGGTTACGCGCTGTATCACCCGGGTCACGCTTTAGGCGACACTGCAAATAAGTCGCATAAGCAATTCTAGCGCCACCCCTTTTGGTCTTCTTTATTTCATAGTTTTATTCAACGTCCCACAATTCAGGAAACATTTTGATTGCATGCATTTTCAAGCCTGCATTGCTCCAGCTGTTCATCCAGGCTAAGCGCTTTTTTTCTAGGGTTTTTACCGCAGACATGGGAGCCACAGAATCAACGCCGGCCGCTCCCCAAGCCCCACCTCAGCCACCGCCTAGACCTGTAAGTTTTTGGTTTTTTTATACATCTTTCTGATTCACAAATTTTAGTCGAGAACAGCCGAATCGCTCCCCTACAAATTTGAAATCAACGGACAGCCATTGGGATGCGGGAGCTGTTTTTCGAAAGGTAAACATTTTTCAATCTTTCCGAACTGTGTTTCAGCCGGGCTTCACATCGATATGCTAGACTGTGGGCACCCTATTTGCTATACATGTAGCAATGGGTCAACCAGGTATTTAGAGTTGTATTTGCAAAGTAGTTTACAGGAACATGCCGATTTTTCGACGGAAAAATTATTCAAATAACCACTTTCGCCGCCTTTTTGAAATCCTAATTTTCAGATACTGCTCGTACTGCTATGCCACGAAAACGATCAGGCTTATTGATTATGGTGATTCAAATTGTTCAACGTTTTTCAACAATATTTTTTTCAGCGAACCTTCGCCGGCTAAGAGCGTGGCAAGGCAGACAGAGCACGGCTACAACGAGCAACCCAAAACCAACACCCACAGCTGCTGCAGGCCCACCAAAAGCTGCTCCGGTACCCGAAAAGCCGGCGCAAAATCCGGTAATTATTCCTTTTTTCAACACGTAAGTAACTTTGCAGAAGCCAACCGGGAGCGCGACCTTTGCGCCGTTTTTTAAATTCGAACAGCATGGGCGCCGGCTTGGGTGCAGCATTTGTCGCAGTGTAGATGCGGGTCCGTTTTATCACTTTTCGGTGTCAATTCCGTTTTTCAGACGGTATAAATATGTACATGGCCACGTGCGGGCATCCTGTTTGTCGAACGTGCCTTCCGAAAGCTTACAGGTGATTTATAGGCCCGCTTTTAATAAATCCTGATTTAGCGGCTGGTGCGCCAACTGTGGGAAACAAATTCAGTCGGTCAAGTCGACTTCACAAGGTTGGTAGATTTGTTGCAGAAAAGCCAGTCTAGCCTTTGGGTTTTCAATTTAATTGTGTTCACAAAAAACCATTTTAGACGACCGGCAACGAGTACAAAATTGGCTGGCGACGACGGCACAGAATGCGAACAAGGTAAGATTTAACATTTCTGTCCCGTAATCTTGAATTTAGACAACCACCACTTCTCCGTCAGCCCCAACTACCAGTCAAGTGCCAAAACCGGAAGTGGTATGGTCTTTCTCAGTATGCTAAAAAAGTTTAGAAGAAAACGGCGGTCGTTGCGCCTACAATGTCAACTGCCCAATCAGCTCCCTGTACCACTTGCGCGAACACGAAAGCGCTTCAAGTCGAGCTGAAGCTTTTGACCGAAGAAAATGACGAGCTGAACACGCAAATTGAAGGGTTGCGAAAAGGACAGGTTGTTTTGTGATAAAATGTTTAATATATTCTTATTTAGGGAACAATGGCAAAGCAAAGGAATGCTGAAAAGACCGAATTTGAGGAGATGATCAAAAACCTAACTGCAGAAAAGAAAAAGCTCGAGTTACGCCTAACCGAGCAGGCCAAGCATCTGGAGAACAGCTTGAAGTATAACCAGCAAAAGGATGTGGAGGTGCGTTTTGAAGCTTTTTCCTGAAGCCGTGTTTTAGATCAAAAATCTCGCGAGGAACTGCAGCGCGAAGAGCTGAAATCAAACGATTTACGCGAGGCGAGGACGAAAATTGCTGCCGCCAATCTTCAGCAAATCAAGGGGGTAGGCTTTTCTAGATTTTCAGATAATCTTTTACAGTTGGAAAGCAAGAATCTGCGCTTGACGAGCGAGATCCTGGAGTTGAGGGAAAGCGCCGTGACGGTAATGTTCAAAAATAGAAATAAAACTGTAATTTAGTACACTCGAATCCGGGTCAAAATTACGAATATTCCGATGGACGACACGCAAGAGGACGTGATCAAGAAGTGGCTTGACGGCGGGAAGCATTTGATCTATTGGGATGAAAGGTGAGTTGATAGTGCTTACGGCTAAAATGTACATTTTTAGCCCTGACATGTTCATGCGATTGCTCGCTGACGACACCCAATCGTGCGTTGCGTATCTGGCGAATGAGGAAGCCGCTCTAGAGGTAGTAAACAATTAAATATACATTTTCGTTTCGATTTTAGCTAAAAAACCGCTTCCACGGTAACGATGTTGACGGCAAGAAACTTCAATTCGATTTCGAGATCCTGAAGCGAAAAGTTGAAGCGGAACGAAAGGTAAACTGCTTTAATAAAAAAAATTATTTGGATATTTAGTCTCTCCCTTTATCGTCGATCCCTTCAAATTCCAATGCGTCGCAACAGCAAGTGCCGAAACCCTTCAACGATCAATCGAAACCGGCCGAAAAAGTGAAACCGTTAGGAACTATCAAAAAACCCGAGTTTGATAAGGTATAATAATTGGAATTGGAAAAAATATAGTCTGTATCTAGAAACCCGCTCCTGCATCATCAAGTCAAAGGCCATACGCACCGAGGGAACAACAGGTAAGGATTTTTAGGATAAAAATGGAAAATGGCTTCCCTAGCGTTTCAGGAAGTTAAAAAGAGCTTTCCTTTTTAGGCCACCACGAGCCAAGCCACTTCAAAGAATTCAACGTCTACGCCGACGCCTCCAAAATCTTCTACCCCCGATCCAAAAGCAACAAATGTTCTCTCAATCCGCGGTTTCGGCAATGAAGCCACGGACAAGGAAATTATTCAATTGGTTGATGGTAGCACGCAGCTCTTCCAGAAGAAGGATGGAAAGTCAGTTCCGTTATCCTTTACCGTTATCTAACTAAATTTTAGACCCCGCATCGAGCAGTACCCCGGCTACCACCTTGTCTACATGAACACGCCGAAAATCGCCGAAAAGGTATTGCCGCTAATCCTTCAAAATAGTCTTTTTTCGCTAGGTCTTCACCCGTCTCCAGGGCAGGACCTACAAATGGGGCAAGCTGCAGGTCAGCTACCATCTGTAGAAGAATAGCCTACTTATTTTTTGCTCTACGTTCCTTATTTTGTGTTTTTACTGCCAAGATTACGCACCTCATGCTCTCTGTGATACCATTTCCTGCCTTATTTTCGTGGTGCTAGCAAAATGGCAATAAACACGTCGCTGTTTGTTTATTTTCTAGAAAATTCGGGGCATCATTATCCCCAGAATAAATGCTTTAAAATATCGACTGCCATTAACAATAACGCTTGACGTGCACTATCCAAGTTGCCAAAGTTTCCTGGCTTTAGTACATGGGGGTGAAATGGCGGCCTCGCCTGTCTTGGCTGTCAATTTCGGCGAAAAAGATAACAGTGCCAATTTTGACGGCTGCTCGCAAGTTCGTGCTTTCCGCTTTTGAACGTTATTACATCAATTTTCCCTGTTTATGGTATATTGAAGGCATGTATATTTTGGATATGCATTTGTTCCTTAGTTTTCACCAATTTTATACGCCCTTTCCGTATCTAATTTCAACAACGGTTTTCTTTATCCGGGGCTTTCGCATTATCTGGGGAGGGAATCCACTTTTCTTTCTTTAATGCTGCAACTTTTCTAATTTTTAAACGTAAAACCTTTACAAATTTTGATTCAAAATTATAAAAATTTTCCAGGCTGTTCTTGTTACGACGCGTAGTCCTAAGTAATTGGCTACGATTATCGTAGGCTCCTTGACCCCTTTTCCCGCTTTGCTTTCTAAAGACTGACTGGATCCTAGAGATGCAACGTGGGCTATTACACACACCTACATCGAGTGCTGCAAATTAAGGGACGCCCTACCACATGACTGGGGTCTCGAAATGAAAGGCAGTGCCGATTTTGATCTATGGATAGCATAAAGGGCAGTGGAAATATATGTGGGAGCCAGGAGAGAGAGAGAGAGAAGAGAGAGAGAGAGAGAGAGAGAGAGAGAGAGAGAGAGAAAGAGGGCGGAGGAATATACCTCCCTGTTAATAATAATTAGCATCCTTTTATAATATTTTTAAAAGTTTCAATGGCTAAATGTTACACAAATAATCAAGAAATTTTTGGAAATTCGTAACTTTATTTTTTGGAATTTTTTCATCCGTTTTTATGACCAAAAAGTCACAAAATGCTTATGACGTTTTATCAGCTTTTATATCTCAAAACTGTGTAAATTGCTATAAAAGTGCTCATTTCGTATGGGACCATACAGGATTACTGGGAAAAATTAGTACAGTCTAATACCGTATCTACTAACCTCATTATAATCCTTTAAGTCCTGGAAAAGATACTGAACGCCTCTATTATTGCTTTCTCGAATCGCGGCGCTGGCCTAGGGACCTTATTTTGTCTGCCGACACCGTGAAAATTGCGAGATTTTATCGACGTGTACATCGGGGGGTTTTTCTTTAAATCAAGCCGTTTAGAAGCTCTGTTATCATTCAGTGGGTTGTTTAAATAACCAAGATATTGAAAAAAATTGTCATAAGCTTTGATGGTCTGGTCAAAGGGCCCGCACACTTGACCTATTTTGGCATCATCGGATTAGTGTTTTCCGTGGCAGCATGGCCAATAGGCCAATGTGAGCCTTTTAGCCCCGGTTTCTACTTATATTTCTAAGTTATTAGGGATTTTACAATGTTTTAAAATCTTCAAATGCGTTCCTGGTCAGGGTTTTGCAAATTTTTCATTTTACCAACGAGCTCTCATGACTTTAATTTAGAATTTTCTAGCTCACGTGACTGCCCGGAAATCACTAATTGCGAGACAGAAATGGGCTGACTTGCGTTTATGGTGGTTTCAGCTTGCCAGATTTCTGTTTTTATACCAAGCCAAGCCGACACATTGTATGCAAGTTGTTCAATTAAATAATTAGCTTTTGTTCTTTCCGCTTTACTAATTACGCCATGCACCTGTTATTATCTTCAAGTAGAATTTTGTGTGCCAATTATACTCAGGGAAAACCAGAAATTAGGCAACTTACGTTGAAGGAATATGGTTTTATAGAAATCGCAAGGACTAGCTGTGTAGCTTCCGGATACCGAATAGTTGTCAACCCATTCGAACGCCCTTGGCCAGCTGGTGACCCCGGGTCCAGCTCTATGGGTGATTTATGTCAAAGCACGCCTGTCCTGTCACCTTACTGTTTTTAGGGGTGTATCATCTGTTCCGGATCTGGCAGTTTTGCATACTCAAAATGTTGGCGATGCGCGTTCCCCCTTAAATCACTCCCCCAATGCGATGTCCATCTGGAATTATCTAGACAAAATTCATGGGCGCGGCGCGTAGCGTCTGCGGTCGCTAAAAATGTATTTTGTGTTCGGTCGTTTTCTAAAGGGCTGGTGGAGGCAAAATTTTGCATAGTTCAGCGATCCGAGCCGCATGCGAAATTTTCGATCTTTTTAGTTTTTGAAATACGGCATGTTTAAGTCACTTAATTTTGTCTTTGAAATTTGGCAAAAATTGGTTTATCAATTTTAATTATATTTCCATACCTATCCATTGATTATTTGTGCGTTATTGCCCTTTCTTATATTTTCCTCATTTTCTACTTTCAGAAATTTTTTAAAGACTTTGAAAAATGCCAAATATTGTTTTGCAAACCAGTCCAAGCCGAGCCAGACTGCTACAGAATTTTCTGAAGTTTAATTAGGGAAAGTATTTTGCGTAGTACCCAAATGTCCGTTCGATTGCCTGTCACATACGCACCGTTTCCTGGGTGAGCGTCCGGCTGGGTGACAAATGTGGCACCAACGCCACCATGCACAAAGCCGGCCGCCGGGCGCAATTTAGCACTAGCCCCTCGGCAATTGACACCCAGATCAAAGCGGGCGATCGCCGGGCAATCAATAAACAGTTGGTGCCACGTTCAGGCATATTGGATCAGCGAGCGTTTGGGCGAACAAGCATTTTAGGCCGGAAATGCTCTTTAATAATTGTTAATCATACACTTTCTAGTGTAGAAACGTGTCAAACTGGTAATTATGCACTTTAAAGCCGCTTTAGCTTCGATTTTGCCTTAAACTAACATGTCGTATCTTGTTTTAAGCTTGTGTCGTTTCTTTTTGAAAATAGTCATCAGATTTCAGTTTTAAGTGACATGGTGCACGCTTAGAGTGCGTACCGTAAGATACCTCAAACTTGCTCGGAAAATTGCTTATTTCCACTTTTGTTGTAGTTCGTTTTGCCGAAAATTACTTCGTCGGAATACAATTTTGGAGAAGTTCCATTCTTTCGAAATTTCCATGCCGATTTTTGCCTCATTTATTCCTCTCGAAGATGTGGCAAGCTAAAATTTTTCCTCATTGATATTTCCATAAACGTAGGATTCAAGAAATGAAAGTCCCACAAATCGATTCTCACAAAATTATGTTTCGACATAATGAACTTCGGAAAACTGAAAACTAACCATTTTCCAAATGCTCAGAACTACAGACGTTTGATTGTGGCACAACACCCAGTTTTTGGCGGAGAATCTAAAACGTAGATATCTGTTTATCTTTGACACCTCCCCGATCACCCTTGGTACACAGTGACCTTCGCAACATTTGGTTGCAAAGACCCACGCCGCTTTGTATACAATCCGATTATGAACCCGATGCGCATCGGCGTAATGGATCCATTAATGGGACCGGGCGGGTTTTAGGGGGATAGGGTTAGGGGCGTGACGATTGGAAATACTGTATTCCGGCTCGAGATGTTTAGGGAGTGCCAGGATTCTGAGAGCGATCTCTCGGACGCTGTTTCTCTCTCTCTCTCTCTCTCCCTCTCTCTCTATCCTCTCTCTCTCCCTCCCTCCCTCCCTCTCTCTCTCTCTCCATTTAGTGTTGACAGTTCCATGCGGCACCAACCCCGGTCATTTTTCCTCCACCACGATGTACCCTTTCAACGTTCACGCTCTAATTACGACCTAGGCCCCCGTAGCGTGCAACATTCCCACCCAGGGCACAGCAGGTGTCGCACATCGCGGTGGACAGCCAGTGTGCCCCTCGTCCCTTTTCTACCCATTTTTCATCCGATCATTTCCGTCCATCGCACCACCGCTCCCCCAGGAACGCTTTTTCGTACCCACGTTTTCGGGCCATGTTTTCAACCCTCCTTACACGCTCCTTTGTGCGCCCGTTTACCCGTCATCGACCTTTTTTTGGGGGACGCCTATTTACGGTATCCGCCGCGGGTCGAGGCGCTGTTTGCCCAAGTTGTATCATCGTTGGGGAGGGTTTTGGCTTTCTTTTTCCTTAGTTTTTGGTATAATTTTGTAAATTTTAGGAATGAAAAATGCTTCCGCAAGGATATTTGCTCGCTTGTCTTCGAAAACTTCCTATGTCCGGAACGATGGTTCAAAATTAGCTCAAGATCCCTTTAGCTTGATATTCATCTCTCTCCCTCTGTACTTCTCTCTCTCTCTCTCTCTCTCTCTCTCTCTCTCTCTCTCTCTGTCGATGTCCCTATCTTTCTCTCACTCTCGCGCTACCTCTCCTTTCCACGGCCATTCGTTACTGTATGTCCTCAAGCATCACTGCCGGTTTGCCTGCCCGACCACCAGTTCGTCTCAAAGGGTGGCGTTTTTGCCCCTTCCTCACGCCTGACACAGGCATACAGACAGAACACTCAAAAATGCAAAAAATGGCCAGGACGGCCTCATGCAACTTCACGACATGTTCCTACCCAAATTTGTCTAAAAACTGTCACGAACCCCTCCACCGGCCCATTTCCACCTGAACCAGCCGTCGCTTATCTACCTCGGACGATCTTACGGTTCTCATCGTTTTCGGAAGGGCGCGCTTTGTGGGTGTCCTCCTGGTGGTCGTAAATATCTCTGGTCGTATGTTGTACTTTAAAGTTTTTTTCTCTGAAAATGGGCCTTTAAACGGTTTTAACTACCCAGAACTACGGTATTAGCAGCTGAAAGTTACCTAAATCGATTCGTATCTCCGAGTTCTATAACAGTGCAAAATTTGCTTTCGAAATCCGATGTCGAGCTCAGACCACCTCCATGTTAGCCTTCGTCAGGCGAATGGGAACATAAACTTGAGCGTGGCTTGGTGTTGCTTGTGGCTTGTCAAAGCATCTCTCAAAATTTTAGGCTCCTTATCTTGCTGGAGAAAACCTATTTTTTGAAAAATTTATTTTCAAATCAAGGATAAAGAAAAAATGCAAAAAATAGAAGAAAAGATTCGAAGTCAATAATCCGGGTCCTGAAAGAATGAACGCGCGGCTCCGCCAAACCCGCTGCTAATCCGCTCTGGAGTCCTGGCGCCCAGCAATGGAATTTTACGGCAATTATTGTACTTTTGTTATAGTGCGTTATGCAGACTACAAATCTCGCACACTCTCATTCTCTCTCTCTCTCTCTCTCTCTCTCTGCCTCTCTCTCCCTCTCGTTCACCTTGAGCAAAAAGCATTTGACTCCCAATTCCCTTTCCCTCCGGCTCCTATCGATTTACGATCTCGAACACCGGGCAAAAAATCTCCCCTGGTTTTCCTGTCCCAACAGGCGAGGTCGCAATTATAGTGGTTTACGATTTCGATGTCCTTTTTTAACTTTTTTACAGAACTGGAAAGGTTTTTAGCACATTAATAGACATATCTAACTTATAACCGCAGGGCTAAAAATTTCTTATCAAAGCTCAATTTGATGGCTAGCAGACTTCAGGTGCCCGCGCTTGATAAGACGAACTTTTGTTTTAATTTTTTCATTTTTATCTTAAAAGCCACTAGCTTGGCTTGTTATTTTGCAGATTTACGGTTTCTTTAAACTTTTCTAATAAAAATATCAGGCTTATTGTTGCAATTTCAAGAGGTTACCCTCAAAAAGGGCAGCTCAAGTGCAAAGTGGCTTGACTTCGTTGCCATCGTCAAAATTGCCTAGGTTTCGGATTTACAAGTTTTTAAAAATTCTTGGATTGAAATCTATATTTTATATGCTCTATAAATTGTTGCAATTCCAAGGGGTCCCCGTAGAAAGTGCAGGTCAACCCGATGGGAGGCCATGGTTTTTGTTAGCAGGCGAAAGCGCGAGAAATAGAGATCCAGAGTCAAAGAGGCTCGAAGGAGCCCCAGCACGCCCAGTCGAGCGCTCATCTTTTTGCTTCTCCTCCTATCCCCTTTCGACTCTCTTCCGCTTCTTACATCCCGCCCCGGCCACTGCACACTCACTCGCACAGCGGGTGGAAAAATTGCGATTCGCCCTGCCCGCCGGCGCTCAATTTCCATGTGTATTGTTGCGTGTCGAACAGTTTATAATCGATATCTTATATTTTTCTGTTCCATAAGCTACAAATCCTATATACCCAAAACGATCAACTTTTTAAATCCGTTATTCTTCGAGTTTTCTACTCCTTTAAGCTATGAACTTTGTACTCCTTCATGAACCATGGATTTTCTATTCTCGAAACTATGCATTGAAACGACGGATTTGATTAAAGCTAGGAATTTTATGTTCCTCTATGCTTTGAGTTTATGTCCCTAAATCTATGAAGTTTGTGTTCCTTAAAGCTATATATTTTGCATTCCTTAAGTTATGCGTCCCGTAATCAATTTTTTTCCAAATTTCGCTTTAGATATTCAAACATTTGTGCTTCGTTTTCAATATGGTTCCTGAAATCGCGGAGTTTTTTTCTGAAAAATGAATTTTTCTAATCTCTTGGTATTTTCAACAAAAAAGATAGCAAAAATCGGTCCTTTTTCGTAACTTTAGAGGCCTGGGATTTGTTTTGGCTCTCCAATGAGAACTTTTCCGCCCTAGCGAAAGGTGTCACTCACCCCCAAATTTGTGACACGGCTTGCGGCGCTCATTTCCTAGCTCGTTCTCCCTCAAAGGCCCTTTCAAGGCCGTGTTGCCGGTGATTTGTTTTTCTTTGAGTGTTGTTGCAATTCTTCTAAAACGATCCACTTTACGACCAGTTTTCAGGTAGCTTACCGTAGCTTAGAATCGACAATCACTTATCCAGTAGACGTCAATGGTAAGGGCTTGTATTTTTAACAAGCAATTTTCTGTTTTAGCAGCGCATAAACGGGGCACGGCTAGGGTTTGAAAGGACATCCACTGAATTGGTAGGGATATACGGCTTCACGCTTGATTATCATGATTTCAGGGCAGCGACGATGAGACAGAACTGGTTGTCAGAGATGTGGTGAAGAACCTGGTCGATCGGGTTCGTTGAAAATTTTTATGGCGTTACCTGTCTAAGAAATTAGGCTTTGCATTGACCTAAAGAATTTTTAGAGGGTTAGACAATGCTGTGCTAAATAGATAAAATGAAAATGAAGAATTTCCAGCAAGTCGAGCCAGAAGAGACTGAAACAACGGCATCGAGGTCCGATCGGTCCGAGGAAGTAGGTTGTCAAAATCCATCGGGTTGCTCTTTCTCTTTCCCCCTCACTCTCCCTAGGTCTCTCTCTCTCTCTCACTATCTTATTTTTATTTTAGGAGAACTGCACTGGGGCAAGCAGCGCCACAGCCCCGATTTCTATCCGGTCAGCAAGCCTGAGAAGCGTAGGTTTTCGAGACCTTGAAGCTACTGAAGTGTAGACCTGCTAGATCTAAAAGTAGTCTTATAGGAGGAAGAAGACGTGTTTCACACCCCAGATCAATCCATTCTATCGGAACATGAATCTGAACGATACTGCTCTCCGGAAAAGGAGTGGCGACGGGAAAAACGCGGAGAAAGAGGTAAATAGCGTTTTTTACTGTAAAAATGCCTTTAAAATTTTATACCCTACTTTTATTCAATATTTCATTTCTCCAGGATCCGGTCCCTGAAAGCCTCAAAGGTGCGCTTGAAACTAAAGAATTCTACTCGTCGGAACCATCCACTTCAGCACCGGCGACGGTACTTTTTGCAACTGTCACAACTTCCTGAAATTAAATTAAAAAGCGCAGAGACATTTTCTTTCCCGCGCGTAATCGATTGACTTATGCCGCCCCTATCCCTTCAAGCTTACGCCTTTTAGCCGGCGAAACGTGACCAACACCTGAACAGCTCGACCTCGGAGGAAGATAGTGTGAGTCTCAGGATCGTTATTAATCAACAAAAGATTTTGATTATGAAGAGAAAATACTAGAAATATAATACTAGTAATTATTTTATTTTATATACATATGTTGTATTCTATAATATCAATTTTTCAGGAAATCGCGCGCCAGAATACGTTGGCAAAAGTGGCACGGCGATGGCCGGAAACTGCAGAAGCTGTAAGTACACTTTCCTCTTCGCGGCTATTTTCCTCTAAAAGAGCCGTTTTTTCGTAATTTCGAATTTGACGAATTTTGAACTCTATCGAATGGGTTATACCAAGTCGTAAAATTACGGAAATGCCTTTACATAGAATGTTTGAAAAATTGCCGCCATTTTGAACACCCTGTACAAAATAAGCATTTAGTGGGCAAAGAAGTCTAATGAAGAACAGGAAGCCATTATGGAGAGCGAGGGCACCCCTCCTACGGCCGTACGTATTTATATAAGAGGAATATTCCGGCGTTTCTCCTTGTTTTATTGAAATTCATGGAACTTTTTAGAAAAGTGAACCAGTTTTGACTTCCGACGAAGACTTTAACCTGTTCATCCGGGAGGAGGGGTGCCTCGTCCACGTGCGGCGCATCTTTTGCCAGCTGAGCACGGAAGACGTGTCGCCGATGTTCGAGGCTGAGATTGATGAAGTGATGCGGCGGCCTGTAGCCGGAAAGTTCCATCAAAAGTGCGCCTTGTGAACATGACGCCTTATCTCTCGCATTCGCAACTTAAAAATATCTTTAGGATCATATACAAATCAATTTGAGATGGGACTTTTGCGGATGGGCAGTATTGCACTATGAAAGTCGATATATTGCGCAAAAGGTATTTCGAGATTTCGTTCACTCTCTCTCCTCCCTCTCCCTCCCTCTCGCTCTTTCCCTCTCTCCTTGTCTCCCTCTCTCTCTCTTTCTCACTCTCACTCTCTCACCCCGTCCCCCCTCCCTCGAACGCTCTCTCTCGCTCTCACTCTTTCTATTTCAATACAAGCAGAAAATTCTAACAATTTGAGATCGTGAGCCACTTCCATCAAAAAGACCCGTTCAAAACCGGCGTCCCCATCCATGTCTCCCTGGGGTAAATATTTTTTCAAACTTTTAGTCAAATAATGCCAAATTATACACACTAATTGATTCAACTTCAGGATGCCCAATAAACAAATCCTGGACCTGTTTCCGGATATTCATGCAGCCATTCCGAGACCGGATCTTGATCCGAGTGTTCCATGTGAGTTTTAAGATTTATCGGTGATTAATTGGTGTAAATCCTTATTTCTAATACAAAGGCACTATTTTCAGTCCCCTCCCGCAACCGTCCCGTCATCGTCCCGAACGCAGCCTCCAGAAAAAGTGGGTATCCGCTCGGCACGATACGACCGCCCTGTCTTAATAATTTGCCTGTTGGTGCTATTAGTATTCCTAACGATTCCGCTAATCCGGTTATTCTTGCTAAGCCTGCTCCTCTGTCTGCTAAGCCTGCTTCATCCGCTCAGCCCGCTTCTTCGGCTGGGCCGATTCTTATGCCGCCAAGCCTGCTTCTACGCCTGCCAAGCTTGTTTCTACGCCCGATAAGCCTAATTCAGCGGTAGGGCCCATTTCTTACCTGCTTCTTCCGCTAATCCTGCTACTCCTGCCGTTGCTCTCGCTAGGCCTGACTCTTCTACCAGCATGTCGCGGCCCCAAAACCTATTCCAAGGCTATCCGAATTTAACATACCAAGTAACCCGTATTTCCTTCCGCCTCCGCAAGGCCCATTCCCCCTTTTTCCTCCGCCACCTATGCGGTTAATACAGCTTCCGCCACTCGGCTTACCGCCCCAGGCTTCATTTACGCTCCCCATATCCCCCCGCTAGGCGGCTTCCCAGGCCCCAACCCTTCGGCCCACCAGGCCTTCACCCCAACTTTCCAGACTCGAACCCGAACTTTCACCAGCAAATCCTGGAAGATCTCAAAGGCAAAGTAATGGCTAATTTGGCCTCATCCCCCCGGCCCAACCCTAAGAACACCCCCAACCCGCCCGGACTCCCAAAGCCGCTGGCTGTCGAAGTGCTAAAGGCTCAGCAGGAACGGCTTAAGAAGGAGCTTGGCAAGGATAAACCGGAACCGAAGAAAATTGAGCTCGAAAATCCGAAGAATCTGGGCTCCGTCCTAAAGGAGCAGGTCCTCCGCCAGGATCCCCAACTTGAAAAGATCCCGAATCCCCCGGAAACGGGAATTCTGAAAGCCAAAGAGCTAGCGAGCCTACTAACAAGTGAAGGAGCAGCTAAACGGGCTAAAGCTTGAGTTAGAAAAGGAGAACCTGGCAATGTCACCCCCTGGCTTACCCCCAAAAACTGATGAAGCTCATCCAAAAATTGCAGATCCGGCGTGGTTGGTTCGGGAGCCCGAGGTTCAACGGCGGGAGGCTACGCAACGAGGTCTGAACGTCTCGAGCATGACGTTGTACCCATCCCTGGAGATACGAGTACTGGAACCCACGCAACGAGGTCCAGAACGGCGACTCCAGGAGGTTCAATCCCGAGCTCGAGGAGAAGGTGTCCAGGAACATATGCGTCATTACCCTGAACGTCTCGAGCATGACGTTGTACCCCAATCTATCGAGACCTGGGATTCGGAACCTACGCAACAATACCCTGAACGAAGAGATCGAATGGAATCGAACTCCACCCAAAGTTCGATCCCAGCTCCACCCGGCTTCGAGCATTCCGTCCCGAGACGGCAAAATCGGGATGAAGACCGAGACGTTGGAGGAGAGTTTCGGAATCTAGCGCCGGGCCACCAGGTCTGATCTACCAACAGCGGAAGCAGGAGGATGAGGGCTACTTTGAGTCGAGGCACACCAGCGCGGATAGTCTACCACAGTCGCAACCTGGTAGGTGAAAAATATAGTTAGGCCAACGAAATTTCTCATTAAATCATAATAAGGGACAGTCTGTACTTTAATAAGTATTCGGCCGGGTTTTAAGCTAATTCTACACAGGGTTTTGAAGCATTGAGTCTGATACATTGCTATTTTTATTGGCAGTAAGGTAGGGCAGTTCTGGTTTTCGAGAGTATTGAAAGTTAAGCAGGTATCATTAACCAGTCGTACTTTAACTCAAAACTACCATTATTATGGGCTAGCGAAGGTTATTACAGTTCGGTTTTACTCTACTATATAATACTTTTCGAATTTTAGACCCGTCATTTTTTTGCATTTTGCTTACCGCCTTGGGGCTATTTTTCTATTTGCGCATGCATATTTCCATTAGCGAAAGCTTTTTTCGACTTTTTGAATCCAGATTAATAAACTAAAATAGAAATTTTAGATAATAAGTAATAAATCAGTTTCAAACGGTTAATGAAATTTACAGTCTACGACACGAAAGCCATCTGGGTGCACCGCCTGCCCGGTAACTTTGACACGCAAGCGGTGGCCGAGCGCCTCCGGATCCGGGAGGACGAGATTGAGTTCGACCATACAGAGTGGGTTCGATAGTTTTTTTTTAAGAAACCAGGGTTGAAAAGCCGCTTCGCGACTTTTCAACCCTGGCCCCGTCTCATCCTATGACGTCCTTCATCCCACCTTATATAATTTGGTCGCGTATTGTGTGTGTGTGTGTGGATGTCACTTTCGAGGCCCGATTTGAGGGCCTTCCCGTGCATAAAATGCCCTAATTCTCCGTCACCCGGGGGAATCGACCCTTCTGTTTCCGATGGCGTTCTCAGAATTTCGATAAAATACAAGTTTACAAAGTTAAAGCCGGTTTTATTCATTTTTGGGGGTCCCTGAGGGCTAATTTGCATAATGCGAGAAAATAGAAATTTGCTCATTCTTGCCAGTTGCACTCGCGCGTTTGGCTGCCTCTTTGGAGTTGCCTCCCATTGCCTTTGCTCCCCTTTCCCGGCAGTCACCTCGGGGGATACAAGGGGTGTTGCGCCGGCGCTCCCAAGCGTTTCATGGTATAGCGGTTAGAGCGTCAGCTTGCCGATCTTGCTATCGGGGGTTAGATCCCCGGCTACCGTATTCTTTTTTTTTGCTTTATGCTCGGAATCAGGGTTGTTCGCGGACGGACGCGGACGGTCCGGGACGCGGACGCGTCCCCGTCCGCCATTGGACGGACGGCGGACGCCGGAAGTAACTGCGTCCGCGATGCAAATGAGAAAAGCAGATTCAAATCATAATGAAGCGCCTAGTTTTTCATTTTTGGGCGTAAAACCTTTGGTAGGGTCTGGTTTTTAGCATGTCTACTTGTACATGGCAACCCACTGTCCGATAAAACCAATGTACCGCAAAACCTGCAAAATTATTGCGACTTTCCTGGTTTTCATTTTAAGATTTCCATGAATTAATTTGCATCTCGGACGTGCGGACGCTCCCCGTCCCCGTCCGCCATGCGTCCGTCCCGTCCGTCCGGGACGCGTCCGCGTCCGTCCGCAAAATTTTATGCTAATGAGACGGACGGACCGTCCGCCGACCGGACGGACCGACCGGACGCAAAATGAACAACCCTGCTCGGAATGCATGTTTCGAAGTGTATTTTCCTGTAGGGAGGCGCTATTCGCTTAGAACGAAGCTAGCGTAAAGCTGCGCCGCAGGCTACGAATAAGCCAACTATTGAAGTAGCGCCGCATAAGGAAGGTGGTAACCTGTCAAACTTGCGCGCAGGCTTTTCTCGAAACAAACCGTCAAGCTTGGGCCCTGGATGAGGACTGGCCGATCCATGCGCCGCAGACTAATACGACACTAGCAATTTAGCTGGCGCCCAGCCAATACAAAGAGGTTTGCATGGGAGATGCGGTTTTCTTTCTTCAGGGTAACTTTATGTGGAAGGGCGCTCGATTCATAGGGCTGGAGCGGGGCCAGCGGGGGAGAGTCGCGAAGCGGCTCCTCCCCCGCTGGTTTTACATAATTGTGCCCCACCGAGGCTGAAAAAAATGAGAAATATGCGTGCAGTCATCTCCAGACCATTATGCATCTAATGACGTATCATACGTAGCCTAATACCCGTCCCTTCTTGAGATATCCTCCGGAAAGACAGACGGAAGTGGATGCAAAGTGGCACACACACACACACACAAACATATTTTTTTTATATATCCTACTATATATAAAAAAATAGTGTCTGTGTGTGTGTATATTTGCATGCACTTCCGTTAGGATGTTCCGCTCCTACAGCCTCGGGGAAGGGTTTTTTGGATAGGGAAGAAACGACAATAGGTTTATTAAAAATAGGTTTTTGTAAAACCCTGTTTGTTAGGGGAAATTAGCATACGCCGGAAGTAGGAAGAGCCTATATAAAGGGACAGAGGGGCCGTTTTTTACTTTTTTCTTGCTAGAATTCAGGAAGAAACATGCAAATTAAGGACTTTCACAGGTCCTGGACGGGGCCAGGGTTGAAAAGCCGCGAAGCGGTTTTTCAACCCTGGTAGTAGGATACAACAAGACCCGGGTTTTTTTAAGAGTATGACGTGGATCATTTTCGATATGTTGAAAATCATAACCGAAATATCAGAATTTCGAAAATATTAGAGTCGAAATTTAATAATCTAGAAATTTTATAAGCCAAATTTGACCATGTCAAATTCCATAAATGAAAACATAATTCGAAATACAAATGTCGAAACCCAGAAAGTGGAAATCGTAGAATTTGGATATCCGTAATGTCTGCATTTTTGCTATGGCATTCGGGACTTCGACATTCAGAAAGCTCGACATCGTGAAATCTCAGAATCAGTATCTTTCCGCATGACGAAATTCGGCACCATAATTTTTAATATTTTAATCGCATGGCCAATTACGTGTTTCCAGACCTCAGATTGTGCTCCGCTACGATCCCTACGACGATCGCATCAGCGCCCTCATCTACTTTTTGCATGAAAATGTTGCCAAAGAGGTGAGAATTTTTATGATAATTCACAGAATTTCAATTGTTTGGTCAAGGTATCCAAAATTCAAGCCGACTACTGTATTTTTTGCAGTTCCACGCCGGCTGGCACAACCAAAAGTTGGACGGGAAAATCCTTGAGACGGCCTACCGGAAGTGCTAAATCTTTTTATGTTTTTTTTATTCCTATTGTGATAGTTTGCAATTCGATGCGTAGCTAGCTCCACGTTTTCGTACGTTTTTGTACGCTTTCGGCGTTCACTACGATTTTTACGTCCTGTACCTTTGTCTTTTCATTTTTCATCCACAGGGTATTTGATTTTCTGTCTTTCCAGTGGAAAGTTCCCACCCGTTATTGCCTTTAAGGTTTACGGCAGACCTCACGACATCGATCCGATTTACAGGCTCATCGACTTGTATTTACTCATTTTTATAAACCGGGTATATTTTATATGCACATAATTTGACTGAATAAATTTTTATAATCCCGAAAAATTGATAAAACGATTTTTGACACTCCCCAAAAACCACTAGGTTTCTCTAAATGAGATCAGATACCGGATGGTTTCTTTAACCCCAGAAACACCTGCCTAAACTGCGATCGGCCAACAATTGCAGAAAAATGGAAAAACAATGAAAAGCAGTGCCGAAATCGGACGGCAACGGAGAGGTCACCTGCCAGCAATCAACCAGACATGTTCCAATTTCATGCAGGCCCTTGTTGCCCATTTTCACGGCAAAGATCGATGATCACCTATGAGGAACCAGTAGTATACATTGGCTGCATGACGAGTCTTGCTGTTATTGGCATTTTTGCAAACGTATTGACATTGTGATCATCTACGCGGCGTCACCGGCGACGATGAGAAATTATAAATGACGACTATTTGTATATCAGTAGGTCTAGGCGCTTCGGCTACCATCGTTCAAATGGCAGGTTGCCGACAGGCCAGATTTTCAGATTAAAGTGGCGCCGAAATCTGATCCTGCGTTGATTTCTGGCAAATAGCAAGATGCGACCGCAACGCGACCGCGCCGCATGATCTTTTATAGACAATAAGGGTATTTAAACGCCGCGCACTCAAAACGTCGTTTTCGCCCCGAAAACATTTCAATATTACTCAAACATTTGTCGATTTTTCGCAACGAAATCACTTTTCTGGTCCTTCTTGGCAGCAACCTTTTCGTTTTTTGACCAGTAGATTATTCCCGCCAGCACGAATTTTAACTTCCGAGCCCATTTAAGATCTCGAAAATTCCAGATGTGCTCGACGAACTACGAGCTGTTCATCCACGCCATGAATGAACGATAAAATGCTTACGTTTAAATTTGTTTTGGTTAATTTAAATTTAATCTATGAACGCTGCAGTAAACGCGTACCAGATGCAAAAATTAGGTCTTTTGCTTACCGTCGCAGAAACATAAATTGTCGTAGTTTTGCAAAACTTCCCTAGAACAAGCATGTCGAATTTGGAGTAAGTATTGCGGCTTCTTTTTTCTGGATATTTATCATGACGGGGCGGCTTCTTCTATACACTATACCCGAACCTCCGGCTGCCCCAGGGGAACGCCGGCCTGCCATCAGCACCTCTTCATAGCTGTCAAGGGCAGCGTGTCGGAATTCTAGGAATCTCCCCAAAAAGCAGCCATTTTCTTACCGTAGTCGCGTTTAGAGTGAAGTGAAGAGAGTTATATCAATCATAGCCAACATTTGGTATAGTTTTGCGATTACAGTAAATTCATTGATGCCAATTATAATTGAATTGAACAAATCGGGGGTAGCGGGCGTAGCCCTAACCCCAGTTTAGTACCCCCATACGACTCTTTTGGGGTCCTTTTCCGGATTTAAAAAAGAACCAAGCATCGGATCGCAAAACTGAATACACCATCGGAACCGGCGACACTTTTTGCATACTATAAGCTTTTAAAATTTGAAAAAAAGTTAAATTTCGAATTTTAACAGCCGATTTAAATTGCGTTTCGAGGGGGGTCTGCGTTTGTACGTCTGTATGCCCGCAAAACCTTTGTAGTCGGCAAAAAGTGCCTTCCCATTGTCCGTTTGGGCTGAAATTTTCCACATATATCGACTTGATGTAAATGAAGGTGAGGAAGAAGCGTTTTTTTCAAAATAGCTTTTTAAAAAATTTATATTGAATTTTTAAGTTTAAAAGCTAAATTGCGGTCAAAACAAAGGTTAGTGATGTCCGTTTGGGCTGGAATTTTGCTCAAATATGCATTAGACCATGCCGGAACAAGTAAAGAAGAAATTGCATCGAAAGAATGCTTCTCCTCTGAGATATTTTAACTTTAAACCTTCGCCATACGGGGCGCCACCCTCCCCTTTGGCGGCCCCAGTGCCGAGTCAGGGCGGGCGGGTCTAGCTTCCCCACGACAGGCCTCCAGTCTCCCCGTTGGCCAAGTGGTTAGCACGCTGTACTGGGAAGACTTGGCTCCCGAGTTCGAACCCCACCCGAAGCATGGTTTTTGCCGATTGGCCCCCGTGCATCCTTATGGTTTCTAGTGCCGTCACAAAGCGCCGCAGGCAAATTTTTTTGAAGTTTTGCGTACAAGGGTTTATCTGAATAAGTATTCCTTGGCTTATTTTACGATCTTAACAATAAGATTGAGGCAAAAAGGGCTAAATTCTCTCTAAGGCTAAAAAGAGTCTTTTTAAAAAAGGGCTTTTGGTTTTCGCAAAAAGGGATCAACCAAAAGTTGCTGGCACCTTATTAAAATGGACAGATCTAGTTTCTAGCGGTTTCGGCTTGCAAATAATTTCTGTATTATGATCTATTTGCACTTTCTTGAAATTAATCTGTGGACCTGACCTGTGATCTGGGATGGTACCGAGTTTATTAAGATTTTAAATAGCCAGCAACTTTTTGTTGTTCCCGCATTCTGTGGCATTTTTAAGAGTTTGAAAGGAATTTAGCTCTTTTTGTTGCCACGAGAATTAATTCTTTTTGCGAAACCAAAAGCCCTTTTTTAAAAAGACTCTTTTTAGCCTTAGAGATAAAACATCTTAATTTTGGTAGGGTGAGGCAAAACAAGAACGGAATACATTCACCGCGTTTCTTTAAGATCATCTTTTCCTTATTTTTGGCTTTTTCGCGTGCCATGCTGGTGGTGGCAGCGCAATTAAAGTTGCAATTTTCGCCGTCCGGCTGGCACATTTTTTTCCGGGGACAGACCAGACGCCCATTTTCGTGACTGCATGCGCCCATTGTTCTAAACAGAGGCTTTTAGTAGGTTTCACGGGAATTTTTTCTATGTTTTGTCCTGCGAACGAATTCGCGTAGGAATTTAATATCCTTGAATGTTCCCGGGGGTGAAGAGGTTAGGCGTGGATTTCTAACCATTGCGCAATCGTTTTTGTGCCGTCGTCTTTCTCGCTCTCCCTCTTTCTCGCTCTCCCTCTCCCCCTCTCTCTCCGTCTCTCTCTCTCTCTCTCTCTCTCTCTCTCTCTCTCTTTCCTCTCTCGCTCGCTTTCCCGCTACCTTGGCCTCTCTTGCTCTCACTCCTCCTCCTCCTCCTGTTCCTCCTCCTACACCAGTCGATGGAAGACTGGTGGTTTCGTTACAACGGGTGTCGCACGGAAATAAATAATTTATGGTATTGGTAGATGTAAAAAAATTGAAAGAATTTGTTTATATTTGTTTTTCAAGGTTCTTGAATTTACTTTAGCCTTTGCTTCTAATTCTTTTTGCAAAAATACTCCCGTTATACACGCCCATCCCTCACCGCCAGATTGAATCTACCCCTCGCTGACCGGCCGTTATTGTTGTCCATCTTATCGCCGTTGACCCAATGGGACTTTTTCACACCTGTCCACCCAAAAACAATGGCCCCCGGGCGGGACGAAGATAAATCGCCCCGCCCGAGCCCGTCAAATATTGTAGATGTATAGATTTTATCTAAGCTGAAAATTAGAGCAAGATAAGCGCCAAAAGTGTGTCAGTCGGTTAATAAAAAAAACAGAAAGCCTCAGGCTAGCGGCTAGCCCTTTTTTGATAGTAATCGCCCCATTTCTCTCCATTTTCGCAACTTAATTTATTAAAATAGATTAAGCTTACATTTATAATTAGAAACTGACAATTGTTACATTTAATTAGTGTAATAAAGTAACCAAAATGTTATGCGCAAGAATTAGCTGAAAAAAGCCATCATGGTGCGTCAACCTGAGCGATCCGGATGCGGGAATCTCGTGATTAGTTTGACTAATGAGTCACTTTCAACAATGGGTAATCCAAATCGTCATCTTAGGGTCTTGGAGAGAGAGAGAGAGAGAGAGAGAGAGAGAGAAGAGAGGGAGAGAGCGAAAGAGAGAGAGCGAAAGAGAGAGAGCGAGAGAGCTACGGACGATTTTTCAAGACATGTAACATTCTCTAGAAACGCAAACCTATCAGGTTGTTGGTATAACAAGAATTACTTGTCTACTCTTGAAGTTTTTAATACATTTTTGTTGTGCTAGTTAATATTTTGGTATAGCATTTTTCATACATTTTGGTAAAAAACGCTTCGAAACTATTTTTTTTTGTTGTGCCTAAATGACCGTGTATCCGCAAGGACGCTAAATACCGGGGGAGAACATGAATTCGATGGCCATCAGACGAGTCACGATGGCACATGTCGTCGTTTAGCTGGTCGTCGGGCTGATGGCTGTCCCTACCCACAAATTACCCAAATTGTGCCTTCACTCCTGGATGCCCGGGGGTAGGGGCAGGGGAGGGGAGAAACTTGAGACGTTCGGGGCTCCTGATGGGCGGATGAAGACATGCACATGTGCGCTTCTGATTTGGGCTCTAGGTTTGGAGCTTTGCCTTTGCGGGAGCTAGCTTAGGTCAACTTGGTTGATTTTTCGGTTTTTTCTACGTATAATTAAGCGCTATGAACTACTATTTCGAAAACGGAAGCTGTTCATCAGTCGATATTCCCGACCCTCCATCAGCATAACTTGCTTGCTTTATTGAATATGTATTTCGCGTTTTTTTGGGTCCCGTCTGAGACTTAAATCCATTTTTCATCGAACCGCGTCGTGAACTAAAAAGTTTGTTGATTTTTACAAAAATGAGAAATATCTAAGCTCTTTAAAAAACCTACTCCATCCTTTTAGACAACCCTGAGGTGGCGTAAGATAATCCCGACAATATGTTCGAGTCATTAGCAGCTGCGGCTGAACTGATAAGCATAAAATCATTGTAGAATCATTCACCGCGTAGTAGTTTTGGCTGCGTATGCCAGGAACCCGACTAAAACTGGCTCTTGCTGGATCATTATTGCCGAAACATAGGACGAGAACAATAAATAGAATTCCCATTTCAATGTCCTAAATAAAGGTGAAATTGTTGCATTTTATAGCGGAAGCGAAGTCATTGGCAACTTTTTGTTTATAAATTATTTAGTGACATTGCCACCCACAATACTCGTCAAAGTACGTTTAAATTTGTAAACAATTTTGATTGGGTACTTTTGATTCCCGTGATTCATTTAAAAAAATCTCCGCTGAGATAGTTAGCATGGCCTCCCACGCTCTCTATCGCTGTCTCTGTACTCGTCTCTGTCTCGCTCCCTCAGGCTCTCGCTCTCGCTCTCTCTCTCCATCTCTGCCTAGGTCGATCTCTCTCCTTGTCTCTCGCTTTTTGTAGCCGAATATCTCTCTTTCGCTGTCTGTATCTTTCGCTCTCACCCTCATGGTCTCTCTCTCTCTCTCTCTCTCTCTCTCTCTCTTTCTCTGACTCTCTCACTAGCTCCCTCGCTCTTGATTTTTCAAATTTGAGGCGAATCCCCCAATCTACCAAATCCGAATCCTAAAAGCAATACAAAACCATCTTTTTCCAATCCCAGCTTTATGACCATCCCCCAGGTCTTCCCAACCAGTGTCCACCCCAAAATTGACCCAAGATTAAAACGGGAGGAGTTTTACGACGCGCGTTCCCGGTCCAGGAGGTCGACCTCCAGATGGGCAACAATAAAACTTTTTTTGGGAGATGGTTGTGCCAAGGCAATTGCCATTTCTGCCTGGCTCCGTAAGTGTGCTTTAGGGATTGGCGGATTGGGGGTGGGGGATGTCCTTGTGGGCATAATGGAAGACGCTCCCAAACACTAAGCATTTCCAGGTTCAGCCAATGTCTAAACCCCTCGCCGCGCACGCAGATCCGAGCCAGATGGTGCACCCGGGATGCCCTGGGCGATACCACCGTTTCCATCAAAATTTGGGGGCTGTAAGATGGATGTAACTGCTGTGCCTCCAAATTTGAGGCGGATTCCGATGATCCGAATCTTGGATTGATGAGAATTCGGACATTACCTTGAATACCCTCGGATACACCCAAATTCTGCCTATTTTTTGCTCATTAAGGAGGCGCGGTAGTGCTGAATATAAGCCCTTTTGAGAGGGGCCTTATGTTTCTGGCCATTTGCGAATTATACTGTTTTCCCAAAGAAATGGCGCTAAGATCGAGCAATCGATCCTTTTTCGCGCTGCGGCCGCTGGCAAATTGCCAAATATAAGACCTCTCCCAAAGGGGCTTATATTTAGCACTTCCGCGCCCCTTTAACCTAAAGTTTTACCGAATTTGTCCTCTAGTTGTCGACTCCGAGTTTGAGAAACGTTTCTGCTAGCTGGCCTCTGAAACAGCTTGGCTTGGCTTTCCGTAAGCCACAAAAATCCGTAACAAATTCTGCCGGGTGGACGATATCGAAATTCGCAAAGAACCCCTGCTAGTTGACCTCAAATCTGACTGGTCATAGGTATTTTTCCCGCAAGCCTTAAAAATTACGGGCTGCTATCCGATTTATTGTGGTTGGCGTCTTATTCCAACGGGATCTCTGCTCGTTAGCCGATTTTGATTTTTCGTGCTGGCCGATTTTCACTTGAGCACGAGCTCCCCGATCATCACCAGACCAAATCCACGAAATCCATTGGTTTTTCCTTAGATACGCATAGATCTGCCAAAGGGTTTTGCGAGTTGTCTTGTTCTATAGAGCTCATCATCATGAGCAATCAGCTCTTTAAATAGCTAAACCATTTTTATCTCCAAATCCAATGACTAATATTGACTCAAAAAGTCTAGTCCCCAATGACTACGCGCCAAACAGTCAGTCAGCCGGTCAGCGAGTCATTCTGTCGGTCCCCCCCCCCCTCGGCTGAGCCACTGTTTACGCCCTAGCTGCCCAATAATACGTGCATTAGGTTGCGCCTCTTTTGGGGTGCACCCCCAACACAAGGCGACATTTTTGTGGTTAGTACTTAGCCGTACTAATCCCGATCTCAAATAACGCCGGCGAAGCCCCTCCCACCCAAACCCGTCGTCGGAGGCGAAGCTTCTCGGGTTTCGGCGTGGGAAGTCGGGGATTCGGCGCCTCATTTGTTTGTAATTCCTTGTTTTTGGAGGCTAAAATGATTTGTTACGCTTTTTTTCAATTTCAATTTCTTTTACGGATTTTACGGCTTTTAACCAAATGTACAGTAGAGAACTCATGGATTCACTCGCTCTGTCTCGCTGCTCGCTGTCTCTCCCGCTCTCTCTCTCTCTCTCGCTCTCTCTCCTTCTCCCTCGCTTGCATTGTATCTATCTCTGATTCTCTCGTGCTCTCTCTGTATCTCTTACTCTCGCTCGAACTCTCGCGCGCTTTCTCTCTATGTGTCTCTCCCATACTTCTCTACTCTCTCTGGCTTTCTCACTCATTTCTCTCTCCCTCATTCTCTCTCTCGCTTTAATCACTTGAGTACGTATTGATTTTTGGAAACTCAAACCAAAAAGCTGATTAATTTCCTTGCAAGCCCTGAATTTACCGTCGAGGTCTACGAACCCCGTTTTTCGAGATTCATCCCGCAACCATACCCTCTCATTTCTAAAAAGACCCCTTCATGGTCCTCACTCTCCATAGAAAAGAAGTTGTCTGTGTGTGTGGGAACCGTGGGATTGGTGCGAAGGTCGTCGCGGCCTATCCAGATTATACCTTATAGGGGGAAGGGCGGGAGTTGGATAGTGAAAAAAGGGGGTGAAGAAGTGCGGGGTGAGGTGGAGGCCGGGGTTACGACAACATTTGAGACCAAGGATTCTGCGCGCGCGGGGGAGCCAAAGATTCTGGGGGCAAGCCGACTGGAATTTTGGAGGAAAAAGGACTGTTCAGTGTAGGGGAACGGAACTTGTGCTGGACTTGGAAAAATGTTGATCTGGATTTATCTGTTTTTAACTGTACCAAGCTAGTAGCCTGACCGTTCGGGTGACTCGGAACCCGTCTTTTAATGACTTTGCGTGTGTGTGTGTGTGACGTTCCTCCGAATTTTTATTTAAATATCTTTTATTAATTTTGACCCAAGGATCAGAAGCTAAACAAAAACTCTAAATTTTGCGATTATTTAGCGACCGGGAGCCCCATTTTCTGCCATTATCTCGCCAACTCATTAGCTCTATTAGCTCCATTGTTGGCCCATCCTTCCCTCATTCCCGAATTTGCATACCCCAAGAAAGTGATCCATTTTTGTCAGGGTGCCCGGATAGGCGCCCAGCTGTCGCGCTGTCCCCTAGGGCTATCCAAGTCAATTTTCCCGCTAAGGCATGATTAATTGCTCCAAAAGAGCAAAGGATCTTTGCTAGCTTGTCCTCAACCTGGTCATGGCTTTTCAACCGCATTATCAAGCCAAAAGTAAAGTTAAGTAAGTAGTTTTCAAATTCTGCATCAAAAATTCCTAGAGTGCCTTCTGACTGTCTTATCTTCTCTTAAGATCGCTGTTAATGATAATTCTTGATAGCTTGCTTCGTACCATAAAAAAACCTCTGCTAGATTGCCTCCCTCCCTAATG
The DNA here is from genome assembly GCA_038088335.1 of Mesorhabditis sp. LJ9110. NCBI lineage: Eukaryota > Metazoa > Nematoda > Chromadorea > Rhabditida > Rhabditidae > Mesorhabditis > Mesorhabditis sp. LJ9110. The sequence continues at coordinate 152,943 of JBBGBA010000044.1, read as the reverse complement.
GTCTTTGCTAGCTTGCCCTAATCGTGGTCGCTTGCCTCCCCAAAGATACATGCTTGCCTGCCTCTGCTTCGAGAATCCTTGCCATTTCAGCACAATTTATCTGTTTAGTGGCGCCGATTTCTGAAGGATCTCTGCTAGATTGCCCCAACTGCCGAAAGCTTTCTGCTAGCTCGCCTCAGATTCCTGAACGATCTCTGCTAGACTGCCCCTTTCAGGCAAAATTCTCTAACCTGGTCCTTGTTCCGCCGTCCTAAATTATCCCTGCTAGTGTGCCATGTTGCGCGAACCAAACCGCCAGCTTTTGGCTGGAATATTCCCTTAAAAGGCCAAGCGCATCGTACCAAGCATTCAATTCCAATTCTATCCTCATTACAGCCATCGCCCAAGCCATTCGGGGTCCAATTAATGATTCGGGCGTGCTTTTGTCAAATTTGCCGCCCTACTCGCCCACTGGCCAGGGTAGTGGTGGAATTTGGAGTGAAAGCCGAGCGGAGCGCACCAAAATTTGGTGCCCTTCCCGGGTGGGTGGCATCCCGCGAATTTCGACTCCAATTTCGTACGCCTCCCCCCGGGTGGACGCCAACAAATACTGGGGGTCCGGGGCTTCTCCGGCTTATGCAAATTGCGGGTAGGGGCGAGCGCATTTTTGGCGCGCTTTGCTTTGGGAGAACAAAAGTACTGTTTTATGTTGGTCTTTTGGCGTGTTAGGTAGGTTTTATGAACGTTTTGGAGCGGCGTGCATAAGATTTAAATTATGAGGATTAGGAGAAATAGGATTTTAAATTTTTTATCGCTAATTCCAAAGGGTAATTCAATCTTTAAATTTAACAAAACTCAAAAGCGTAGAAATTTTGGTTTTTCGTTCTCTTCTTCTCGTTCTAATTCTTAAATTATGATGATTCCCTTTGAAAAAGTTTGGCCATTTTTATGGTGTTTAAGATTTTCTCGCCAAATCTTTGAACCTTCTAGAAGTCGATGTTCAAGCCAAAAATCTATCAATCTTCACCTTCCCGGTTCCTTTAAAGGCGCCAGGAAGTCGGAGAAGCTCGAAAAACCCAGATCTCGGGAGCTACGAACGACGCCAAAATATTTTAAAAACTAGCGCAGTCTAAGCGTCTTGACCATATTTTGGCATACCACGTGTTTGTCAACACCCAACTCGAATCTGGAGTCGATTTTGAGGTTTTCCAGCCCCTTTAAACGGCCATTCGTGCTTCGCGCTACGAAACGCTCCGCTAAACATCGGTTAGCCCATGTTGACGCTTCCGTGATGAACGTTATGTGATGGGCAGCAGCTCATTAGATCCTAAGCTCGGCCTTGGCCCTTCTATTCTCCAGTTCTTGCTCAGTCTGGCCGTGGTGCCAATTACCAGGCTGCACCCTATTTTATGCCCTCATATAATGTGACCGCCCTCCAGGGGGCGGCCATCATCACCCCAATTATTAGGTAATCCAGCCGCCCTCTCGGCTAACCTTGCTATCGGGATAAGACGGGGGGTTAACGGCCTTATAAAAACTGATCACGAAGTCTTGATTGTCCTTTTTGTCTTTGGAGTTTGAGGTTACCCGTTTATGTATTTTGAATGTTTTTAATACAGTAGTATAGATACCTTTTCCTACTCTTCGCATGTGTTTTTTAACCATTGCCTACGCGACGCTCCCTTAGCCGTTTTTACTTTTTGCCTTTTTCTCTTTTTGTTGTCATTTTTACCTACCGTCCGTTGTCATGCGTTTAAAGGGCTCAGACAGCCTGAAAACTGCGCCATGAAACTGCTAACATGAAAAAAATTACGCTAAACGTGACGGCCCGCGCTCCTCGGCACTCATATTGGCGTAGTGCGTAGTTGTCGGCGCTTAGTCGCCGGAATGGGTCGATTTATGCACTTTCCAAAGGTGTCTAATTGTCACTTTGTGCACCTTTAAAACAACTCTTAATGTGAATGTTTTAGACTCTTATGTTAACAGGAACTTTTTTAGGCTCAAAATATAACCGGTCTGTTCTAAAACTTACTCTCAGCTCCCATACGTTTCTACCCATACTACCAATCTTTCACATTACCAATACCGTGAAGGCGTTCACAGAGCCGGCCGCAAGGTTCAGTTCTTGGCTCCGTTCACGCCCTGTTGCCCAAATCGCTAGGTAGCGCTGGGTGGTGGTGGTAGCAGGTTGAGGGTCGAGCGCGGGTACGGGATATCTATGTCCGGTAGCCCTGCTCACCCGAGGGTATTTCTGGAGCCCCGATTATGCGTCTTCGTGGCCTACCTAGCCCCCCGTGCTACACCTTTCGGCAATTATCGCCCCCGAGATGCAAGGGGTTGCATGTACACTTGGATAGGTACCGATCGCCCGGTCGACTTACCCCCTTTATTCAATGAACCGGAAAACCGGACCAGACATTCGTAGATTAGCCGGTGCACAGCCACCGCCTTTGCATATGACTCGACTCACTTGCTGGGGCTCTAGACTTCATTTGCATATTCGAGAGCTGCAGGGTTACGGTAGCCTTGCGCTCCTACGCCTAATAACATTCAAATTTTGCAGAAATTATCGTTTTTCATTTCTTTAGATTTTTCTGGCTTTGAAGGATTTTCGGCCTAATTAGCTTTGATTTTTGTGCTTGCCGTTCAAAAACAATCGTCTATACCGAATTTGACCTGATATGCAAATAAAAAGAGCGTTCACGCTACGGTATGGCACTGCTTATCAGCTCAGGAGGTGACATTTCGGGCCCCGTGTTCTTGGTTGTTTGAAAACTTTTGATCCTGCGTCTCTCTCTCTCTCTCTCTCTCTCTCTCTCTTTCCCCCTAGCTCTATCGATTCGCTACAATTTGCATTCCGCTATGTCTAGTGAAGCCCTTTACTTTGTCTTGTGCTGTTTCTTGCTTTCTCTCTCTCTCACTCGCATCACTCTCTCTCTCTCTCTCTCTCTCTCTCTCTCTGGCCTTCCGATGTAAATTTAATCATTTTCCGTAATTTTCGGAAGCCAATTGACCAAAACTAAAAAAATGACGGTGGAATAAAACACACGAAGAATGGCCGGGCAAAATCACTCTATTTCGTCTCGGAAGGATGTTTTCTAAACACTGCTCCCTCGGGCGTGAATGAATTGTCTCGGGTCGGTGTGGGTCGAGCTCGCGGCTTCACTTTAGAGTTTCGCATCCACCACCACCGCTGCCACCCATCCCCCCATTTTATGCCCCTCACTTTAGGGGCGATAAAATGCCGCTGGGCCCCGGGGGTGGCCACCGCGGCCCTGTGGTTACATTTGGCAAGCAGGAAAAGCGAGGAGAAGCCACCGCGAAATGCTTCATTCATGCTTTTTGGGCCCTAAAAAACAGCTGAACCCCAGATTTTGCCTCCATCCCCCTTGTTAATATCTTATTCCATCAATGAGCTCTAGAGCCGAGATTCCGCCTGACTCCTCTTTACACACACGCACGCACACGCATCCGGGCGTGTTCTCACAAATTCATAGCCTACAGCCCCGGGATGAGTCCATGGCCCCTAGTTGGGGGAAACTAACAGCCGCTCCTCCTATGCTTTCCCTTAATAATTTATAACGATCCTCTTTGTTCTGGATAAGTGAAGGGCTGACTGGGATATTCAGAAGCACTTGATCCCCTTCTTCGTCGTTAGGGAATTTTATTTTTTGCTATATTTTTCAAGGAAAATATGGGATTACGGTAGTGGGCTTGCGCGCTTCTTTGTGTCATCATTTTTCATGCCAGCAATCAACTTTTTACGTGCCATGAAGTCAATTCTTGTGAAAATTTACAACCATTAAAAATCGCCAAAAATGCCTTTGACAATTTTATTTTTAACTGAGAAGCCGTTCGATGGACATTTTGATAAAACAGAAATATTTTCTGTTTTAAAACGGTTTTTGGCAGTTATTCTGACAAAAAGAATTTTTCTCGATAAGTTTTTGGCATTAAAAGAATTGATTTATTCATTTGATTCAATTCATTTGATGCTTCACAAAAATTTGAAAAATTATTAATAATGCCTTTAGTTGATTTAGCTTTCAAAAATTATTTTTAAGCTGGGGCCGTTCGACTAGAATCTGGTCAAATTTGCATACTTTATAAATGCTCATTGATGGTTTATTAAATTACGGTGATTCGTATTTATTCGAGTTTTTTTTGCGTTAAAAAGAAAATTTTTTCGTCTTACACACTTTACACAAATTTTTCGTCAAAAGCAATCACCAAACAATAGCCTAGGGCATGTTTTCACCGCTCGAAAAAGCGTTCTGTATTCAGAAATCGGAGATGCCCACCCCGGGCACTCGAGTGGACCGGGGGTTCCGGCCACTCCGAGGAGATGTGGTGGGACCCTCATCAGCGAGAGCACATTTTGACATGCATGCAAATATCAGCAGGGGGCTCGACACACCATCACGGCGCGGGGTGGCTACACCTCGCGCTAGCGCGTCGAAATTTTCCGGGTGCGTTAGGCTGTTTAATTGAATATGTAGTGATTCGGGTGCGTTTTTAACGCTCCAAACAGCGTAATTAACGTTATTGATCCATTGCAATTTTTTCGTAAAAGTTGCATAGGTTGCTCGAATTACGAATAGAAGATAGTTTTTGATTTTTAACTTTTATGGTTTTTTGGCTTGCTGAAAAGACTCGTTGGCTAAATGACCTTTTTATCTTCGAGAAATTCTCCTTAGCAATTTTCCATTTGCATATTTCGCTGTTTGGATCTGATTGAATGAATATCTTAAGGGCAGCTAGTTTAACTTATATATTGGAATTTTTTCGTGCAATTTGCATAAAGGCTGCCATAAATCGCGACCTGCATTTGAAGCATGCGATTTCGATTTATTTTTGGAATCCCCAAGAACCTCTGCTAGCCTACTCCTTAATGTTCAGCCTGAACGATTCATTTTTGCATTCCTGGCAAAAATTTTAGCTGTGCAAATCCCTATAAAACAACCACAACCTGAAAATCTTTAGATCCAATCTCTCCATCCAATTCCGCTGACTCACCCACCCTCAAACTATTCCAATGGTGTTGCACACACGAGGGTCGTCAAGCCATCGTCGTGCCACTGAATCCCCCGGAGACCATCGTAGTGTCAGGGAATTTGATTTTGTGACGGCAGGGCCATGACCCCATTTTGGGGGCATCCCTCTTGCCCGCTGTTGGTGTGTGTGGAAGATGACTTTCCTAGGGATTCCCGGGGAGTAGATAAATGCATGGCCATCTCGCGGATTGTTGGCCTGGGGGGTAAGATGCGCGTTTTTGAGACATGACCTGTCACTCGGGTCGTGTCGGGGTGTACTACCGTAGCCTCCTTACTACATATGTAGAGGGTAACGAAACCGGCTTTCACCCATTTTTCACTGGTTCTGAGGAGCCGTTTTTAGCGCATTTACGTAAGGCGTTAAATTTGGAGCTTGTCGTACGGTGCTCCATTTTTTTCTGTCTTTCAAAAAATTCAATAAATTGAGGTTATCTATTTTTTCGATTTTCGCATCATTTTTGAGCACTACATGCAAATTTGCATAAAGAATCCGAATTTATCACTTTATCGTCTTGAAAGCGGAATTTGTTGTAATTTGTGAAAAAAACCCGTTTCTAAAATGACTGCATGTATAGAAAGCTTGGCAATATGTTTTTCGTTTTATTGGCTTAGTTGTAGTTAGTTTTTAAAGTATCAGCCTAGTGCTACCTATTTATATCTATTGACATCTATTTATATCTATTCAGCTTATCTCCACCACAATTGGGTTGAATTTAAAGGGACCGGCAAGGGAAGTCAATGGATTTTTCCAGTTGTTTTTAGCCTCCCGCATTTCCAATGTGTAATGGAAGATGCTCCATTCGTTCGGGCCAGCTGGTGTGCGCGTCGCGTGTCGTGACTGCCAAAACCTTAGCAGAACCACCAAAATCCGTAGCCCTGACTTGTCAATCCCTTTAATAATAATTTATTGCGGAGCAGCCTCAAAGCTCCATTCCGCCACTTTCTTAATATCCATCAAATTAGCGCGCGCAATATGATGCGTCCTCGTATTCCTTCGGGTGTGAGTATTTGGGGGGTGCATGCGTTGATGATGGGCAGGGCATAGGTGCCAGTCTATGCCCCCGGTCTCGTTTGTCCCCAAGCTTATCCCCTACGCCCTCCCCTCTCCGGCGGCTTCACCTTCCCCATCTTCACCCCTTTTTCCGCGTTAATGCCATCGCGCGAGACGCATCGCCGGCTTCTTTTTGGCCCCAATTTTTTGGGTGCTAATTATCATTACATAAGCTGTTTTGTGGGTGAATATTTCCATACATTGATACCATCGCTTAGTCATTGCCTTTTTCGAAACGGTACTTGTAATTGTGTGTCTCTAATTCCGTATTGTAATGTATATTGTATTCCGTATTTTGATTACGTAATCGATTACACCTCTACGCGCCGGTCGCATGGCGGTCGCGTTGCGCGAGCGCCAAAATCCAGTCAATTTAGAAAATACTTTGCCAGCAAAATCCCGATCCAGGCCTTTAGTCTACGTTTTTGCGACGTTACCCCATTAAAAGCGATTTTTAGCGAGAAATTTTAATTATGGATTTTAGCGCCGTACCTCGACTATCATCGAGGTTTCAAAAAGACGCCTGTTCACGATTTGTCATTTAAACCCTTTTCAATCTCCTTTGATTCCTACTCACCGTAGCTATTGTTTTCCCTTTACAACTCTCAAGTACGCGAAACAACAGATTACAACCTCCCCCCAAAAAACCAGTCAATCCCCCGCATTGCGTGAACACATTGCGAACACGAGAACACCCGCCGCGCCTTGGCACACACGCATTTATTTTTCGCCTCCGACATGCCACCGCCTTGCACATGCGCTCTTTGTCCCATCTTTCAACCTCCTCCCCCTTTTTTTGCCGGCTCGTTTTTTAGGGGTGCCGAAACGGATTTCCCCCGCCGATGGCCACCCGGCAAGGGCCCCCACTTGAATACGGAATAGGCCAAGGAGCCGCGGGGGATGCGTTTCAAATCTGGCGGAGCTTTTAACGGGGGTGAGACAGGCGGAGAAGGTATCTGCTATCATGGTCTCTTCAAGGGCCTTTGATTTCAAGCAAGCATGAAGCCGCCCTTTTATGATCTTCTTTCCACTTCCTTCTCCTTCCTCTCCTCTCTCTCTCTCTGTTCTCTCCTCCTCCTTTCTCTCCCTCCTCTATCCATCTGTTACCATTTGCATATCTCTATCCCCAGCTGAAGCCAGTTAATTTATCTTTTTATTTGTCTGGTTGTCCGGGTATTGTTCTCTTCTCACTCGCTTTCTAGCTCGCTCACCTCTCTCTTACTCTCTCACCCGCTCTCGCTCTTTGACTTCATAGTTGCTAATTTTTTACGAAAAAACATTCCAAAACTCGCACGCTATAAACGTCCTTCCCCTCGCAAAGAAAAACACCACTCATCCACCCGGCGCCTAAACACCCTCATAATTCTGCCCCGGGGGCATAATTGGAGGGTGCTTATGTCTTTGCCCGAGGGCTCGTTGAAGCAGGGGTGAAGATTTTCGCGATTTGTCCCCTTGGGCTGGAGGGAAAAACGGGGCGCACCGGATGGGCTTGGACACTCACTGCGTCGAGGGTTGGGGCGCTTGTAAATGGGGGCCCGATGGGGGTAGACCAGGTGTTGAAGTTGCCGGCGGGCTTTGGCAAAAAGGGTTATAGCCGGGCAAAATTGACATAGATGATGATTGACATCTGGAAGGAATATTGTTGTCATAGAGCAGTAACTTCTTTGGTGCCTAGTTACGTTAAAAATCTGGTTATTTTCGCTTAAGTTATTAGCTTTATGTCATGAGCGCTCTCTGGCTCGCTCTAACTCTCTCTATGTCTATCTCGCTATCGCTCTCTCTCTATCTCCCTCTCTCTCTGTCTCTCTCCCCCTTCCTCTCGGCTCGCTCTCTCGCTCTCTATTTAAGCCTCTCTCTTGCTCTGTCAGCTTTAATTTTGCTTTTCAAAATGTTCTATTTTGAAGTCTGTTTCATACTTTGTTCCTTTCCAACCCTGACCAAATGAAATCCCATTCAAAACATTTCAGGCGCTCCAGTCGAATCCAAACTTGTTGACCGATACCACCCGGCTGCCGGACACCCACCGGACGCTACCGGTCTATTTGCCGGGGCGTACAAAAAGCAGCAGTTCGTACCGGGGGATGAATAAGAAATCGAATCCGGGTGCCACCCACTTGATCCACCTTTTTGGACTTTATGGTAGGGTGAGAGAGAGAGAGAGCGCGAGAGAGCGCGGCAGAGAGAGCAGTATTCGAGAAAAGATAGGGGTATTCATTACCACCTACTCCTAAGAACGTCTCTAGCTGACACCTTAGCCGAGGGGTCAGATAGGTGGACCTAGCGGCGCGGTAGACAATGGGCCATTCTTTCGCCTTGGCACCTCCAGGCCATATTATGTTTTTCTACTCGGGCCGGAGCTTCATTTGGGCCTTGTCCATTCGGAAAGCTCATCAATAATTCGTGATTTCTGCTGCAAAAGTGGATTTCCGATGCTAAGAAAAATTTAATTTTTTTGCTGCGTAAGATCTTCTGTAGATTATATACAATTTAAAGCTAGCTTTGGAAGCTTAAAACTCCCTTTGAATTTCGAGGATTGAAATCACTGTAAAATGTCCAAATATTCAGAAATTATTTTTAGACCGTAGCTGAAAAAATGAATTTCACTAACCGAAACTTATTTTTTTGAATAAAAAAACAGTCCCACTCTCTATCTCTCTTTCTATTGCTCTCCCTCTTCCACTCTGTCTGGCTCTCTCTCGCTCTCTTTCGCTCTCTTTCTTCTTGCTCTCTCTCTCTCTCTCTCGCTCTCTCGTTCTCCCACAAAACTCCAGAAACCCCAAACCCTTCTTGTGATAACTCCGCGACACTACGCGACACTCCTCCATACACGTGGGCTAACTGTATAATCAAGTAGTTCACCCCGTGCTGTTGTGTGAGTGTGCGAACCTCCTTCCATGGTGTGTTGGCGCAAGTTTCGGAGCCATGGGGGTGAAGGGCCTGGGGATGAGTAGGGAGGGTGGGTAGGCGAGCCCAGCCCGGGTTGGGATGCTATGATATGCAAATAGAAGGAAGCGCCGTGCTCCTGTGCTAGCTTGCTTCCACGCATCCTCCCGAACCCGAAACCACCCTCAGAACTAGCCTTTTAAGTTCCGTCAAATCCGGAATTTTCCAAAAAACGTTTCACTTTTGGCGCCAAGGTTATGGTATTGCTTGGTAAATATTCGGAGCCTGGTTTTTGGCATTTGTGGGTTTTCCTGGCCTCTCACTCACCCTTTCTCAATCTCTCTCTCTCTCTCTCTCTCTCTCTCTCGCTCTCTCTCTGCCGCTACTTACAATTTTTTGTGTCTTCCTAATTTTTCTTTATATTCATCTCTCGCATTCACTCGCTTTCTCTCTCGCTTTCTCTCTCGCTCTCCCTCGCCCTCTCCCTCTCTCTCGCTTCCACTCACCCGCTTATGCATCCAAAATTAGCCAAATTCCGCAACAGTCCTTTGGTCAGCCGGTTTTCCGGAGCGAAAACGCAAAGATTGGCCCACTTTTCCATGCAAATCTGACCAGCCCAAAAAGGGTCGCTTGCGAGGCAATACGCCTAAAGATTGTCTGGTAGCGATTTTCCTGGCTAGCTGGCAAGCTCCTTTAAAGACGAAATTTTTATTATTTTGCAAGAAATCGCTCGAATTTTGACCCGTTTGCCCTTGCCTTTTTACCGAATCAAAAATGCCATTCTCGCCCACCTCTCGCAGGGCCATTATCAGGGATTCCGTGTGAAAACGGCGAGACACCCCGGGTTAAATCCATCCACCCCTCTTTCATTTTGTTTTTGCTCCACTCTCATCCTCCTCTAAGGCTCCTCTGGCTTCCGAGCTCTGGCCCACACGGCGGTCGGGGATTCATAAAATATGCTCTTTGTTTTCCATTAGATCCACCGATGTGGAGGACCGAGTCGGCTGGTGGGATGTCTTTTCTGGAGTCTTTTTGGGTTCTTCGTTGAGCCTTGAATTTGTGAATTGGAGGGTTGTAACTACGAAATTGCATAGATTTTTGGGTTAATTTTTTTGAAAAAGATTAATTATTGAAAAATTGCAAAATTTTAAGGATTGATTATTTAGCCACGCCTTGCTGTTTAATCTAATAGATTTTTATAGGATTTTAAGAATGGGAAATAGTTACTATCAACCGGTACCACATGCGGCTGGTAATGGTGAGAAAATTACGAGGATTTTTACTAAAATTGAGCACCAACTAAATATGATTTTTGAAGAAAATTACGAGTCTATAAGTTTTGTACACTATAGCACCATATCTTTTCCTAAAGATTCGCTGCTAATTGCCCTACTTGTTCTTGATTCTGCTGAAAGATCAAATCTGTTTTTTTTCTCTGTAGGCTACCTAGCGGTGATTCTTGGAGAAAATGGCGTTCCTCTTCAAATATTGAGCAGAGAACATCGAGTTTTCCAAAGGTATCTTTTTATTTTTAATGGAGTTTAGAGCATCCTCACCCAAAAATTCGTGATCATCTAGCTCTCTCATTTCCCTAGAAAATCCCTAAAAGGACCCGTCTTCCTTCCTCTGAATACCTTTTCCTCAAAGGTGACCGTAATGGGCTAATTGGATTAAAGTTAGCCGCGACCATTACGGAGGGGCAGGAAGGAGGCTCGTCTGTTTGGAGGGAAAAAATTTACGACTCTCCCCCTAAACTCGCCTACCCCCATCTTTTGACTATTTCCTAGACATTGCCCAGAAGATTGCTTACCGGGGCAAGATGGGGTGCACCGTAAAAAGTATGGCACAATGGCTGTCAGGAACGGGGAGGGATGGGGCACGCTATAGAAAACAAAAGGAAAACGTTATGAGGGTTTTGGGGAGCAATATGCAGAGGAGATGGGGTCTTGGAGACGTTTCCTGGAGCTCTTTCTTGGAGTTATTATTGTTTACCTAATTACCTTCAATAAATTTTATTTTGTGATGGATTGGGCATAAATAAAAAGCAAGCAATTTAGTGCTTTGAATTTTTTGTGAGTACGATCCCGCGTTAAATATATAGCCAAAAACTAATTAACTGACTGTAAAAATTCAAATTAGTTTGTTCTTGCGCCGTTCATTTTTCATTGACCCTTCTAAATTAAAATTCTTGAAGTTTTGAGCTGATTTTTTTAACCATATTTTTAAATTTTTTCTTGACCAACTAATCGTAGAATTCAATTTGATTACATAGTTTTTACCAACTTATAATTTTCAAAACGTTTAAATTTCTAGTCAAAGCTGAATTGGGTTTTAACCTTTGTTTTATTGCTTTTGTAATTTTAAAAAATCGAAAAATTATTCAAAGCCTCAAAATAATTGTCGAGATCGTTTTTGTAGCTGTTTGCAATTTTTATAAGGCCCATAGATTATCATGAAAGCTATGATTTAAATTGGCGAATTTTTAGAGACTTCCTACACCCTAAAAATTCAAATTTCACTCAAAAACACTCCCCTCCCCCGAGCTTCCGGCTACAGGTGCCCATCCCCGCGTGAGCAGTAGTGCCCCCGGCTGACATCTTGACTGATTAGTGGCCCTTCAAAACCACAGTCCCCTCTTGGGCGGCTACTACAAAGCACCGGGGGCAGAAGCTGGCCCCTCTGGGGGTAAAGGAGATGGGTGCCGAGCCCCCTACTCGATGCGCACCATGCAAATAGACCCGTTACTTACTCGCTCTTACTCTCTTTTTAGGTCCTTTTACTCGCGCTTAGCGAATTATGAATGCGGGCCACTCACCTAGAGATATCTCGAGGGGTAGTAGCGGCTCAGGTGCCCTAATCGGGTGAGTGGGTTGAAAAAGTTGGTTGCTTCTAGGTAGTACGGTAGTGGACTGCAATCTATGATTTTTATGCAATTTTAGCCCTATAATCCCTATTTTTGCAATTTCCGCGGGGTGTTTGCTAGATAGCCTGATTGTCCATTGTCGCCACCTACCTGTTAATGCTTGATTCTTCATGTTACTCTGCTTCCTTCCAAGCGTTGCTTTTCCTAAAAAGAAAGGGAAACGCACGGCTACGTTTTTTGGGTCCGGATTTTCATATATTTTGATATCCGCCCTCTAATCTAACGCTTATGCTTGGTTGGATCCGTAGCCGAAAATTAGTTCTGCGCCTTGATAGTTGCTTTAATAAGTCCCAATGTCGATTATGATTGTATCCTAATGCCAATGATTTTTGTCGATTTTTTTACTGAGCTTTCTACTTCTTTCTTTCTACTGATATTTTTTGATTTCCTCTAAGAACATAAATTACCCCTGTACGTCCCGATTTTCCAGGCCACTTCCTAATGACGAAGCGCAGAAGGTCCGGACACGGTACCCCCTCGATATCAGTGCGGGGCCACACGCCTCGAGTCCGCCACCAGCATCATCTTGAGTGTGACGGCACTCCACAACCCTTTACCCCAGCCCGCCCTTCTGGTTTTGCTTTTTCTATTTGGTGCTGTTGCGGGCAGGGGGCAATTGATTTGGCACTTGGATCTATCAATTTTTGGGGACTTTGGGAAGGGGGGTTTACGGTGGCAGTAGTTTTTTAACTTGAGACCGTATTTCGCTATCGTTTGCTCGCCAACTCTCTCTCTCTCTCTCTCTCTCTCTCTCTCTCTAAAAATATTTGCCTCCCCCACTAATCCCAAAATTACTCGATTGCCTCCTTGTTGTTTTTTTGGGGCGAGCAACAGCTGAACACTCAACTCGGCCAAGTAGCAAGTAGTGCCAATTCTCGCCCCTAAATCCCCTAATCCTAATCCCTAAAGTGCACCCATCCCCTCCCCCTTGCTAATTCCCTATTCTTAGGGTGGTTGGCTATTAGCATGGGGATGGGAGGAGGGCCTGATGGAATCTGGACCATATTGAACCCCCGTCCCGTCCGACCCTTAACTGGCATAAGTGCCCTTCTCATTTGGAATTAGCCCGGGGATTCCGGGTTCGGAATTAATGATTCTAGGGAATTTGCATACTAACTAAGGCCGATTTTGACTTATTTAATTTTTTCTACTTTAATCTATTGATTCTGCTTGCGTAGATTAAGATTCCAGTCGAGTCTAGCCTCCACTTAATTTTTGTAGAGTACGTACGCAATTTACGATGGTTTGAGGCCAAAAACGCCCAAATTGTCTTACTCGAAATGCCGCCTACAACCGGCTTATGGATCGTAATCTTGCTTATCTTCGGGCACCTTTAATTTTACAGTTTTTTTAGGTAATTATGCGATTTTTAAGGCTTAAAATCGAGTCTTTGATCATTGATTTGGCTACGTTTTTAGACAGTTTTCCACTTGTCCTCTCTTCCTATCCCCTAAAGCGTGCCCCTCCCTATCAATGTGTACGGTAGTAAATCCAACCCTTACCTGCTATATCTCGGGCCACATCAAAGCCCGCCGCCCTCTCGACTAGGTGGCTGTAATATTGTTGCTCATCTTTTAGGGGGATCGAGCCGGGCGATGGGCCAATTGTTGGCCCCGTCGATGATCTATCGGTTTAGGGAGGGGTCCGGCGACAGGCCGTTTACAGTATCGTAGCGCAGTCGAAATTTTTACAAGTCCTATTCTAATCTTTGATCCTAAAAATGCAGGCGGTAGGCTTAGTCTAGGCTATATATGGGTCGGGGCCTGGGGGCGCCGCAAAAGGCTCCTCTCGGGGAGCCCTTTGGGGCGTGCCGGGTGGCGCCTGGGGGCGCCGCCGCTATGATTTTTGCCGGGGCCGGCCCCACCCGCGGGCATGTGGAGTTATGCAAAGCTTCGATTCTAATGTTATTTATTCAACCTGCGCCCAAACAAAGCACCATAAAAAGACGAAACAGTATATTTAATAGAAGTCGGTCTCCATTTCCGTGTCGGTACACGGCCCTTCAGATCTATGGGAAGGCGCGCACGAGAAGGGCTGACAGAGTTTTCTATAGCGTTAAAAAAACAGCCATGGAAAATGTTAAGGATTTTCTCCTTTTTTGCTGATAGCTTTTCCCCTGGGTCATATTTCGAAAATCGCCGCTTTAGTTCGATCAAGCAAAAAATTCCCCACAGTTTTGTAAAAAAACTTTTATATAAGGAAGTGTTGGAAGCGGTTTCTATAGCTTTTAAAGCTCGTGCACGCTCTGAACGGCCGTGGGTAATCGTAGCATCGGAATCCGAGCAATCACTGTTGTCTTCAGGAACGGTCAATCACTGTTTTCTTTTGTTGTTCATTGTCAAATCTATCATTCAATTTACTTTTCCATAACATATCTGCATGTTTTGCTTTGCATCTGGGTTTCCCGGCCCCTCCTCGTCAGCCCCTGGCGCCGCCATAGGCGCCACTCGGCACGCCCTTAAAGGGCTCCCCGAGAGGAGCCTTTTGCGGCGCCCCCAGGCCCCGACCCATATAGTCTAGGCCTAAGGCAAAGCCTAGACTAACAAGGGAAGTGCACGACCGGCCCACGAGAAATCGACACGAGACATAGTGGATCTGATAGAATCGGACACGGGGATTCCGAATCTGTGATCAGAATTTGCTAAATAAAACGGAGAAAAAGTTATGAAGCATCAAAGTTGGCCAAATCGCCAAAAACGGTACCTTTAAGGGCCCGTAAAAACCGGGGGAACGGAATTGAGGCGAAAAGAATTAGTGCATCTTGTTCAGCAGAAAAAGCGCTTTCGAATGAGCTGTAATACGTAGCATTTGCAAATAATTCACTGAAAAAAAGTTTTTTTGGATTCACAGGCAAGGGTATGGCCTGTCAAGTTCATAGAAGAGATTTTCGCGAAATCATCGTAAACTTGAAGTAAGATAGCTCATTCAAAAGAGCTTTTTCTGCTGAACAAGATGCACTAATGGGTTGTGGCAAATTTCCATTCCCTGGGCCTTTACAGGCCCATAAAAGTCCGATTTTGGGCGATTTTACCAACTTTGAAGCTTCATAACTTTTTTCTCCGTTTTATTTAGCAAATTCTGATTACAGATTCGGAATCCCCGTGTCCGATTCTATCAGATCCACTATGTCTCATGTCGATTTCTCGTGGGCCGGTCGTGCACTTCCCTTGTAAGCCTTGGCGAAAACCTACGCCAAGCTAAGCCAAATTGTGAGCTGAAAACAAGCTAAATTTGAGGTTCAAAAACATTCTTTTATGCGCAATTGATAGTTTTTTTACTTACTTCCGGCGGAAGCCCGCCTTTACCAACCCATAGATAAACTATCTTGATCCCAATAATTGCCCAAGGCATTGTAACCCGGATATGCCACCGATATGCTCGCCAAAATCTTTCTGGCGGCTCCTTTCACCTCGTATTCCCGTATGAGACGATAAATGAGCCCCGACATGCCCCCGGGCAATTCCCAATTCTGCGGTAATCCCGGCGGCGAACACCCCACCCTTCTGGACTCCGAATTTTTCACCACCTGCCTTTGTTTTTGGATAGATAACAATGGCGGTCGGGTCCTTTTAGATGGCGGTTGATCGGGGTTAGGGCCCTTTATAGAATTTGGGGCGAGTTGATCGATCAACAAGTGTGACATTTCGCCAGATGGTGTTTGTGAGCCTCAAGCCGTGCCGAAGATTCACGGCGCTGGTTGGGCATTGTTCGGCGTGGGAACGGGCGGTAGAATTGGGCCGGAGGCAACAGCTTGTGAGGGAATAGCGGAGCTTTTGATGGGAAAGATTAAGTTAAAGATGGTAGGAATTTATCGGGTATTCTAGAAACAGCTCTGACTATTTCTCTCTTTCTATTACTTTTTCGCTCTCCCGATATCTCTCTCTCTTTCTCTCTCTCTCTCTCTCTCTCTCTCTCTCTCTTTCTCTCTCCGTTTCTAGATCTAAACACATATTTGTTGAATCGCATACCCCCCGACCCTATCCGACTTGAAAATCAGCCAAAAATAATTACGCGCAATTACCATGACGGTATTGTTGCAGGGTGGAGGTAGCTAGGTAGCTATCCCAGAACTTGTGAATTGACCCGTTGGGGCAGAACAAACACGGGGCGGGTTGTTGTTTAGCCGTAATTAGCTATGGCGGAGGTCATTCCGGGGGGTATTTGATGATGCCTAGGAAAATCTGTGCTGGCATGCGGCCGGGTTTAAGACTACCTGAAACAGAAAATTGTGCCTTACACAGTCGTCGGGTGCGAAAAAGTTATGCCAATTTTCGCCCTTTCCCGCTTTTTAAAGCGCCTAGGAAGCGTGAGAATTGAACCCCATGCCGACTAGGTTTCGACAAGTACGAGCGACGCCAAAATACATTAGAAAATGTTTCTGAGTTGATCTCAAGTTTTTTACGCTCATCAAACTTGGCTTTAGCGTTTTTCTAAAATTTTATGAGATTTGTCGAGAACTAGTCGATAAGAGAGGTAGATTCAAGTTTGTAAAATTTCCTTAAGACCATCCATTGCTTCAAAAATCCGCAAAAACCGCGAAAAAATCAGGTTTTTTCAATCTTTTCAGTTTTAGAAAATTCCAAAAACCCAAAACACAAAAAACAGACTTTCCGGTCCCCTTAAACCGATATCTAACTGGATAAAAATCCAAAGATCCACAAAAACGCGAAAAGTCGCCTTCAGGGCTCCCTGAGAACCTGCAGCCCTATAAAATGCTACTAATCCAAGCCGCCATTCCACTGATTTTCCGAAGCGTGTCGACGCTTTCAGGCCTCTTTCCAGCCGGCCGGCTTATCGGCTCATTTCGACCTGCCCATCTAGAGGCATCTAGACACCAGGGTACCAATCTCTCCCACCTAGTGGCTATGTTTGTGCCCTGAGGGCATGTGTTTGTGGAAGAGTCCCTCCTCTCCCTCTTCCTTTGCATCTCCCTGGGTCATATCAATTCCGTTCCAAACGTTTGAAGCGTGCCGCGCGGCTCAGAGAAGCGCTGGCCCGCCGGCTGGCTGGGGGCATCATTTCGTCAAATATTCAGATTTCTCTGGGTGGTTGATGCGTTTTATTGACTTGTGGGATTAATAAAATCGTCTGCGCTACGGGGAGCCGATGGATTTGAAGAAATTTGCATTTTCTGACAGCTATCTCGCTTTCTGCATTAAGATCGCCGTAATATGGTTATATATTTAATCGCCTTTTTCACGGTTCTTGCTCCTTTTTTATGTTAAAATGCTAATTTAAACCATGCAAAAATTTCGCGAGATTCAGACTTGTGAGATTAATAAATTCAAATTCGTGGCAATTGAATCTGTCGAAAGTTGGATTTTCTGATCGATCTTTTTATCATTTTCCGTCAATATGCTAGTTTTAGTGGCTTTTAAGTTCTGTAAAACAACGAAGAAATTTGATTTTGTTGAATTTTATGCAAATTTTCTTGCTACGCCTTTTCTAGGTGTTTTATGTCTATTTTGGAAGCGTGAAAATTCTAAAAAAATCTATTGTATCTGGTATTTAATTAGGATTTATTAAAATTTTCGGTTAAAGACGGCGTAAAACATGCGAGAAGAGTTGAAAGCTTAAAAATGGACTCAAAATTAATAAGCCGCAAATTCCCGAAAAATAAAACCCAGCAGAAAATGTTCATCATGCAAATTTTGGTTTTCACGTTATTCTCGCCATTTTAAGATCTAGACCCGGCCGAGATTTGCTGTTTTCATCATTTCACCCCAAAAAAATGAGAAATTGCCTTTTCCCGCCGCTGCGTTGCGCCTGCTTCTCACAGCGGGGGTTCCCCCGCCTCCAGGCGCCCTCTCGTCGAATTTTATGCCCAAAATTACCCATGAATTTTTTTGAGGTGTTGGCAATGAGGGCCAGCTGTCAGTGTCAGCATCCCCATTCCTCTGCTAACATTTACTGCCCAATTCTTTCTTTCTCTATGTGTCTTGGGTAGGGGGAGTTGACCTCCCGGGGTGGTGCTCTCCTGAGCGTCTTGCTCGAAATGGCCCTCGCACCTGTTCTCCTGTCAGTACCGAAAACACACGGATGCATAGGTATCTAGCTAGCCGTGTTTTAGCATACCGGTTTGAAAATCTTCACCTACATCCTCACATTCACATCGAATCCAGTACGAATTCAGTTTTGTTCCAGGCCCCCTAGATAGCGCTTCCACTGCAGGAAAAGATAGTTGTATATTATAGATTTTTAATTTTTGCACCAAAATAACGAAATTTTCACTTTTTTTAGCTGCAACCAACTTATAGAGACGGCTTCATAGTTTTTTTCTTTATCAGATTCTACTGGCTCCCAATCTTCATTTTTCCTATTACTCAGTTTTTGTGATCCTTCCGTTTTCAGCTTCCCAGCCTTTTTAAAAGTATTTTTTCCTGGATTGACCTCAGCCCTGAGCCATCCGCATAATTAGCGTAACTGTAATTTCCTATGCGCCCATCCCCCCCGTCCACTCCTAATAAGCCATGCCTTTGGCACTGCCCGATCATGATCCGCCCTCCCCGGTGTCTCTAGTCCCAGCTTATGCCCACGGCTTACCCCCCAGCCCCAAGCTTTTGAAGCCACCGCCCTGTGCGCGAAACGCTAATGAATAGCTGGAGGGGAGGGGTGAGGTACAACGGGCTGGCTTTCCTTGCCTATATCTTTAATTACAGGGTGAGGTGAAGCACTTATAAGGTGGGCCACTCACCTGGGGCCTTTAAGGCCCGGGAATTGGGCAATAGTATGGGTTATAAAGGGGCACCAAGGAGCCGCTGGGGGTGGAATAGGTGGGGTTAAATTATGGGCTTCAAGGGTCGCGTTAAGGAAAAGCCGTTCGACGCCGGTGGCTTAAGCTGATGGGGGTCATTGAGGGAGCTTGAAAAGGTATTTCTCTCTCTCTCTCTCTCTCTCTCTCTCTCTCTCTCTCTCTCTCTCTCTCTTGCATACTTTGTCTCTTACTTGCTCTCTCTCGTTCTCTCTCGCCAGATCTATGTCTATCTCTCTAGCGCTCTCTTTCTCACTCTCTCTCCCTCTATGTCTTTCCAAGGCAAGACTGCTTTCAGGGCAAAAATTCATGCCGTTTCTAATGGCGTTACTGTACGCAAAACCTCTCAAAATATCCAACTTCTGGCCCCACTACACCCACTCCTAATTACGCATCCCCCATGTTTGCCAATGTCCTCAAGCACCTCGACTTCAAGTTGATAATTCGCAGCATACGGGGGAGCATAATTGGGCCCAGCAGCGCTGAAGAGGGCCCTTTTTCTCGTCCTTCACACCTAATCGTAGCCCGAGGGCACGACCAGGGTCATCTCGGCCCGCCCTCCCCCACCGCGGATATGGCTAACCCGGGGGTGGAGCCACCCCCTTTGGGATGGTCGTTCTGATTTTTATGATGGCTGTCAGCATTTGCATACCGGATTGGCGGATATTTATTTATTTTAGTCCCGGAATTTTTGAAAAAAGCAAATTGGTTGGCTTTAGAATTGTCTCATTTTCTGTTGCTCTCCCTTGCTTCCTATCGTTCTCTCTCCTTTTCTCTCTCTCTCGCTCTCTCTCTCTCTCCTTCTCTTTCGATCTAGCTTACTCTCTCTGTTTCTCTGGCTATTTCTCACTCTCCCTTCACTCTTTCTCCCTCTCTCTGTCGCTCTCTCTCTCTCTCTCTCTCTTCGTATGGCCTTTATGTCTTTCCGTTTCATATTTACTTTTCAATGCAAGATTTGGTCGTGCCTTCCAGTGAAGATTCCGGTCTTCAATTGTTCCATGTTCTACGTTTATTTTTCAGTACTTTTTCTAAACGATACCTTCCAGATGAGACCCAACAGAATACTCCTCCTCACGACAATATTCCTATCCCCCGCCCTGGCAGACCCATTTTGGCTGTCCATCGAGCTGACTCGAGTCGACTGGCGGGATGGATGCTTGACGACGGGCGGATGCTCCCAGCCCCGGTTTCAGGTAAAACTTATAAAAATAGACACCGTAAGCGTTAGATCGCATAGAGCCTTAAAACATGTGAAAAAATTTAGATCCTCGCCGATCTCCTCCCAGTTTCTGAAAAGATGTCCATTTCTTGGCCGGTCAGCGAGCACTTTGTGCAGGTTTGTTATTTGTAATTTTTGAGGATTTTGATTAGTTAATTACAAAATAGTTAGGTGCGGCTGACTCATGATTTTTTAGAATATTGTAAACCTTTTCTGCTGGTTTTCAGGTTTGAATTTGCTTTGGCAAGTCGCTGAAAAAGCGCTTTTCTAGGTTTTGCTTTAGCAAAATTAATGAAATTTCTCGGGCAGATTCTTTATTTTTTACATTATTTAAACATGAGAAAGTTATCAGAACGAGAAAAGCGAAAGCCTAATCTATTTTGAGGTCTTGAGAATTTTTATGGTAATTTTGGTTGACAAATCCTCAAGACGTTATGTGCCACTCTATTTTCTTTTCTACCCTCTAATCTTCTCATCCTTCACACCCCGTTCCCAAAACCGTAACCGTCGCAACCCAAATACCCACCCCATCGACACCCTTGATATAACCGGCTAATCGGGGTGCCAACGCCCCAAATCTCTGAACCCTAATTATCGGAGGCCCGCGCAAAAAGGATGGCACGGAGCGTTGCGTAGTCGAGATTTGTCGGGATTTGATTTCAAAGGATGGTGCCGACCAGGCCACTCAATCCACCCTACCCGAAAGACTGTTGCGCAACGCATCCAATGGTCTCTACTGGCCCCCCTCTTTTTGGCCTCTGGGTCGTCGCGAGGGTACTTGTGCTGTAATTTGTCTCTCGAGCAGCGAAAACATCACGGTTTCGTCATAAAAAAATCGGAATATGAATTTTTTTTTCTAGACTTTTTCTGTTTTTGGGACTATATAACGTTAATTTACGCCTTATATTTTTTATAGACTTCGGGTTTTAGTTTTTTCTTGGGTAGCCGTAACGTCTTAAAGATAAATTTAATCGAACGAGTCCAAGTACTAAAAAATCTGGTTATTTACCTGAAAACAACGTGTGTTTTTTAAACAGGGCCACGGAATTTCTGACCGTAGTTTTTTGAGGGTCTTTCACTGCATTTACATTTTGCTTGGCCACGCTACTTTATGGTAAAAATCCAACTACGTCAGCCAACAAAATAATAAAATGAACGTGAACGGCCTATGAACATCCAAATCCGTACAAAGAAAAATGGATTTGGCAACCGAAAAAAGCACTATATTTTTGTAAAAATTCTCGGCGTTCTGAGGTTTTTTCCGTAACACTACTACAAACATTGGAACACCCCCAAAACTTGCTCATCACTTCTTCACGTCCGCTACTAACCCATTCAAAAGCCCGGCGGCAACTACCCCCAATTTGGGTTGATTTTTCGTATAGCCCAAACCCGGGGTGGTGAGGGGCTCAAATTTGACTAGTTGGTGGGTCCGGGTAGCCGCTCGGAAAAGGGGCATCTTCTATATTTATCTGTGGTAATGAGATGCTATGTAGCAAAGAGGGAGAGGGGCAGAATGCGATTGAATGTCGTCCGCCCTTACCCCCACTCCGATACACACCACTTGACGATAATCCAATGGGTTTTGAGGCCCTCGAGGGCAAGGGCATCCCCTCGCTCTCGACCCTTGAAAACGATAGAGTACGAGCTGCGCCTTTGTACGGCTCTGGATAGTAAAGAGATAGGTTATCGAAATGGATCGTTACGTGAATTTCTAGGATGCGGCCCGTCAATTCGTCCCCCATTGGCCTGGCGGCTCGCCGAATGATGTGAGCGTCTCCTGCCAGGTCGTGGGCACGGATCCGACGTACGGCTTTCCGCGCGTCTGCGACCAGTCCGCCTCGATGCGGGTGATTCAGGACAGATTCGTGAGGGAAATGGTGAGTGTTCTAGCTCTTTCTCGTTCTCTCTCTCTCTCTCTCTCTCTCCCCTTAAAATCAACTGTCACAAAGATATGCCTTGCGTGACTCCACTTTTGCCCCTAGCAACCCCAGAATCACCCCCTCAAATCTTATCACATCACCTGGATCCGGCAGATCGCCCGGGGGCTCCTTATTCACGCGTTGTGGGCCCACAGGCGAAATGTCAAGTGGGGGTACCTGGGGCGTTCTTTTTGTTACTGTGGCCAGAGTGGGTCAAACGGGCCATTCATGGCGAGATAGTAATGGAGCGGAACAAGTAGTAGAGATCAGAAGTTATGGAAAATATTATCGTTACAACAACAATCATATTATTTAGAGCAAAAAAAATTGAAATAAGGTCTTTTGGAAGACATTAAAAAATCTGGTTTCATCACTTTCAAATTTTTCCTTAGATTTGCTTTGAATAAAGCTTTTGAGTAAAAAAAAGATAGTTAAAGTATGCTTCGGGAAATATCCAAAAAATTTTAACGAATTGGAACTTTTTCTAACAATTGAACTTCCAAATTTGGTTCAACTAATTTAACTCTTTCGATTTTGCTTTCGATTTAAAACATACGACAACTATAACTGATCGCATTAGCCTTATGTAGGATTTTAAGTTGTAGGTTTAAGTTCTATTCAAAAAAATGTTATAGGATCAATACCTAGCCATCCCTGACCCCAATCCTCATCGCCTATTTGCCTTTGCCCAACTTTTCGCCACCTGGCCCCCGATGCCATTTTGGGGGTAAGAGACTGGGAAAGGCTGGTAAAATATTGCGCAATTTGGTTCCAGGGTTCGACCCCCCGCTGCACGCCCCCATTCTTTGTTCTTGGGGGATAGAAAATGGTGGTGATGAGCACCTGGATCATTTGGCATTTTGCCAGGGCACTGCTTTTGAGCCCTTATGCAATCGGGGGGATCAACAAGGATTTGGGGGGATGCCATACAGGCAAATTAGCATGGCTGGTGTTGCGCGAGCGGATAATGAATCCGGGGTGGGCGAGTCGGGTCAAAAATTGAACGGCGACGTGCGGGCTATACCTTTCGAAAATCAGCTGCAATGATCTGATAAAAAAACGCGCAAATTTTTTCTTTCCAGAAAACGCATCGCGCTCGACGCGAGTTGAGCACGTTTGATGAGGACGAGCCGAAAAGACAGCTTATCGAAGTCCGAGGGAAATGCTTCAACGCGACGTTGATGATCCAAAAACACACTGAAAGGTGTCCGTGGTGTCCGCATCCGTCCGAAATGACGGTTATTCAACAGGAGGTACGTAACCTCTCTACCTCTCTCTCTCTCTCTCTCTCTCTCTCTCTCTCTCTCTCATCCCCCCTCTCTCTCCATTCAATTTTTGGTTTTAGATGATGGACCCAACATCTACCGCATCGTTGCTAGCGTCGTTTGGGTCTTCCTCCCCGACTCTGGCGGCTTCACTTTTGGGGCTCACTGCCATAGCGATGTTGAGCTCAACAGCTTTTGCCTGTCTGCTCATATCGTACTTCCGGCAAAGGAAGAGATTTTATAAGCAGGTAGGCGAATCAACATGATGTATCTCTCTCGCTCTCTCTCACACACACTCTCTCTCACTCCCTGATCTTCGATCCTTGGCCTTTAAACTCTTAAATCACATAAATGTCAGCTCAAACAACCCCGATTCCACCCCTACCGCGGCTCAACCCTCGTCGCCCAAAAAGACGACGAAAACCGGTGAGTCAACATAATTTATTGCAGCCAATCTGTGGCCCACGCAATTTGGTAGCCCACCAAAATGGTTCCCCACCGCAATCTACCCCAACGACAAGGCCAATTGGTTATTAAAAGTAGTGGGCGTGTGGGTGGTATCGAGGGTAATGCGCCTGGCTCGCTGCTCCCGGGGCTGTAAATATCCGTACCAACTTGATGAATGCCCCGAGGCGACGAGAGGATATCCGGGCCACCCCCAATTGATTTTTGTGATGACAAATCGTTTCCTGGCGTGATTTTATGGGCTGGGAAGATACGGAAGAGGAGAGAGGAGAGAGAGAGAGAGAGAGAGAGAGACAGAGAGAGAGAGAGAGAGAGAGAGAGTTGCTCTACGACTACGACCGGCTACTATGACTGTAATATTCACGGAAAGAGCGCCAGTGGCAATATTGTAAAACAAATCGACACATAGGCGCCAATTGGGTTGACAGGGTCAATTTGTCGGGTTATTGATGAGAATAAGAAGAGACATGGTAATTTTTGGGCTTAGGCTTGGCTTAAAAACCTTCCTTAGCAGGCTGGACAGTATGTAGTTGTTAGAAAGCCGAAGCCTGCCATTTTCGCAGTAAAATACCTAAATCCGTTTTGTTCTTACCTTTTGGACTTAATTTTAGAAATACCTTTCCAGATATGACCTACCCTGGGAACAAACGAGACCCCTGACCTATTGGATGGGTGGCCCGAGCAAGGGAACGACAAGTCCGGGCACCACGACAAGTCCTCTCGATTCGGCTCATCACTACCGTATGCCTACCGGATGCCGCCGAGCATGCCACCGCCACAGGTGAGAGATTTTACTCGGATCTTCATTACATCGTGACCATAGGGAGAATGCTACCTATAAAAGTATCGGTTTTTTTTCTTTTTTTGTTCTCGGTTTTTCAAGCCTTCGACCTTAACCTTTGGAAGCTAAAATCCTGCCTGCAGCAAAGAGGGTCTCGTGACTTATGGTTGCAAACGGTTAGGCGGCTTTTTCTAGTTCTCACATTCCTCGACTCCTCAAAAAATGTTTACTCCTTGGGATTTCGAGTACGTGAGGGCCCAAAAAACGTTCTCCCGCCCCACAGTTTCTCTTTAAAATTTTGGAAAATATACGAAAATTTGTAAGAGGGTCCACTGCCTATTAAAATCGATAAAACTTGCTTTTATAAACATTATCTAATCGGTATATTTTTCAGATCAACGTTCCATCGACACGAATCTATCACACAATCGGAAACAACCACCATCACCCGCCGATGCAGCACGACGATTCCGGGCTGGAATCTGTTTAAAAATTTTAATTTTTGAAAAATTGCGTGAGTAGGGAATGGATAATTTAAAAAACGATACCTTACAAATATTTTACGATTTCTCCGCTTCCGCAATTTTCCAACTTCCTAATAATGTGCAAAACCTGTTTGTGTCCAAATGCTTCGATACGGGTGCTTCCTCCAAATTTGCCTTTTCAGCTCCCTGAATTTTCCATTTTTTGGGGAAGCCGTGAATTCTATGTCCCTCAGCGATCCGGTGTACAGTGTAGCGCCTCGGAATATTGATTTCGTAACTTTAATATAAAAAATCAGTAATTTTCAAGACCCAAGCGCAAAATTGGAGCAATTTTTGTGCCCATTGGTCCCGTGGTGCTCTCGTCAATTCTTTGAAATAATTATTATCTTCGATTTTTTGAGCTTTTCCTCATGTTTGTCCATGTATTTATCTTTTTTTTGCTGCGTGTGTTTGCTAGAGAGATAAATATATATTCTTTATTTGGTCGATTTCGAAGCCAAAAAAATTACAAATCCGAAACATGCAAAGAAATTACAAAAATCAGGATTAATCACAAATTTCACTCGATCAGCTCGAACAGATCCGTCTCTACAACGTATTTTCCATCCACTTGTCGCCAATACTAAAAAAGCACAATTTTCAGTGTCCCTTTCGATGCAAATTACGCCTTTGAAAATTTTCTGACTTTGGAAGTTTTTGTGGTATGAGATTTATCAAATCCTAATCTTTCCAATTTTTTTTTGGGAATTAGCCTTTCTATATAAAGTTTTTGAAAAGCTTAAAAGAAACAGAATCAGTATTATAACTTTGATGAAAAAATTGATACCTGCAAAACTTTTGCTACAAACTGCTTTCCATCCTTCAGGACCGTAGTGGTCGTGCAAGAATACCGGATCAACTGCTCGGAGCCCTCGAATTTTTCGTCAGCCGCCTGAAAATCGTTGTTTTTTTGTTATTTTTGAGGATAATATACACTACCGTAGTCTTTGATCCTTCCATCGGGCCTGCCCACTCCTGGAGCAACTCAGTGAGACCTAAAAATGGTCTAAAATCCGGGAAATTGTTAGGAAACGGTACCTTTTTCACCGACATAGATCTTGCCAGTTTTTACATCGACCGAAACGACATTTGGGGCATAGTTTTTGGTCAGTCTAAAAATATGAAAATTTGAAATAAGCGCACAATTGGAAGGAATAACGGCTTCTTTCGGAATTAGCAAAATCTAAATATCTAATTGTTTCTACTCACTTGTTCAAATCATTTAGCCGGTAGCCCTCGTCGATTTCAATGATGCCCTGGCGGATTAGTGACTCGAACGACATTGCTCTAAAACGGTAAAATTAAGCTATGAAACGTCGAGGAGTAACTTTGCGAAAAAAAAAACAGTTCAAATCCCATCAATGACCATGTCCCACGCGGGGGTTGTTGATTGCGGTTAGGGCGTGAGAAGCGCTCTGCAAACACCAAAATGCTGGCGTTTACCTGCTGCACTTGTATTCGAGCTTTTGCGTGCTGGTCTTTGGGCACTTCCATAGGAAAAGCGCGTCGAGAGTTGCTGCAGAAAGTTACAAAAAAACCCGGAAAAGCTCGGATTCTGCGAGACTGATAACTGAGACTGACTGACTTTTGTGAGTCAAAAAAGCTATGCCGGATCCAAACTTTCACCCAAAAAAGGGTATGATATATATGGTCTATATGGCTTTTCCGAAATGCTACAAATGTCCGAAATATTTAAATTAAGGTTTTGGCAAAAGATTTGAATCCTTAGCCCGATCGGAAATAAGGTAAGCTCATGCCTCCAAGGCTGGTCTGCCGGGTTAAAGGGATACCCAACCTTTTCGATGCTCAAAAAGCAAAAACCATGACGCGGGCGGGGGTCGAACCCCGGACCCTCGCCTTGAAGACCTGGATGCTATCCATTAGGCCATAGTGGCAAGCCATTGCTTGGGATGGGGACGCTACAAGAGGAAAGAGTCGAATTCTGTGCGGCACTGCAATCCATTTCCACAAAATTCGCGCGTCATTTGTACTGCCCGGAATACATAACTATATATTTGCCGCTAAAACATTGGGTATCCCTTTAAGGTAAGGCCAGACTATAGGTTTTTGAATCTGGAATCATGATGAATTTTTGTTTAACCGCGCTGCGGAACGTGCCGCGCACGTCCTCTTTCCATTGCGTAAACGAATAGACCTTTCAAAACAACGAAGCGACCACGTCGTTTTGCCGCGCTACGACAGAGACGCGCGCGTCTATTCGCTTTTTCGAGTAATGAATTACGACACTCCTTACGACCCAAAAGGCGCTGCGCGTGTTGTTACATGCGCGGTGAATCCCTAGAATCTCAATTCACTAATCCTCAGACCCTTTAAACGACCCGGATATACCTTCCGGCGTCTAAAACCAAATTTTAAGTCCTCCTATCCATGTTACAATATTTTCAGAATCCAACATGCATCATCCCCCCGACTCCCCTTATTTGAGGACGTGTGGGACAGCAGCATGTGTCATGCTTTTTGCGTTCGGCTCGTTTCCTCCACCGCCGTCGGCGCGCGTGTATTTGCCATTTCTTCCGCGCGCCCACCCGCATATAGCCAGCGGCTACAATGGCTTCAGAATGGTGCTATAGGTATCTGCTGATCTTCGGCAGTATTTCATCGGTATTAACGCAATGGTCCATTGATCAAGTTTGCTACAGCAGTTTTTACTTGAACAGCCCGCAGCCGGCCCCGATGTGAGTTTTAAAAAAACTAGTGAGGGCAGAAACGGCTTGTTTATTTGTTGACTTTCGTAATAGTGTGCGTAATTTTGAAAAGAGGACCATACCGAGTTTCCCAAAATAATTGCTAAAAAACGTGGACAATACATAAATAACAAACTAAACGTTCTGTTTTGCTTGGAGGCTGCTTTTAGCTTTTCCAAATCTCAATTCTCGCTTTTCTGGGCTGGGAAAAAAGTTAACAAGTCGAAAAAAGTGGTTGAGATGCCTTCAAAGTACCTAAGACATCGTAAAATTGTGAAAGTACGACGGTATTGCCAAATTCATACAAAATTTGAGATTAAGTTTAATGATTCTGTAGAAAATGCCCTCCAAATGACTATTTCTCCCACTATGAATGCTGTGATGGACGTCAGGACGTTTGCTGCAGAAAGCCAAGAGCAGTTTTGATGTAAGCCCTAGTTTTACAGTAGCTCCTCATAGAGCGAAAGCTACTTCACCTTCTGTTTTGATTTTCAGAATCATCCTCATCATCGTCCTGCTCTGCTTTATTTGTCTGATGGCTTGTTGCGTGTTCGGCTTCATTCTTAGACTACGACGCTGGCCGAAAAAGAAGAAAAATGAGGACGCAGAAGCCCAGACGTCGAAGAAAGCCTCGGTCGTGGAAACTGGTGCTCAGACGAGTTCTGTGGCTCCAGATGATGAGTTTGTAATGGCGTATGCGGAGTTGCGGGAGACCAAATGTTAATATATAATAAATTATGCGATAAAAACCGAATACTGACAACTTCGTACGCACTAAAAAGTAGCTTGAAAACAAAAAATCAAAAACTTAAAATTACGGACTTTATTCGTCAGAAAGCACTTATACAAGTAAAAAAAAACAAAATTTAAAGCCGTGGTAAGAAACGCGATACTTAAACATACACCAATATAATATTATTTCCCGTGCTGATATGGAGCTATCCGCCCAAATATTAAACGCTTAGATCTAGGTACTAGTGCAATCTGAAAAATATGAAAAGTCAATTTCTTCTCCAACGCGAGCCTAACCGTAGGCTTGTAGGTTGTAAGCTTGTAAGCGCTGCTTGCCAAGGCAATTCGCACGCGAAAATTTAATAGGTAATATCTTAAAGGGAGAGGAGCGGCATAAGGCAATCGATTACGCGCGGGAAAAAAAATATCTCTGCGCCTCTCCCCTGGGCGCCCTCTCTCGCCGCTGCATCTGTGCCGATGCCGTCCTCATCTCTTTAAGGCAGCCCCAGGCCGGCCTATGCCGATTCTGTCCAAACCAGCCTAAAACGCTGCTGCATGAGCCACTCTAGTCACTAGAGGATCACTGTTGTGGCGACTGCCTTTTAAACAACTTTGTAGCACTAATGATCTGCTATCTTTCCGTCACAATGCGGCTGTGACATAATTTCCTAATCGTGGCCGCTACGCAGATGTCACGTGCTCACATTCAAATTTTCGATCGGATAGAGCTACCACATAAGTGGAAAAAATCTCTTTCGTTGGTGGCTTTGTTACAGCAGTTTTTGGGTCGTATTGAGTCGCTCTCTCTCTCTCTCTCTCTCTCTCTCTCTCCCATCTATCACCCTCTTTGCCCTCGTGTAAAAACTTTATTTTGTCTTTTCCTTGATAGCCCGATAATATTCGATGCCTTTAACAACCTCTTCATTTCAGGTGATGGACAGATTCGTCGACATTCCACTGCTCGTCCAGCAAAACATCCTTCGCCATATGGATCTTCGGAGCTTCTTCAAAACGGCCATATCAAGCAAAGCTATGTATGAACTGGCCAAGGCTTGCCCCGACAAATACTGGGATGTGGAGCTGCAAGAACATGCGGAGGATGAAATTTGGGGTGTTTTGGACGCTGACTATGAGAGACTAGCAATCGAAAGTCTCGACACTTTCAAGCTTCTTTTCCATCGTTCCACCGTCAGCCGACTGTATATAGAACGACTGATCCCTCAAGAACTCGATATCCGTGGTAGGTGCCTGGGAGTGGACCTCGAGTACAGCATTAGTGGCGAATCCCTACTCGCGAAGCTTAAGCACCACAAACCGGCCCGAAACTATAAAACCATCGAAGCGAACGCCGTATCACCAAACCGGGAATTTTGCGAATGGCTGAACCACAATGCCGACTATCTGGATGTAATGATTGACGTGCCTGCCCCAGAATACATTCTATTAAAGGTGCCGAAGATGGATCTGACGAACTTTCAAACGGTCGACCCGTGCTATGCCATGTACGCACAAATGCTTGTCACCGAATGGTTGGAGGGGAACCGTGAAATCCGTTATGTTGGTATACGCGATATTACACACCAAAATCACCTCGCTGGCTTTTGTGACCAAGCCTTCCACCGGAACTACCCGAAACTGTGGCTGATGGGCAAAGAAACCGCCTACTACTACATAAAGCGTGAAGACGGAAACGCATTGATTATGTCTGTATGCTATAAGGATCGGACGCTGATCTTCGCACACCCTGACGAGCCGTTTGGGAGAATTTATTATCATACCCACCAACTTCAGGATTTCCTGTATGTTGTTGGTCAATAAACTTTTATTTTTCTTGAATTTTTGTTGAAATCGCGCGCGATTTTTAAGGTTAGGTCATTAAGCCGCAGCACAAACACTTAAAAGGTAACGTTTCTGCGTGATGTCCTGATTTTCAGCAAGGACCAAAAATAGCTCGTTCAAAATTTTATAACTTAGTAAATTAAGCGATAAAAACTGGATTCTGACAAATTCATACTTACTAAAAAGTAGCTTGAGAATCATAGAACCTAAAAAAATTGCTTGTAGTAGGCCGCGATGAAAAAATTACGGACTTTATTACGTCAGAAAACACGTATACAAGCGAAATGCCATGAAAAATTGATAAAAATAAGTAAAAAACTGGAAAATGTCAAAATGTAAAGCTGTAGTATGAAACGCGATGCACCAACATACACCAATGCAATAGTATAAGCCGTGGTACTACCGTATTAACGCATTAAATGTGTAATAAATCACAATATTGACCCGTAATTCTATAATCTATACATTTGTGGCGGTCTGCATTTCGATCGGCGGCTTCTCCGAGTCCGAAATTTCCGGCATAATTCTTCTGCCTTCGGGATTTTCTCTGGTGATATGGGTGAACTCGGCCGGCTGGTCGGTGCAGACGAAGAAAAAGACGATGCTTGCCTAGACAAATGATTTTAAGCTATATATTTTTTTTTCCTTACAAAGATTAACACAAAGCCGTTGAGGTAGAAGACGTGGGACCATTGGACGATGTCTGAAAGTTAAGATTTCACGATTATCGATTGATACTTTCAAGAAACGATAAATTTTTGACAAATTTTTGACGCATTTTTGTAAGCTTTGAATGCAGAAAACCAAAAAAAAATACGTATCGTACCTGTTTCATCAGTAACAAATAGTGCCCAGCTTGCGGGCGCTGTGATCAGTGCCACACATTTCATAAACTGGACGGCGGCCAGGACAAAATGAGCGTATTGCCTTAAAAATTATCGTAATATTTTTCATTAGCTTGGGTCCAATTTCTAGACTTTTAGAGGGACTAGGGAACTCCAAAATATTCACTGGGTGTTGACCGCGCTATCCGAAAAACAAATTCGCCATGTAATAGCATTAAAAAGAGTTTAAAAAAAGTTGTTTTGCACACTTTATGTAGTTGACGACACCTAGTTAAAGACAGCGGATCGATATTTTTGCATTTGCTGGTCCCTTTAAGTTCTTAGAATTCTTTTTATGGCACCTAAAGCGTCGTTGCATTCGTACCTTGCCACCAACGTCCCACATTTGTAAAACCCGCCGCAATTTGCCGCCATCGTCACCTGGACCATCACGATGAAGTACTAAGGTTTCGCAATTTTACGCCCAAAATCTACTTACAAAAGCCGCCCATCCATCACCAGCCCGCTTGACCAGCCCCAACATGATACAACACATTCCGGCCATTCCGACAGCAATCAAATTGCAACCTTGCATTTTAGCCATCTCGCTAACGGCCCTGAAAATATCATTTTTATATCCATTTTCTTTTAACTCAAACCCGCTTAAACTTTAAATTTTAAACCAATAAACGACAGCATTAAGCTGATGCCACTTACTTGATTCTGTCGCTACAGTATCCAGACAGGTATTTGAGAGGCACGTGGGTAAAAGCAGCGCACGCAGCCAACATTCCGGTGCTGACAATATCAAAACCGAGGACCTAAAAACACATTAAGCTACGTATTAACTATTTTGTCGATGTTTGAAGCATCTGAACCCGTTTCCTAGAAGTTGCGTCACCTACCGTATGCAAATACAACGGCACATAGGTGTGCAGTAACGTAATTGTCGTCATCTCGCTGAACGAGTTCAGCCAAACAACGAGGATCGTTTTGTTTTTGAAGATTGCCTAAGATTTTTGTCTATTTGTAAAGGGCAATTCATTCTCACCAAGTACGGCACAAAACTATCGCCCTTGATATGGGCTTTGGATTTGTTTTTCTGAATAGTTTTCAGCTCTTTTTCATCTACTCGTCTATGGCTGGCAGGGTCATCCTCATAGACAAAAAGCCACGCTAGAGAGGATCATTACAAATCCGGGTTTATGAAGATTACCTAGGAAGAAAGTTGCTGCGATTGCCGCATGTGCGTAGAAGGCCCAACGCCATCCGAGGCCGGATTTACAGATCTAAAACCAACTATTTTTGCGTAAGTAGATAATCCAACCCTCTCTCTCCATCGCTCGCTCTCTCTCTCGCTCTCTTCCTCTCTCTCTCTCTCGCTCTCTCTCTCTCTCTCTCTCTCTCTCTCTCGCTCTGTCTATTCTCTACCTCACTGTCGCTCTCCCTTGGCTCTAACACCTACCCATCCAAGGTTCGTGATCTCGGAAATGAGGTAAACAGTCAAGCGCCCAAATATCCCGATTTCGCCAGGGAGCCCAGCGTACAACAACAAGGCCTATAGCTGCAAAGTCGGCGGAATAGGCTAGGCCCTAAATTCCCTTTTAATCAGATGAATTAGCCGTCCACCTGTATAAATCGTAGACCCAACAGGGAATGAAACGAGAAGGAAGCCGCAAATGGGATTAGGGCTGTGGCTATTACGGATAGTATACCAGCTATGAAGAAGGGAAATCTGAATTCAGAACTTGGGTTAAATCTTGATATCTACCGATCTCTCTTTCTCTCTCACTCACTCTCTCTCGCTCTTTCTCTCTTTCTCTGTCCCTCTTTTTCTCTACCTCTCTTTCTCTCACTCTCTCGCTCTCTCACCTCGCTCCATAATTGATGTAAGCCCAATTAATTGGAAAAGTCCCAATTATCGTCCCAGCCGCCACCGCCCAAACGATCATACTCTTCTCGGCTGGCGCATAGTCAAATCGGCTATGTAGCGTCTAGACAATTTTTCAATAGCTCTTTTTAGGGCCTCTTACCCCATTTGCGTCTTCAATCGCCCCCTCCATATCATTTTTCATGCAGATAAACGTGAAATTCATGGTAATATAGTTCGAATTGATTGAGGTTAGACAGAAGAATGCGGCAATCACGACGACCGCCCGGAAGCGGTGGGTAAAACAGCCCATCACCTGAAAAAGCTTGATTTTTCCAAGATTGGCTGAGAGGCAGATACGGTAGAAATTGCAGAGAATGACAAATATTTCCTACTTTCACTGGAAAAAAATGGGGGCTCGATGGAATTTTGAAGCTTCTGGGTTTATGAGAGCAGATTAAGCGTTTTCACCTACTAGATGTCGACGCGCAGTGGCTCGGAGGCGTGGATTTTGGCGCCTGCAAACCCCCTTTAGACAGATTTTTACTCAGAAGCGTTGGAAATTGCGAAGATGAACTAATAGCTCTGGTTTGTCTGCCGTAAAACGTAGCGGTTTGCACTTATTTTCACTTTAAGGGGCTGATAAGCCCAGAAATCAACCCCCATTACCGGCTAAGTTTCAGAAAAGAAACGACTCTACAACAATCGGCTGTCATTTGGCGCCACGGGTAGCTGTTGACACCCAGCCAAGGGGGAGGGTCGGTTCTGGCACTTGCCAGCCCCTTTAAAACGAATTTTCAAAAAAGGGCCTTCAAAATTCAATGAAGATTAGATATAAGGATGCTAATAGATTAAATGGAAGATATCCGCAATAAACACATGCAATTCGTTCCAAAATACACGGATTGTATTCGCCAAATCGGCGCTGGTACACTGGACCCCCACTCAAAAAAGAAAATGGAAGTGTGCGCGGATATTGATCATATCAACCCCCGGAAAAGGGACATGCTAGCCGACATCATCATCTAAAGAGGGGCAGGAAATCGAGAGATGTCACTCCCGGCCATTGTTCGGCCAATAACTGCTGGCTCACCTTTTTTCGGGGGGGGGGGGGGGGCGAAAGCAGAAAAGGGATTGGGACAATTTTTAAAAGTTGCGCGCATCGATTTTGATTTTTCGGTTGATCGCTTTGGCCGGGGTCCGGTGATTCAGCGGGGGTAATTTTCCCGGGTTCACGCCCGGCGGATTGTTATTTTTGGGAAACCGAAAAATCGGAAAATTCGGTGTCTGGTACAATTTCTGAGTCTTCAAAAGTGATACTGCATCATTGAAAGGGGCCACGATTTCGATCGACCTTGATAAATAGCAAAGAATACCTGGGAAGGGGCAGGCTAGAAGAAACCCTTTTGGCTGTCTAATAAATAGCCGAATTTCATGTGGTGAACCTTCGAAAAATGACTGTATCTTTGGGAGGAATTTGAGCAAAACTTCCGACAGGCCAAAATGCCGACAAGCAGAAAGCCGACAGCCAATATCCAGACAAACCAAATTCCGACAACCAAAAGCCCGGCATGGTCTGGATGCTAGCTCGAATGCCATTTTCTTTTAAGCAGCTAGTCGGCAGTTCACGATTTTGGATGTCGGCATTTTGACCTTCTGGATTATGCTTATCGGGTTTTTGATGCCGGGCTTTTGACGTCAATAAAGACAAGCTATGAAGAATTTAAATCAAGATATCTGTAGGAAATCAAAACCGATAAGTTAAACTTCTCGTTGTGCACGGAACACTTTACTCTTTACAGACGCGACAATGGCATGTTTGAGCAAGAGTGCGTGACGGGTTGTTATTCATGGGCCACAACTGGCCGGAAAAAAAATAGGAAAAGACACCTTCGAGATTAAAGGCACTATGAAGGAAGGAAATATGCGTAAAAACCAACGAAAATCGGAGTTTGTAAAATTATGCGTGTTTACCGTAGCAGCGACGAACTATTGAGTTTGAAAATTATGTATTCCTGCCTTCCGTAAACCGACTAACTTTTTGATTGCATTTATATACCCCCAAAAAATGCAAAAATCGGAAAAAGTACAGTCACCTAGTCCGGAAATAGTGCAATCGCGGAGTTAATCGGAGAATTTGCATACAGCATTACTCACCGTTCGCCAAAAACCCGCTGTTAGTGTTCGTTTGAAACATTTTACTCATATTTTTGAGTAGGCGCGAGGGCCAGGCAGACACCAACCAATTATACACCCTGGTTTTTCCGACTGGCGGCCGGAAGGGAGGAAGACTACGCGGCAAAACTATTGTCACCCCGATACCTCTAGAATAAACTCTGCCCCCGACCACCGTAACTCTCCGCCCCTTGATAATTGGCTATTAAAGGGAGTGGCACATTTATTGGGGGAGTTGGATTTGCGGGGCCCAGATTGTTTTGTTGGTGCCCAAGCACAAGGTCGAGTTGATAATCCGTTCCAAAATTGTACGTACGTAGAAGTAAAGCGGATTTTTTTGGATTCGGCCCTGGTTCCTGCTTGTTAAAACGCGTTCCGGCATCAAAGTTTTGCACCGATGCCAATTCGGCGAGGCAGCAGCGGAACAGAAAAATGCTTATTCGATGACCTTTGTATTAAATTGGAGATCTGAGGGTTGTCTTTTAGGTATCTAATGATTGCTTTTGCAAAAAGCTTTAAAGACATGTGTCTTTTGAGGGACAAAGAAGGTGAAAGACCGAGTGTTTTAAAGGAACAATTTCATAGCTCAAATTCAAGCCCTTAATTTTATAAAATCGGTCCAAGTCATAGCAGATAGGTTCTTGCCTAATGCGTGCATAAGGCGCCTGTCCTGTCCGGATCCTGTCGGCTTGTTAGCACATCGGTTTTGTGTTCGCCTGCCGCGCACAAGGCCAGGGTTCGGCCCCGGCCATGGCACGTCTTTTTGCTTTTTCATTAAAAGCTGCGAGTTGAATGTTTCTTTAAAGAAACGCGCAAGGCATGACCATGATTTGTAAAAAGAGTCGATCATTCAATCAAAAAATCCATAGGAATTCAAATCTTTGCCTATCGTGACCTTTTAAACGCCGAAATCTGAAGAACAACGCGCGTACTGCTTCACAATGGTTGTAAAACGTCATAACAGATCTTTCTGTGTTTAATTCTTTTTTATTACCTCCAAATTAGATTTATGGACGAGTTTTTATCAACCCCCGTTGTTTTCTTCTTCTGTTTCTCCAAGCTGTTTCCCCGTTTTCTCGGACTTTTCCGCCGAATTGTCTCTTGAAAGACATGTAAACTCGTTTGTCTTTTCCGTGTAGATGCAGACGAACATGAGGTTTGCCTAAATTAAACCCTAATATTGTTAAATACATGGATTCTTACCACGATTAGCATAGCTCCATTGAGGTAGAAGACGTAAGACCATTCGGCGGCATCTAATTTTCTTTGGTTCTTACGCTTCAATGTTTTTTACCATCTCATCCTGACAAAATGGCCCAGCTTGCCGGCGCTGCTACAACGCTGGCATTTTATATAGTGGATCGTGAGGAAACGAAATGAGCGTATTGTCTAAAAAATAACGGAAGTATCGGGCAAATAGAATCCTAGAAAGTTTATAGCCAAGCCATTCCCATTCGTTTAGCCAACCTCGACGCCATGTTTCCAGCCATAGAATCCCCGGAATTCACTGCCATGGCGCAGTAGACGACGCCGAACAGGATCTATAAATAGCGTTCTGTACCATGGCTTTTCAAGGATTCAAATTCCATAAAAAACTTTTTTCCTACCACACCAAAATATCCGCCACCAGTCCCCTTAACAATTCCAATCATTAGACAGCAAATTCCAGCGAATCCAACGGCGATAAAGTTGTAACACTGAACTTTTACATGCAGAGGTATCCAGCTAAAAATTTTTTTGTGATTTAATGATTAAGATTTGCATACTTAATGCTGTCAGAAAAATAACCAGAGATTGACTTGACCGGTACGTGTAGAAATGTAGTAAATGTTGATAGGATCCCGGTGGTAAAGACATCAAAATGTAGTACCTAAAATTTATTTTACCGAATCACAGATTCATCGCAATGCAAATTGCCACTCTCAAAATTCCAACTACACTTACCTTATGATAATATAGCGGCATGAAGGTGACCAACAGGGTAGCGGCCGTCATTTTGGCAAAGGTGTTGAACCAAATTATTAGAAGTTTATGGTTCCGGAACAAGGACTTTAAAGAGAAGAATTAGAAAATGATGCAAAATACATACCTGGGAAGGTATAGCGCCATTTTCATGCAATTTTAGGTCCGTTTTACCCTGTTGAATATGTTTCAGCTCCTCGGTGTCGACAGATTTATGCGTGATTGGGTTGTCAGTATAGTAGAGGGACCATACTGAAAATAAGAGGCACTTTCAAGGCACGTGGAAGGCAATTTTAAGCCGAAATAGGTTTCTGATTTATGAAAAGTAACGAATAAAGTAACCTACCAATAAAAAGAATTGCAGAAACAAAAGCCTGGAAGGTAGAATACTCCTCTCCATCCCAGGGCGGAGTCACAGATCTGGAATTTGTAGTTCGTAGGGTAAAAATAACCGTTAAGCTACCCATCCGGCAAAAAGGTTAGTGATGCTGGTGGAGACAGGGATAAACCAGGACAATAGCGACATGAAGAGCCCGGTTTCGGCTAGCGGGGCCCAGGTTGCGGTAATATTTTCGATGGCCGTGAATGCTCCTGAGTAGGCGATACCCTGAAATTCAATCAAATTAGGTGAGTGCTTATGCATAGGCCGAAGATCAAGCTAAAATTGAAGCTTGAGCCTGAGCTTATCGAGCTTCAAGCTTACCTGAACCAATCGCAGCACTAACAAGAAAGAGAATAAGAACTAGCGGCTATCGGAATCACGTCGTCGCTAATATTGAAAAATCCCGCAATAAGTAATGGTAATCTGAGCGAAATTTTTTCTTTTCTATTTTTTCGAAAGGCATTACTTACCTCACTCCATAGTTTTTATAAGCCCAATTAATTGGGACAGTGCCAAGAATAGCTCCGGCCGCTACGGCCCATAAAATAAACCTCTTCTCCACAGGTGCGTAATAGAAACGACTGTTTAGCGTCTGAAAAAAGTCATTTTATGCGACTTACCACAGAATCGTAAAAAATCGTGAGTCTTACTCTACTTACACCATTAACATCAGCAACCGCTCCCTCCATATCGTTTTCCATACAAATAAACGTGAAATTCATGACAATATAGTTAGAATTAATGGAGGCGAGGCATAGAAAGGATCCGAATGCTATAATAATTCGAAAGCGATGGGTGAAGAAGCCCATATCTAGAAAATAAGACAATTTATTTGGTGCAAAAACAGCACTAAACAAGCCCGGGTCGAAAAACCGGGAAAAGAGGAACGGTTGGGCCCCCCTTTTGTTGACCAATACGATCGGGAGAAGACCGGAATGGTCAGGCAGAGAGAGAGAGAGAGAGAGAGAGAGAGAGAGAGACAGAGAGAGCTGGTTTTGGGGACCTAGAATCTCTGACCAAGCAAGCGTACGTGCGGTCCGCTAAGGGGTTCTGACAATTTTGCAGCTACGTTTCTCTGATTACATCAAGTATTTTTGAAGTAGATCGAATTGCAATCTTATGAACATCAATAATGAACTTTAAAATGCACGAAAAAATCTATAAAAAGCTTTATCCCATCCATACATACATTAATTACAATGCAACACAAAATTCGGAACTGATCAAGTTTTTGGAGACGACTTCTGAGACTGCGATTTCGACTCTTGTTGGCTCTTCGAGTCTTCAGGACTTCTGGCTTCCGGGCGGCTCTTCGTCTCCGAGATGCTTTGCGATTCCACGACACTATCCGGGGCTTCTCGCTCCGTCTGGCCGGTCTTGATCTCCATCGCCGAGACGTCGTGATGCCCGTCAGGGTTGTCCCTCGTAATGTACGTGAACTCGGCCGGCTTGTCGGTGCAGATGAAGACGAACATGATGTTGGCCTGAAACATTTGTGAAAATTTCGTCGTTTCTTAAAGATCAAGACAGCGCCGTTGAGGTAGAAGACTACGACCATTCGGTGGCGTCTGAAATTAGTTTTTTAGATCATCTATTTCGTACTGCTTTCATCTCGAACAAAGATGGCCCAGCTGGCGGGAGCTGCCACCAACGCTACACACTTCATAAATTGGATTGTTGCGAGTACGAAATGGGCGTATTGCCTAAAAATTTTATTCTAATGGCTGCCTTAAGTTTACTTACCTAGACACCAAGGTGCCACACTTGTAAAATCCACCGCAATTTGCGGCCATAGCTAGGTAGACACCGGCGAAGAAACACTAAAATTTCGATGCATCTAGGATTTTTTACACTTCATTACCACCGCCACCACTCCACCACCGCTCGTCTTGACAATGCCAATTATGATGCAGCAGATACCGGCAAAGCCGACGGCGATGAAGTTGCAGAATTGCATCTTGATGCGTTCGGGGATCGAGCTAAAAGAGGCAGGGTAACCAAAATCCTACAGGGTGGGTCAAAAAAAAAAGCCAACTTTGCGCCATATTATCTCGCGAACGGTAGAGAATCGAAGGTACGTTACCATGCCAGAATGCTTAAATATGCTGGGCATGAAGATTTAACACAAGTTGATTTTTTCGATTTTTTGACGTATCAATACAAATGACACCCGAAAATGTGCGTTCCGGCAAAACTTCGATTGCATTTTTTGGGATTGCTGGTGGTCGAATGCTTCCAGTTTTTACAGTGTGCGTACCTAAGGACTGCCCCTACGCACATCCGGAATTTTGGAATTTTCGAAGGTCTGGTTGGCAAGGGATAGCGTGCTCAGATTTAATATGGAGAAATTTCGTAAATTTCGAATATTACAAAAACCTATGGTGGAAACCTCAAAATACTGTTTTAGCATGTCTATGGGCTCGATACAATCCCACAAAAATATCAAAAAAAATTTTCGAATCCGCGGATTTTTGAGTTTTTCGACGCCCCCCCTGGTCATGGATTCTTTCGAGGTCACGAAACCGAACTTTGGA
The DNA here is from genome assembly GCA_038088335.1 of Mesorhabditis sp. LJ9110. Classification (NCBI taxonomy): domain Eukaryota; kingdom Metazoa; phylum Nematoda; class Chromadorea; order Rhabditida; family Rhabditidae; genus Mesorhabditis; species Mesorhabditis sp. LJ9110. The sequence goes on along the minus strand of JBBGBA010000044.1, from coordinate 113,103 downwards.
AAAATATTTCTAAAATTGCAGTTAGAATTTCGGTGTTTTCTTTGCTTAGTTGTGTAGGACTGGGGTCCATCTATCATGTACACAATTTCTAGTTACCGTACCACTTTGGAAGGTTGCCTTTTAGTGCCTCCAAAACGGTTGGTTCGTGCTATTTCGCAGACCTTCGTGCCAGTCTATAAAATTCAATTGCGCGGCTAGGATTATTGTCATAATTTTATTTAATACTGCTTAATGGGCGCATTCTAAAATTATATTTACAAATTTGTTGGGCCATCCGATCTTTCAAAAGAAATTCATGAAGAGTCCAAATATACCCGAATTCAAGGCGACGTAAAAAAATTCTCGAAGCCCTAGTAGCCCCGACTTTTCTGGCATAGACCAAGCTTGGATGGTCAACTAAAACCCATGCAAATACAAAACCTTTTCATTGCAAACGAATTTCGAAGAGCGCCCCAAAGCGGACTTTTCAAAAACGTTGTTTTGGGTCTTAAATAAAATTAACCATTAACTTCAGCCAGATCATTCCAGAATTCTGCTCTTATACACAATTCGATGCGTGCTTTAATTATATCCACGAAAATCCGGTGATTTTTTCTTTTTCAAAATTGATTTTCGGCGGGGCCTCGGGTCCAAAATCGGGCCCCGAGGAGGGTTTTTCTCTTTCCCTCATAACTTTGTCATTTACCACAGAAAGTAAGTCATTTTTTGCCTGCGTTCTCATAATCACCCAGAGAACATTCTAAAGTTGAAAATTGGCACTTTATGGAATTTTGTCTTGGCATGCTAAAACGCGCTCCAGGCGGGTTACTGTAGAAAACAGAAAATCGCCGTTTTCTCGTTCTTTTCACCATAGAAACGTTTCGATCTTTGGGAAAACAAATAATAGTAGTTTTGGTCCGATGCATCAAAATATTTAGAAATTTCCGTGGCTAAATTCAAAAATAAGTTTTTTGCATATTTTGGGAAGGTGTATGGCTAGAACTTCGCGATATTTAGCCCATAGGTGACCCTTACTGATGTTTACCAATGATAAAATTTTAAGCGAAATCGCAGCTTACAATAAAAAGAAAAACGCGGAAAACGAAAACTACAGTATCCTCTGGGGCAGTTTTAGCAAGCAATATTAAAATACCATAGAATCAGGTAAAATTTGGTGTTGTGCTAAAGATTATCATTCGGAGACATCATTTGCAAAAGATCAGCCATGGGCAGCGTATTTGAAGAGAGTTGCGAATTAAAATGTCAAAAGATAAAAAATAGTGAAATTTGTTTTGCTTGTAAAAAAAGAACTGGAGCTTAAAAAATTCTAATATTTGGCCATTATTTTTCTACAAATGCCAACGATTTTTGGACCAAAAATCAGAATTTTCCCACCACCCGTTCAAGAACGCACAATTTTCGGTCGTAACCAGCGTCAATAGTACAGTTGCGTACTCAAAAATCGAAAAAATCAACTTGTGTTAAATCTTCATGCCCAGCATATTTAAGCATTCTGGCATGGTAACGTACCTTCGATTCTCTACCGTTCGCGAGTTATTATGGCGCAAAGTTGGCTTTTTTTTTTGACCCACCCTGTAGTATACCGATCGTATTAGTTAATAGTAGACGTCTACTATTATTGGATCCTAGTAGTAGTAGACGACTATATCTAGACTTACGTAATCTTGTCACTGCAATAACCGGAAAGGTATTTGAGAGGAGCATGCATAAATGAAGTGACTGCGGCCAAGATTCCGGTGGTCACGACGTCGAAGCCGAGGACCTAAATTACATTGAATGTTACTTAGAGAGAGAGAGAGAGAGAGAGAGAGAGAGAGAGAGAGAGCGTGAGAAGAGGAGAGAGAGCGACAGAGAGAGAGAGAGAGAGAGAGAGAGAGAGCGGCAGAAAGAGAGGGAGAAGGTTAGATAGTGCCAAAACCCATGGCTTCCCTTGAACATTTCTGACGCACCAAATGAATATACACTTTTTCTCATGTTCTCATTTCGAATCCCAATTCATCGGCGTCTATCTCCACCCACTTTATGAAAATACAAAGGCATATACGTCAGCAGCAGGATGCCGGTGGTCATCTCGGTCAACGAATTGAACCACACCACCAGCATGGTCGGGTTCGTGCAGATTGCCTGTTTTAATTCGGTCCATGTCAAAAACCTGAGTGTTTTATCTATCTGTTTCAGTTTTATCTTGACCACCGACACCCTGAAGCCTGAAAATCTAGAAAACATAGCTAGCTAAAAATAATAGAAAACACAAAATAAACGTAATAGCTTACTTTATGAAAATAAAGCGGCATGTAGGTGAGGAGCAGGGTGACGGTGGTCATTTCGGCGAAAGAATTGAACCACACCACCATGATGGTGCGGTTCTGGCAGATGGACTTTAAAACGAGGATAAACTGCAGGGATGAAAAGACCTACCCAGTACGGTACGTAACTATCGCCATCCAAATGAGCTTGAGTTTTGTCTTTCTGGATCTTTTTGAGCTCCTCGGTGTCGACGGCTTTGTGGGTGGCCGGATTGTCGGTGTAGTAGAAGATCCAGGCTGAAGTATATGGAATTAAAAAGAGCGAGAGAACGAGGGAGAGAGGGCCGTGAGAGTGAGATACGGATACGGACCTAGGAAAAAAGAGAAAAAGCTACAGAGAACTACTTAAATCGGAGCGTCAATACAGTAGAGTCACAAAGCTATAGAGAGAGAGAGACAGAGAGAGAGAGAGAGAGAGAGAGAGAGAGACAGAGACAGAGATCGAGAGAGTAAGAGAAAGAGAGAGATAGAGAGTGAGAGAAATAGAGATAAAAGACCTAAAATAACTTACCAATAAAGAATATAGCGCATACAAAAGCATGCGAGTAGAAGGCCCACCGCCATCCGAGAGAAGAATCGCAGATCTAAAACAAATTTCGCATTTTTCCAAGTAATATTTACCCATCCAGCAATCGGATTAGTGACCGTAGTAGACACCGGGGTAAATGATGTCATAGCCGCAATAAAAACACCGGTTTCCGCAAGTGGTGCCCATCGCACCGTAACCAAGCCGATAGCAGCGAAGTCGGCCGAGTAGGCAAGGCCCTGAATTTTATATGTTAAAGCGCATAATTTTATATTTTAATTGTCTCTAGTTCTCATTTTTACCTGAACAAACCGCAATACCAGCAGAAAATAGAAAGAAGCACTGGCGGCCAATGGAATCATGGCGGTAGCGATTACAGATAGGGTACCAGCGATGAAAAATGGTATTCTAAAGTCATAGATACCTTGAAAAAGTGCGCCCCTACCTCGCTCCATAATTTATATAAGCCCAGTTGATTGGAAAAGTGCCAAGTATCGTCCCGGCCGCCACTGCCCACACGATAAAATTCTTGTCACTGGGCGTGTATTTGAAGCGACTATGTAGGGTCTAAAAGTAGATTTTTGAATAGTTCTCTCTCTCGCTTTCTCTCGCTTTTTCGCTCTATCTCTCTCCCGCTCTCGCTTCCTCCCTCTCGCTCTCTGCTAGGAAAACTGGGCTATGTAGTAATTAAAAAACCGTCCGGCTCACCCCATTTTCATCAGCTATCGCACCCTCCATATCACTTTCCATACAAATAAACGTGAAATTCATTGTTATATAATTAGAATTGATGGATGTAAGACATAGAAAACAGCCGAACGCGACGACGAACCGGAATCGATGGGTTAGGAGGCCCATGTCTAAAAGCAGAATTTGTTGTTTTGCCACTCCCTGGTCCATCACAGCGGCGGACCTTTTAAAAAAAAGTTTTAAACCTTTGAAAGTTAAAAAGAAAACAGGTTCGACGGTGTAGAATAAATAAAACGAATTGTGAGAAGGAATGGGGGACTGCCGGAAGGGAACAATAGCCGAGCCGGTTGTTGACCAATAGGATCGCGCAATCGGAAACACGAATCGAGGGGAGGCGGATAAATTTGGAAGCACGCTTCAGCAAGCCGGATTGGTGTAGCGGATCGGTTGGTTTTTTAGAGCTCAGATACCTTCGAAAAGACCGTAGTGGAGCGTAGGATTAAATCAAGAAGCGTAAAAGAGTAGATTTTTGACATTGTCTTGGTTCAGACGAAGAAATTAGGAGCAATCGCATAGAATAACAAGAATTTCCCGTTCCTCCTGCTCAACCAAAACAGTTTCATTCGGCAAATGCAATGCCTTTCTTTTCGCACTCGCCAAATGCCGGCAATTCGGTCAAAAATCTTCGATCACAACGCGAAGGGGGTGAAAAATTGATCTCTCCCACCAATTGTCATAGATCTCTCGAAAGTCTGTATTGTTCTCGGTAGAAAAGTGTTGCTTTTTTGGAAAATTGGGATAGGCCTAGGAAAAGCTGGGGGGAGAGGAAAGATACTTTTAAAAGAAAGGATCTGTTTCGATTAGCCGGCTAGGCGTGCAACTCTTGGAAGGGGAAATTTGAAAAGTCGAAAATTTCCTTTTGACAAACCGGTTTATCGTCACGTGTAGCTTGGCGGAACGCTCTGATAGATTAGATTTGATATGCGTACATTAAGACAAAACAATACCTGATGCGTTTTATATGCTTAAAAACCTAATAAAACGGCAAGAAACGGCTGCTTTAGGAACTCTTAACTTAACAATGGGAGTTTAGCTCATTTTTGGGAGTTTTCCGCTGAGCCTCAGAACGGCCAAAATAGAAATAAAAACGTGTAAACGAAGTTTAGTCTGAAAATCGGGTGTCAATCACCGGGCTTAACCCGTTGATCGGAAACACGCTCGGGCGGGAATGGGCACACAGCATGCGATGAACATGCGGTATCCCCCGAAACACCAATCCGCTTTGCCCGTTCCATAAAACTGTCCCTTCCTCGCCCGCATGGAAAACCCGGGCAAAATTTGTGCAAATCCTTGACCACCGATCACTTTGGGCACGCGTCCAGGGCAACATTTTAGGGTAAGGAGTTCATGGAAAAACGAACAGGCCGCTAAATGGGCCAAAATTACTGTGAAATAGCGGAATCGTGGAAAAACCGGTTGGAATTGAAAAACGTTGTGGCACTTTAAACGCTTTTTTTAAAGATACTTCTAGGGTATGACGGATTTTGCCACGAGGACGACACGCAACGCGCACGCCCATTTTTTGATGTGAGTAATGAAAGACGTGGGGTGCGTGTCGCGGGGCGAAATTCAAAAAATCCATTGCCATAACATCCAAATGCATGCCTTGCCGATTCCTTAAATCCACCCGATACGGCTTAATTTTAGGACTAGTAGCGCAAAACTACGCGGAGCGCGTAATTACCTCTAGAGTCAGAAAATTGCCTTCCAAGGCTTAGCGGTTACGCCATGTAATCATGAAATGTCATTTTTAGGTATTTTACACACGACATAGATTTTATATGTTGTCCCTGAACCTACGCGTTGAGCTTTTCCATGACCGTTCCTTATTTATTAAAACAAGCATATCAATTTACAACGGAATTTGTTACGATTTTTTCCTTCAAGAAATAATTTTCACCCTTTTCCGCGATGACCCGCTATCGCCACTATTTACAGGAGCCGTTCAGACATGCTGAGGCTGTTTTCTCGAGTCACAGCTGATTTTGCTGAGGTGATAAGTTTTCATCCCCAAAAAAGGGCAAGCCTCGGCCGCAAAATGAAGACGCGGAACAGGGCAACAAATTTGTTGTTTAGAGCGGTAGTTTACAGCGAATGGGGGTGAGATTGCGATAAGTTATGGCGGGCCCTACGCTTTGAATCAGGTGTTCAAGTCATTGTTTAATTTTGGGATGGATTTAGGATCATTTTATACAGTTTTGAACCCAGAATAATTTATAAGGTCGATAAAAATTTTAGAGATGACAATCTCCTATTCTGGCAGCTTTTTTCGACTGCTAGCCCGCTGGAAGGGCTCGATTTGGAGGTGTACCTACAAGGAATTGGTTGTCTATTTGGCGACCTACTATTTGATTAAGTAAATACAAAGCTATTGAATTACACTAGGGAATTTTTGAGGTTATTTTACTTGTATGGTATCGGCGCTGTTTATCAGGATTCGCAAAAAGCCGAGGAGGCAAAGTAAGAAAAGGAATTTTAATAATTTTTGGTTTAGAGAATACTTCCGAGCCTGTTGTATACAATTTGGTACGTACGCCAAGCAACTGCCATTAACGTTTTTGTTGGGTTTCTATGTATCGAGTATTGTCACACGGTGAGTACGGTACAGGCGCTGTGATTTAGGAGGGCGTAGAACGTCGTCACGGGTGTGCCCTTTTCGGGGCCGGGTGGATAGCAGAGACCCTTTGGGATATCGAATTTACGAAAACTTATAGCGCGCGAACTAGCAGAGATTCTTTGGGCACCAAGGAACTCTGAATTTCAGATGGTGGAACCAATTCAAATGCCTTGATTGGCCTGAAAACTTGTTCTCTGTGTTGTGCATGATGATCCCGGGGAACGATGAGAAGAGCCTGAAACGTCGCCATAAAATTGCCAGATACCTCAACTTGAGCTCGGCATTGGCTTGGTAAGCTTCGTAAGGGAAGCATTGGCTTGATAATCTGCTCAAAATTCAGGCGCGAACTGTCCATCCAACTGCATGCAAAGTATCCTAACGTCCACGATCTCGTCGACGGAGGCCTAATGACGGAAAATGAGTTCGAAGCTTTGGAGGAGGTTCAGGATTCTAGTTCCCCGTATCCTTTCAAATCTGTCGCATGTTTCAGGCAGGTTGCCCTTCCGTACGCTGGATGACGCCATTACACTGGGTCCAACTCATTTTGCAGGAGCAAATGGCTGTAAGTCTACTTCCAATATATTTTTAGTTCGATTTAGGAAGATGAAAAGGGCAGTTCAAGCTATATGAAAGCTATTATTGGAGGTAAATCTTTGGAAATCGACGACTTTTTGCCATTTTTAGAGCTAATGTCGTTCCGTGAATCGTTTCGAGAACTTTTCTGCTACGATTGGGTGTGTATGCCGCTAGTTTACACTCAGGTAATGAAATAAACTTACATCTCGGCACCATTATAATTGCAGGTAGCTGCTCTAGCTACCTATTCTTTCTTTATATTCTGTCTATTTGGGCGTCAGTTTACTGGAGAAGGGGTAGGGATCACGTACCCAAGTGGTGATTCCATTTTAGGATGATTTATTCTTTCCAATATTTTTGACGGTCGAATTCTTGTTTTTTGTTGGATGGCTAAAAGTAGGTCTTGCATTTTCTAGTTTGTCTCGTGGTTCAAAACCCGATTGAGCTATTAGAAAGTGCTCAAAAAACTTCTTCAGGTCGGCCGCGAACTCATGAGGCCTTTTGGTCGCGGCGATGATGACATTGAACTTCACTGGATTTTGGATCGAAATATTGCCGTTTCATTCGCCATCGTACACAAGCTACAAGGCGCTGGATTACGTAAGCTACTTACAGTTTTTCTCAAGCATAGCCGATTTTCACGAACTTTCTTTCAGCCAAAGAAGGCCAAGAAGACATTTTTTGGCACGGCGCACCGAGAAAATCGAAGTGCCAATCACTGGACAAAACGAGACAATAAAACCGCATAAGCCGAAGCTACACGCTTATTTAAGGTCTACCCAAGGTAGCTTTCGGAACAAGATATTTCAGGATCCCTCACCATGGCCACCATGAACACGACTCTTCGCCGGATCGGGATTCTCACCGGTAATCTGTTTGTGCACTTTGAACAAGGGTTCTTTTTAGACGCCTGAACTGGTAGACGATCGAGACAATGATCCTGACACTTTTGCAAAACAACATGCAAACCAAATGACATTAGTTTCAATAAAGAATGTCCTGTCTAATGGCATTCCACAGTGCTGACAAACGCCAGTTACAACAAAGAACCATTCATAGCAACATTTCGCGGAGGACGGAATTTTACATTCCTGGCTCCTTCTTCCCAGATAAAGTTTCGCAAGAAAAACTATCCTAGTAGAGTTCCTATTATATGGATAATGCTCGTATATACTCGGGTTGTTTACGCGCGGTCCGCTGGGATCATATTGGGATGATAAGTTGCCGGAAAAGTGAAATCATGCGCGGATAAGTTGAGATCAATCTGTTGTTGATTCCCATCAGTTACCTATCGATACTTTTACTCAGTGGCTCTGGTTTCTTTTCTAATTATATTGATTTTAATGATGCTCTCAAATTAAACCAAGTTTTTTATCAAATCGTAAAAGATTCTGGCCATCTTTAGCAATGACTATCTCCTATTCTGGGGGCTTTTTTCGACTTCTCGCTCGCTGGGAGGGCTCAATTTGGAGGTCTACCTATAGAGAATTAATCGCATATATAATTTTTTACTACCTGATCAAGTAATTCCAAAGCTCTTGGTAATACACCAACATTTTTAGAATTTTTTACCTTTATGGCATCGACGCAATTTATGAAGATTCATCAAAAGCCAAATGGCTAAGGCATCACAAACAGAATTATTTTGAACCAGTCAATTTTAGAAACTATTTTCAAGCATGTTGCCTACAATTTGGGAGTTATGCCAAGCAGTTGCCATTGACGTTTTTGCTTGGTTTTTATGTATCGAGTGTTGTGGCACGGTAGGTTAGTTAGAGTACTTTTGTTACGATCCACCGTAGACAGGATCGTTCACCTAATTTTAGGTGGTGGGGCCAATTCAAATGCCTGGAGTGGCCAGAAAACCTGCTTTCCGCGCTGTGCATGATGATCCCGGGGAATGATAAGAAGAGCCAAAAGCGCCGCCATAAAATTGCTCGATACTTGAATTTGACTTCGGCGTTGGCTTGGTGAGCTTCAGAGGACTTTAAGCTGTTATTTTCCTACATTCCAGGCGTGAACTATCCATTCAACTACGGGCAAAGTATCCTAGCGTCCACCATCTCGTCGATGGAGGGCTAATGACAGAAAATGAGTTCGAAGCCCTGGAAGAGGTTCAGGTAGGTTCCTAAAGTATCCTTGGGTTTTTGATAAGCTTTTCGAAAGTGCTACAATTGCAATGTAAGGCTTATTAAGCTCAAATGTTTTAAATTAACTCAAAATTAGGCATTTTTGAAGCAAATTTAGGCGGTCTGCCCGTCGGTACGCTGGATGACGCCATTACATTGGGTCCAGATGATCCTGCAAGAACATATTGCTGTAATTTCATGGATTTGAGGCTAAATTTATCTTTTGTAACTTTAGGAGGATCAAACCGGCAGTTCAAATTATATGAAAGCTATTATGGGAGGTAAGATTTTCGGGAAAATTGACGAGAATCTGGCCATTCAGAATTAATGTCGTTTCGGCAGTCTTTCCGAGCGCTTTTCTGCTATGATTGGGTGTGTGTGCCGTTGGTTTATACACAGGTAAGGGATGTTAGCTTCGTTTTATAGAGTTGTTATGTTCCTATTTGATTACGACATTAAAACCAATGCTCGTAATTTTTAGGTCGCCACCGTGGCCACATATTCCTTCTTTATATTTTCGCTGTTTGGACGTCAATTCACCAGTGCAGGGGTAAGAAGGTATCTAATTACTGCTAACAGATTTTAGGATCACCTAATTTTTCCAATATTTTTAATAGTCGAATTTCTATTCTTTGTTGGTTGGTTGAAGGTGAGTTTTTCGCTTTTCAATTTTCCGCATATCCAATCGAATCTTTAATAAAACACATAGTCGAAGATTTAAAATCCTGAAGCTAAAATCACGTAACTTCAGGTTGGCCGAGAATTGATGAGACCATTCGGGCATGGTGACGATGATATTGAACTTCACTGGATTTTGGATAGAAATATTGCCGTTTCCTTTGCCATTGTACACAATTTACAAGCCGCTGGACTGCGTAGGCTACACAACTTTTTCCATAGCTTCATGATTTTTCATATTCCAGCCAAAGGCGATGAAGAGAACGACATATTTTGGCGGAAGCGAGGCGAGAAAATCGAGATTCCCGCTACGGGGCAAAATGACAATATCAAGCCACGCAGGCCGAAGCTGCATACGTATCTCAGGTTCGTTTTTGCGTTTAAAAACCTAATTAAATAAGTTTAGGATCCCGCACGGAGGTCATAAAGGGCGGGATTTAGAATCCGATGACAACGATTCTCATAGGTATACTTTTTCAGCTTGTCAAATAGGCATCTTTTAGGCATCTTAACTGGTAATAGAACCCGTGATTTACTGATTACCAATCTGAACGAAGCATCCGTTTTCTCCAAGGTTTTGTTAATAAATATATTAAATATGAGAGTGGAGCATTCTCGAATTGTGCAACTGACATATTTTTGAGAGCCCGTTTGAGTTAATTCTGTCATTATAGAATTCCACGTGCCAGTTTTTAGCTATGTAAAAATTCTTATTTGCGCTCTAGCCCGGACTATTTTGGTCAATGGCCAGAAGCCGAAGGTGGTTATTTACGAGTCTAGCAGAACGGAAAGAGGGAGGGGCCAGCTGCGCCCTTGTGGTCATGTTTGCAACGGGAGGCGAAAAAGGGCTAAAAGGCGGGGCAAAAAGGCGAAGAGAAGAGTGTCCCGATGCTCAAGGAAATGTAAATATTTTCCACAAAGCCCGCCCTCAGACGCGGGTGTCTATAAGCTCTATCTAAGCTTCTGGATTCAATGTCTGGATCATAATTTATGGCCTTCTCTACCAGGCTAGACCTATCTAGCTTTAAGCTAAACTTAGATGGTTTTTTATTTTCAACACTTTTTTGAATTCAAATTATTTAAAGGCATAAACTTTTAAATTTAATAAATAACTTATGTTTGGGTCTGAAGATCCATTGCTCAAAAAAACCTGTTTTCCCGGTTTTTTCGAAACCCTGTGTTGGATTTTCCGCCTGAACGATTTTGTTTACCCCAGAAATTTTGGAGTGGTTTTTGTTTGCGTTTACGTTTACGTACTGCTTCTGTTTCACCCTTTTTGCGTTGATTTTGATAAAGTACGCATTTGATTTTGATTTTTTTTTTTGAGAAAAACATGACCATTTCCTACTCCGGGAATTTCTTCCGTTTATTGGTCCGGTGGAAGGGCTCGATATGGAGAACAACCTACAAAGAACTTATCGTTTATTTAACACTTTTTTATGGTATTAAGTAAGTTATAGCTTATTTGAAAAACTGAGCATTTCCTAGACTTTTTTACGAGTATGGTATCGAGATTTTGGTGCAGGATCAAAATCAAGTCGACGCGGCCAAGTGGGTTCAAATTTTTCATCGCACAGATTCTTGATGTTTTAATAGTTTCTTATATTTATATTTTTAAGGAAACAGAAATAAGATAAATATCTTTAGAAACTATTTCCGTTCGGTATGCGTTAGTTTCGAGACCTATACGAGGGGATTACCGTTGACGTTCTTGCTCGGTTTCTACGTGTCGAACATGGTCAGTCGGTAAGTCTTTAGAGATAGATTTTAGATAAACCTTGTTTTTAACGTTGCTATAATGGCGCTGTAAACTCGTAATGTTCAGAATAAAATTAATTTAGATGGTGGGGCCAATTCAAATGCCTCGAATGGCCTGAAGATATGATGTCGGCGCTGTGCATGATGCTGCCCGGGAATGACGAAAAAAGCCAAAAACGACGTCATACCATCGCGAGATATATTAATTTAACGGCAGCATTGGCTTGGTACGCCCAATTTTTCTGAGTTTAAACTGTTTTAGGCGCGAAGTATCGAGTCAAATTCGCTCTAAATACCCGAAGATGCGAGATCTTGGTTGAGGGCGGGTTGTTGACGGAAAATGAGCTGAACGCACTGGATGATATCAGGGTTTGTATCATACTTTGTCGTCGAGAAAAAATGGTGGAAAGAGTAGCGTGTGGTTTCGTATTTTTTAATTATTGTTTTTATGAATTTCAGCATTCCTGCCCATCCGTTCGTTGGATGGCTCCGTTGCATTGGACCCAGAAAATTTGTCAGGAGACTTTGGACGTAAGGAGGCTGTTCATTTTTTCCGTGGCACGATGTGATTCCCTATCTTATTTGCATCAAATAATTAGTTAATACATAAAAGCTGAGAATTTTCTATTAAAGTTTACATCTTTCAGAGAAATCGTGCGTCAAATGGGGTCTGTCCTGACGATATCCCAAAAAGTTTTGGCTAGCCCTAACCCTCGCTTTTCTTTCCTTGAGCGAATACAGCACTAATAGGAAGGTGTAGGCATCTTTTTAAGTTTTTATCACTAACATCACGGCCTAATTTAAACTTTAGATTTCCAGGAAATTTTTTTAATTCAAATAGGGTACAGTTTACGTCTCATTAACTTACTTTTTATCATTTTAGGACGGCCCGGACAACACGAAATTTGTGGGCGATTTCCTATCAAGTATGGTTTTTTCAATTACATCATTTTTTTGCAGGACTTAACACGTATCGACAATCCTTCCGCAACTTATTTTGTTATGATTGGGTGTGCGTACCTTTAGTCTATACTCAGGTAACTCTTAGAAATGTCATTACCGTAACAAAAAGCGTTTTAGATAGCCGTTCTGGCTACATATGCCTATTTCTTCTTTTCCTATTCGGTCGTCAATTTTCTGATGAAGGGGTAATTTTATACTGGATTTAAAGTATATTTAAATGTTAAAATTTTGGCTTTTCATAGATACGGACTGTTTTAGGCAGAACTCACCTTTCCCTTATTCCTAGTCATCGAGTTCCTCTTCATCGTCGGTTGGTTGAAGGTACCAAATTACAAAATACACCTAACAACGTCATTTGTCTGTAGGTGGCTCACGAACTGATGCGGCCATTTGGGCATGGGGATGATGATATCGAGTTGCACTGGATTTTAGATCGAAATATTGCCGTGTCTTTTGCGATTGTGCACAAGCTGCAAAATACTGAGAGGCGTAAGCTCTCAAAATCTTTATTTTGACTTTACAAACCCTTTAAAGGCAAAAAAAGCCATTTTATTAAAAAATATTTTCCAGCAAAGGGCGGTGACGATGATGTATTCTGGAAAAATCGCCACCTAAAAATTGAGGTCCCAAAAACGGGCAATAACGAAAAAGTGAAACCCGAACGCCCGAAGATGCATTCGTATGTGAAGTACGCGACTTTGTTAATACTAACACTTTCTAGCCTTGCCGCTAACCAACCATTGCTCTCGAAAAAGACAAAAAAGAACTTTCATAGAATCCCAAGCGAAAAGTCGAATGCAGATAGTAGTGGGCCGGAATTCGATCCATCGCGCGAGAGGGAGGACCATCCGTAAGATGCAATTTTCCATAAGGTAACAAGATATTTTAGGCATCTTTACTGGTAGTGCGACGACAGGTTGCAGCCATTGTATTAGCTGTACAACCACGGATGAATTGAACGAGAGTGAGAATTGTATAAATACTACCTCATTAAAAGAAAATTGGAAAGACATCATAAGCAAAGCCCACGAGAGGAGCAAAATAGAGAAAAAGTGTGTGGAAGAGAGAAGAGAGAGAGAGAGAGAGAGAGAGAGAGAGAGAGAGAGAAAGGTAGCCGGTGAGTGATAGAGAGAGAGAGAGAAGAGAGGAGGAAGAGGAAAGAGGAGAGAGGAAGGAGAGAGAGATGAGAAGCTTTTTCATAGCAGGACTGTTTTCAAAAAAAAACACAAAAATAGCCACATTCAGCTGAACTTTGAGTGAGGCAGAAGCTCATAGTGACAGGTCAACCCCCTATTCTGATAACACGGTCAATTCTTGACCAAAACTCACTGACACGTGTCGAGTTATCAGCACTGTTTAAAAAAATGACGGCTGACCCCAGATAGGTTGCCTATTTTGGCCCAGGAAAGTCACGCAGGGCCGTTTTTTTAGCAAAAAAAGAAGTACGAACCTTATCGAGAAAACGAACTTTTATAAGCAAATTTTTTGATTTGGACCAATTCATTCCTTGGGAACGCTTCCAAGAAGCCGCCACTCTAATGAAGCCAATTTTTTACTGTTTGTTCGCATTTCTCTGGGTCTCCGCTTCAGGATTATCTCATATGAACCCTGGGCACTATCTAAAAATGAAAAAGTAGGTCGTTTCCCTTTGGGAGATTTCACTAAATTTGGACAATCGAATTAAAGCACTATATAACAGGTAAAGCTTACATTTCAGAGTCGAAAGATGCTTGGACAGCCTAAAACCCGGCGTCTACATAACGCACTGGAAGGAGCATGGAAAGCACTCAAAAATTGGGCACACCGAGTTGCGGAAGCGTGGAGCAGCCTCGGACCATATTTTTGGGCCCATAACCCTGACCGAAATTTGCTTGGGAATCTTGGCGTCTGTGGCGACGTTTGGGGATTTCATGCAGCACTACGGGGATTTGTTACAGCATGAGCCGGGTTAGAATGGTAAGTTTTTAGGCTGTTACTTTTACACTTTAATAGTTACACGCATTGAGTTTAAAGCTAAAAATGCGATACTCATATTGATGTTAAACCTCTAGGTGCCGTGGAACGCACAAGAAGTCGGGGCCTACCATCCCCAGCAATCCGGTTATTACGTGGTGCGCAATTTTTGGAATGGTACGGTCTGGGCGGATCGTACGGAGTATATGCAGGTATTTAAAATATTATCCAATATGCGTATTAAAATTAGGAAAATCTAGGAAACATAGATAGCGCACAAGCTAACAGCGCGCAGAGGACTCACACGTAGTCGTACCCTTGGCTACGCTACGCACCTCTGCACGCTCGCTCCCTGTGCCCAGCCCGACCATGCTAATTTTTAAGGTAACAATCCGACCTGAAGACGTTCGCCCTCGCGACGGCAACTTCCCGAGCTCCGTGAAGTATACGCATGGCAATAAACTTGGACGACAGCGCGGGGATGAGGCTGGCCATCTACTAGCTAATACGCTTGGCGGCTCGAATCACTTGATCAACTACATGCCTCAAGCCGCTGCAAACAACGCAAATCGGCATGCCAAATGGATTATGGATAGTTGGTAAGCGGCCGATCAAGTTACAAACTACTTACAAACTTTGCAAGAAAAGCAAAAAAAGGCCGGCTAGAAATTTAAAAAAATCCGTTCAATTCCGAATTACGTTTTGCCACGTTCATTTTCATTAATCTATAGTTATTATAACTTTTAAGCTATGTTTTTCAGGTACGCAAACGAAAATCACATCCGCGATTGGCTGAACTGCACCCCGCATAGCCAGGTAGTTCTGCGAGTTGGGTTGCGGTACAACAGCGTCCATCATGGAAGGTATATTATCAAATATATATATCGCAAAACAGTGTTTTTAAGGCCTTACTACATAATGTGGTCTGCCGTGTACATTGTCAACGGGCAAACGGTTCACGTGGTTATTGGCAGCCTTCCAAACAGCAACGATTCTTCGCTTTCGTGAATAAATCTAAGGAAAAATGGAAATCCTAAATTTATGAATAAATTTTTTCTATATTAATTGCATACTGTTCAGAAGCAGTAAATCTACTACAAAAATAAGAAATGATTTTAAGGCTAAAAATGAAAATATCGGCGTCCAGACATTTGTTTGTACAAGGGATTCGCTTTTTCTACGATTTTCCGAAATTCCCACCTTATTTTCGCTGCATTTGCTACTTTTTTCTGCTGACTTTCCTTTGCTACTTGCTGCAGATTTTTTACGCTAATCACAATTCCACTTTTGTTTGGGTTGTATTTTTCCTCAGCGAAACTTACCTAAGTTTACATAGGTGGCTTTCGATAAAAATCTAGTCGAAAAACATGTGGTAATCTTTTAAGCACTCATTTGCAATTTTTACCTTAATATAACTCCAGACGGTGATTTTGAGATCAAAATTGCTCTCCGGACTTGTTAGGAGCACCTGCTCGGTTTGGAAAGGGCGGACCGTTGCGCGGCTCTCCGGATTGCGCGCCTGAGGCGCCTCCGCGGCAAACGGCCGTAGCTGGCTTTTCCTCTTTAAAACGTTTAAATTAGTATTAAACCTGCTTTTTAGCAGGTTCTATTGCTCGGACCGATGCAAGCGAAGGTGATGAGTTATATCACCAAACTACATTCTGTGGTGAATAATAGCGCGTGTTGTGTCCCCCACCGGCTGATCCAATTAGAATACATCGATCTTTGAAAGCCCGTTTTTTGAAGTATCATCCTGCATTCGTAATAAGAATAAGATCGAAAATTTAAATATGGCAAATTTGCAGAAGCTCGAAAAACTGGATGGTCTCCGGGCTTCCAGCATTCGGCACGTCGACCGTGAAAGCCACTCGACGCCAGGGATCAGTAAGTTTAAAGCGTACCATATTATTTTTATTAAGCGTTGAATATGCTACTTACGTTAGCATTTAGCAGTTGATCTTTAACTTTTTTTGGCTTGATTTAGGCTTTTGAAGCTAGAAACCTTCTTTCTAAATTCTTCCTGACCTCGTAGATTGCCGTTAATACATATTAATTTAATTTAGTAATTTTCTAAGATCAGAATTCGGTGTTTAACGCTTTTTTAAAGTATTCGAGCTTTTCCGCTTTTTCCAGTGGACCACAGCCCCAGGCGGAGCCCGCAGCGCGTCAGGCTACCGCGATTCCTTGGGGTTATTCATTATATTTTTTGTAAAATTATTCTCTAATGTATTCTAGATGAAAATAGTTTAAAAATCTTAAATTCTCTAAATTTTTATCTAAATTTGAAATCATTTAAAACCCATTTTTTAGAGATGGCGCTACGACCGCATCTTCATCGGGATCATCTTGTGCTGTCTGGGCGTCTATGGATTGGTAAAAATAGTCTTAGAAAATTGTTGGGAATTCTTAATTCAGTACGACAGCGACATGCTAATCGATTCTTATCTAAAGGTTGGGAGATGGCATCTTATAAGGATCGGTTTAAATGGGTTTTTTATATTTTGCTGTTGCAAGCAAAAATGTTTACAAAAATGCTTTAAAGAGATTCTTATAAGTTGTACTTTAGCCTTGAGGTGCCATTACGCACAAAATATAACCCGGGCCCCCATTTTTTATTTATACCCACCCCGAATCTATTTTTTCGAAGGTATATTTTGGCTTTCTGTAGCCCCGGTTTTAACTTGGGAGAGGGCCCTTGGTTTCGGTGTTGGTCTTGATGGCAGAATTGTTAAAGGGTTTGAGAAGCCAAAATCCGGTTTCCATCAAGATGCATAAAATCCATCGGATTTTGACTTCCCAAGTCCCTTAATTTTTTATAGCAATAAAATTTGATTTTCTAGGCCTATTGGTGGCTGATGGAGGGCGTTGAGATCGACTACCAGGTGGAGGATATTGCGTCGAGGGATGCCGTGGAAAAACAGGTATTTATTTTTGATTTATGGTTTTTAAGATTTGGTATTTATTTATTTTTTTAAATAGTATTGTTTCACAGTATTTGATCATTTTTAGCTCGGCCTCCGGCAATCGACTATCGAGGAGCAGTGCTCGAAGACGACGGGACGCTGTTGGAGGGTGGTGGACCGGTTGATTGAGGAGTGGGTTCAGCTAAAATTTTGTGGTTTCCAATTTGATAGTTTTAATATTAATCATAACTTGTTCTCTAGTTCAAGAGCTACATTTTGGTATGTTTAACCGCCTCATAGGTCGAAAGGGAGGCTAGATACAGAAGTTTTTCACTGCGCTTTTGTTAACCTAAGCTAGTCTAACCGATTACGACATCAACATCTAATGCAAGGTTACGTTAGATTCATTTTCTGATTCCGCAGATTAAGAGCTACATTTTGGTATACTTTACAGCCCCATAAGTCAAATGAGGTCAGAGAAAAGTAGATTAGGAGTTCCTTTCCAACAGTGTTTGACTTAATGCAGCCAATTTTTATCCAATTACGACATCAAAATATACCGAAAATCTTATTTTGTTTGATTTTCAGCAACCTCGGCTCCTATGCAGAGCGCTGCCTCTTCATGCAGGGCTTCGAAGATGAGAGCGACTCGTCGATTCGCATCATACCACCTGCTGGCACCTCGTCTCTAGGTATCCAAGATCATCCTAAAAAATACCATTTTTTTCAGCCGAAATCTTCAGCAGCTCGGACAGCCGCTTCTGGCAAATCGACCACACCCAGATCACCGCCCAATACGTCGCCGCGCTTGCCATCGCCCCATTCGTGTTCGGGACCTTCAAAATGGACGATAAGTTGGTTTTGTATCCAATCTATCCTTTTC
The DNA here is from genome assembly GCA_038088335.1 of Mesorhabditis sp. LJ9110. NCBI lineage: Eukaryota > Metazoa > Nematoda > Chromadorea > Rhabditida > Rhabditidae > Mesorhabditis > Mesorhabditis sp. LJ9110. Next base: position 95,061 of record JBBGBA010000044.1, on the reverse strand, counting down.
TAAACCAGCGGATAAACCCCGAACCATTACAACTACAACTTTAGAAAGGAGAAGCGCTCACTTCTCGAGATCGGCCTCGGCGGCGGCACCTACGCCGGCTTCATGCGCCACCACCGCCCCAATCTGAACATCACCTCCGTCGAGCTCGACGAGACGGTCATCTACTTGGCTGACAAGTACGATAAAATGGAAAATTTATGAACGTTTCTAGGTGGTTCGGCTTCAAGCAAAGCCCACTCCTCCATGTGCACGCAGCAGATGGGATTGTTTTTGTCGAAAAGGCGGCGAGACGGGGTGAGGAAAAGAAACTTGCCTAAAATTTGCCTCCACTGGCCCTTTCAAATATGAATTCTGATTCTTAGGAGAAGCTTGGGACGTCGTCCTGATCGACGCTTGTGATGGTAGTCAGATTATCCCGTGTCCGGCGCACGTCTTCCTCAACGACGTCTTCATGGCCGACGTGCGGAAGGTGGTCAAGGATCAGGGTGAGTTTGAGGGAGAGAGTGAGAGAGAAAGAGAAAGAGTCAGAGAGACAATTTTCCAGTTTTGAGCATCTTCAGCTCATATTTTTTAGGATTACTCATCGTCAACATCCTCGACCTGCACGAAAATGCCGCAAACATTGCTGGGGTAAATTTTGCCCAAATTTTTTTTTGAACATCAGATTTCCAAACCTAGCCTCAAACCACACATTTTTCCAGGTCTCCAAGCAGTTCGCCAGCCACTTCCCGACCTGCGCCACGCTGCACATGAATTATGAGGTCGGCACTTGTTGGAATTGGTCGCCTGAACCTGATCTTCAGATCAACGTCATTCTCGTCTGCTTACCGTACCAAATTGGCGATGCCGATGCGCAGCTGCGCTTTTTCGAGTCCAGGATTCCGCACGTCGTCGAGCAGCTCGGGCTGAAGAAACTGTTGCCGCATGTGGTCATCAGCGCCCCGTACAGTAGTCGCTAGGTTGGTATGGAAATGTATGAAGCTAAGCTTGAGCCCAAGCCAAAGCCCAAGTCGCGCCTAAGCCCAGAATAAGCCTAATGTGACATGGCAAACCTAAGCCCAGCTTAAAAAGTCTAAGCCGAAGCCAAGCCGAAACCGGCACGATATAAGCATAAGCTAAGCCTAAACCTAAGCCTAGGCTTCATCGTAACCTAAACCTAAGCCTAAGCCTCTTCCTAATCCCAAGCCAAAGCCTAAGCCCACAGCTTATGCCCCTACTCTTCAGATCAGCTTCATCGATTCAAGTCTTCTACAGCCGTCACGATACCAGAAGCTCATCCCTTGCAAAATGCCATAACCCCACAACACATCGACCGCAAAGCTTTATCCCACCACCCCAGATTCTGCTCCACCCATAATCACAGCTGTGATATCCCGCATGTGCCTTCTCCCCCCACCCCTCCTGGTTTTGTCGCATACTGTTTTCTTCGTGATTCTAGTCGACCTATGGCATTAGTGGTTCTCCATTTTCTGTGCTCCCCCTACTTTTCTCCCTATGCTTATTGTGATGCTACGGGTCCCCTCTCTTTTCTGCACATAATAATAGCCATCGTATCCTGAATAAATCGTTGTGAAACGTCAATGAAAAACGAAGTTACATACAGCAAACACAAAAATTAAAAAATTTGTCGCATTACGCGATGAAACTGACATCAGACCTTTTTTGCCAGTTTTTTCAGCGGACGAGTTGTATTAACCCCGCGTCATAAAATTTGTATTAGTTTAGAAAGCTTTTTCAAGGGCCGGTCGACTACAACAACAACTCAGAAACCTTCAGTAAAAAGCGGAGGAAAAACGCTGCCATGCCGAGCCTGATCGCGGTTGCCAGTCGAATTTTCTCAAAAAATCACTAGCAATTTTAAGGACTCTGTGATTAAAGTAGGCTTTTTTAAAGCGTGCGAGCCGACACATGTTAATTTTTTCCGATACTTTCCGAAAATTACTTCGCCAAAAATCCCTTTGCCGAAGAGAAAGGCCGAAAGATGGGAAAGACAAAATCATTCTTGCTGGAGGTTCTGTTTTGAATTCTACTCGAAATTTGTTCTGAAGCCAGATTTCTCCGGATCGATCGAACTCTGGCGCAATCAAGCCCAACGATCATGGCCCTCCTCCTCCACTTGGCCGCCTCAAAAAAAAACAGATGGTCCTCCCCGGCGATACCATTTTCTCGAACCAGCGCGCACTCCGGAAATCGATGGCTGTTGGGTGGGGAGGGGCTGATCCACCACATTTGGGCCCGGCCACACGCAGATAGTTTACCCCCATGTTTTCAGGGGGGTGGTGTCGCGGCTCCTCACAAATTTGGGACTCTGGCAGATTTTCTTAAGCTTTCAATCATATTGATCGTTGACCCGTAGCGTGGCTCGAAATAACTTTATTAACTCTCTTGGTATTCGCCGATTTGTATTCCGCCCCCCCCCCTGCAGCTATTCAGGCCGGGGAAATGGTCTAAAAACCCGATGAAACCTTACTTTTGATTTTTAGCGCGGGTCCTTTTTTGCATTTTTGTCTAGCTTATAAGCAATCGATCGCTTTAGAAACTTTGTTAAGTGTCACCTTAAAAGGGCACAGCATTTTCAGCAATGTAGAGCTTCTACAGCGGCCGAAAAAGCGTCTGGAACCGATTTTTCATCATTTACTTGCGGGCTTAGTATTTTGCATCTTACAAATCTTCCGAACTCCGGAGCATCTATTAAAAGCGCTTCTTTTTCTAAGCTTAGGCTGATCTTTTAGTTTCCTCCAATCATCAAATCGATACTCCTCAACGCATATTCCAGACATGTTAATGAATTCTGAGTGGTGACTCAGCTTCTCCTCCACCTTATGGCCCTCCCCGGGGCACCTCAAGGTCTAATTTTCTAGAAATACTGCCTAGACAAAGAGTCACTTATCGATTTTTGCATATTGAAATCAGCTTCTCCACCTCGGGAGGCGGATGGCATCGCCAAGGGGCGGGCGGGTACCCCACGGGATGTTTTAAAAACAAAAATTGAGCCGCGAGCCCGGCGGTCCTACCCCCAGGCCCTCATACCACATTCCCATTTCCCGGGCCTTCATCGTGTTTTTTTTATCGATTGGCGTCTGAATCAGACATTATGAAATTTAAGTTGAATGAAAACACCCCCGAGAGTTTTGCCATTACAGCACGCTATAGCGAATTTTTTTTGATGGTCCAATCTCGCTGGAGTCAAGGTGCTACAGTAGTAGTGTTCTCTTAAAACTTAACCTGTATCCATTTCTCGTGCTTTTGTTGTGACGCCCATTTAATTTGTTTTTTAGCTATGCCCTCCTACCAGGCAAAAGGCTTCTACGATTGCCCATTCTTATCCGCGCCAGCCGAGCGTCCATCACAGGTACAAAATCGGAACTTTTTACCTCGAACCTGCTGTCCCTAGGCCCCGCCGGTGGTCGGCAACGGCCTCAATCTCGACCTGGACGGGTTGATCGACGACATCCATGCGATGACGACCAACGATCCAAAAGACGAGCCGAAAGTTGAAGGTATCAAACTTTTGCTGATCTTGAAGTGCGTTTCAGCTAGCCATTGCGATGCCGTGCAGCAAACTGCAGCACGTTCGATGGTTCAGATGTGGAATGAGTGGGCGGCCAACCCCGAGCTGATCATTTATAAACGTAATTGGGTTGTTCACTTCCTATAGTCGTGCCAAAAAAAAGTTTCCAAGCGCCGTTTTGGGATAGCCTTAGATTCTCATAAATATTTCTGTTTTAAAGGGACTGGAAAGGCAGGACCGATTTTTTTGGTGATCGCTGTATCTGATGAATATGCACGATTTAAAGCGGTTATAGTTTTTTAAGGATAGTGCCAGCAGAGTACTAAGGATCCCTATCGATTGGCTGTTATCGCCAGCCTTTTAGCCGAACCACCGCGGAGGCTTGGACGTCCGCCTGGTCCGCAACGCCGCAAGTCACCAAAGCGGTGCATGAAAGGGTTAATTTTGCCAATTCTTTAATTCACAAAAGTCTATTTAATTAGGCTGCAGGTTTTGGTTAAGCTATGCATTACTTAGGTTCATATTTCATTCGTTAATTTTTTGCATTCATCCCTAAGGCTCACGTTTCGGGATGATTGCAAAAAAACCCGGCCGGGTTAGAAGAGATAGAAACAGCCAAAAACCTAAAAATAAATAGCCTAACCTCCTAAAATTTAGTGGTCTGGTGCGTGAAGTTGTCGCACCCCAGGATCCATTCCTGCGCCGGGGCGGGGCTCGGGCAGAGCCAATGGAGCCGCGGAAGAAGCGCCCCTACACCCGGCGAGCACCTGTTAACGGTATCAAACGATACTTTTATGACCTTTTGGTTTCAAATTTTACTATTTAGTAAGAAGACAGCCAATCAAACAACAACAACAACAACAACACCCAACTTATCAATATGTAACTCCAGGTAAAACTCAGTGTGAAGATTCCAAAACCGTCTTGTCCAGCCACTAACCAACTCTTTTTCTTCCAACAACCCGTCGCTCAGCATGTGAATGGTATTAACAAGATCTAACAGCATGTATCGATACTTGTAGCTTATACCAAGCCTGCCACCCGACCCAGCATCTTTGGCGACAGCAGGCCTGGCAAAGGTTGTGTTTTCAAGGAACGAGCATGGCATCGATCAGGATGTTTGGCAATGGTTTTTTCGCAGCTGCAACACGCAACGCAGATGCCTTTGGCGTCGCGTGGCGCGGTGTGGCGCTCTATAAAAAACTCGCAGCAAAAGCCATAGCATACCTTCTCAGTCCCTTTAATGATTCTTAATACAGCAACGTCTAGACGTCAGCGAAGCCTATCTCCGCCTTCATGGCATTCTCGACCTCAACAAAAATGATCTCAACTTTGATGGTCTGAATGTCAACCTCGATTTGGACGAGCCAAAACACAAAGATATCTAGCGTATTTCGGGCTTAAAGTACTCTTTTAGTCCCGGCTACACAGCAATCTGCAAGTGCACCGCTTCATCATTGGCCGCAGAGTCAGAATCAGGGTCGGTTTTTAACTTGATTTCCTACAACTTCAACTAGGCCGACCGGTCGCTCAAAACTCAGCCATGAGTTACGAAGCACCGCGACACCAGCATGTTCAGCCGCAGATGCAGCAACAGCAACAACGACATCAACAAGTTCAGCAGCTGCAACGTCAAGGTATGGTGCTTGTTTCCCGATATTTCATTTGCTTTAGCAGCGGCAAGCCAAAACTATGTTGCTCCGCAGTACACCCAACAACATTTTAATGGTATTTTTTCACCTTGATTTTATTTATCTCAAATCCTTAGCCAACGCGATGGTCCGGCGCCAAGTGTTCGATACCAGTTGCGGTACAGAAATTTTCAAAGCCTTACCCGTAGATTGCAGGTGTTGCTCAACCGCTACCGCAACAGCCGAGCCCCGTTTACGGTATTTGGGCTCTTTTTTTTTTTTAGGCCAGCAGCTCACTTACCAGCCAGACCGTTACTACGGTATGATTTTTTTATTAAATTTTATCACAGCTAGAAAAGCTTAGTTTTAGGGGCTTGGCAAAATCAGGCTCACGCGTTCCGCCCGAATACAAACAACGTGCAAGCCGAGCATTACTTTAATCCCAACCAGCAGGGTAATTACTTGACGCCGTTCTTACGCTAGAAGAGTTGACGTGTTTTTACATTAGTCATACGTAATTTACGATGTATGGCCCAAAACCACGTAAAGATTGCTAACTTTAGCTTTCCATGTCCAATATCAACAGCAGCACCAACAGCAGCAGCACAATTACAACTGGATGCAGATCAGGGATGGCGGATACCAGTTTTAGGCACTCCCAAAGACATCTGTATCTGATGATGCTGCTTTAAAGGGCACGTTCAGGGACGTTTTTTGGAAAAAAAGCAAAGATTTTTGCCGCGGCCGGGGGTCGAACCCGGGCCCCCCGCTCGGGAGGCGCGGATGCATACCAGTCAGCGACAGCTACAATCTGGCGAGGGGGCGAGGGGCGCCCCACGCCGCAAAGGAGGGGAATGGCCTTTCACAGCACGGGCAGGCCGTGCGCGCGGTCCCTACGTCCATAGGGTGTACACGTTGGGACGAGTACACGGCCCCTCCCTGAACGTGCGCTTTAAATTTTTTTTTTACCATTGTGAATTGTGCCTTGCAATTGACCCGAAATTTTTAGACATAGCTGTTTTAATGTTTTAAACCCCTGGCGCAATAACTCAAATAACATTCCTCTCTCGAATACTTCTAGCACCGTAGTGTTGAGCGATCTGTAATAAGCATACTTTTCACCGTGTGTTTTTTTCAATTGTCCTGCTTACAAAAATGTCTGGTCGTCTATAGAATATATCGTGATGGTCTTTGAGTCCCCAATTCTCTTAAACTGCAATATTTTTCAGGAACTGCGGCAATATTCAATTTCAATTAATCCGTGATTTTGTGTTGATTTTTTTATCAAACTTCATAATCTTTAATGCATTTATTTTTTTTTGTCGTATTTAGCTTCCACTAGTGCTTTTTCAACAATAAACCCTCGTTCAAAAAACCTTTATTTACATTCAGCAATTAATGTACATCAAGAACTTTAAAAAAAACCGAATACTTCCGCAAAAAAAGAAACGTGCGTTTTATTTCGTGCTCCTGTCAAAGTGCACGCGAACAAAGTAGCGAATACGGGCCTGAAAATTGCAAATTGAATCCCATGTTTTCCGAAATTCTATACCTGATTTGAGTGATATACGGTATACTCGTTGAGCTGTAGCTTGCCTTTTCTTCCCGGGACCTTTTTCAGAGGTCCGATCGGGACACGGACGTCGTCGAACCTAAAAAATTAGCTCGAAATGATCCGTTTTTATTTAAGCTTACATGATTTTATATCCTTCCTCGTCGTCAAATTCTTCGCACTCCGGAGCTTTTCGACCCTTTCCGATCACAGAATCTTTGCCTTCAGGAAGGTCTCGAGCATTGAAATCGGGCCCGGCTTTTTCTAGGGGGCTGCCGAGGGAAACCTAAAGAAATTTGTTTTTAAGCTAAGTTTATTAAAAATCTATAGTTCTATGGATACTAACCTCAGCCAACATCAATACACCATCTCCAGAATGCGGAATATGGCAATAGACGGCCGATTCGGAGGAAGCGTCGGCAAAATAGAGACCACGTCCGAACATGAAGCCTGAAGCCTTTTCTGAATTTGGGAGGTTTTATGAATATTGCCGATCTGGCAACGAGAGCGAGAGAGAGTGAGAGAAAGTGAGTGAGTGAGTGAGAGAGTAAATGCCAAAAAAATCTGATCAAAAGTTTCAAAATCTCACGATCATTCGGAGTCTCTGGTCGCGCCACTTGCAGCTCATGAGCAAGGATTCCATAAACAGCTGGAAGTCTCGATCCGTGCCAGAGTAGCATTCTTAATTTTCAAATGCTTTTCTTTCGCTACTTTCCTTACTTGTTCCCTAAATCCTTTATAATAAGGCGCTTCCTTCGGATTCTTCACTTTGAGTAGTGTCACCATACTCATGTCAAATTCATGGGCCGGTGAGTGGTTCATGTTGAGGTATTGATCGATTACCTAAGACCAAGTTAATAACTAAAATTTCTTAGGCGTTTTTTGTACTTTGTATTCTTCGGAATCTGCCTGCACCACCTCCAGCTTCAGTTTTTCGGCCTTGTAAAGGGCATCGATATGGTTAGTCATGCCATTGGCCTGAAATATATTGCGTAATTGGATAGCCCCAACCTGATAAAAGCCGTAATTAGGTAAGACAGGCAAAAAAGCGAGTTTACTACCTCAGTAGCTTCCGCTTCTTCCATTCTTCGGAGGGCGATTTGGACCTCTGCGAGCGTATTCAAAAGCAGGGCTCTGTCCTTGATCAAGTCGCTGTTATCGATCACTGGTGGGCCCTGATCCCTATAAAAAATTGTTTATTAAATACAAAGAAATGTCGATATACTAAATTTAATGGTGAAACGAATGTTGTATCTCTCAAACGCACCCGAAATTGTGTGGAATGTGCTCGTAGAAGCAGTCACTCGCTTCTTGAAGCGTAAGTTTGCAGGGCTAAAAATTAGGCTATAAAATTGGGGAATTTCAGATTAAACTGAATTTTTAATTTTTTTAAATACCCCTAATTTTCTGAACACTTTGGTCGTTTTAAACTCTTTCAAACCCACATTCTCTTTTGCCATTTCCGCCTCAATTTTCCGCAAGCATTCATATCCCTTTTTCAAGCTGTCCCGGAGTCATTTTTCCTGAAAAAAATGTTACCTTTATTGTATAAAATTTATTTCACCAATCGGCATCTCCTCCGAGTTGTCGTAATGCTCCTCGATTTGCTTGATCCCAGCGGCAAACATCTTCCGGTCGGTGATCAGCTCCAGAAAGCTTTTGAGCTCCGCGGGAAGTCGACTTTTTGCATGCTGAAAAAACAATTTAATTTTCTCAATTTAGCCTACCGTAGCCGGTTGTTCCTCCTGCGAGTCCATCTTCTCTTCAGGGGATGGTGATTTTCCGAATTGATCGGCCTAAAAACCAAAAAATCATTTTTGCCTAGTTTTTTGTTACCGTAACTATACGATACTTTCCGGGGACAGCTGCCAAATTCCGGTCAGCCCAGTCAAGGCCGCTTTTCGAGTGGAATTTCGTGCGGAACGTCTAAAAGAAAAAAAAACGTTAAAAGATGGCATTAGTAAAAAACGTAACACGGTAAAGTACGTCGCAAAAATACCTTGATGATGTTCTTCTTATCGTAAGATTTGACGAGCGCTTTTCGGCCCGGGTATCCGGTGCGTCCCCACCAGAAAAGGCAGCTAAAAAAATTAAAAATGATATTTTATTATTGAATTAAGGTCTAATTACATTAAACTTTGTAATTAAACCTATTTGGGTAATATATTCGAGCTGACAGATTAATTAGAACATTCTAGAAAGAAATAATCGCTCAAAAACGCATTAAATAACCTGCATAACATTTAATTAAGCCTATCAATGCTAAATTAATTTCTTAAATTTCACTTTAGGGTTTTTAAATTAAAGCCACGAAAAAATATCAAAAATAACTGAAGCTCAGCCCCCGAAATCATCACTTTTAAGCCGCGCTGACCCGCCGAGTGCTATGCCCTTTCCCCCCGAACACCCGCACTTTTGTGGGGCCAGAAAATATTTTGCAGGGCCTCGAATTTCGCAAAATATTCACCCGAATTTCGCGTCGGGCAGTCTGAGCGCCTGCATGGCATAGTACTTGTGATGGTTATGCGTGTCGTCGTACTGGAGCATGACGGAATAGGCCGAGGAGCCCACGTCGTCTGCCAGCACCGACACCATCGGACCCTTCAAAGGAGGGAAGTGCTATTTTTGTCTAGGAAAAGCCTAAAACTTTTTGTCCGGTGAAACACGCTAAGATTTAAACTATAAAATGCGTTAAAACGTTATAAAAATCTTTGAACTACATTTTAACTCAATGACGCTCCGTATTTGGCTTGAAAAATTCATCGCTTACGCTAAAAATACCCAAAAAGTTTTAGTAAAACCAAATGGCAATCGTTTTTAATGCTATCCGATTTATTTAAAAAATCCACCTACCTTCACCGGGCAGCACTCAAAAACCGGAACATCATCGCAAACCCGAATCCCCGGAGCGTGCTCCCGAAGAATCTTTGGCTTCGGCTTCTTCACTTCTTTCTTAGGATTGGGCTTCGCTTTGTCAATGGCTTGCTTTTCCGTTTTCTGGAAAGTGCGGACGAGCTTGCGTTCAGCATTTTTGTCAGTTGGTGTTGGCTTGGGATTCTGAAAATGCTTAGAAATTAGGAAGAAGCTATCCGGGTCGACAGGAAGCTCTGGAATTGAAGTTTTTAGACCACGTTAAAAAATTATTTTTATATCATTATTCAACTCATCCAAACAATACGCTAGTGTATTCCAAGCGACACCTTTAGAAGCACAATACAAAAAAAAATAATAAATGCTGAAACACGGGATGTTTGTGAGGATAGAAAATGGTCTTGTGGAAATCATCTAGCCTTCTCAGCACCTTTAAGTCCAACAAATACGACCGCGCCCACCGCGAAAAACCGCGCTAACTTGCCCACCTGCACTCGCGCAGCTCCCAACTTTTTCGGGACAGTCTTGAGTGACTTGGCGGGCTTGACCGACTTGGCGGTCTTCGTTGTGGTGGTATTGGCGATTTTTCGGGTACGCGGACGAGCGATCGGCATTGTTAATACTGTGGATATCGTGGGTGTCAATGTTGTAAGTAGATAGCAATGTGGAAATCCAGATGTGCCGACTTGTTTTCGGCACCAGCCAAGCCCCGCCCATTTGGCCTTCGATTTTTCTGTTTTTGCAGCGCCGGGGAAGCCCTGGGCCGGGCCAGAAAAAGAAAAAGATTGGCGTAAACAGGCCCCTCTCTTGCCCTTACTGCTGGTGTTGACCACGTGCTGAACGGGACACTTGGGTACGTGCTAGCCGGGGGACGTTCGGGGGTAAAAAGGGAATTTGCGTCCGCGGGGTGTTCCGGTTGTGAGCATCAATTGCATTAAAAATATACCAAAAAATGGAAAACCTTAAATTACCACAAAACGGAAATAAATATAACAAAATCTACGCGAAATGGCGCAATAATGCATCGATTTTACGTTAAAACATCAGAAAACTGCATAAAACTACATTATTTTTTATTTCAGAATACATCGCGTAACATTCACTTCTATTGCTTAATTTATTCGGTAAGCCAAGCTACAATCTGCAGCGAAACTTCCTCTTGGGCGGTAAATAGTGTTAAACCGAATTTGTCTCGCCCGCAAAGTTTTTTGTACACTAGATTCTTCGCTACGTTTCTCTTACGTTTTACCTTTTATTCCAAGCGAGCCTATTATTGGCAAAAAGATACATCACTTCCCCTTTCCTCCTCGGCCCTACCGCATCGCTTTCATCGACGAACGCCGCTTTCTTCAAACTCGAGAGCGGACGAAGACGGTTCCCCCACGTTGCGGCCCTGTCCATATATCGGCCCTCGGACGCCGACTCCCTCGTGGCCGGATGGTCTAGGGGTATGATTCTCGCTTCGGGTGCGAGAGGTCCCGGGTTCAATTCCCGGTTCGGCCCAGACTTTTTGCTCCTTCGCCAGTTGGCTCGGAAAAAGTAGTGCCACCCTGTTTTGTACATATACGACTTGTAAACCACAAAATTTAACAAGGTTTTTCGCTGGAATTGGTTTTGTGGTTTATTTGCGGTAGGACAGGCAAAAAGGTTATTTGAATAAGACACCAATTTGAATCCCAGCTCGTGTATTTGTTTGACGAGCGGCTGCGTCTGCGAGGTGTTTTAGGCCCCTTTCCAGCCCAGGCTTCCAGTGGCCGGATGGTCTAGGGGTATGATTCTCGCTTCGGGTGCGAGAGGTCCGGGTTCGAATCCCGGTTCGGCCCAGACTTTTTGCTTTTTGGTTTTCGGATTGATAATGGGGAGCAGAATCTAGAGATTTTATCATTGTTGCGTGATCTTATTTAAAAATCTAGTCTAAGCGTGTTAACTTACGATTTTTAAAGGCTGCTTCCTTCCAATTTCAAACCCGCTCAAAATCAGGGCAATTTCCGGGCCCGCCGCTTTCCAGAATATTTATGCCCGAGCTTATACCCCCCGGCAGCTATACTAATGGCCGGGGACAATTATTGGGCGCTGCGATGGGAACACGACGGGGTGTTCGCTCGCCACGGCTAAAATGTGAGCCGAGCGAGACCCGTAGGTTTAGCCGACCGCCGATCGATAGCCCGGGGGCATGTGAGCGCGCGCACCCTAGTTCGACCCCCAGCAACCATTCCAAATTTAACAAGTTTAATTTTGGCGCCAATTTCGTTGATAGTGACATCAAAATGCTCGTAAAAGCCTCAGGAAGTCACCTTTCGGATGATAAGTTTTCATTTTACGTGGTTGCCTTAATTGGGCCAGATGAGCGCTTGGAGTTTGTAGTTTGCGGTTTTACAGCCTTGTTTGTGAATTGTGTGACTAAAATATTAGATTAGCGCTTTTATGTTGTGGTTTGACGTTGATAGAAGGAATCCTACAAATTTTCCATTTTTTCACTCTAAAACCTTATCTTTGTGAGTTGGATGTCCCGGTACATCTTGAAAATATCCATTTCTGAGGCTTTTCTAGATTAATTCGGGCCTAAAACTGAATATACAAAAACTGTATAAGTTTTCCTTGTCCAAAACTTTAGGACTATCAGCTTTAAGAAGCGGATGAAGCGTTTCATGTGGTTTTTGCGTTAATTTTAACAAATCTGAGTTTTTAACACTTTTCTCGCTTCTCAAAAACGTACAGCGATTAAATTCAGCAAAAATCCCCGTTTTCTTCCCCAAAAATCGATGCCGATTCCCCGGCGAGCCCGCTCAATGAGTAAGCCGTTCCCATTTTCGGACTATGTATAGCGGGCAGTATAATTTTTAGAATACTTACCAGCAAAAAATTCCGTCGGGGTTTCTTGTAGTTTTTAGGGAAAATTATAGTTTTGCTTATTAAAGTTTTTACATGCATAATTTAAAAAACTCGTTTTCCCGATTTTCTGGTGTAATTCTTGACAGCTTGGCTCGAAGAACAAGGGTTAACGAAATACCTTAAAAATTACGCAACGGAATGTAAGCGCGAAAGTCGGCCGATACCCGATATATTGGTGTAATATCTACCTATACTAATACCCTTAACATTCGCCATGTTAGCGCTGTGGCCCCGAGCAGCCCGGACTCCCCATCCGTCGTCCCATAACATTGCGCCCTTTCCAACCCACTTCCACGCGGCTTAAATATCGATCGGTTTCCCAAGGCGAGTCGTGCAGCTGGCCACCCTTTTAACCCCGATAAACAATTCCATAACATTTTCGTGGCGCTTTTGCAAATATATCTACAAAACTACCCGAATTACAGCGTAACTTTGAGCTACCGTACTTTAGGAGCTCGAGTTCACGATTTGCGCTTTTTAACTGTGAGCAAGACGGAGTTTTGATAGAAAAGAGGTGTGAAGTAGAAATAGTTTGATTTTTTCGAAAAAAATCGAGAAAAACTGCTTGTAAACCGGCTAGTTAGAAAATGCTAGTTGTGGATAGGAATATTCGTACCCAAAAGAGGGAAATTTCGCTATTGGTGCAGCGTTATAACTTTTGCTTCGTAGCCTGTGGTTGGCGTGCGCCGGCTGTAGTTTGTAGTTGCTGTTTAAACTTGAGGGGACGCGAGTCTATCGATTCGGATGATAAACCCATCGAAAACCAATCTAAATTAACTATTCTTTTTTGCGTTTGTTTTACAAAGTAAGTAATCTATTTTATTGTTTTCGGGGGATGATTTTCGGCTAAATAATCACTTCGTATTTCTAATCTTCTCTACGTTTTTAATATCTTGATCTCCCACCTTTTATGCATTTATTATTAGTTTTTTTGCAGACATGGAGGCAAGTTCGAGCTTCAAAATAGAGCCCGACACCCCGGACAGTATGACCGACGACCCGGAATTTATGAGTTTCGGCAATTTTGAGCAGATCAAGCCCCGGAAACCAGTGGTGAGTCCTCTAGATTAGTTATTACGTCAAAATTTAGTTTCAAAAACCGCTACCCGAGCTGCGCGAGCCACGAGAACCCCGGGAGCCACCACAAGAAGCCGCCTTCCGAACGTTTGCCCAGAAATTGGCGGGCCCGAAACGCGAGGGAATTTTGTGTCATGTAGGTTTTTGATGATTTCGTTGATTTATGTTTTTTTTTCTAGGGGTTAATATCTTGTTTTAGGTTTGCAATCGTCGCCTACAGCCCAGCAATTACACACAAGCGCTCGGAAGGTTGAAACCTTTGATTGAACATGTGAAAATTCACTTGAACAATCGAAAATATCAATGTAGCGGTATGCTTTTGTTTAAACTTGTCTATTGTCATTTTAGAGTGCAGTTACTTGGCGAAAACTTATGTTTGCGCATCGATCCACGTGAGAAGGATGCACGAGTCGACGGGTGGCGGCCATGTGATTGACAATACGTAATTTTTCTTGCATAATCGTTGCTGTTATAAGGTACCTTAATGTTTATATTCCTTTAGAGACGAGGAATTCCTATATGAAGTCTTCGAGATGGCGAAAATTGCCTTTCCGGAGCATGCCGCCGAGTTCGAGACGTATTTCGAGCAGAACAAGCGCGCCTGGTTCACGGCCATCCAGATCAAGAAGCGCCAGGCGACGAATCCGGAGGGCGAGGAGACGTGAAGCAGGCGTTGAAGAAGAAGTACAACGAGTCGCCAGAGGTAGAAATTTGATGTTTAATTAAGGTGGATCTTGGAGCGTACAACAATACTTTTTCAGGGAATGGCCCTCAACGAGATCCTCAAAAAGAGCCTTGAGGCTGATTCGTCGTTGGGAGACTTTGAAAAGACCTTTTTGCACTTGACGCAGACGCAAGATGGTCATCCGAATTCGATGAACAATCGAGGCGAAATGGAAGAGGAAGGTGGGTGAAATCACCTAGTTTTGAACGTAAGATCATTTTGCTGATCTTCACCACGACGATTTCCACTATGCCGATTTTAGCCCATCGATATGGTCGATTTGGCAGAAATAAAATTGGGCATTGTGAAAGACGGAATGGTGAACTCTTTTTTAATGATGTGTTAGAACTTCTCACAAACATGATTTTGATTTTTCAGAAGATACCTCGGGCCTAACCTCAACAATGGACGCCATACAGATGCTTTTCGGCAATTTTCAAGAAGAGGCCCCAGGCAAATGAGGAACTTTCCGCGGAACAATCCACGGTTTTTGATCCGAAGGCGGAGACAAAACCCGAGCTTATCACAATCCGAACGAAGCTCGAGGCTCCCGTCAGTCCGCCTCCGCAGAAGAAGCAAAGACTTTCGGATATTTTGATGGGGCTTGTGAGTTTCGCTATAAACTTTCGAAACTTTCAAGCATCAAGTTTTAACCTCTTAAAAATACCTTTCAGGGCCTCCCGGACGTCCCGCCACAACTCCCGCAACCCGCTATCAACCACGACATGACAATCGGGAGGTGAAGAAGCTGCACCAGTTGCTCGTCGACAAGGAGAAGCGCTTGGTGGCCACGAGGAGGACGTTGGTGATGGCCCGAAGTGCGGAGAAGGTAGAATTTTAGAGCTCAACCGGATTCATTATTTTTTCCAGGCGGCCGAGATGCGGGTGAAAGACTGGAGGAGGAGAATCGACGCTGCTCAAATGCTGAGTATTCAGGGAATGGAGCGCGAGCGGTGATTGAGACGGTAGGGATTTGAGGGGCGTTGGCATTATTGGGGGAAGAGAACAAATTTTTCTTTAAGATCGAATGTTTCGAACATAGAAGATAGAGGAAGTGCTTCTATAAGCGCGAAATAACGATAAATTTTTATGAAAAGACGGTAAAATAAATTTTAGTTTCTCGTTTTTTATAAATTTTTAGACATTTTTAGATCGTTTTTGTCTTTGTGATATAGCCAAATTTACTCAAACCACTATTAAAATAAGGTTTGAGTATTACTGAGCATTCCTGGGCTAATAGATCCGTCGCAGCGAAGGGACATATTTTTCAATTGCTTTTAATGCTTACTGTTTAAAAAAAGACAATTTTAAAGCGGGATTGATATTTACGACTACATGTAAATATTCTTTTTTATATGTATTTTTCAGGTCGACGAGCTGAAGACTCGGGTGATCACGCTGGCCGGCGCGGTTGATTCGTAGGGCAACAGCGGCAGGGGGGAATTTGGATCGAGCGGCGGGCCCGCGATATCAAGAATTCCACCTTCCACTTCACTTAATTTATCGATCACCCAATATGCTGTCATTATGTGCGTATCGTGAACGGATTGTTTGTCTTTAAGTATAAAATTTTTGGAACATTGGCAGCAGAGCTTTATTCGGCAATCACAACGAAGACGGAACGTATATATTGGACTAGTTAGTTAGCAGAAAGTGGAGGCGATTTTGGAGGAGTAGAGCTTCAATCCCAGGGAAAGTAGTGCAGGGCTTCGCCGTGTCTGTACGATTCGAGCAACACGCGGACCTCCCTCTCGAGCTTGAACCAGTTCTAAAAAAGTGGGCATCAGCGGCGGCACCGGAAGTGGAGAATTTCGCTCAAACAAATGTTGCATTTCCACCGCCGCTTCTTGCCCAACACGTACCCGATCATAGTCGAAGTAGAGCGAGGAGGTGATGGCCTAAAAATGGGCAATTTTCACGATTCAGGTATCAGTCGAAAGTTCCCGAAGCGCTGAGGAGATGTGTTTTCTTTGATTTCCGGAATTCCGTAATTTTTTAGATTTGGATAGGTTTAGATATTGTATTTTTAGGTTTTTTCGAAAAGTTTTTGGCGCTTTTCCCATTTTAAAAATTTTTTGTAAAACTTAATTTCCGCATTTTACACGATTTCGCCTAGCGTTCCAACGACAGTTGCGTAAAGCAATTTGAAAAAACAGGGCCGAGCTTTCAGACATTTGAAAAAAATCAATAAACTACGTCCCGCTGCGAGCGGGAAGACTTTTCCTGCGAAACCCACGAAATCACAGGTGGCATCCCGGCGCGAGACTGTATCGTAGGCGTCGAGGTAACTGCGCGCCTTGCTCTCCAGCTCGATCGTATGCTCGGGGATACAGACCAAAACCTGGGAAACAGTTTCTAAACGTTTTGACAACATGAGTAAACGTGAAAACTTAACAAATTTTGATGACAAAAATATAAAAGTAAGGATTTCGACTAAAATGGCCGATTTTTGCCAAAATGTGGACTTTTCAAAACTTCTTAACGGTTTTTCTAGCTGAAATAGAGTTATATTTTACTAAAACACTATTAAAACACTTTCTATTAAGTTACTAGGCATTTTTTGACGTATACAAAAACTAGGTCCCCCCGATAATGCAAAAACGTCCATTTTCCGATCAGCTACTTTTCGATTAAATGCTTTTCGCTCAAATGACGGTGAGTCATAGCTGACCTCGTCCTCGTCGTCCTCGGCGTCCTCGTTGATGTAGCCCGATTTCAGCTCCGTGTAAGTTTGGCAGAGCGAAGCGAACGATTCGGCATGGCGCTTGCTGTCCTCGAAGGTACGCTCGCTCAAGCATTGATCCGTAAGCATAATTTTGAGAACAACACCCACCGGCGAACCCAATAGTCGCAGCCACACAACAGGAAAAGCTGCGGCTGCACGCTGATCACCAGTCCTTCACGGCTCTACGGTGTGAGTGCGCATTGAATTTGGGTGACTTTTGCATTATCGGGGGGGCATTTTTTCCTTATCAAGTTTTGTGATTTAAATAGAGCGAGAAGTTTTCAACTGTTCTTCACGTTTCCTTATCGCATAAACTTTGGAAATTTTTAGTAAATATGGCAAAAAAAACATTTTTCTTCTAGAATGGCCGCTTTTCAACCTGGCTTCGAAGTTTAAGTTTTCAAAAATATAATGCTAGTAATAAATTTCGTTAATTTTAAGAAGTCTCCCCTGATAGGGCGAAAGAACTAAACATACAAAAACAACGACTTGACCAAAAACGACCGATTTTCGACAAAAAATTCGAATTTGGAAGCTAATTTTAGAGGATTTCCACTTCACATAGCAAAACTTTTTGATAAACCCTATCGAAACACGTACTGTTACGTTACAAGGCATTGCTGGAATTATATAAAAAGTCAGGTCCCCCGATAATGCTAGAGAACCGAATTTTGAGCTGTCAGTGCCAACCGTCTCCGAACGACGAATCAGCCACGCGCTGCAAGACGTGGTAAATGTTGCGGGAAGAACGTGGGGCGGCCTACCTGTCATGGAGTTTGAAGCAGCCCAGCATGCCGGCGGCCAAACCCGTCACAATCTCGCGCAGCTCTGCAATAGCGAATAACTTCGTGTTCCGCCCATATATAGGTAACCGTCCGCTTTGAAGGCTGTTGGGACGAGTATGCGCGCCGCGTTGATGGGCAGGATCATGATGGAAGCGATTTCACGTTCACCATTCAGCCATTCCTACCAAAAAAAATGTTGCTCTAGCCATCTAACCGGAAATCCTGAGACTCGGCACCGAAATTCATAACACTAAATACAGGGCCTCCCAAAAAAGTCCTCCCCCCTCTAGTGGTACGTAGCGATGTCCGGTTTTTGCGATTTAGGTATCTATCGAAAACTCTCAACGAGCTGAGGAGATTCGTTCTCTCCGATTTTTGAAATTCCTGGATTTTTAACCTGATTTTTATCGTTTTTGGGGCATGAATTAGACAGTTTTCCAGAAAAACTCAATTCAACCGGCTGCAGTCCGATCCAAGCTGCGTTTTCTAAGAGCCTTAGGCTGTCAGGAAAGGTGGAACAATTGGGAAAATGGGGTTTTTGTTAAAAACACTAGCGTGGGAAAGAAGGAAGGACCGTGGGAAGGATCGAAAATTTAGCCAAAAAAATTTCTGCACAAGGTGGACTGGGGCTGACCCGGAACTTCTGGCATTAGCAAAGCTACATAACGGTATGCCACCCACCGCAATCATCGTACGCAGAATACTGGCCGCCATCGATCCATATTCTTCAATCGGCCACCCTACGAACTTGGGATCATTGTTTTGCCAGGTCTCCTCGTCTAAAAAGAAGCTACTCAATAATCAAAAAAATCAATCCCCTCATTTAGCACACGAAATTAAACAAGGCAGCACTGTTAGCGGAGGAGCTATTTTTTATTTTCCCGTTTAGCACTCACACAGAATAATATAAAGTGGGTGCTTCCGGGTTATCGGGGGTCGATTATTTTAGCGGGGGTCGGTTGCGAACTTTTTTCTATAATATCGTGCGGCTCGGCTAATTAAGAACTGGCCGTTTTTATAGACTTGTGTGCCGTTTGAAATGGTTCTGGACTGAAAGCGGGGGAGGAGACATTAAGAAAAACGTCATAAAACATGTTGAAAAAATTTTTGTTTTTTGGTATAACGTATATGAAAATAGCTAAAACCGCGCTATAACCCTAGATTTCGTGACTATAGGATAAATGGCTCCCCGACATTTGCGGCCCGACCATTTGCGGCCCGACACTTGCGGCCCGACAGATGCGGCCCGACATTTGCGGCCCGTCACTTGCGCCCGACACTTGCGGACGCGACATTTGCGGCCCGACACTTGCGCCCGACATTTGCGGCCCGTCCTATTAAGCTCGTTTTTCCCCAACATAAAATTAAAAAGAGGGTTAGTAAGAGTCTAAAGCATTGTCAGGCAAGGCGGGCCGTCGCTTCGATGGCTGCCGCTCTCTTTCGAAATCAGGGCGCCTGGCCGCTAGCGCGCCTCGGGCGCCCCGATTTCGAAACAAAGCTCGCACCCATCCGAAGCGACTAGGCCCCCGGTGGCACGAAGCCTTATTTTTAGGTCAAGACCAGGGGACAAGCGAACAAACCACGTTCAGAAAACTAGCCCTCCGGACGATTAGAAGCCTCAGTTTTGGGTAATTAACTACAGCTTTGGGCCGCAATTGTCGGGCCGCAAATGTCGGGCGCAAGTGACGGGCCGCAAATGTCGGGCCGCAACTGTCGGGCGCAAGTGACGGGCCGCGTCCGCAAATGTCGGGCCGCAAGTGTCGGGCCGCAAATGGTCGGGCCGCAAATGGTCGGGCCGCAAATGTCGTGGCACCGGAAATATTTTTATAATTTTTTAAGGATAGGCTAAACAAAAAGAAGACCCCCCGCTAAAATAACCGACCCCCGATAACCCGGAAGCACCATAAAGTGGATTTCAGTAAAAATTTTCTAGTTTTTGATTGCTAGGAAGTAGTGGAATCCTTTAAAAATTTTGAAAATTCGAGAATTTGGCTGTTTTGGTCATTTTTCATACCTTACATTATCTTACGTAAAAGGCATTTTTTCCGCGTTTTGATCTCCACACATAGCCTAGATTTTTTCATGAAGGCGTACAGAATTGCTGGGAAAATCCGCGCCCCCCCGTTAACAGTCCAGTGCAAGGAAAACTCAAAACTTTCCAGGTAATTGCCACCAGCAGTACACCTTCATCGCCGGAACCTTTGACTTGACCACCTCGGGCAGCTCCAATAGGTATAGATCAGTGAGGTTCACGATCAGCTCCTTGACACTCTGAAAAGGTACCTTTTCATAATACGCCTTTCCGAAAAAGTGATTTTTAGGACTATGATTTTCGAAAATGTGCAATGAGCTTTTACTGAAACCTGGTCATGGATCTGTTAAGCCAAGCCGTAAGTTTTTTGTATTAAAATTTGATGACGAGCGTCTGTGGAATTTACACCAGAACCGGCGAACTTTTCCAGTGTTCCTACCGGAAATCGATTCACGTCCTGGACAACCTTCCGCAAAAGCCCGTCGGGGTGATCCACACTCCAGTCGACCACGACGACGCTGGCGTGGAAGTGGCCTGGACGGAGTTGTTATCATAATGCCGTAATTCGTGATGCCGAGAGCATATTAGCGAAATTGCTGACCATCCGGGAACGGCGATCCGTCAATAAAATCGTGAGCGTCAAAGCTGTGGGTCGTTTCCTTAATATTCGACGTCCAGGGCTCACCGCCGTGCGACAACCGCGTGGTGTGGTACAACTGAATGCCCAAATTTTTTTCTTAGGAACCAGTTTTTTAAGCATAAATGGTGGAAGTATTTTTAGGCCGTTTATTACTATTCCGAAACGTCCAAACTTTGTGAACAAGTAAAAATAAATATCGATTTTTCGACCAAAAATCGTCGTTTCTGGCCGAAATTTCGACTTTCGAAAGATCTTTCAAATTTTTGTAAACTTTTTTCTAGTTAAAATTAGGGTTGGCATTTGAGGAAACCGGTTTCCGATCTCTTGGATTTGAATCAATGTTTGGATTGACCGGATTGTATTGAAATCGATTTTCAATTGCATCCGATCGATCGATTCTGCATAAAACCGATTTGAATAGGATCCGATTTGATCGGTTCTCGAAAAACCGGTTTTTGATTCGAAACCGATCGATCGGTTTCGAAAAATCGGATTCCAGGCGAGAAACCGAGCGGAAATGAACCGATTTATGCAGAATTTTGGATGCAAATCATTATTTTTGGTGCTTGGCAGGCAGTGGTCCTACGATTTTTTGAAACTAAGCCGTTCTTAGCCTCCAAAAAATGGATATATTCCTTCCAGACATGATGGCTCTGGAAGTTACGAGCTGACCCCCAATTTCAGCACAAAAAATGAGGAATATCGTGATTTGCATCCAAAATTCTGCATAAATCGGTTCATTTCGCTCGGTTTCTCGCCTGCCCCCAATTTCAGCACAAATCGGATCCTTTCAAATCGGATCAGAATCGACGATCATGAATTAAAAGATTAATAAATCGGTCTAAACTTATTATGAAAACGCGAAACGAAATCACCTATTAAGTAGTTGAGGAAAATTTCTAGATTAATAAAAAAAGGCTTCTCGACTCCGACTTTCGATTTTTTAAGGTTTTTACATGGTTTTTCTAGTTAAAATAGTGGAGGTAGTAGTAGTTTCCAGTAAGTTAGGTAGATATCAAAAGAAATCACTGACCAAGCCGACGCGTGAGTTGTTGGTGAGCATCGTGACGTGCTCGATGTAGGTGCCAAGGTCGCAATCTTGCATCAGGCCTTTTCCATTGAGTAGCAGCTGGCAGTACTGTTCATTGCTGAACACGACCGCTTTTGGGGATTTAACGCCAAGCTATACTTGTCACCATTTGCCACACCATATGCCCAGTTGTCAGTGGGGAGCCGTTTCACGAACCAGAAGAAGCTGAATCGAGTAAAAAGTGTCGAAAAAGCGCGAAAAAAGCTCGGTAAGAGTTCAGTTTACCCCCACCAGCCGACCCCCAACTTTTGTATCTCGGTCATCCGTTGCCCTACAGTTTTGTAAAGTATACCAAAATGTTCTTCTTTATCATGCGAGTATTTTGATATAATTTACAGGCCCTGACGACATCGGGGTGTCGAGATACAGTAGGTGGGGGTCGGTTGGGCGGGGAAACTGAACCACAGCCAAACGCCCACATCTGCTCTTCTTGGCCCCAACCGGCGATCACCCAGAACTTGGGAACGGCTGTGATGAAATCCTAGAAAGCGTACTGGACTGTTAACGGGAGGGGGGGGGGGGAGGGTACTCGACTACAGGGTGTCCGAATAAAAAAACTCTAACTCTAACTTTAACTCGACGCAGACGTATCGGATCGGATTGATTGATACACAGGTGTGTAAAGTATACCAAATTACTCGACAGAGCAAGACGAACATTTTGGTATATTTTACACCTGGGGCTGTGGGGGGGTAAACCGCCCTCTAACAGACCTGCCTAGCAATTCAAAACTACTAAAAACACGATAACCATATTATACAGGGTGTCCCAATAATTTCAAATCCGTTCGACTTGAAATTTTGAACAGAGGTGCAGAAGGTAATTTAAAATGTTCACAGAGACTTTCAGCCCGTTCGGTACAGTAGTTTTCGAGTTATGGCAAAAATAAATTTTTTTTAACGTTTTTAACCCGGATCTCGCCGGAATTTAGCTTTCGAATGTAAGGAAAAAATGAAGCGCCGACCTATTTTTATTCTAAGAAATTTTTTATTTCGCTAAATTCGGCTTGGAAATAGGCTATTTACGTAACTTTAACAAAGTTTTCGTAACCCCGATGTTTAAAAGAATGAGGGATTTAGAGCCGGAAACTTATGTTAATTGATGCAAAGCCCAAAAAGATACCCAAGGAATGAAGCTAAAGCGAGGGAAAAATGGTATTTTTGCAATAACTCGAAAACTATTGTACCGATCAGGCTGAAAGTTACTGTGAACGTTTTAAATTCCTTTCTGGCCCTACTGTGCAAAATTTCAAGACGATCTGATTTGAAATAACAAAATGCCAGCGTGACCCTTTTTATTGGGACACCCTGTATATCGTCATCAGGTGGTGCTAAAACAAAAAGCGGTTGCCCTTCCCCGGAATCGACCCCCCCCCCGCTAACGAGCCAGCACCCAGCTCACCATTAGGATCGGCGCGGCTCGAGCCATGTACAGCATATCGGGCACTCGCAGGTAATCAACAATATGCGATTGGATCTCCACCGGAAGACGTAGCAGCTGCTCGACGGACAGGTAGCAAGGGTCTCGCAGCTCTTCGATCGCTGTCGGTATTCTGCGAATCTGAAAAGCGTTCGTCCGGTCACTGTCCCAAAACAAGTAGGTACTAAACTGTTACCGGGGCGGACTTTTAACAAGGACCAAACTAATTTTCGTCTTTCCGCGAATAACGACCAATTTGTTGCGAAAATCAAATGTATTCTCATGATGCTCTGAGCAGTTTTTGATAGCTAAAAAGTTACAAAAATATATGTTAGAAAAATTGAAATTTAATTTGAAATTTGAGCATGTCGATTTTTTTTGGTCCCTTTTCATGCATTTTGACCAAAAAGTCAAAAATCTTTCCAAAATAGTTATGAGTTTTATAAAATTATACATCGGAAGAATCCGTTTAATTTTATAAAAATCGTTAATATTTTGCAGACATGGCAATTCCGGGGGAAGCGGGGCCGGGCCGACAAGCCGGGCCGCGTGCTAATTTTTGGGGCCGAAAAACCCCCGCGGCCCGGCCCCGGCCCTTTGCCATGTCTGATATGATAGGCTTGTGCGGAATTACTGGCGAAAATTTGGCTTTCCCCGCGCGCTAAAGTTCCAGTCCCCCCCGCTAACAGTACAGTACAAAAGCGAAGCCAAACCGTTAAAATCGAAGACTTACCCGAACTTCCATCGGGTAAGAGACGGGTTGTGGCTTGGTGGGGAGTTCATCCTTCAGGCCGACCACCTGGACACGCCACAGAATCAAGGTTTTTGTGCTTTGTTTTGAGCCAAATTGTTTTATACGTCTTTAGGAAAATTTTTTGCCAAAGCTTCTCTTATTTTCTTAAATTACATCATTTTGAGTATATTTCCTTGATGCTCTTTCGAATAGCGTTACCAGAAAGTCGAAAAATATCGACAAGCCCAAAAAATAGCTTACCAACCCCATTTTCAGGGTTATTTTTTCTTATGTTTTAACTCTCTTAGATTATTGTTTTGATATAGAATCAAAATTCGCAGTATATTTTTTTGGGTGCTTCCTTGTTAGCGGGGGAGCAAGGAATAATTTTTTTTGCGAAGGCGTTCTTTAGGTTTAGGGTTGAAGTAATTAAAGTTAAACAATTTCCAATGGCATTTTACTGTGATTTTATTCAAAAACAAACACAACACATATACAAAATCGGTAAGAGTTTACTTTACCCCACAGCCGAAGGGTCTCAAAGTTTTCGGTATTTTCGCTTATTTTGCCGGGATTTTCGCGACGCCATTTGATAGAGCGTCGAAAAAGATACTAAGAATTTTAATTTTCGACCTTATGTACGGCTTTAAGATCCTACACGGACTGTGTCATGTTCCCCGGGCCGCCATCTTCACTTTCAAACTAGGCTTTGGCCGAAATAAGAGACTTTTATTCCACGTTCCTAAGGCCCGGACAGAATCGCGAAAATCTGCCTTCTCCTCCCGAATCACACGCTGGTTCAACCTACTTCCACCCGGCATAATAGCTAAGTGCAATCCGAAGTCTTTCCGCAAGCGCATTTCTAAGCTCGACCTCTTTACTATGCTAAAACTTAATGCCTAAATTCAAGCCAACCTCTAGCCCGCGCCCTTTCCCCTCCCCCGCTCCCACTCCTATAATCTACAGCCGCTTCGCCGGCTTTCATTTTTAGATCTTCTACCCCGCCCCAAGTTTTCGACGTCAAATCCTTCCGCCACGAACCGCCAACATTGTGAAGCTCCTACCGGCACCCCGAAGACTTTTCCCAATCATCCACCCATTGTTTCCCCTTTCCACCACCCTCTCCCTCCACCACCCCCCCACCTACATAAGTTTGGTCGTCCAGTTCAGGTCCCTTTTTATCCCAACAGTTCCTTATAACACGCAGACGTTGGAGGCCTCACCGGGGTAGTACAACTCAGCTGTTGGGATTTTCCTCTAAAGGGTCCTTCTCCGGTCTCCCATCTTATCTACCCATACTCTCCTCCCCTTCATCCAGCCCCATGTCTTTTTATCTCCTCCTCTACGCCCCTTCCCCATACCCATCCACCACTCCTGTTTTCATTTTAAAATTTCTACAATATGTGCACCGTCTCCATTCTGTGATTCTTATACTGTTTCTTTTACGTTGCTTGCCAACGGCGCTCCACGCGCATGATAAATAAATAAAATAAAACTTTAGAAAACACCGATTTTTTGGACCCTAACGTGGGAAAAATGACCAAATTGGTCGAAACTTCAGAATTATAAGCTGTTCTGATAAAGTTACATAGGGTTTTGGTGATCGGAAACTACCAAAAACCTTAGTAAACTGTATTTTAATTGCATCACTTTGCAGGGATAGGCTTATAAAAAAATTTGCCTTGCTCGCCCGCTAAAAATTTGCTCCCCGCTAACACGGAAGCACATTTTTTGATGCTCTACTGCGTCGCGATAAGTAGTCCGGAAAAATAGGGAAATATTGGAAAATCTATAAACCCCTCATAAACCCCCTCTAAGCAACCATTACCAATGTTTGTACAAGTTTTTAACACGGTCAAGTCTGGGTGATTGTAGCAAGGTACCCGGGGCTTCAAACACAAATATTTTCAGTTTACCGGCTCCACCGGCTTGCTGGCGGGTTGCGCGGCCTCGGGTTTTCTGGACGGCTCGCTGACGTGCCAGCAGCACTAAATGTGCACGATTAATATTATTAGATTGATTGGGAAGCGCTTTTGGTAAGAGTCTAAGACCCCCTCCCCAGCCGGCATCAAGTTTGGTACCCACCCCCTTTGTGCTAGCGAGCTCTAAAGCAAACCAAAATGTTCGCAATATGCTAATTAGCAGGAATACCTTACATTTGAATCGAAAAAGTAGCGAAAAACAAAATTAAGGAAAGTAGGAAAGTTGAA
The DNA here is from genome assembly GCA_038088335.1 of Mesorhabditis sp. LJ9110. Lineage (NCBI taxonomy): Eukaryota > Metazoa > Nematoda > Chromadorea > Rhabditida > Rhabditidae > Mesorhabditis > Mesorhabditis sp. LJ9110. The sequence continues at coordinate 69,169 of JBBGBA010000044.1, read as the reverse complement.
AAGTCGGCTGGGGGGTTTCCTAGACTTTAGCCGCGCTTTTTGAGATTAAAAGGACAATGCTACACGCCCGGTTAATAGTATCTTCGACGTGATAATGCGATAGCCCTCACCACTCCGCAGGACAATTTGAAGAAGTAGCGAAGAAGAACGGCTAACATTGCTGCCGGTGAGCACCGCCGCCGTACGGCGTGTTGGCAAAGCGAATGCTGGTATTCTGCCGTCGACGTGAGTCAAAAGGAATCATAAAGATTTATGCAAATCGAAATTTTAATTGAATTTTTATGTCGTGTTCAGTTTCTTTGTCTAAAAACTAAATGACATATCGTGTCATTCAATTACTGTTCTAATTCCTTAATTTAAATAATTTATTCAATTCAAATGTTCTAATTATTTATTATTCCTAATTTTTTTGTTTTTCGTTTTCAGCTCCACATCGTCCTGAGCTGCTTGAAATAGATTGTAGCCGCCTCGTCCTGCTCAAATTTCAGCCGATTTCCGTCGACATTTCGGATGTGGTCCATCGGCTCAATCTGAACATTTTCGGCAAGTTCAAAGCTGGCGTACCTTTTTCTGGAACCAGGAGAGGAAGACGCGCCTGAAATTGGGCTCGACGAGGATGATCAGCCAGATTTGGGAGACGACCTGAGATATTTTGTAACCTTTTTACAACCTCAATACGAAAAAATCCAATTCTATAATGTTAAAGGCAGCTCTAAAAGGCCTAAAAGTTCAGCTACGGTAAGAGACGAAATTTCATCTTCATTACCTGTATCACCAGCAAATAGTAAAACCCGAAACTGTAGAACCCGACGTAGTACGGCGGTTGAGCGGCCAGGATTTGATGGTACGTGATGAAGAACATGGCCATGGCACATTTATAGGGGGCCAAATACAGTAATAATCGTGACGTACGGTAGGATATTAACGTTTTGTATCTAAAGAGGTGCAAATTGGGGGCAAAACGTAGGTCTTTCGATATTTTTCAGACGCTTAAGGTCGAACGAATCGGGGCCAAATCCGAAAGACTGTGAGAAAGAAAAAGCCAGAGGAAGAGAGATCGAGAGAGTCAGAGAGAGAGAGGGAGAGAGATAAAGTTTAGAACCCACCTGTCCCCAATTGTTGAATATCGAGAATGAAACACCAAGTAATACTCCTTTCTGCACACCCAATAAAACCAAATAAAAAACTTAAAAAATCTTATCTTTCAACATTTTCATACCATGATCGCCAACAAATGCGAAGAATACACCCCAATATAGATGGCGATCGGTTTTATGTACCCGCTGTAGAACAAGAGTTCGGCGATTATCAGAGAAACGAACTAAAGGCTCATAAGGTACACAAAAATTGAGAAAAAAAAGACCAACCACGTTTAGCGCTATTAGATAGGCCAATCGACTTGTTCTATATTTCTTTTCGTAAGTTTCCAGGTTTTTCATAGCAATGCATCGTTCTATCGCAAATCCGACCATCATGTGGATCGCGACGCTTGCCACTGGAAATCGATAAAATGTATTTTTATGGAGTTTTAATTGCATTTGTCGCCAATGTTGTAACGGCGATACTTTTTAATAATTTTTGAATTCTGAAATTTATGGAAAGAGATTGCGCGTCTTTTTTTTGACGTTTTGATCAGCGAAAAATTTTGCCTAAAATAGGTCTGGTTGCATTTTGAAACTCCCTGGACACTAAAAAAACGTCTCCTTGTTAGCGTAATTAGTGGCACCATGGAATCTGATAAAATTAGAAAATGGTGCTTTTTCAAGTCATGCGCTCTAAAGATTTACCTGTCTCACTCGTCAACGAGAAGAATCGAAAAATCGTCAAATCAGTCAGAATCCCGCTTTCGGATAGGGCATGTTTTAACAATCGAACGATCATCGCTAGAATCCCAGCCGCAGGCTGGATTATTAGTAACATCGTGAAATTCACATTAAATAGCTAAAAATATCATTAAGCTATTTATCTACCAACTAACCGCTTACCTTCTTGCCCGTTAAAAGTTTATAAAAAGGTATAAACGATGCTATCATCACGATTAAACCAAAGAGATCTGCGATCTAAATTCAACGCTCAAAAAATGTTGATAATGGCCTGCCATTAATGTATCAAAATGTTCCGCAAAGAAGCTCGGCGTCGGGAAGAAGCTGTGGATGTCCATCACGGAAAAGAAGCTCAAAAAATCTGGGTGCCAATTTTTTTGGGGCCACAATCAGTTCCTGAAGGGCCCCGGATATTGGGCGCGCCGGTTGAGGAATCTGTGGAAGTGGCCTAATTAAAGATTTGGAGGGGCCGAAAGTGCCCCCCGCTACGCAATTCACCCCCCCAGATCCCCTCGAAAATGTGGATGAATAATAATGGGTGGGGTTGGATGAATGGGGAATGGGATCAGATGTTAGCGGATCAAATGTAAAAAGTGGGTCAATGGAAATCAAAAAAGTGGTTTAAATTAATCTCGGTGTAGGATGAGACCCACTTTCCAAAGATCTTTCAACACGCCCGGATGTTATTTTCCTAATTATTTTCGGGCAATGCCATGGGGGAATGACGTCCGGAAATAACCGAATCTATCTTTGGAATCCAGTAGTTCCTAAATTAGTAGTTTCAGGCAATTTTTCGAAATTTTGAGGCTCAGAATCACTTAAATTCTAAAAAGAGACAAATAACATGATTTATGAAATAGCCGTCCAGCGTCAAAGTGCGTTCCCATGCTACTTGCCGTGCTCTCTCAAGGAAATCAGCCTTTTCTCCCGATTTCCCCCAAAGTACTGTAGTATGTTCCAGAGTTACGATTTGTGTTTTTCAAGGCCAATTCGACACCAGACACCCAAACATCATGTTTTTGTGAATAGTTAATTTTTTGGGTGGACGCACCCAAAAAATGCCGACAATAGGAAATGCACCTGCCGGCGCCGGGTCGGGCCCGAAAATTGAACCAGTTGAAATGGAATATTAATTGCTACCAAAGACCTCCGCTGGTTGTTTCGATGTTTTTGCCGAGTATCGAAACAGAAAATTTTGTTAATCATGTATATGCTGCGAGCTGGTTTGTGGCCACGATTTTATGGTGCGGCTCCCTGTACAGCATCTTTGGCATCAAGTCGGCCATGTCGAAGAAGTACAAGCGGACCCAGATTTATTTATTGGTAAGCGATGATGAGTGAAGGGCTTGCATTCAGGCCCGTAGGAAGGGGGGCAACGGGGCAAGTTGCCCCCCCCCAAAATCGGAGGAAGGCCGAAAAATTCATAAGGGGGGACCCTTATGATTTTTTTTTCGTGAAAATTTTTTTGCCTGCGGCGCTTTTATAGTTTTTCTGTCATAGCCCTAAGTTTTTCAAATTTTTCGCCTGCGGCGCTGTTTTTGATAGTTTTGATACGTTGCCAAAAATTTTTTTGGAGTTGCCCCCAAAAATCGGGGATCGCTACGGCCCTGCTTGCATTAAAAGGGTTTATCTTGATTTAATAAAAATTTTAATGCCTTTTTGCCTCGATTACATGTCGTAATGTCCTGTAAGGTACCCAATCTATCGATTTCGGTGATTCTCTGATCAATTTTCATAATTAAAAGGTCTAGAATGATCAAAATTCGCTGAAGACTCCAGAAACAACGTCAGCATTCTAAAATTCCGGCGTTTTCACGTCCAAACAGGGGCAAAAGATCATGCGGCGTGGTCGCGTTCGGCCGAAAATGGCTACTTGCCAGGAATCGACGCTGAGGGCCGTTGACCAGATTTCGGATCCCCCTGAAGGCTTTCGAAACTCGACGGTTAGAGTCTCCAGATCATTGCATACCTTAAAGCTAAAACACTCAGTCCCAAAATCAACTCAATTTTATCAAAAACCTTTATTAAATTTTTAGGTAACTGGCCAGGTGACCGACACAACAATAACTCTCGTCAAACCCATCGTCTACACTCCACTTTTTGCGGTCAAACTCACGCCGTTGCTTCAATTCAGTCTTGATCACCTTTGTGGAATACTGGTAGGCATTGGGCGTCAAATGAGCACCAATTCTCGCTGAAGATCGTCTACCTGGTCGCGATATCGGCCCTCGTCTCCGCCATGTATTTTATAGGGATTATCAGGAGGCGCCAAATCTTCCTCAACCGCCCGCGGCTATTTCTGGCGTATCAGTTCTTGGCGCTAGCCTTGTTTTTGACCTTATCGACCATCTTTATTGTTGGCGCCATTCAGGGCGGGCTACGACAGTATGATTCGGTTACGGTAGGTTATTGGGCGAAACGACCCTTACCATACCTTCCAGATCTGCCCAGCCATTCCGATTCTCTGCGGACGTGGTATCATCATCGTCATCGAACAGGCCGCCTATTTTAAAACAATGCTAATGTCTGCCATGATCGTCATTTTCGTCAGTTTTGCTATCTATGCAAGCATCGTGGTTTTCGCCCTCCACCGTAATCTCCTCAAAAAAGCGATATATGTCAGCAAACAGACCCGGGAGATGCACCTTTACTTTACTAAAATTTACTTGTCGCAGGTGGGCCATGGATTTGGATCTGAAAATTCACGGCAGATGTATTTTAGTCAACATGCGTGCTTACATGTATTGGCTTTCCGTCCACGCTAGCCGTATTATACTCTTATGAGTTGATCCCCGAATGGCAACCGACGTTATATAGTAAGAAACGTGGAAAAATTGTCGTTAATATCCGGTGTTCGATTTCATCTCTCTCTCCCTCTCTCTCTCCTACAAGATCTCCTTCCAGTCGCCGGTCTCGCTCCCCTCTGGATCGGTTTCCACTCGATATTCAACTGCCTCATCGTCCTCTTCGCAACGAAAGCCTACCGCAAAAGACTGTCCCAGCTGGTCGTCCAAGCATTTGCCCGTAAGCTACCTCAAAACTCAAAATACAGTATTTATCAGCTCGTTCCAGTCCCGTATCCGTCAATCGCAAAAGCATATCCACGCGCGACTTCGTAGTCAAGTTATATTGAATGCAAAAAGGGTATGGATTTTTAAGCAAGGATTGTAGATGGCCGTGTTGTAACTTTTCTGTTGTACCGGAACCAGTCACAGCTTCCTGTCTAGTGCGAAATTCTCCCTTCCGGTACTTTCTTATCAAGTTTTTAGGCGGTTTCCACTACCTAACGGACTTCCTGTGCATGGGAACCTCAAACTCATCAAACTCAGGCCATACGAAAAAATCTGGAAAAATGGACGAACTTTGTATGTATTTTGAGTTATACCTTTTTTAATAGCCTACAAAATGGCCCGAAAATGTCTTATATTTTTTGATTCCCGATTTTTTACAGAATCAGAGGACGGACTGAATCGACACTTTCAAAGCAATAAAAATTTTCCTACGGGTTCTCATCGAATAAATTTTCGGTACCAGGCACATTGGGAAAACCCGAAAATACATATGTAACAGATCGTATAAAAATAAGCAAAAAATTTTTTGGTCGACTATACTTTTTTTGACAAAAAATGTTACTCAAATGGCTTTGCTTTCTACCATTCATTTCTTCGCTACAGGTGAAATCATTTTGAGCGCTATGGCAATGGCTATGAGCATTATTCTCGTTTAAGGAAAGACACAACAAGCTAGCGCACGGGAAAATGGTCTGGGACCTGAAGGAATACTATTTTATGGCCTCCCTCCAAGTCAAGGACATTAATGGGTTTTTCAAAGCTTTTTTCTAAAAAAAAACACTCATAGGAATTGGATCCCGAACTGCGGTGCGACAATTCTGAACGCCGAGTGGCTAGTCACTGCCGGGCATTGCGTGGCTGGATTGTAAAAATTTATCGAATTTTTTAATACAGTTTTAGCGATAAAAAGAAGCTTGCTGTCGTCGTTGGCACCGCAGATTTGGACGAGCCGGAGCATGGGGTATGAAGAAAGGTTGCGTTAGCAGACGCGTCGCGGCCGCGTCACGTCGCCGGAATCCGGGATTTTGTGCGGCATATAAAATCTAGATTTTTTTCAGCAAACCATCGGTGTATCCCAAATCATTGTCCATGAGGACTTTGCGATTAAGATTGGAAAAACCAAAAGCGGGAAGCACAACTATACCTACAATGACATTGCTGTGATCAAGGTAGGACCCCTTTTTAAATGTCGCGCAGAAAGGGGTTGAGTGTCCGATTTTTTGCGCTATTTTCGGTACGAATTCGAAGCTGTATCTCTGTATCTGGGTCTGCTGAATGCCTCCAAACCCCGCACCCTGTTAATCCTTTCAGCTAGCCAAGAAACTAAAATTCGGCAGTGAGGTCGGGCCCGTAAAGCTCGTAAAGTCCGAGGACGACAAGTTCCCGAAATTCGGCCAAAAAGCAACGGTGCTGGGATGGGGGCTCAACGAGTTTGGTAAGTTTTGGAGATGACCTAAAGACTTGTGAAGCCCCTTAGGCAGAAGGAGCCCACAGCTGGAGTACGCTTCGCAGAACGTGTACAACAAAGAGACATGCCTAAAGGAATACCCCGCCGATCTGCAGGAGATGATCCTCTGCGCTGGGAAGGAGTTCAAAGGACCGTGTCCGGTAAAGAAATTTCTTTAGATTTACGATGGGTCAAAGTTAATAATGCTGATTTTTTTTGTTTTAAAGGGGCTAGAAAAGGTTAGCATCGACTCGTGTGATTCTACGCGGCGCTACGTGGGTGGGTGTGGTGGGCAGACCTTGCCTTTAACGCACATCTCCATAGATATTTCCTTAAATCTTGTACTTGTCGAGACCTTGCGGTAAGAGGAGACGATTCTTGAACCATCTAGTCCCATAAACGATTAAATTCACTTTCAGGGAGATTCCGGAGGCCCCTTGGTCCTTCCGTATGAGGTGAAAAAGAAAATTGAGCACATCCTCATCGGTATCGTCAGTAATGGGCCCGGAACCTGCAGTTACGCCTTTGAGGAGAAAGGTATGAGCAGCCGGAACCATAAAATAACAATTTGCAGCTGCCTACCTTAACGTCCCAAAATTCTGCGGATGGATCGAGAAGAAAATCGGGACCAAGGGCCTTTGCCAGCCGATATTTTCGTTTTGAACTTCTTATTAATCCTACCTTATATAATTTTGGCGTGTATCTTTGTGTGTGTGTGTGGATGTCAGTTTCAAGGCCGGATTTGAGGGCCTTTCCGTGGATAAAATGCCCTAATTCTCCGTCACCCGGGGGAATCGACCCTTCTGTTTCCGATGGCGTTTTCAGAATTTCGATAAAATCCAAGTTTACAAAGTTAAAGCCGGTTTTATTGATTTTTGGGGTCCGGGAGGGCTAATTTGCATAATGTGAAAAAATACAAATTTGCTCATTCTTGCAAGTTGCACGCGCCCGTGTGGTCGTCTGCGTCTTGCTATCATGCCTTTCCCCTTCTATGGGCAGTGCCCCCGGGGCATAAACTCCCGTATTACGCTCCACCATCAAAGGGGCGTATGGTGTAGTGGATAGTGGTTCGGCTTGCGAAACTTTCGATCGCAGGTTCGGTTCCCGACTGCGCGAATTGTTTTGCTTTTTATTCCGGAAGTATGTTTTCGCCTCGGATTTCCACGAAGTATTGTTTAAAAATTTAAAAATTTACATGATCGCCTGCATCTTATTGTCCCGGAAAACATCCGCCGGAAATACAGCACGTTTTTGCAAGCCACCGGGGACTAAAACATTTTACGAATCCTTCCACATCAACCGGCTCGCCTCCATCGAGCTCCATGGACCCTGCGCGCGGCCCATCGCCTCCTGATGAGCCCGACCCGCCGCCCCTTGACGAGCCTGGCCCCGGACTCCGTCATTTCCGCGCGCCTGTACCGCCTGTGCTTTCTGTTGCCGTCCCGGATGATGCGCTACTCTCTTCACAGGAGTTTCTAGCCTATTCTGACAGGATCGGTAGGCACAATTCTTCAATGGACCTTCCGGGTCTAAGGGTAGAGCGGGTATCCAAAGTTATATCCGACGTTGACTTTGTTTCAGCTTACTTTGATGCACAATTCGAACCGACTTCCGATGACGATATTTTGTCCGAGTTTTTCGTTTCTTCCGCCTCGACCTCTCACGCCGCGCTGAGCCAAAGCAGCACCAGCACCGTACCACGACAGCTAACGTAATCCAGACAGACTCCCTTGCAGATTGGCCGGCAAGTCGCAGCTTTGGCGGTTGACATCGGCGCTATCAACCCTACAAGCCCAACCATCAGTGATCGGCTCGAATTTTCCGCGCTCTCAGACACGACGGCATACATCGCCGAGGATTCACCGTATATGTGCCCATATACAGACCAGATTGGTAAGTCATTGGAAGAGTTGAGCATGTTAAACCGATTGAGACGTCAATGCCGGTTTTAAGGCTACTTCGACTATCTTGACCGGCTCGATGCGTTGCCAGCAACTCCAGGATTCTCGCAGCAGCCTGGCCCATCACGCCCCGACACGAGCATTCCTCTCGGCACGAACCGGCTCCCTTCGGCTCCGGGATTCTCCCGGCCCATCCCGCCCCGACACCAGCATCCCCATCAACACGAATCAGTCGCCCAGTATTGAGTCTGTGGTATCGATGAGTGGCAAAAAAAACACAAAGCAGCCACGATCCAAAATATCGGCTGAAGAACGTGCCCGGATCAAAAAGAATGCAAAAGATAAGCAAATTTCGAGGCGTCGAGCCACACAAGACTCCATTAGCGAGCAATATTCCCGTGCCAATTCCCAAAGAAAAAAAGCTCGCGTTGAGGAGACACCGAGTCAAAGCTCAGCCCGCCGCGAAAAAAATGCCCTACGAATGGCGACGCTCCGAGCAAAAGAAAATGAGTCTCAGAAGTTGAACCGTAACCACGCCAATGCTATCAATATGCAAAACAAAGAGCCTCTGAGCCACCAGAATTTGTTGCAGCCCGGCGAGCAGCCAATGCTCTTCCGACTTCGCACTGCATTGGCTGGGTGAAACCCAGACCGCTGGAGCCTTTAGTCAATGTTGCCGAAAGGGCAAGGTGTCTTTAACGCTGTTACAGGATTTCCCGCAGCCCCTCAAGGATCTATACAATGGGCAAGACCCGCGCTCCGCAGCCTTCCTCCGCAACATCCGCAACTACAACAACAGTCTGGCCATGGCGTCGATGGTAGCCAAGCTGGATTTGCCGCCCGGACGTGGTCCGCAGCCGTACCGAGTGCACGGGATGGTGGTGCATCTCACTGGGCCACTCCGCCCTGAGCAAGGCCAACAGCCGCAATGTGCGCAGGTGTTGATTTTAGATTCGGGAGAGGCCGCTGAGGAGCTGGCCGGTCGGCCAGTCAACCGACAATGTGACGAGTCCCTTTTCCGCGATCTTCACGCGATGTTGCAAAGCTGCAACCAGTTCGCACAAGCCTACCTGATGATGGACGAGGTGGCCAAACAAGAAGAACGGGCGGCAGCCGCGGATGGTAGGGCCAGGCGCGAGGTAACAATGGTGTTCGAAACGGACAAACGGGATGATCAGCGGCGATACAATGTAGCGAGCGCCAACGAGGTGGCGGTGGTGTATGTGGGTAATGAAGAAAATATTCCAGGTGAGCGGTGGCTCATGGTGAAGGAGAAAAAATAAAAGGGCCCAAATTTGCAGAAACTCAGTTACCTTGACAAGAGGTGTGAGCCGATGGTATATCCACTGCTTTTTCCAAGGGGCGAACCCGGCTGGCATCAATTTGCCCAAACAGCCGGCGCCCATTCGCGCATAACCCAAAAGGATTACTACGCATTTTTCCTCTTCGTACGCGCCCAGTTTAATCCGCTTTTCCGCGCCTCAAAACTCTTTCAGCAGTACAGTCGATTCTTGGCTCAAAGTCGAGCAGAATCAGGCTCAACTACTTAAGCGAACCAGAAGCAATGTCGCTGATGCTGTACGCGGGCTACAAGACCATCTGAACTCGGACGATGCGGGGCCAGCGGGAAGGCCCATCGTACTTTCTGCTGACACCAGGTAGTGACCGAAACATGGTGAGGATTTGCAAGACTCGCTCAGCTGGTGGGGTTCTACAATAAGCCGATCTCTTTTTGACAATTACTCAAATCAAATTGAAATTCAGGAGGCTTTCGACAGCAGGCCTTGACGGCCACTTGTTTAATTCGCGCTCAAATGGCAGCCCTCGACAAAGGCGCTTTTCAAGGAGCATTGTCTTGGTGAAGTCAGGCCCATATTTCAGTCATAGAGTACCAGAAACGAGGGCTTACCACATAGGCATATGCTACTATGGCTCAAGGTAGGCTGGAAGCCAATGACGCCGGACGAGGTCGACGAGCTGATCTCTGCCGAGTTGCCGGACCCGGTCGCTGATCCGCGACTGTACGAGATCATTTCCAAGTCCATGATGCATCGGGCGTGTGGTGTCGATAACCCGACGTCACCGTGCATGCGGGATAACAAGTGCTCAAAAGGGTTCCCGAAAGCTTTTCAGCAAGAGACCTCTATTGGAGGCGGTGGGTATCCCAAGTATCGTCGCCGAGACAATGGTCGCACCGATCGCTCTGGCCGGCTCGACAACCGCCACGTGGTTCCGTACAATAGGTATCTTTGCTTGCTCCTAAACGCCCACATCAACCTCGAAGTTTGTGCATGGCTGGGAGTAGTAAAGTACTATTTAAATACGTTTATAAAGGCACAGATCGGGCTCGAATCCGTCTGACTGCCACCGGGGAAAACGGACCGCGTGACGAAATTCAGGATTACATCGACGCTCGCTACGTATGCGCCCCGGAAGCAGCCTTTCGCATTTTTGGCAACCAGATGCATGACCGCTCCCACGTGATCACCCGCCTGATGGTCCATTTGGAAGGGTTCGAGAGTGTTGTATTTTCAGACGGAGCCGAAGCAGAGGCTCTAAACGTTGCCCGAAATCGAAAAACAACCCTTTCAGCATGGTTCGCTAAAAATGCGGAAATGGCAGATTTAGGGGAAATGGTGGGATCCGGCCGGTATCGTTGATTCGCGTCAATTCTTCTACGCTGAAATGCCCAAGCACTTCACATTCCAGACCAATGGTACATGGAAACAACGGGAAAAAAATACCGAAGAGAGGGTTTGGTAGGATCTATTTTGTGTCGCCAAAAGACATGGAACGTTTTGCAATGCGCACGCTTCTGCTGTACAGAAAGGGTATCACGTCTTTTGCGGACCTGCGCACAATTGGCGGTACCGTATACCGTACATTCTTGGAGGCGGCGATCGCCGGCGACTATCTTGCCGACGATAGTCACATTGCCGACTCTATGCGAGAAGCTGCCCTTTTTCAGATGCCCGGTGAATTGCGCCCTTTTTTTTGCCTGTCTCTTGGTGTATGTCAAAAACCACTCCCGGTCGCTTTGGGACAGCTATAAAATGCAGCTGTGCGGGATTTTTTGCATCAGGGCTCGAACCCGCCGTGGCGATCTCCATGCTTTCTGGGATATTGCCGAGAAAATTGGGACGAACCGTGATATTAAGGAATTTCTCCCCTCGATATCCGCACCACCAGCCCATCCCCGCATCGACACGCCCGACTTCACCACACCAGCGAATGGGCCTTGATCTATCCGCCCAGCTCAACCCGCAGCAAAAGACGGTATTCGAGGGTGTTTTGCAGGCGCGAGTCAGAAGCAGTCAATGCTTCTTTGTTGACGGCCCCAGGTGGCAGCGGGAAGACTTTCCTCTACAATGCTCTCATCCATTCAGGAATTGGTAGGGAAGACAAGGTATTGTGTGTTGCTTGGACCGGCATCGCCGCCAATTTGTTGCCAGAAGGCAGAACGGTCAGTAGCGCCTTTCAGATGATTGTAGCCCAGGATAGCAAAGTGTCCAGCATGAAGGCCCAATCCAAGGAGGCGAGGGCGCTCAGCCAGGTCAAGCTCATCGTCTGGGACGAAGCACCAATGGCTCCTCGCCATGCCCTCGAAGCCGTCGACGCCTTGCTGCGCGACATCAAGCAGTCGCCGCTGCCGTTTGGTGGGGTTAATGGTGCTCGGTGGAGATTTTCGGCAAGTGCCAGTGGTGGAAAAAGGTACCCGTGGCGACATGATAGCCCTTTGCATTAAAAATTCGCCTCTGTGGGCCCACTTCAGGCAGTACAGATTGACTACAAACATGCGAGTACGGGATGCCGACACCGATTGGAAGGACTGGCTCATTGAACTTGGGGACGATATTCTGCCCAAGGACGAGGACGACCAGATCGAGGTTCCCCGGAACTGCACTCGAGCCGATCTTGCTCGGAAATCTTTGAGCAGGTGTTCAAGCAGGGTAGCGTCGCACTGGCAGATGATATTTTGTCACCCAGAAACGAGCGCGTTCTTTCGCTAAACAATCAAATTTTGGACATGCTGCCAGGCGATCGACTTTGGCTCGGCCAAGACGAAACCCTCACGGATGACCCATCCGATGCGCAAATTTTCCGGCAGAATTTCTCAATCAAATGACCCCAACAGGCCTCCCACCACAGGCTCTACCTCAAAGTCGGAGCCATCAATGTTGTTAAGGAACCTCAGCATCTCACAGGGTCTATGCAACGGCACAAGGTTGATCGTCGAGCGCATCGGTCAACGTGTCTAGCCTGCACCATTGCGACTGGGCCAAGGAAGGGAAAGGTGGTATTGGTGCCCGAATTGACTGTTATTTTGGGAAAAGGGCTACCTTTCGCCTAAAAGACGCCAATTTCCCGTTCGGCTTAGCTTCGCGCTCACTATTAATAAATCCAAAGGGGCCCGGGATTTTTGAGCGCGTGGGGTTGGACTTGGGGGCTCCAATTTTCAGCCATGGCCAGCGATGTTGCCCTGTCTCGCTGTCGATCAAAGAACGGAATCAGTTCGCACCGACAACGACAAGGCCACCAACACCCGTCTACACCGAGGTCCTGCGTGATTGATCGCCCAAATATGCCGCCCCTTTTGCATTGCTTTTTTTGTGATTTGGACTGTGCAATTATCTTTTTTGCTTTTTTTCTGTTGTTGGGAATAAAATGGAAAAACCCTGTCACAGAACCATGCTTTTAAAAAGATATAGTAAGGCCTGCTAAAGCTAGGGCCCCAGGCTTAACGAAAGTGAGGCCACTCAAGTTAGCGCCCCAGGCTAAGGAAAAGTCAAGCCACTCAAGCTGGCCGCGGGCTTTAAAAAAAAAACTAAGCCACCCCAAGCTAGCGCCGCGGGGTCCCTAGAAAATCCCTTTAAACCCATCAAAGGGAAATGAACCCAATAGCGAAGCGTCGCAGACTGGGGCAAAATGGATTTCATGGTAAAAGAATGTCTGTATTTGTTCTACTTCATGCGGTTATCAGGATGAGCACTGCTAAAGGAATCATGAAATAATGGGAAAATACCAAAAAAGCGCGCCGGACTCGGGGGGGCCTGGGCAAGTCCAGCGGGGAGAGTCGCAAAACGCTCCTCCCCGCTGAAGATATAAATAAATACCTAAAGGTACACATAGGATAACGGGAATAAAATAACGGGGGCACTCATTTTATGAAATTTAATTCTGAGAGTTTTGCGGGGTGCCATTCGATAGAGCGTCGAAAAATATACTAAGGAATTAATTTCAGCCGAAATAATGAAATAAAATTTTTTTATTGAATAAACAAAAATTGGGGAAAATCTATGGGCAGCACATAGGATAACAGGGCAGGATAGCCAAATTTTAAATTTCGAAAATTTCGGTATTTTAAAAACGTCATTCGATAAAGCGTCGAAAACTCCCCAAAGGGGGTTAATTTCACCCCGGGGAAATAATGTAAATGAAATTTTTATCGAAAAAACAAAATTGATAAAAATCTATGGGCAGAAATAGGATAACGGGAAGCCAAATTTTGAGATTTTCGATATTTTTGAAAACGCGAATCGATAGAACATCGAAAATTATACTAAGAGATTTTTTTACAACGCGAAAAAATGTATTATAAAAGTTTTATAGCCTAAAAACTATTTTTGAAAACTATGGGCAGCACATAGGATCAGGCATGGCAATTTCGGTCGGCCGGGCCGAAAGCCGACGTATTCGGCCACTTCCGGGGGGGGGGGGGGTTTTCGGCGTTTTGAATATTTTCGATATTTTGAAAATGCCATTCGATAGAGGCCGAAAAATATATTAAGAGCTTTTTTTACAGCCGAAAAAGCATATTTAAAAATACTTTTATCATAAGAAAAGTTTGAGTGCCCCCCCCCCCGTTATTTCCCCGTTATCCTATGTGTACCATACCTAAAGCATGAATTTTCTTAAACCCAGCTTAATACATATTTTAAGGCTGCGTAAGCAGTAGTAGTAGTAGTAAGCAATTTTGGTAAGAGTCTAGAAAACCCCCCCCCAGCCGGCACCAACGTTTGTATCTCGGCCCCCTTTGTGCTAGCGAGCTCTAAAGTATACCAAAATGTTCGCCGTAGGCTAATTAGTAAGACTACATTGCAGTTCAGTCGAAAAAGTAGCGAAAAATAAAAATAAGAAAGGTTGAAAAGTTGAAAAGTCGGCTGGGGGGGGTTTCCTAGACTTGAGCCGCAATTTTTGCTAACCGTCAGTAGGTTACTGTAGTTGTACCAAAAATCAGCCCTTCGGCCTGCCGCATGAAAATCCATAAGCAATTATATTGCCGTAATCTTAGACCCAAAAATAACAAACCTCCGGCGGGTTATTAAAAGCATATTGCTTTTAAAATGCATAAATTAGGGAGGAATTTTAATGAAGTATCTACAATACAAAAAGACCGTGCCCGCGGTATTTGCTCATCTTTCGAAATGTCCTTGAAAGTCTTACTTTTTATGGGTATTCTCAATATCGTCGAGGTATGATCTTGCGCTATGAAAAGAAGATTTTTTAAATCATTACAAATACTCGTAATCTTAAAATTCACTGCAGTAAAATGGTTGCACACCGACCTGAAAGAATATCCCTTTATGGCCTCCCTACACCGGAAGGATCCGACGACCGGGTAAGAGAGTTGTAGTTTGAATAGAAAAGGTTATTGCCGGGTTCGGCAATAACCTTTTCTATTCAAAATCCGGGTTCGTAAAAATTCAAGGTAATAAAAAACTGCCATTTTATCGAAAAAGATGCTAACAAAGAGAATTCAGGAAATTCAAAGCCCAATGCGGTGCGACGATCCTGAACCAGCAATGGGTGCTGACGGCCGCGCATTGTGTTTGGAAACAGTAGGCTTACAGAATTGTTAGTTCCGGAATACGAGCGATAACTTTTAGTATTCCCTACAAAAACACCTTGAAAATCCAGGCGGGGACCATAAACTCAGACCCAACCAAATCCGGGGTACGTACATCGTTTTCTCTCTACTCTTTCGCTCTCTCTCTCTCTCTCTCTCTCTCTCTCTCTTTGTCTCTCTCCTTTCTCTCATTACACCCCTAGTTTTCTAAATTTCAGCAAATGATCGATGTAACAAAAGTCATCATGCACGAGGGCTTTGTTAACAAGTCGGGAAAGACGCCGCGAGGAAGTGACTTTTGGTTCTACAACGACATTGCTGTCCTTAAGGTATATTTCACACCTTATTGCATCTGATGTTGATTATGATTAATGCATATCCCAGCCACGTTTCAGCTAAAAACCAAGCTGACCTACGGAGGCCAGGTGGGCCCGGCCATTCTCGTCAACAACGCCAAGAGAAGCTGTGGCCAGCCGGTCAAAAGGCTACGATAATGGGCTGGGGCTACACGAACATGTGTGAGTCGACATTGCCGAAAGTATAGAGTACGCTAAGATACAGACCTTGTAAAGGTAATGTAAGGTACGGGCTGCACCATCCTGCGGTACACTACTGGCTGTTAATAAAACCACGACACGAAAAACGCGATTTCTCATCCACTAGTGCATAAGTGAGGCCGGGATCCGGGTCTCCAGTTAAGGACCGGCTCATACCCCCTTAAATGGCCGCAAATTCAAGTTCTCGATTTCAGTTCCGGTAATGATGCCTTCACTCCTATCAGCCCCGATGACAGCCATGTCCGAAAAGGAATGCACCCGACAGTTCCCCACCGATTATATGCAGCTGATGATCTGCGCTTCCGGATTTTTAAGGGGACCATGTCCGGTGGGTTTTGGGGAGGGGGGGTCAGCCAAAGTTTGCCCGAGTCAACCCTCAACCGCCTAAATTTTTATACCGATTTTGGGAATTATAACAGCTAGGAAGTTTAAAGTGGCGTCGCGATCACAGGAATGGCATCCGAATTCGCGGATTCTCGCTTCTAGGGGGGTCTAAACCAGGGGCTAAGGGGTGGCGTGGCTGCGTCGCGAGCGTGACTGGCTATTTTCCATAGATCGTCTACAACCAATCACCATCCTATTTTCCAGGGTGATTCCGGTGGCCCGATCGTTCGCGAATACTTCTCGAAAAAATCCGGCAAATTCAAGAACATCCAAGTGGGTATCATCAGCCGTGGTCCCGGGAACTGTCAATATGACAATGATGAATACGGTACTAGTTGGCACCAAAAATCCTAGACAATGAAATTTTTCAGCCGCCTTCACCGACACGTACCGCTTCTGCGGGTGGATCGAACGGATCATCGGGCTCGACGGGATCTGTAAAAGATTGGAAGAAATTTAGTGCTTGATGGAAATAAAATGTAGCTGAAATGTGCTTGCCAAAGGTAAAAAAAAGCGCATATGGTTGAACTATCATTCCGATCCGATCTGTCCGCGCCGTGTTAACGAGGGCTGTTTTTTACTGGGACAAACTGTGATCGAACGTGGTTCAGGTTCAGTACAAAAATACTCGCCAGAGCAAGCCAAAAATTTTGGTATAATTTACACACCTGTAGACTGGTTAGTGTGTAGACACACTCTGGACAATTGTTTAATGTGATTTTTGTGTTGACTCTATTGATTTGTTTTTATTGAGTTTGTTCATTTTTCCAAGTATTTTATTGCGTTCAACATGTTTAAATACATTTCCGGATGAAATATGATTATATAAAATGGCTGAAATAAAAGAATACTAGGGAATTCGGGTTTCTGGTCGTTATTTACGAAAAACAAATCTAGAGGTCGTCGAGGTCAAAGTCGATGGTAGCCAGATGCGAGGATGTCCTAGGGGGATTTTCAGGGACGTTATGAGATTCAGGGTCAGGCCCTGGCTGGTCGTTCAAAATTATTAAATGTAGTTAAATCTACGGGAAAAGAGGCTGGTGAATTTGGAGACTCGCTGGATCGGCAACGAATTGACGTGCCTAAATCTAGCTGTGATTGGGTGATTGCGAGTTTTGTGATTCCTGTTTGGACGTTTTCGATGCTGAGCGCGCTGATTTTTGGTGGCTCGCCACTATTATTGTGGTGATGGTGCCGCGACTTGGGTGCCTTTGGAGGAGATGTGATTTTCTTTCTACGGTTTATGTTTCCGTTGAAAAGTAGAGCAAGATACAAGAAAAAAATAGCCAAATTACAAGATTATATAGTATTATGTAAGTAAGAGTTTCAAAAAGGTAAGCTTTCTATCGCTAGGTCGAAGTAGTCGTTGATTTGGGAGCTAAGGATTCCGGATGGGGAGTGCTGGTTGGGGTCAGCTGCGGGGGAGCAGACAACAGCAGGGCGGGTTGGGAAGGGCTCATGGCTACTGGGGGAACAGCTGGGCCAGGTTGGGCGCGTTGGCCTTGGCGGAGACGATGTGCGAGGTAGCGAGCATGCTCCTTTAACATTTGACATTCCCGTCGGGTGCAATGCGCGCGGTGCACTTTGCAGTACTACCTAAGCCTCTTGCATTTTATTTATTTGACGATTTGGCCAGGCCATTATATTTGCAAATTGATTTCTTGTGTCGGCGTGCCGAGTATTCGACCGTACTTTTGATCGTTTGCAGGGCAGCATATTTGCAGTAATACCTAAGCCTCTTGCATTTTATTTATTTGACGATTTGGCATCCATTATATTTGCAAATTGATTTCGGTGTCCGCGCGCTGAGTATTCGACCGTACTTTTGATCGTTTGCAGGGCAGCATATTTGCAGCACTATTTAAGCCTTTTTTATTCCTTGCCATTCTTCACGTTTTCAATTGGGCGTCGGTCTTTTTTTTTTGATTTGCTGGGATCATTTTCTCGCTGATCTTCCTTCCCTCATTCTAACCTTTCCGGGTCTTCTGAGGAAGCAGGCGATTTTTCGAGCAGCAGCATTTTTCGTGTCCTGTCAGCCCTTCGAGGCTTCTCGGAGGGCGTCTAGTCCACGCAATACGGAATGTCGGGGGATGAGGCAATCACTACACAAAATGCAACACATTTTTCAAACACGAATGATTAAGAACAGAGATAGGCAGAGATAGAAACGCTTGAGATAATCAAACTTTTGGTCGGCATTTGAGACGAGCTCCCCATAAAGCGTGAAGTGCGCAATTGCACACATTTCTAGGCATGTTCAGCTCGTTGATGCAGTTGTCTGAGAAAAACAAGGTTAAATTACGTCAAACAAACCATCACCTTTTCTTTAGGTATCATTTTGGCGTTGAGATGACGGGCCGTCTCCTCTCAGACTCAGGGAGTGCTTACAGCATTTTTGTTGTTTTCCTGAAATAAAATTGGTAATTATCTTATAGTTGGTACCATCAATAAAGGACTTACCATTTAACAACTAATGAAATAAAGCATTTCATTTTTGCTGAAACCGACTTTTGATGAAGCCGGCTGGTCCAAAGCCAGGCATGAGGAGACGGTGCTCCTGAAAAGGAAAAAGGCCATCAAAATTCATAAGATCTTAAAATAAGAAATTGAAAACGTTGCGTGATTGTTACATAACACAAAATTAAGGTAGAGGCTATGTCTTGAGTATCATTGCGGAACCGTACAGTCCAGTTAGGCCCGCAGGCGTACCGATTAGCCAATGAAAAGCTGCGAGCCATTTGGTTATGCCAGGGGTCTAGTATATTGTTTAGAATGGGTAAAATAAAGTTTAGTAACTTAAGGAACTTTATAACTTCATTAAATTAACAAAGACGCGTTAAAAAGTATGAATAACATCGGTCTCCAATATTCGGGAGTTGTTATTTGGGTGAACTGGGGCGAGACCGGGAGAGATCGAGGAGAGGAGGAGGGTGCAGAGAAATGAGAGAGAGCAGTGAGCACGAGAGGGGCAACTCGCAAGGAATTTTTTCGTGTAGAAATGTTGTATAGGCGAAAATAAAGCGCAGCAAAAACTTGTTAGCCAAGAAAAAGGTAAATTTTGCTGGTTATAAAACTTATAAAATTTATACACTCCTAATTCATGCGATTAGCCGATAAACTTGTCTGTAATGTATTTTTTAACTTTTGTAATTGTTAACCTGGTTTAATTTAGGATTGCGTTGTTGAATTATTGGTGGGTTTATGGATGTGAATTCTCTTTACCAATGCCCCATTATCCCATTTTACTGATTATCGTTTCAACTTGGGATCGTGGAGTCGAAAGCTAGTTTTCGACATTTTCGATATCTTTGAAAAATTCCTTTAATGCCATTCGATAGAGCATCAAAAAATATACTCAGAGTTTTAATTTCATCTCAAAATAGCGTATTATAAAAGAGTTATCCTACTATATATAAAAAAATAGTGTCTGTGTGTGTGTGTCTGTGTGTGCCACTTTGCATCCACTTCCGGATGTCTGTCCGGAGGATATCTCGATAGGGGATGAATTTTAAGGTATGTATGATACGTCATTAGATGCGTAATGGCCTGCAGATGACTGCAGGCATATCAGATTTAACAAAATCACCTATTTTCGACATTAAATTTAGGTTTTTGTGAACCCTTCTTTGTTAGGAACAATTAGCATAGACCGGAAGCTGGGATTCGACTATATAAAGGGGCAGGCAGAGGTTATTTTTCATTTTTTTTGTCATGGGAATTCAGAGCAATTATGCAAATTAAAGGATAAGATGGGGCCAGACGGGGCCAGGGTTGAAAAGTCGCGAAGCGGCTTTTCAACCCTGCTAGCAAAACTAAAATTTAAAGATGGTTTCCATATTTGAGCGTAGATTCGAAAGCTAATTTTCGAGATTTTCGATATTTTTACAATATTTTCTTGACGTCATTCAAAAGAGCGTCAAAAATTATACGAACAGTTTTCATACAACTCATAATAACGTTTTTTAAAATAGTTATGACAAAAAGAAGTAGCTCACCGCACCGCAACCCCCCCCCCCCCCGCACAGTTTTTTCCCCGATCGAAATAGAACAGTACCGTTTTTTTCTTGTTTTTTTTTGCATTTTGTAAGCCTTTTCATTAAGAATCATCAAAAAAGGCTCGGAAACCTTTTTCATTGTTCCAGAAATGCTAGAATTCGTAGGTTGCACTTATACCGACAGAAAACTGCAGATCTGCCGGATCGAGCAAGCGTTGTGCGGCATGGACAACCTTATCCTTTTCCACCATTTTGAAGAATTTTTCGCCCATGGCCTCTTCTATTTTGCCGCGGTTGGGGCGAACCTCGTCGTCTACATCAACATTCAACATTATTTGTCGGCCAACGCGAACGGCACAATCAGCAGACGCACCCATTTTATGCGTTTTCGAAGCTTACCCTGTACGGATGGGCGTCCACGTGACTGTCCGTTGTTTGTACGCAACTGAACACAACACAACAAAGAGGCGTGCCTCCAGGAGTATCCGGCCGATTTTCAGAAGATGATCTTTTGCGCCGGGAAGGAATTCAAGGGGTCGTGCCCGGTAATTGAGATATTAAATTTAAATTTGAGATGAATTAAATTTGGTAATGCGGATTTAAAAAAACTAAAAAGTCATAGAATCGAACAATGGGACTGGCTAGCTATCGAACACTACGCGGTAATACAAAAACAAGAGTAGCCTTTCACCTTTTGGTCAGAATATCTCTCCCAGTTTTGATGCATTTTTCTGGCATCTTGTGAACCTGTCGAGGCAAAACACGTCTCGGAGGCGAAAATCGACACTAAAACGTCAATATCTCGAGTTTTAAAGATCAGTAGCAAATTTGGACAACGAGGTGATGATCAGCGTGGTCGATTCTATCTCTGTGCAAATTTTCAACCAATTCCGAGTCCGGGTTTATACGGGCTCCCCTAGTCAGATAGCACGCAGCCTCAACGTCCGCCAAGAACTTATCGGAAAAATGAGCTACAGTATTTTTTTCGTAATTAAGGATCGTCAGCGAGGGCTACATTCTACGAGCAAAATCTCGTCTAATGGAAATGCCCAGGGGTACCCATTAAAAAGTGGTGTCCTGCTGTTCACTCTTGTTCTACGTGCCATGTCGAAATTACTCGTTGGATGGACGAGCTTTGATGTTTTACTGGATTGCACTTATGAAAATCGCTGGTTGCAAACCAGATACAAAACGAAGGTTTTACCTCCGAAATGCTCTGTCCCCCGTTTTGACGAAT
This sequence comes from Mesorhabditis sp. LJ9110, assembly GCA_038088335.1. Taxonomy (NCBI): domain Eukaryota; kingdom Metazoa; phylum Nematoda; class Chromadorea; order Rhabditida; family Rhabditidae; genus Mesorhabditis; species Mesorhabditis sp. LJ9110. The sequence goes on along the minus strand of JBBGBA010000044.1, from coordinate 47,907 downwards.
ACCGACCGACCGTACGGAACAAGTACTTTTCTGTCAAATGAGGGATTATCTGGGGTGGTACCAAAATTTGTTTACTACCCCTAGCAGGCTAGTAAAAAACTTACTAGGGCTAGTAAAAATTTACTACCCCGGTAATTCGTCTGGGAACCCTAGTTAGCAGCTCAAGTGTGTTAATCTTGGCTACACTTTCAAAGCCATAGAAAACGTGCATAAGAGCTCATAAAGACTCCAAAGCGATGTCAAAAGCTTCTTTAGAGCAAAAGCTACGATTTGAGTAAAAACAACACCCTCGAAAAGCTAAGAATGGCTTCGAAAGTCGAAGAACAAAAATTTACTACCCCCCTAAGAATTTTTACTACCCCAGTCAATTATTTTACTGGCCTAGTAGAAAAGTTTAACGCCCCCGCCAAAAAAATTACTGGGGTAGCCTAAAAATTTTTTTGGGGTGGTTTGCCACTTTTGGTTACTAGGGGGAAGTAACCCCTTTGCAGAGAAACCGCTAGAAATCCAACGAAACCGCACCGATCGAGCACCGGGCGATTTTATATGATAGTTCAGGCACTTGCCCAGCGATGTGCGTGAAAAAAATACCGACACTCCTCGTGGTTGGGGTCAAAATCGACAACAAAACGGATACTACCCCAGTAAAAATTTTTACAACAATGTTTTTTCAAGTAAGAATTTTTACTGGGGTAGTAAAATTTTTACTAATGGTTAGCCGTGATTCGCCCATTATCTAGGTCACAATTTGGGTTTAAATGAGCGAAATAAGATCTTCTATAGGATTTCGCGAAAATGGTGCTTAGACCATGAGTTTCACTTACTCCATCTAACTCAAAACTGACATAAAAAGCGCGCAAAAACTAAATTTTATACAACGTTAGCAGCACCTTTTTTCTTTTAAAAGCATCCAAGGTCATTTGACTGAAATCTTTCTACCGGAAAACCCATAACTTGGGAAAAGTCAGAAACAGTAGTGTATCGATAGTTGCTTATCTACTTGGTTTTGCGGTGAAGTGGCTTTGACAAAGTTAATTTTGATGAAACAATCGCGCGCCTTGCGGGTCAGCGCTACCGGCCATTTTTCTCTCTTCGGGTCGTTTTAGATCAATCTCGATCATCTCGCCTGATCCAGGGGGGACCAACCTATTCTTAGGACCTATATTTCAGATATAAATAGTAGCAGTGTTTCTAAATAATTTTTCACTGCAAACTATACAAAATTTTATTAAAAAAGCTTCAAAAATATTATTTGTGGCTCTTCGACCGTTTCGACCAAAAGGGATAATTTTTGGTTCTTTTTCAAAACTTATTAGATGGTTTTTCTAGTTAAAAAATATTTATTTTTTTGCTAAAACCACTATTAAAAAACTTGATATGAAGTTACTAGGATTTTTTAGACTTAGTTCGGTCCCCCGCCCCTGATAATGCGAAAAAACCGCTCTTCGCTTTCGACTGCCAACTAGTGTTCCCGGGCTGATTACTCAAGTAGAGTAGTATCACTACTCCTAGTACATTTGTTACTAGTTAATTATGGGTCAGTCGCTGCTTTCGACGCAAAAATGAAGGTTTCACCCGGGGTAGTAAAACCTGTAACTGCCCCGGTAAAAAAATAAACCGGGGTAGTAAATTTTTAAGCGGGGGTAGTAAAAAGCTTACTAGGGGTAGTAAGCTCGCTAACTACCCTAGTAAAATTTCGAAATTTGGTACCACCCCTGCTTGTTCCGATAGGCAAAATTTATTCCAATATCAGCCGCTTCCAGTGGCTTCGCCGCTGCAAGCGGCTGGACTTCGGGTTACCCCCCCCCCCTACGCTCCCTCCCCATCGCCGAAACGCGCGCGATCTGGCTCACTATGTACAAAATCGTGCAAACATCCGTTCCCCCACGCGTTTTACCGAGACGCCACTTTCAAAGTTAAATTTTATAATTTAAACCAAAGCTTTTTCATAATTTTTGATCAGTTAGGGGTTTCTGATCACGCACTATTCGAATCCGAAGAGACCTAAGCTTAGCTCCTTTCCGCCTTTCCAATTTTTTTCTTGCTGCTGCTCCTGTTTTTTTCTACGAATTATCAAGTCTAGGCATCGCCATGGACGAGGGAATGAAGAAGAAATGCTTGTACGCAATCGGGGGCGGCGGATTCATATTGAATTGCCTGCTGTTGCAGCTCATCGTCACCGACAAAGCGGTGCGTTGGCTGCCATTTTTTACGCTTTTCGAAACAATTCGGGTTGTGTGTTCTAGCGCTTAGTGGGAGAGCAATTTTTTAACGGGGAGCAGGAATCCTTCTTTTTGAGAAGGGGGGTGTAGGTAATTGATTTTAGAAAAATCCCATATCGTTTTACACTATTTTTATTAAAAAACAAACATAAATACAGAGACAAACACTCTTAAAAAATTGAAAACTTTAAAAAACATAGACTTTGCACCAGAACGTTTCAAAAATGACCAAAACCGGTCAGAAACCTGAAATTTATCGGATGTTCTAACAAAGTTTCATAGTGTTTTAGTCATCGGAAACTACTAAAAAAAACATTTTAATGCATTGTTCTTCCCCATAGGCACAATTAAAGATTTGCCTTGCTCTCCCGGTAAAAATTTGCTCCCCCGCTAACACGAAAGCACGGTTTTAGCGCGTCCATGAAACCTCAAATACCATGCCTTAATCCAGCAAACATGCGTTTTTTTTCAGAGAATCGAAGACGGCTATCGGAAAATTCTGCTCATCACCACCACGTACAACATATATTACTCGCTGATCAGCAGTATCGCCGACTTTGTAGTTTCTAGCTTGGATCCAAATTTCGATTTAGGGATTTGTCATCGACGAGTTCGGCTACATAGTGTTCAGCAAAAATCTCTACGAGCTCGGCTACGTGGCTTCGGAAATAGGGATTTTCGTAGGAATTTGGTCCTTTAGTTTCGGTAGATCGGCCGCTCCGAAAAAATATTGTCTAGGCCCGGGAAAAATAAATAGAAAGGCCTTTCCGTGCTAACTCCAGGCCATACCCACGCCATCGACAAATTTGTCGAGTTTTTACAATTTTGAGTTAAAGAACTCATGCGATAAATAATAAAAAAGATATTGTAAATATACTATGGATGACCATATTCGTTTTAGCAAAAAAATCAGGATGATCTAAATAATCGAACATGAACTTTGGCCATTTTTAGCTTAAATTGGACTTAAAAACGTGAAAACCTTCAAATCCGAGCTAGTTTGCGGTTTTTGAAATCAGATTCGGGATCAGCAAAAAATTCTGCAAAAGAAGTGCTAGGTCTCGTTTTGAAAGCCCACCGAGACCCTAGCTAGCGGCCTTCCACCCCTGCTTCAGGCCTCGTCAATTTAAATCCGAACAATTGAAGCAATGTCTAGGGATATAGTGTGGCATTTATGGTATCGCTGAATCTGCTAGCTGTGCACTGTTTTTATCGATATGTGAAGATTACCGGGTAATTTCTGCGATGCGATAACGAGAGCTTGCCGGCTATATGGTTGGGCTCCCGTAGCGGCAGTATTCTCTAATGGTCGCCGGGCAACAATTGTTTCCTTTTGCAGCAAATATTCCTTTTTCTTCGAGAAGCGGCGCTACATCGCGGGAATAATTGCGGGGATGATCCTGTTTGCTATTTTGTATCATGTCTGGTGCAGCTATACCCTGGGCGTAAGTCCCCACAGGATTTCTGGTTATTTGAAAACGACGCTCGAAAAGGCATTAAAATTTGAGTTTTTTCTTAAAATCGGGCCTTTGCTGATTAAAACCGGCTTTGACTTTGTAGAATAGAATTTTATGAAAATTCTGAGGATGCCATCGGAAAGGCGAGAACGCGTGGGACAAAAACATAGGGCTCAAATCAGTCTCCAATCCCCCTCTAATTCGATGCAGAACTATCCGATCGGAACGAAAGTTATACGATGCGAAATTCCTTGAACCGGAGAGTTTGCAACACTCTTGAAAACCATCTTTTTATGTAGGTACGCCGGAAGTTGCCGTTATTGACACGGTCCATAAATGTTTTGGATTTGGATTCGTCAGAATGACATCAATCAAATAAAAAATAATAAATAAAACATGGTTATGAAAATTGTTGCAAAACCTCCGTTACAAGGGCCTACCTCTGCGTTGAGTTAAAGCGGGTGTTTTCTATTGGGACACCCTGTATACGGTGTGGGACTGTTCAAGCGACATTTCAGCCAACCAGCACCCGAAATAACCTTAGCCGTACGTACCTACGCGCTCACTACGACATTAATATTGACGAGCTGGCGTATATAGGCGGAATGTACAAGGTGAAATTTGGGGTTCTGGCCTCGGCGCCAGGTTGCGCCTTTTTTATTCAATTTTGTTTTCTTAAAAGGGCTCTAGAAAGGCTTCCTGAAACAGCTGGGGAGTTGTAATTTGAATAGCTTGTCCCAATAAGGAAGATACGAAAAGCTTCGTTTTGCAGACTCGAAATCCCGAAACAGGTGCCGTGCAGTACCTCTACGGTCCGATGATCGGCCCACTCCTTTGCACGACGAGCCAGTTTGCATTGTGTTTTGTCATTGGCTACTTGTGCGTGAAACTGTCGAGTTACGTCGGACGGTCGACCTTCAGCGACAACGCCAAGGCGTTGCACTATCAACTGCTGCGGCTGCTAACGATCCAGGTCCGCCGGGTTCTCCCAAGCCGACGACTTTGAACATCGTCGCGGTTTCATGGGAACGCCTGCCCTGTACAGAATTTTGCGCGCTGATCCGAGCCTGGTTACCAAATTGACGCAATAGCCATTTTTCGAAAGTTACGAGCGGTTTAAACCCGAGCAACCTTACGGATCAGCTATTTTCGAAGGCCCAAAAACTACCAAGAAAACTAACTTAAACGGTACTGAAATGGCTATTCCGCACTTTGCAAATCATGTGGGATCAGCGCAAAATTCTGTACATGTTAGTCTTGGTCCCGTCTCGAAGCCCATACTAAATTCTCCTTAAAGTTCCTTTCCAGGCGCTGGCACCTCTACTTTTCGAGTACGCCCCGGCATTCACAGCACTATGGGGTAGCTTTATTGTTGGTTTATTCGGTAAGTGGACTTGGGTGGGTGGCGGCTATTTAGTAGGTTAAAATTAAAACGGCCAATGAAGTTAGAATAGTGTTTGAAAAAGCCGTTTGAAAAGTGCTCGGTCATTTTGGGTCGTAAAAATCTATGGGTTGTTTTCCCGCACCCCTCCCGCGAATACTCAGAAACCTTTTTTTACTAAAAAACGGCAGATTACAAGAATCATGATTTCATTGAGAGAAACAATGACTTCATTGATTGAGTCTGAAAACAGAAGCTGCGTCTAGGTATCGATATTGGCTTTTTGGCCTTCTACATACCCCTGTTAATCGCTTGCTACCCGGCCGTCGACGCACTGATGGTTATATTTGGATTTACGGCGAGTCTGTTCAACCAAAGATACATCTGCCTTATTGCCTTTCTAAGATATCTTATTTTTTTGGTTCTATCAGAGGAAAATACGGCATTAATAGCATGGTGGTAAGCAAGTTCACCTTTGATTTCAGGCCTACCGAAAACGAGTGCTTGGCCACTTCGGCTGCGAAAAGAAAAGTATCGCGGAGGTTAGTCTGGAGGACACTCAAAAAACAAACCCGCAACCTTAACGCCCTTGAAATCTTCCGTATGGCCGGTTCATCGTTGCCATCGAATGTGGTTTATTGCAAAAGGATAGAAATTAAATAAATTTTCCAAAATCCAGTGAAAAGCTAATGCAAACAAAAAAATACAAACAAAAATAGAACAAGAACATCGAGAGCTAGAGCGATACATCAAATTGGCGGTGGTGGTATGTATGGCGCGACCATCGTTGTGGTTGAGTTTACCCAACTTTTGTATCCCGACACCTCGTTGTCGTAGGGGCCTGTGAAGTATACCGAACTACTAGCCAGAGCAAGACGGAGATTTTGGTATACTTTACATATCTGTAGACCAACAGCGAGCCGAGATACAAAAGCTGGGCGCGGTCTGGGGGTAAACTGAACTCTTACCCTGCAATCTGCATAAATATCATCCATGCCCGATTTGCATGCGAAGCTGCATTGCAAATCATCGGGCCCAACGAGTATGGCATTAAAATTGTACACAAGGGCCGCAGCGGTCGCTTCGCGTCGGCGATGCTTGGATTTTTCTTCCGATTCTGCTCGACGCTGGTAGGCTTTTACCCACTACACCAGGTTTTTTAAAATAACAGCTTCGACAGAGCCCAATAATCCCATTTAGTGGGGCTGGCTTGGTGGCGATCCGGCTCCGGCTGGGTCAGAAGCTCCGGCTACAGATACTGAAAACGTTTCCCGGGCCAGCTACCTATCCGTCGAGCAGCTGCTACGGCTTCCCGTCGAAGTCCAAATGCAGATCGTTGCTTATATGGGAGCGACGGATATGATTGAAATGGTGTATGCTGACCCGCTTTTCAAGGTGTTTTTCGCGAACTGTATTCCTCAATACTGTCTACAGGGTGTCCCCAAAAACCGACCCCCTTTCTAGCAACTGACATTGTGAGAAGTGTGTTCGGCTTGTAGTGCAGTTTACCCCCCACCCCCCCCCCCGCACCTACCGTATCTCGGCTCCCCGTTAGGATACCGAGTAGTAAAGTATACCAAAATACTCACCAGAGCAGGATGAACGTTTTGGTATACTTTACACACCTAAGACAAACAGGGGCCGAGAGAGAAAAGCTATACGCCGGCTGCGGGGGGGGGGGGTAAACTGCACTCTAACCATGTGTCCGATTTCGACGATTTCACAATCTATCGAAAGCTCTCGGAAAGGTGAAAAAACAAGCACTTTTTGTTTCTCAATATAGGCATTTTAATTCACGAAAATTCGGACCAAATCCATGAAAACTGCAGTTTTTGAGCAAAATCAGCATGTGAATTGCTTGCTAACGCAAACAGGACGACGCTGATTCTACGTTTTTTTTAAAGGAATTGTTCAATATCGAGCGCGGGCTAAAAATTGTTGCAAAACGATAGCGCTTGTATTCTCGGCTTTTCAAGGGCTTTCGAATGGTGTAAAAATCATGCCGATCCGACCTTTGTCCCGGCCGCTAGAGGGGATTGTTTTCCTTTGGGACACCCTGCAGGCGCTAACCCATTTAGGCCTTCATCAGGGCCGTTCCGAAATATTGGGCGGCTGTGCTTTCGGCTGGCGAAATCTCCACCGACCGCGATTGGTACACTAGTATCGTGTTCTTGAGATGCTTAATTAAGCGACTTCGTTTTTTACAAGACGTTTCCCAGAAGCGACGGGATGGCTGTCGATTTTCCACCTGATCGGGAGTAAGTCAGATTGGTGGCTTGAAGAAATTATTTTTACAGTAGCCCCGTTTTCACCCTGCAATTTTATCCCGACTAGAAAATGTTTTAATAATATTATTAGTAAAAACCTATATTTGAACGAGCAAAATATCTACAAAGTTTTGAAAAGTCGCACTTTCGGTCAAAATCGGCCATTTTCCTCTAAAAGCCTATGTTTTTTAAATTTTTGTAAGAATATTCTATATGTTTTCACGTTTAGCAATCGGAAAAACTATTCAGAAACACTTCCACCATTTATATTTGAAAAATTTGAAAGAAAAAAAGAAATTTCGCCCTAGCCCCCCCCCCTGCAAAATAGCCTCAAAAATGTTGGGGCGAAGTGTGCCTCTAAACAAATTTTGCTTTCAGTATAATGGACTCGGGTGTCTGGGCGTGTCAAGTGAAGCTCGATACCGACCTGGGTGACCCACGGCGGGACCAAGATGCCATCAACTACACCGAGCTCGTAGACATTCTCGCCAACAACTCGCGCGTTCGCATGGTAAGCAACTTTAGCGCGAACAGTTCCCGGATTTTCTCCGCAGCTATCCGCCCCGCCGCATTCGTGGGTGAACGGCGAGCCCTGGAAGCCGAATCTCCAAGCAACTATCCTTACAATTTTCAAAGTTAACGAGATCAAGGATGGATGGCCGTATGGGACAGGTCCGCAACGCATTGATTTGTGGTTCTGGACTATTAGCGGGGAAACTTCTGTTTTTCCACCTACATGTTGATGCTATATAATGTATTTTGATAGCATTCTTAGTAGTTTTTAATTACTAGAAAGTGATAAAAACATTTTTTTAATTTTGAAAATTCGAAAATTTGGATCTTTTTTTGGTCATTGTGCATGCATTTTTGATCAAAAAGTCGAATTTTCGGAAATTTTTATTGGTTTTATATTGTTTTTCTACCTAAAAACTAAGTAAAATGCTATAAAAATGGTTTATATTTTGTTATAGGGCCGTAGGGAAGCACAGTGAAAAACTTGGTTCCCCGGTAACCCCCCTAACAGTCCAGAACCAAGGGACCCTCAAGTTGGCGCAGTGGAATTTCGAAATTTCGCTCTATGTTCAGATACCTACGGCGCCGTGGCTGTGGATGTTCTTTGGGGCTACCAGTGGGAAGTTGCTTTTTGGGAGAAGTTTGCTAACATGGTGAATGGATTGCCGGTGGGTCCTTGATGGATTTGTATCTACGGGGATTTTCCCTCATTTAGCAGGTCAAACTATTGCGCGCCTCGATACCAGTTACGGTGACGCGACTTCCCCAATTGTCCTTGTTGAAAGTGCCGAGCTTCAAGGTCTACTACGAGCAGCCCATTGGCAAGTTTCAATCTTAGGGTGCAGTTCCGCGGGGCATTGTATAGGGTGGCCCAAAAAATCACTCCCCCCCCCCTTTCTCTCGCCGGCTGCCGACGTGTCCGATTTTTACAATTTAGGTATCGGTGCTGTTCTATTTCGCGGGGGGGAAAAAACTGTGCGGGGAAATGTTCCTCGGTTTGTTATAACTCTTTTATATGATGCTATTTTGAGTTGTAATTAAAACTCTTAGTATATTTTTTGACGCTCTATCGAATGGCATCAAAGGAATTTTTGAAAAATATCGAAAATGTCGAAAACTAGCTTTCGACTCCACGGTCCCATGTGGCAACACCGTATAAACCTTGTTTTTGCTATAACTATTTTATAAAACAATATTTTTAGATGAAATTAAAACTCTTAGTATATTTTTTGATGCTCTACCGAATGACGGGTTCAAAATATCGAAAAACTGGCGAAATGCCGAAAACAACATTTCGGCACCAGTTTCAATAGTTTTTTTTTGTTTTTGTTATAACTTTTTTATCTTACAATATTTTTAGCTAAAACAAAAACTCTTAGTATATTTTTTTGATGTTCTATCGAATGGCGTTGCAAAAATCCCGAAAAATAGCGAAAAGATGGAAGGTTCCGCGAAGCATATTTTCCCCCCGCACAGTTTTTTCCCCCCCGCGAAATAGAACAGAACCTAGGTATCTATCGAATGTTCTCGAAAAGGGGTGTCCAGCTCGTCAAACTGATTTTTGAAATTTCGGAATTTTTGCCCGATTTTTGGGATTCTTCATGCAAAAAAGAAATGCTTGTTTGTCAAAAACTCAATTTAATCGCCTTAGCGGTATCCACGCCGTTTTTCGCAAAAAATTGGGTTGGGTTACCAGGAAAGATTCTGAAAATTGGAGAGACGGATAGCTAAATCGTCCAGATCGGACACGTCCGAGGCCGGCTAGGAGGTGGGGGGTGATTTTCGGGCACCCTGTCCATCCCACTTTCCACAGCTTTACTGGTCAACCTTACGCCTCACAAGGATCAATGCCCTTTGCTGGCCGTCAACTCCTTTCGACAGATGATTTTGGTAGTTTTATTAGGTCGCAATACTTCCAGGGAGACGTTTTAGCGTCTTTAGGCTTTCACTTTGGAACCAAACCCATCTTGTGCGGAATTTTACGCTGTTTACAGTTTACGCCGAATATGTTAGCCAAATCTTCGGAATCGCAATTTTCGAGTTATTTAAGTTAGGAAACGCATAAAAAATAGGGGGTTTTTGGTTTTTATCGTTGATTACCTTGGGAAAATCGAGAATGAGGTAATTTTAGTAAACATTTTGACCAAATAGAGTTTGCCTACACATTTCGGTAAATGACTTTTTCGAAAATTCGTTTTTCGAAATTCGAATTTTTCGAAAAATCATGTTATGGAAAGTCATATTTTCGAAGCTCAGTTTTCCAAAAATCAAATTTTGGAAAATTTGCGTCCGGCTGTCGATAGGAAATGGCCGGAAAGGGTATAAAATAGAAAAGCAAATTGTTCGAAATTTTGGCCTCGGAAATATGATGTTCGAAAAAATAGTTTTCGAAAAGTGATTTCGGAAATAGGAGTTTCGAAAAACGATCGCCCGCCGGTAATATATGGATTGGCGCAAAATTCCACAAAAACTGGGCCTTGTTGCAAGTTGAAACCCCGGTGACTCTATGCAGGAATGGCTGCGTGGCGAGCGCGAGATCGACCGCATTCTGATTCTGTGCACCAGAGCCATAAGGACGGCTCGCTCGCTTTTTAATATGAAGGGTAAGCATTGGCTTGCATCGTCTATTTACCACGGACATTGTTGCAGAGTTGCTCGTTCTGGTGGCGGGTTTGGCTGAAGGGTTGCCGGGCTGCTTCAAGATTTGCGCCAGGTACTTATAGCAGGCTCCTGATGGTCGAAGTCATGAATTTTTTGCAGCACCTGGCTGATTCGGCGCTCCGAGACGGTACATTGAACCCTGAGCTCATCGAATCAAAAGTTTAGAGCCGTGATGGGCTCGTGATCAGCCTCCAGCCTCAGATTTTCATGCTGTGCCGTTGTGACTATTGGGACCGACGGTATACTGTCTCGGAAAATTTTTGTTGCTAAAATGTAAATCAAAAACCACACGGAGCCGAAAAGAATGCGGTAGTAATTTTTGGCGCGCGGTTCCAATTCAATTCATGCGACTGAGCTCGCCAGAACCGAACTAGCTTTTTTAGGGAACGTGCTTTTGAGAACAGTCTGCAACACTCCCAAGCCTTCGCTACGCTTCTTGGAGCACACCAGCGCATGAAATCAAGCGGACTTCGTGCTGAGGTCGGCGGTTTTGTGGTCCCGCTCTCTCCCCTCGCTCTCTCTCGCTCTCTCTCTCTGGCTCTCTCTCTCTCCCGCTGTCTCTCTCTATCTCTCTCTATCCCTCTATTTTAGCTTTTGATATAAGTAACTTTCAGGATACTCGAATCAAAAAGACGACTTTCGAAAAGGACGCCCGCGCGTACCTTAAAGCATACGGTGCTTTGCCGCGCCGCGTTGTCCTCTGCGATTTTGTAAGAACTCTTCCCATCAAGCAAAACCGACGGTTTTTAGGCCATCTGCGCTTCGCTGTGCTTCGACTATGATTGGGCAAGCTTTTCGGAAAAATTGACAGCGTGAAAAAAAACTCTGAGAGAGCACAACCGGCCGAACGGTTCATGCTTATTTTTCTTTTTTAGAGCTGGTCCAACGAAGAGCAGGAAGTCTGGAGATTGCTCGAGTCGTACAAGACCGGCGACGCCCATCGCTTCTTCGCCTTGGACGAATAGGGAGGACGTGACCGAGAGAAGCTAAAAAAACCACGATCGAAAACTGACTTTCCCCGCCCACAAATTTCCGTTCGCCCTGGCCATTTTGATAGCGAATAAAGCATCATATGAGATTCCTTGTCAAATGATCTCCCCAAACATGATGTCATCTCTCGAAAAATCTCTCTTAAAATTATGAACAGGAATACAAATACGATTCCCCAATTCTCGGGTGGATTTTTCAAGTTGGCTGTCCCGGCTACCCATCATTACTTCTAAAATCATTACTTCTAAAATCATTACTTCTAAAATCATTACTTCTAAAATCATTACTTCTAAAATCATTACTTCTAAAAGTCATTACTTCTAAAAGTCATTACTTCTAAAATCATTACTTCTAAAATCATTACTTCTAAAAGTCATTACTTCTAAAAGTCATTACTTCTAAAATCATTACTTCTAAAAGTCGTTACTTCTAAAATTCTAAGCGTAAAAAAAAACTGGTAATCCAGCATACCAAATTTTAGAAGTAACGTTTTTAGAAGTAATGATTTAAATAATGACTTTAAAATGTTTAAAGTAATGTTTAAATAATGTTTAAAAGGTTGAAAGCCGCTTCGCGACTTTTCAGCCCTGTCCCCGTCTGATCCCCATGATATTCTTCCCTTTGCATAATTCACGCGATTTTCGATGACAAAAAATGAGAAAGACGACATCTCTTCTCTTATATAGGCTACCGCAACTTCCGGCGTATGCTAATTGTTTCCTAACAAAGAGGGTTCTCGATTTTTCAACAAAAAACTTAATTTTAATATAAAAAACACCAAGTTTTTCAAAATTTTATAAGTGTGCAGGCATCCCAGGGCCATTACGCACCTAATGCGGTATCAAACATACCCCTAACTGCTCCCCTTATTGAGATACTACTGGAACACGCTGACGGAAGTTGCATGCAAATGCACACACATACACACACACACAGACACTATTTTTTTATATATAGTAGGATGACCGTACCCCGGCTGTCCCTGGGTTTACGATAAATTTGATTTCTTGATTTTTCAGTCATTTGCAGGGTTGGTCACAAAGGATCCGGTCCGCGGACTAGACCTCCCGAACCCCCCTTTCCCCCCCTTTACCCCCATTTACCCCCCTGCCCAACCCCCGAAACCCCCTGCCCAACCCCCAAAACCCCCTACCGACCCCCTCCCAACCCCCCAACACCCCCCGCCCAGCCCCCCAAAACCCCCCTCCCAACCCCCCTATAGGGTATTAAGCAGAGGGTCGGGGGTTCGATTCCCGGCCGCGGGGAAAACTTTTTGCTTTTTGGGTATTCGGTTCTGGGGGGTGTGACAAGCCAGAGGACAGTCAATTTTTTTGTCGAACTCTTTTTTAAAACATTACGACCCGGATTGTTACCCGGTGAATTGCTTTATTTGCTTTATTTGAGATTGTGGCTTGTTTTTGTTTTCGAATGACACCATTAAATGATGGTAATGCTATGCCCTACACAAATAACTCATTGGGAAACCGTTTTGCCCAAAATTGCAGCGTTTTGCCAGCCTTGAGCGTGGAAATGAAATTCTATCAAAAATTTTGCTTTCAGGAAGATTTGGTGTCTAAAAAGTTGTCAAATCGCAGGTATTGTATATAGGAAAGCTAGTTTACACTTTTTAGATAGATTTCGTGGTAGAAACCAACAAAAAAATTAGTTTAATCAATTGTTATCCATTGGCAGCAAGCAAAACCGACAAAACTAACCAGTTTCCCACTTTTTTCGTGCCGTAATGGTTGTTCAATACTTGCCAAAGTTAATAGTAAGCAAAAAACATTATTATAATAAGTGTAGTTAACTTATAGTTTATGTATGGAACCCCCAAAACACCCCCCAAAACCCCCAAAAACCCCCAAAACCCCCTCCCAACCCCCTCCAACCCCATCACCCCTGCCCAACCCCCATTACCCCCTGCCCAACCCCAAAACCCCTAAGCCCTCCCAAACCCCCAAATGGGGGTAAAGGGGGTTCGGAGGTCACCGCGGACGGTCCGCGGTCCGGTCAGTCGGATCGGTCCGAGTGGATCCGAGAATTTCGGTCCGGACCGGACCGGACCGGGCCGGACCGGTCCGGTCCGGGCTGAACACAAAAGGACATGATTCAGGAGCCAGATATGGAAAATTTTGTATGCAAAATACTACTCTCAAGAATTTGACGTATTTTCCACATCTATGCTACTATCCGTCGCGTATATCGCCAAAAAGTCATGGGGAATGAATAATTTTATACATTTTTGATTAAGCGATCCACATTGCGTCATTTTTCGTACGCCACTCTTTTTGCAATCCGAATTTGCATGTTGCATTTCCGTTTCTCCTAGCAAATCACAACCCCTCGGTCCGCCACGGACCGGACAGGTCCGGTCCGGTCCGGTCCGGTCCGGTCCGGATGGAGATTTCGGACCGGACCGGACCGGACCGACCCCCGGACCGGACCGGATCCGATTAGGATCCAGCGTGACCAACCCTGGTCATTTGGTCTCACTAGGCAAGGCATCATCATCTGTACTTATTGAGCCGATCCCTCAAAAAGTGGTGATGCTTGCCATAAAGTGCACCCTTTGTGCGCGATTCCAGGTGCTAAAAACCCTAAGAAAAACTAGACTATACACAGCTCATCGAAACACTGCTTGCCACCTGCTTGGAACCGCGCCCGAATCTGGGATTCCAGTAGGCCGGAACGCACCTGAAAAAATGCCGGCTCTCACCTATGAAGAGCCAACCTACTACATCTTCTTTATGCGTTTCACATTTGTATTTGGGACGCTCCTGAATGGATTGACCATGTACGTAATCTGGCGAAAATCCCCACCGTCGATGCAAAAATATAAATATTTGTTGCTTTATTATCAGGTGGGCGTTTCGAAACTGCAAAATATTTTATGGAATTTATGTCAGGATTTAAAGTAGCAATTTTCGGCTATTTGGGCATAAAGACACATGTAACCTTTTAACCAGAGGGATTTCGCAACTTTTGAAAACGATCTTAAAATTTTAGTTCTGGTCTATCGCATTCGAATGGTTCGTCCACTCCACCGAGCCACAGACCTTCTTTCCCACCCTGTTTCTTCGCATGACGGGATGGTTATATACGGTATTTGGCATCGGTGCCATCCGGACATTTGTAAGTGTACGGAGGACAGAATACTACGATTCTGTATTCATCGATTGAGATTAGAGATGTTACTCATACCGTCGCGACGTTAAGATACGCATTTTGTGTGCAAATAAGCCATCTGAATGAAAAATTTCCTGGTTTCGACTCGATCATTGTATTCGAATTAGCACCAGTACTACAGGGTGTCCCAACAAAAAAAAACACACCCTCTTCTAACTCGACGCAGAAGTATCGGATCGGAATGATAGTGGCACCATTCAATAGCCCTTGAAACGGCCAGTTGGCAAAAATCTTCAAAACAATCTTGAATCTGAATTAGGAGCGACCTGCAACAAGGAATTTCAGGAAACTGGTGCTGTAGTGATCTTTCACCTGGTTGGTGCCACAACGCATTGCCTAGTCTACCGACATCGCCAAATTCTGCCCGCCGGGCATTTGTTCCGGTTGGTTTTTCAAGCTTCGGATCCCTTTTTGGCTACCGGGATTTGAGAAAAATCAGAAATTTTTTGCAGGATCCCTACCCCATTAATCGTGTTGGTGTTCGTGGCCCATCTCCTATTTTACGACGGTTTCTTCGTGCACACCTTATCGTTAGGGATAGATGAGCTGGGTGATGGACCCATCACCCGGAAAATATTAAAAGTTTCTGGTCTATCTTCTCGCTAGCGGATATTTTTAAATAAAATATTCATCAGAACGAATAATTCTTTAGAGCTACCCAGAGTACAGCTTTGTGCTCGACCACGATGATTTTTTCGCGGGAGATGCTTCAGGGATTTATCCCCTCACCGGGTTGACGCTGCAAATGAATGCATGTGCCATTGGATTCTTGCTTATATTGCAGGGGAATTGCGTTGTTAGTTAGCTGGAACGCCTAAAAAATAGTAAATATAAAGCATTTCCGTCTTAGTTTTTATTAGTTTAAATAAGTTTAACGTAGAGCGGGATTCATGTTCATTTTAGGCAGGCTTTCTGGTGGTGCACGCCTTCTGGATGCTGAATGGTCATGTTCGGATTAGCCCACAGACACGGCGACTTCAGAAAAAGCTCATGACCGCGCTGATTTTACAGGTGTGCTCTTCAAGCCGGTTTCCTCAAAGTTCTCTAGTTGGCCATCCCCTACTTGACGCTTCTATGCCCATGGGGATTTTATGCCTTGGTTCAGATCACCGACTCGATCATTAACCCGGGTAGGGGATGTTCAAACTACCAGAATTGAAACTAAAAACTCTGAACAAAACTGTTACTGCAAAAAAATTAGCTTATTAGCAAAAAACCCTATTATTTCAGCGTACCTCAACTTCGCGATGTGGTGCAACGCCTGCCATGCGACAGTCTCGTCTATCTCAATCCTTTTCTTTACGGATCCCTACTGGAAATATGTCATTAGTCTCTTTGGATGTGAAAAGTTGCTGTCCCAGAATTCAATACCAATTATTCAGAAAGCTATCCACCGCCGTGGCGTTGCGACTACCCGATCCGAACACAGCAAAAGGACTTCAGAGCCGAATACGACTGCACTCGAGAACCACAAATTCCAGTGTTTAAACCGGCCAAGGAAGTTAGCCTCGAGAACCATGAACTTGGTATTTTTGCGGTATTACAATATCGAGCATCGGAACAGACCTAAAAGCACCCCAACCTCCCATTAGTGCGGGGGTTGAATTCCCGGTCGCACGGACAGACGGACATTAGAATAATTAGATATCAAGTTACTCGTCAGAAGCCTATCATGAGAGTTACATCTCGATCTCTATCATCTCGATACGTGCACAAACGGCCCACATATGCGACAGAAAACACTGCCTATATATTCATTCTACTGGGCGTATTTTAGTTCAGCATCGTGTAAGTAGTTGAAAGCGATGAGATGGAACGATTTATTTTGGTGACCCACCAGTGCATGATCACCCCGTTCACATGCGGTAAGACGCGTTAAATTTCCATTAGTTGCTGAAAAATCGCAAATCACAAACAACTTAAAAAAATTGACGGAAGGTTGTAAAATTGGATAATGCTGGCGGTGCGTAGCATCAGATCAATTATTTCTTTCAACGTTTCGCTGCGCGCTAAGCTAACTAATTTGTAATAGAGAGTGTGTTTAGCTATATACATAGTATTTGTGGCCGGTTAGGTATTTAGTTAGTTTATACCTCCATTTCATTTTTAAGGGGGATACGATAGTAGAAGTAATTCGCGTAACTTCTGACGGGCGTACGATCACAGTTCGCAGCAGTTAACGTTATTGACATTAGTGTCGTATGTCATGTCTTTCAGTGCATTAATGAGCCAAGGTGGTGTTTTTTGAAAATATTTATCGGTGTGGGGACCCGATCTCCTGATCCCCACTGGGTTCTTATTCTGTATTTAGCTACTCCGTTAGAAGTCCGATTATCCAGGAATATTTATTGGTGTTGTAGTTTGAGAGATGCATAACCTTCCCTTTAGCCCTTCGGGCTTTTATACTCCGTCGGGCCCTCTGGGGCCACGCCTCCCCCTCCCTGCCCGGGAGGGAGATTCTGTGTCCCCACAAGGGTGGCCGGCGAGTATTCGAGTCCGGGCAGGTTAAAGGGAGGCGTAAATAAAGCAATATTATAATAAAATAAAGAAATAATACTAGAAATTAAGAAAAATTAAAAAGCGGGTCGTGAAAAACATCGATGGAATGCAAGAAGGAAAGCGATAATGTTGTAGTCGGTGTTCAGTGGATTTTTGGATAGTTGGCTCAGGTCAAAAGATAGGTCACGGTAGTGGAGTGTTGGCACGATATTCGAGATACAGGTTGTATAATTGTCCATTGCAATTGTCTGGACGGTATATATCGGTCGATGTATTATTCATGGTTGCTGACCATTGGAATAGTTGACCATTGAGCTTCGTCTAACATCGTCCATGTTGGCACTTTGGTGTCTGCCGCCTTCTTTTTTGCGTCGTTTCTTGCGATTTTCTCAATGCTCGTCGTTGACTCGGTCATTTCGACCCGCATAACTGCTACCATTTGGTGGTAGGGCTCCACGGCTAATTAGCTTTGTTTTACACAATTCATCCTGCACGGGTCAAGGTAGGATATAACTTTTAAAACTAGTTCATTAGGAATGGTGCACTTGTGAATCCAATTTAAATCACTGAAAGTAAAAGCTGTAAATTCTGTAAAAACTGCTATAATATTTTACATATGAGTTTAATTTTACTATTAGGTTTCTCAAAATTTTTGAGCTCCCAAAATGGTTTGTATATCCTTTATTTAACTTCTAAGTGGATGGAGTAGCAGAAATAATGAAGTATGTTCCTCTGGGACAGACGCCGTTTCAGCGCGCTTCTGCGAAATGAACGGATCTGCTTCGGACATGTCGCTCCAAATTTGCGTTTTTTATTTATATGGCAAATTGATGATGGTTCCCGATTTATACTTCCTCTTTCCCAAAGGAAAACGTCCCTGGGCTCGGCCGCGAACGGACAATCCCATTTTATTTACAAACTTTTCGTTTATAATGTGGCAAATTAATGCTGAAGGGAAGCAAGTTTCTATCTTGCGCGTTGTCGGTATATTTTTACATTTTTGCAACTAGGAATTTTGCCCGTTCGATCAGGTGAAAGGACGTGGACATTTCTTGACATTTGGGGTTTTTTTTTTCTTTTTCAGGTTCGTGATTTTGACACCTGGGCGAAGTCTGCCGGTCTCAGGATGATGTCTTATTGGCTATTCGGAAGGGGTTCGAATGGCATTTACACTCGTGGTCGTGATGTGGCTGATCTCTCGGGCGGATTTAAGTTCGTGTTCTAGGCGTCCTTATTGATTCGCGCCCCACTAGGAGTCGGTACGCCCGTAGGATATGTTGCCTGATCAGGGCAAAAACGTGAAATAATCACGGAATGTGGGGAATCTACTGTCGCGGCCGACTCTACCAAAATTGTGGCGTTTCGTTTTGTGTGCCCTTTTATTGTTGGGTGTTTTTTATTACATTTTATTGACCCTTGGGTCAGGCCATTCTCCGGTTGGTGCAAAGTTGGGCCTCGCCGGGGAAAAGCGGCTCCATCGACTCGCTTTTCACAACGATTTATCTTTTTTAAATTAGTCGAGTGTCATTAGCTATGTTTCAAAATTCATTATACTTTTTCTTTATAATTTTTGGTCTTGTATGAATTTTTGCGACAATGGTTCGATCAGCTTCTCGTATTGTCGCGGAACCCCCATGTTTCGAGGAAACACGATCATGAGATAATGGAATTTTCGTCACCAAATACCGTTTTTCATTCCCCTTTTATTATTCCGTTTATTATTATTAGCCGTTTTGTTATTTTTAATCAATACCGGAAATTATCTTGATTTTCTTTCTTTAATCTTTCCCACAGTATGGGAGGCATCTTCTTGCAGGTTTAGGTCGGCCGTATGCTCCTTTACGAGCATGATGTCTTCCATAGATCATTTTTTCTTCTTTCTTCCATTGGCTTTTGCCTTTCGCTTCCTTGCTCGCCCCTTTCCCACGTCGGAGCGGGGGGTAGCTTACTGAAAAATTGGCGTACCTGGCTGTTTGATCCGTATACTACTTCGATATTAGAATAGATCCATTAGCCGACGCACCATTTCTGGTATTTATAATTGTGGTAGAATATTTGCAATGCAGTTGCTGGGTGGAACTATCCCTTCGACGTAGCTGTTTATTTTCAAGGTTGGTCCCTTGGTGGGGGAGATTGGAAGTGAGCTCTTGCTCCGAGGACCCAGCCCGGAGGCCCCGGTCGATAACCGGGTCCCGCCTCCGTGCCGGCAAGTGTTCCTCCAAAAAAGAGGGGCACCTGCGCCACACCCGTTCGCGTCGAGCCCAAGGCTCCTTTCCTCTGTGAGGAAGTGAATTTGTAAAAGGGGGAGAGAAAAGGAGCCTTTGGCCGCGACATCAGATTTGGGCAGCCGTATTTACTGAACTGTCTCTACGCTGCGCCCACTTCACATGTAAATTAGCCGCTACCCTTTTCAAATTTTTTTGTATTTTTAACGAAAAATTAAAAATTCGAGTCGCGATGAAATTAGATAGAACACGCCTATGAAAGGGTAATAAAAAATTGGACGATTTTGAGATCTCATTGCTTGGGATCCACAGTAGTGGTAACCATATCTTCATCATACCAAAGGAATGGTCTGAAAAGCTGAATTAATGAGGGTGGCGGTTCGCTCTCTGTCTCTCTGTCACTGTCTCTCTCGCTCTCTATCTCTCTCGCTCTCTATCTCTCTCGCTCTTTATCTCTCTCGCTCTCTCTCTCGCTCCCTTTCGCTTCTCACTCTCTCTATCTCTCGCACTCTCACTCTCTCACTCTCTCACTCTCTCACTCTCGTTCTTTTTCTCTATCGCTCTCTCGCTGCCCTTTTTTCCGGCGCATCATTTAACCAAATCTCTCTCTCGTCTCGATCGTTTAGAAGTGCCGCATCGTGCTATGATAATGACCGTCTGGCAAACGATATAAGACCTTCAGTTCTCATGTGAAATGCCGAAATGGGCTTCCGTTGTGATGGTTTACTAAAAATAATGCTGAAAATTGACTAAAACTCACGATGAGAATTTTCGATTCATCTTCCAGCATTTCAATGCACAGAAACGGATACTTACTATTCAAAGTATGATACATAAGAGTTGAATAGTTCGGCTTTTGTTGAAGCCGACTGGTTCAAAGGCAAGCATGACAAGCCGAGGCTCCTGAAAAAGGGGAAATGCGTATAAATGTTGGATATAAGCAACTATATCTGAAAGATTGAAGAAAACGTTCGATTACATAAAAATGTAGCGAACAGAGTTTATAGTCATATCGCGGTCGTACAGTATAGTCGTACAGTCCCGATCGGGCGATAGACGAACCGATTAGCCAATGAAAATCGACGCGTCGTTTGGTTAAGAAAAAGGCGTAGCAGTTGGGTAAAAACAGTATAATGACTTGTAATAACTTAAGGAAACATTATACCATTAAAAATTAAACTATAAGATTGGCTAATTTAGGGATAATATCGAATTCCAATATTTTCGAGAAACGAGGTGGGCAAATGGGGGGAGGCGGGGAGAGAGCGGGCCAAAGTGGAGGGTGCAGAGAAAGGCGAGAGCCGGGAGCAAGAGTGGCAAGAGCAGGCTCATACCCTCGGGAAAAGCGGTAGAAAATACGCATTGAGCCTGAAATTAACATAATAGCTAGGCAGATAAGCTGCCTCTTCAACTTTAGGCAGAAAAACTGTTAAAAGTAGCTATTAAGCTAGTATAACCCGCCTTCAAAAATGAATTCCTAAGATATAAAATTGGAAGGATCTTAAATATTATTCATCTAGTTAAGCTTCATAAGAATGTTTAATAGGGCTTATTAAGCATGTAAAATACGTTGTGGACGTCTGGAAAAGCTAACTCTTTAAGACTAACAAAAAAGCACAACTCGGCTACCGTTTAGCAGGGATTATTAATGCGCTCCTGGACATGCCAAACGTATTTAATAACGTGTCTAAGGTATACATATACAATTTTTTATTAAAATCACGATAAATTCGATCACAAAGCATCATAAGGTGAACCCGATAAAAATCACAATTCAACAACGCTAAAAAATGCTTGGAACAATCGTAGTTGGGCGTGGAGTATCTCCCCCTTGATATGAAAATATAGCTCTTATTTATAGCGTTTTTCGGCTGGCTGTCTGGTAGCTAGAAATGCTCTCTCGATAAATTAGCGGTAATCCACATACAGGTTATGGATGTAACATTTTTTTTATGCAGTGGTTGAAAACGGCCTGTCACTTTTTAGGGATGATTCACGTTATGGAATGAGAATTTTTGGAGGGCCGTCCATTATTATTTCCATATTGCTCTCGTATGCTATTATCGCCCAGTTAGGGTTAATTTGCCTGTTTTGTCGTCACAAATCATGCCATAAAGGCGTTCGATAATACTGGTTCTGGTATTGGAGAATGTGCCAAAACCATTAAGTGAGAAAGGTTGCGCCTCGAATATAGTATACGAACAGCTCTTTTAGATCGGGCATGGTGTAAATTTTCAAGCTTTGTAGCTTTTTCTTTTCAGATTATATATGTTTACATGATTTTGTCGGTCCTTTTTGATTTTTTAAGAGCATTGGATCCTCTTCAAAATGAGGTGTTTCTGGCTCAAAAAATCTGTATGGTATAAAGCGGAAGTGAGACCAGGAAAATAGATCTTAGCAGTTCACGGTCATCAGCAAAATTGTTTTTATGGCATTATTGTAGCTAAGCCATTACACCACATTTGTGATACTTGTCCCCTCCAATTTTGGCATCCTTTTGATGTTTCAAAAAGCAGTTTTTCGGGAATAAGGGTTCGAACAGTTACTGCTATTTCTGAAACATATTTGCTCTGTGGGGCATGACGCTTCTCAGCCGTCGTTCATCTTTTTTATGGGTTCAACCGATATTGTTAGGAGTCCTTCCCCAAGGTGCGCCCTACGTTACAATGATCTTTCGAGGCGTCCAACGAGACGCTTCACCATGCCGTTGGGTCATGGTGATCACCGACACGATATCAGCTGGAACCAGAGCACCGTTTTCTCTAATCCGTTCCAAAAAAACGTAAGGCCAGGCAATATTATATTGTTTGAAATTCTATTAGACATTTGGTCTCCAACTTTCCTGAGTGGGGCGATATTTTGCTAAAAATTTTAGGGCTTGTAGTATAGAACATTTAGTCCCAGAAATACCCAGTCAAATGATCCACAGATTGTACCTTTTTTTTGCCGTTGGTTTTAGCAAGCTGCTAATGTTGACATGTTCATTACGTTTTACCTTTGTGTCTCAGAAGCTACAAAATGCTTAATTTAGATGAGAATTAAAAATGTTGCCTTCAGCATTTGGCCTCGAAATTAAAGTCGTGTGAGTTAGCTCCGGCTTTATCCGGTCGATTCGACGCCATTTTTTGTTAGTATCAGATGCTGTCGCGGAATTGTGCGAACTGATTCGCCTTAAGCTTATGAACCGACCCCCCATAAATTCGAAGAATTTTTCGTAATCGTTTGACGGTTTGTGCTTTTGGCCTTTTGCCCTTTTTTGCATTTCCTGGTTCCGCTTTTTGCTGATGGCGGCTTTAACTTGGTTAATTTTTAGCCTTGGTCGCCATTTTTTCCAAATAAAACGGTTGAGCCAGCTGTCCATAACGTCGTGGCTGGAATGACGCTTTTTAGCAGCTCTGTGCCAGAACGACCTTGAAGCTTTGAAGTTTACGTTTACGTTTATTAATTCTAAAGCCTTGGATTTATTGCTACTTTCTATTTGTCATTGTCCAAACTGATTGCCAATTGTTTTTTGTCTACACTCGCCATGTCTAAACGGCTATTTTTGAAATTTTAACATCAACAACAACTCGTAGTTGAACCGGTATACATGCACGGTTGAAGTGTTAATATTTCCCAGAATACACGGCTTTTGGGTAGATGAACAAATTTCACAGACATCGTGATGTCACAGTATCTGTTTTATTAAAAAAAATTCGGAGGGCTTGTAATAAGAGACTTTTGAAATTTGGAAGATTTCAATTCGACAATTCGACTTCGACGATCTCGGGAAAATTGGACGTTTTTGGCCTCCCAGACATAATTCCAGTGGTGCAACCGGTTCTAATGTGTACTATTGAAATTCTTTTGTTATATTTTTCGTCTCGGCTTTTTAGCTCATTATTTGAAGGTCAAACTTGGTTTGGACTGGTTTGCTTGGAGTAGCTCACAAAGACCGATTCGCCGAAATTCCGAATTGGAACTTTCATTAGCAGACCTTAATTTGGTCTCCTTCTGGTGACAGTGCGAGTTGCATTAAAACACATGAAAGTATTATAGTTATTTCAATGTTTTAGAGGTTTTAAATACTTGCCTGAGCGATTTCAAAACGTAGTCCATGTCAACATATTCCAGATTTTGACATTATTCAGTAAAACAGTTTCGCTGGTGTGTTTCATTTATATTATTTATTTTAACGGTTAATTGGCATTTTTATGCCTTCTGAGGAATTGAAGTTAACAATTGCAGCCATCATTAAATGCTTTTCTATTATTAAACGGTTCAGTTTCGCTAGTGTGGTTTTCCTTGTCTTCACCGTGCGCCAGAGTTGCGAGCACGAGCGTATGTGCAAAACCAGGGGTCTTTCAGCCACAGGATACGGGTCCCGGCGTCATTCATAATTTTTTTTGTCAGGAAATTTAATTTCGAATGGGAATTACATGGATTCAATGGAAATTAATGGTAAAAAAGGAGGTGAAGAAGAGAAATTTTTTTAGAAAATTTAAGAATTGAGGCGACTTATTTGCGGATCTTGAGGGCAGCTTTTCCGGTGATGGCATTCATGCTGTTGTAGAGTATTGAGTATCATCAAACATCGCCGATGGGTTCTAACCCTGACTGAAACGAATAAATATACCTACTTGAGTTTTTTTAATACAGTGGATAACTAAGCAAATGAAAAATCTGACTTACCCAGATTTTTCCGAAGTTATGCATCGTGATTAGGTAGCTAGATCTTCAAATTAGTCGATGATAAGTGATTGCACTTGACGTAGCTTTCTGGAAAAATAGCATTTTGCAGCCGCAGTTTTTTAACAATTTAAACATTTTATATATCACATTATAAATTTTATTAGGGATATTTAGAACTACTAGAAAATAAATTGCTTACCTCGTGGAATATTAAATAATATGTGTTGAATTTCGGCTTTCGATGAAGCCGTCCTTGGTTTAGCACCATGGATGAAGAAACGGGTTTCCTAGAAATGACAAGATTTTAATGAGTCTAAAACTCTTTAGAGTTGCCAAATTTGCGGAAAAAAATTGGTAAATGATTGTTGATCGATGAAAGTATAGCATCAGAATTTTAGTTGTTTTCCTTATTACCGCCTTCTATAAAAACACCCGGGAATCGATTAGGCAATGAAAGTGGTTGGTGATTTTTTGTGGTTACATATGATATCAAAATCTCATCTCTCAAAATAAAAAAAATATAAGTAGTAAAATAAACTAGGTGAAGGAAAGGGGTAAAAATTCTTGAAAATACATATTTTCGCAGGGTTTTTGATGATCTGGCTCGGGTCCCCTGGTGCAAGGAAAAAGAATGCGCGAGGGTGGAGAGCACAAAGACATGAGGGAGCAGTGAGCATGAGAGGGAAAGAGGCGCAAAGCGGCGGTAGGGTATAGGTGTTTTTCGCCTCTGAGTTTCTCCCAAAAGATATCGCTATAGCATCTCGAAAAAACTTAGAGATACCCGTTAAATTAGCGATACTTCGTTACTTTGAAACTAATACATCAGGTTTTAAAAGGATCAGAAAGGGCCACGATAAAGTAGCAGAAAATGTGCTTAGTTCGAAGAGTCGCATAAAGCTTTTCTGCTCCCTCCTGCCTCGCCGCCCACTCCCTACTCGAGATCTTACGCATACCGACGCGACGTCGGGATACATGCAAATTAAGATGCAAAGTACAAAATCAGTTCGCTAAAACGATTTTTTGCGCCCTGCATCCTAATTTGCATGTTATCCCGGCGTAGCGTCGGTGTTATGCGTAACATCTCTACTCCCTAACCATTTTTTGCATTAGCATTTCCGATTGGCTCGTTGCCAATTATATATCAGCCCTGTTCTACCGGGACGTCCTTATCCCTTTAACGGTCAATGTACAAAACACCTGGAAATCGCTGAATCGAAATTTTGAGCCTTTGCCTTTGCAACTTCAACAACTTTACCATGTAATTCCACCGTAATTTTGGTCCCTTCGTTTGCATCCAAATGATCTTTAGATTCAACATGTGCCCCTGAAAATTCGAAACTAGGTAATAAATTTCGGGCCTCTGCGGGCCAAAAATTTGGCAGGCCCTCCGAACCGCTGCGCACCGGCTGTTCCTCCCCCCAGCTTCCGGTCATTTCCCGGTTCGAAATTTTTGCCCTCAAGCGACGCCCCATAACTCAATGGGGATATTACATTTTTAGTGTTTTTGTCTTGTGTTATTCACATTTTAGCAAGCTGGGTGTGATCGGGAAAACATATATTTTTTAAGGCGTCATTCTTGCTGTTCTGATTTTTCTCTTTTTCATTGCAAACCTTCTCGACTATGAATGATTTTTAGGGTCCTCCGGCCTCTCGTTCTTGGTTTTCTACCAAACTCGGCTTCATCACAAAGCCGAACTTTTTAGCTGAAAAATGATTCCGAAAAATATTTAGTAAGTTTTTAAAGGATTTCTATTTCTACTATATTTTCTTAAAGTCAAACTCGGTGAAAAGGGGTTAGAACCCGCCATTTTGGCGCAGAGACATACGCCAGTCGACTCACTGTAATTTTTGCTATGGTATATCTAGGAAAAATGAGTTGAGGAAAAATTGTTCTCAGGAAAAATGACAGTAATTCACACCAACCACACTTACGTGGCTCAACATCTCTCAAATCGACCCGTGGTTCAAACATCACAATCACATTTTATACCCACCATTCCCGATGCGTAAAAGGTACGCTATATTTTATTCGAAAGACGAAATGGTAATGTTACCGCACAGACCGTCCCCGCCCGGTTTGGAGGTGAAATATCAACGACAACCGTCCGATTTTGAGCCCTGGATGGAGATGTCGCTATACGATGAATGGGTCAAAACATTCAGGGAAATCAAGTAAGTTTTTTATTAAAAAAATCCATATCGCTTATTAGTCCCCTGATAACCGATTACGTCATCAAGGTATGGCTAAATAAGGTCTACGATTGGCTACCGGAGCTGAGCTGGTCCATGATTGAGATTGTGGGGTAAATTTTTCGAATGGTATAACTTTATATAACTTTTTTTAGGCTTTATATAATGTATGTGCGCAGGCAGCATTTAATGTCCGAAGGCTTGATGAGATGGAACAATAGCGAATGATGCACGTCACACGCTTCCAAAATGTGCAAGTTTTTTATAAATTTGAAAATGTTTAAACAATAAATTTAAAGACTATTAAATAAATTTTATTAAATTCTAGATACCCTCCATCTCGACTCCCAAATTATTTGGAAATTTATTAAATTAAAATTTTATTCATCTACCAACATGGATCCCCAACCCGGGGATATCGCTGACGTCCTATTTCCCCCTTTCCCATGAAGAGGTTGTAAGTTGTATTTTTTATCAGATAAAGTAAAATATTTTAGGCTACGTTCTCTATCCTGAATTTGAGATGAATATCGTAAAAACCGAATACCCAAAAGGTGAAGGGCTTTTTGAAGAATGGACGGACCCCTGCACATACCATTGGTGGATCCAAAACTTCCGTTATCTCAAGTAAGGTTTTTCTTTTAAAAAATCATACTGTTTATTAGCCCCTTGCCAACCGATCCCATGGTCCAGTCATGGGCAGACCGTGTATATGATTGGCTACCGGTAATGAGTAGGGAAATGGCATCGCAAGGAGGGTAAATTTTTGCGATAAAAGTACATTTATATAATTTTCAGGTATGTAACATACTTGGAAGTCCTGGCCCTGGGTGCCTTTAATGTGCAGATGACAGTAACGGGATGGCGCCTGACGTATGTACCTGTTTTCGAGCACGCGTAAGTTTTTATGAACTTCCAATAATACCATATATTTTTAAAGGCAACAAAATTTAAAAATTTAATTTCTAGATATCCAGCCTCGAGCGAATGGACCCTTGTCGGACAATATCCATTCATTTTGTGGAGGGGAAGCTCGAACATCTATTACCCGAACCCCGACTATCAAATGGGCGAGACGACTCAAGAAAGTCAAAACGACAGGTATGTTTAACCAAAATTATTATTGTTCGATATCATTGGTATTTGTTCGAAATATTCACCTATATTAAAAAGTAAAACACGGTTTTTTAGCACCGAGACGATCAGCCCCGACACTCCCAAACCTCGCCGCTCGAACCGCACTGTCCACCCCAAGCCATTGCTTGGGGTGGACAGTTCTAAAAGTTGAACTAGCCCTTCTAAAAAGAGGCCTTGCAACCGTCTTAATAACCATGATTTTTTTTTATGATGGCGTCATGCCGGGACATGAAGTCTCTATGTTGAACCTATATATAAAGACGTATCGATTTCTGCTGTTAATTCATACATTCAAACATATTACATACCTTCAAAAGCATCATCTAAGAGGCAATAAAAACTCAAACCGAATTATTATGCCAAAGTATAGCACGTCAGCATTTGTTTCAACATTTTCTCTCCTTTCATTTTCCAAATCGATGGAATACAAAAATTTCTTATTCGTATTTATTTGCTTTCTTAGCCCTTGGAAAAGGCTCCATGCCCTGGAACGCAACCAAAAAATTATCAATGGAAAAGGGGCCCCAAATATGACCAATTTCTCGTTTGCCGTCGCCATTATGCTGAACAACAGCCAGCATCCGTAGGTATTCGTTCTTATCGACCGTGCTGCGTTAGCCAGGAGATGGAGCAACTTTGCGGTGGTTCCATCGTGAGTCCGGGTTGGGTGTTGACAGCCGCACATTGCGTAGCGACACGGTAAGTAAAACGTATTCTCTCTCTCGCTCTCTCTCTTTTTTCTCTTTCCCCCAAAAATTCATAGCGCTTTAGTGGCGAAGAGCGACTTATCGTGATCGCCGGCGTCGCAAATATTCGCGGCCAAAATCAGCCACAACGTGTAAGTTCATTTTTTAAAATTAATTTTTACCACTCGTTCAGCAACTAATCGGGGTCAAACAACGTCATATCCACGAAAAATATCGGAATCATACCGTCAACACTACCACGCAGCGGCCGATGTACTCGTTTCCGCACGACATCGCATTGCTGGAGGTTGGCCACGATTTTGACTGCGATTTCTGTGAATTCAGCTGCGAACTCCCATAAAGTTGAAAAATCACGTGGCCACAAAGACGATCCTGGTGAAGACGGAGGGTATTTTGAAGGAGTCCGGGCACAAGGCCGTGGTGATGGGATGGGGTGACATTGGAGAGGAAGTGGACAGTCAGTTACCGTCTTTAATTCAATTCGAATTTTTGCAAGCACTTTTCGGGCGTTTATTAGAACGCCATTTATTTTAATTTTCGCTATAAAAAACCGATAATAGATATAAATACTAAATTCTAAAAAAAAATCGAGGTGTTAGGCATTTTCTTTCCAAATCGGTAATTTTGTCGCTTTCGGCCTAAAATCAAATTCTTGATTTCCGTTAACACGCTTCAGACCCGATAACGTCACCCAACCTACTCTACACAATTCTCGACGTCTGGACGGCGGCTGGTTGCAGGTCTGGGAATCGCGCAGGCATGGATTTGCGACATGTGATCTGCGCCGAGAGGTTCGACACCGGGCCATGTCCGGTAATGTTTATAGCTATAAAATTATTCATTAATTCTAGAACCAATCAAAAATTTTATACTCTATAATTTTATATAAATTTAAGCTTATTATTTTATTTGGTCTATCACTTCTACAAATATTTATCATGTTTTCATCAATAAAATTCAGGGTGACTCGGGAGGTCCCCTCGTCATGAAAGTTGAATCCAAACGCACCGGCGCCAGGTACCGCGTCCAAATCGGCGTCGTCAGCAGAGCGCCGACGATGTGTAACTACGATGGCAGACCGGGTATACCTTAAGTTTATATTGTATACCTTAAATTTATCAAATTTTCAGCTTCTTCGGCCGTTCCAAACCCACAGATCAAAGACCCCCTCATTTCCAGGAATCTACATGAACGTCGGTTATTATTGCTCATGGATCGAGCGCACTACCAAGATTAAGACGCTGTGCCAGAATATCAAGGCCTTGTGAAGAGCTGGATTTGTACTGTTTACTTTTTTCTATAAATTTTCTGATCGTACGTACGTTCTAATATTACATCCAAAATTTTTTGGACCAATTTCTGGCTCGGTTTAATATTGGGGCCCGGGTGTACGGCCAGCTGACTCGAGCGTACATCTCACTCCCCGCCTGTCTATCGCTCTCTCTCTATCGCTCTCTCTCCCGCGCTCTCTATAGCTCTCTTCACATTGGAGGCAAAAGCTATTCGCTGCTAGGCAAGACATTAACATTCGCAACACAATTTTTTCGCGTAATTTTTCCCCCTACTTTTCTCGTACCTTCTGTTTTGCTTAGGAATACAATGTTTTAATAAGATACCTATTTGAGGAACTCTGGCTCCTCAAGCTTGTTTGGTTAAACTGAGGTCGACTTCATAAAAAAGCCGAGACGTGCGTCAACATCGTGATTAATCGAATAAAATGATGAAAAGGCGGGTTTTCTAAAATAATAAAAATGATTTAATTGCTGAATATACACAAATTTAAACTAATTCCATATAAATTTTGATGGTGCTATCTTAAGTTTAACTTTGTTAAATTAGTAGTAGCGCGGGTAAAAGTTAGGAGCCATTGATGTTGAGGGTGGGGGTCATCTTTTTTTGGCGCCCGGTCTTAGGCTTAGGCTTAGCTTTAAGTTCGCGTACGCTTGGCTTATACTTAGCTTAGGCCTAGACTTCGCTTTGGCTTATGCTTAGGCTTATGCTTAGGCTTAGCTTAGGCTTTGTTTTGGCTTAGCCTAGGCTTAGTCTAGGCTTATTCTAGGCCCACCTCAGGCTTGGCCCACCCCAACTTAGGCTTGTTCTAGACTTAGCTTGGGATTGGGCTTAAGCCTAGGCTTGGCTTAGGTTCAGCTTAGGCTGGGCTTGGCTTTGTTAGCTTAGATTTGGAGACAAGCTTAGGCCGGAAAAAACCTCCAAAAAACCCCCCGCCCCCAACATCAATAGCTCAAAAAGTTAAAATGCTAATTTAATCTGTTCTAGATGGCACCCAGAGTCAACCAACGCTACTGTACGTGGCACGTGAACAGCTAGCGAGCGTTAAGGTAACCA
Organism: Mesorhabditis sp. LJ9110; assembly: GCA_038088335.1. Classification (NCBI taxonomy): domain Eukaryota; kingdom Metazoa; phylum Nematoda; class Chromadorea; order Rhabditida; family Rhabditidae; genus Mesorhabditis; species Mesorhabditis sp. LJ9110. The sequence goes on along the minus strand of JBBGBA010000044.1, from coordinate 17,455 downwards.
CAATCCCAAATTTATAGATATCATGTTAATTTTAGGGGAAAGATGGTTGCAAAATCAAACGGGAATCGGAACAAACCAAGACAAAGAGTGCGCTTCCGACATGCATGCGTTTTTCTGAACTTTTTGGATTCTGTCCCTTGAGCTGTGTTATATTTCTTTGATACCTTTAACTTTGTAAAAACTGTTGAAAGGTGAATTTCGGATGTCTGCTCAAAGTGTTTAGCTCCATACATTAACAACCATTGCCTTCTCATCCCTCCAATTTAACTGCCCTCCGGACGATGGATTTGTTTGTGATTGGGTATCCAGTTAATCTAAACATACCAATATTTAATAAAAGCAATTTTTTTGATTAGTAAAACACTTCATTTTTTCAAAATCAATTTAAAAGGTAGAATTGCAAATGTCTGCCTAAGGTGCCAGATGCCAAACTTGAAAGACCGTCGCCCTTTTCTCCGAAATATAATGTTTTGTCCTTTCTTGTATGATGACTTACCAGCCGACCATGTATATTTGTTTTTTTATTATTTTTTTGGTTTACTAGCTATGCAAGCCAATCCAAATCAACCGAACGTAATTTTTCGAAAAACTTTCATACTTTAAGTTTTGTATATTGCAAGATTTTGGTCTACCGATACGTGATGATTGACAGCAGCCCCACGGTCAGAATGTCCCCTCCTAGAATTTTATCGGGTGATTGTCGGATTAATTCTTTGGTATAACTGTTATCGATTGCTGAGTTTGTGATATGATAATTGTTGTATTATACAATAAATGTGATGGTTGCAATTTCCATCCATACCTTACACGGAGAGAGAGAGGGCGAGAGAGAAAGACAGAGACAAAGAGAGATAGTGTGTAAGAGAGAGCGAGAGAGACAGAGAGAGAAGAAAGAAAGAGCGAGAGCGGGGCAAGAGAGAAAGACAGAGATAAAGAGAGAGTAGTGTGAGAGTGAGAGAGAGAGCGAGAGACATAGAGAGAAAAAGAGAGAGAGAGAGCGAGACGACTCGCATATAAAGTTTATTTTTATACGCCCAAAAAGCAATCAAAAGCAGCATGTAATGCATGTTAAAAAGATGCCAAGCTCTTCTGACGACCTTTAATATTTTTTTCGCCTTTCTTATTTTCAATACTCTGACCATGAAGACCTGCGATTTATCATTTTTATTGCTTGCCTTGATGTCCAGCGCCGATCGGCTTGAAGCCCTCAAGCGGAATCAGAAGATTGGGAACGGTAGGAGCGAGCCAGAGATTGGAAATTTCGCCTTTGCCGTTGCCATTATGCTGAAGGACGTGGTTCTGAGGTTCGAAGGAATGGATAGCTTTGTTAAATGAAGAAATTAGGGGGCACGCACAAGTTTGCGGCGGGACGATCGTAGGTCCGTATTGGGTGTTGACGGCGGCGCATTGCGTGGAGGATCGGTGGGTGTTAGATAGTGTGATGATAGCGCTATTTAGGATGAATCAAAATAAACTTTCATTTCTTTTTATGGCGACGATCCATGGTGTTAATTCGAACCCCTTTAGGGGCGCGGTCGAGTTGGCGGTGATCGCCGGCGTCAGCAGAATTTATGACCATTCATCGAAAAGGGTATCAGAAAGAGGAAAGGGCCAAAATCCCGACAGCAAAAATTTCTACAGCCGAATGCCGACAGTCAAACTCTCGGGAGCCAAAACTTTGACGGTCAAGCTCCCAGCCTGAACGTGCGCTTTAAGAATAGATAGGAACCCCGGCTGTCGAGATTTTGGCCTGTATCGATTCGAGCTGTCCGAATTTCCGGTTCTTTGCATTTGCGCTGTCGGCATTTCTGGGTTTTGACACCCCGGATGCCTTTTGGCCTCTCTGTCGGGATTTTCGGGTTTCCAGGTTTTGGCTGTCGGGTTTTCGGTGTTATTTCCGGTTTTTTTTGGGTTTTGGGATTTTGCGTTGGGTTAAAATTTAAAAATTTCCTCCCCCCTTGCCTTTTTTGGCGATTACATTTGAGCAAATCATCGACGTGGAATATTTCCTCCCTCACCCAGACTATCGCACATTACGCTACAACCTCACGCGCGTTTTGGAGGACGATTACAATGTTGCTGATGTGGCTTTGTTGAAGGCAAGTTTTCGGGTTTAGCGCTGAGTGATGATTGCCTACTGTCGCCGCGCGCGAGGGTTTCTACATAGAAGGGAAGGTCACGCAAGTACCTCTTCTTCTTTTCCCAATGAACTTTACGAAAAATCATTTTTAGGGAAAGTGATTTTTAGGAAAATGGAGTTTAGAACAGATGACTTTTAGGAAAAATGCTTGCTAGGAAAAGTGAACAGACCCGCCCCATTCCTGCCCCCCCGCTAAAGAGCCAGCTCCACATTTTAGCTAGCAACCCCGATCCAAATGAGGGCCAAACAGACGACACCGACGTTACTAGTCATGCCGGATGCCCTAAACGGCTATATGGACCAGGAGAATCTTCGGGGAATCGTCGCCGGATGGGGACTATTACGTAATACTACTGTTTTCCAAAAATATCCCCCTAACGTTTTCGATTTTGCGATGAGGTTTCTATCAAAAGCTCCCAAAAAAAGCCGAGGAAGTATCTTGTCTCCGATTTTTTTGTAAATTCTGGAACATTCTACGTGCATTTTTCCATGCTGATGTTATTTTTCTCTAAAAAAATTAGATTAATTGGGTTTAAGGGTCGTCCAAATCGGGTTATTTTCAAAATGTCGAAAATGGTAATGTCGAAATTCATAATGTCGAACTCTCATAATGTCGAAATTTCATAATGTCAAAATTCAGAATAACGCAATTTACATAAGCCAGTATTCGTTGTAAAACCACCGAATCCTAGGCAAAAAAATGTCGACATTCTGAATTTCGACATTATGCCATTTCGAAAGTATGAAATTTCAAAATTTTAGAATTTTAAAAAGCCGTTGAAACTTCCACGACAACTTAATGTTTAGGGAATGTAACGGCATGGAATCTCTACAGCACCGTGGTGAACTTATGGACGCCTGGCGGCTGCCATGCCGCCCTACCCCGCTCGTACGCCAGAAACATCATTTGCGGCTGGAGCCGGTACACAGGGCCTTGCCGAGTGAGTTCGAGAGTTCTACCGTACAGTAGCGGAATTCAGGGCGACTCTGGCGGGCCGCTGATACTTCCGGTGAATGCCTTCGGCACGGAGTATTACGTTCAAGTCGGCATCGTCAGTCGCGGGCCGCAAAATTGTAATTATAGCAGGAAAATTGGTACGTTTGCACTACCGTGTCAATTCCGGTTAAAAAAGAGCTCGGTTCTAGCGCATTATAAAGGGTGGAGAGGTTTGCGGGATTTCCTAAGGATTTAATTTTCCAATATAAATCTGGAAATTGTTTCTAACCCGTTTTTAACTACAATCTTAAACGTAAGAACTTTACAAGTCGTCGGTCAAAAATGCAAAAAATGGCCGATATTCTACCAGGTTTTTGAGTAGACATCTTTCTATTTTTGTGAATTTTTTCCACAGGAAAGTAGTTCTTTTCTAGTTTTTTATCTTACGCATATCCAAGAAATTCCCCCTCCGCATAGAGATAAAGCTTCTTCCCACAATAATGCAAAAGAACCCTTAAATCGGTTTCCAAAATCATATTACAGCATACTACATGAACGCAGCGCACTATTGTCCGTGGGTGCAGAGAATGACCAATATCAGGGCCCTCTGCCGCGACTTTGACAGCTTGAGAAGATATGGACGCTAGACTGTGCGACCTGAAATATATCAATTTTGTCATACTTGATCTCGATTTTACGTTGGAAGGAAAACAGAGGTTTCTTCTGAAAATTGTGATTTTTAGCTAATTTGCATGTTCTGCGTTTTTCTTTCGAAGCGGAACCGGAAATTATCCGGGCAATCTTACAGTACGGGTTACGGAAGATAGAGAGAAACAGAGGCAGAGAAGAGAGAGAGAGAGAGAGAGAGAGAGAAAGAGAGAAATACAAAATTAAAAAAATTGACGGCATAATTCGACAAAGGCCATTTATTGGGAGACGAGTAACGTAGTCATGTCTAGCCGACACTTTTTTTGACCATCTTCGTGTTTTGGGTAATTTCGGAGTGCGTCGTGGCATTGGTTCCCTACAAATTGCCATGATATTGTATCGATCCGATTTCATACCCGCCGCAACAAGCTTGGGGTCAATAACACCTTGACAGTAGTCGATTTGTCCCTTTTCGTTTTGAAGAAATGGATGGCAATGCAACTAAACATATATTTCTCTATCAGACTTGCTATCTCGCTTTATCACTCTCTTTTTTTTTCTCTATCTCTCTCTCTATCTCTCTCTCTCTGTCCCTCGATCGCCATCCCCGGCTGCCAGTCATTACTTCGAAAATCATTACTTCGAAAATCATTACTTCGAAAGTCATTACTTCGAAAAGTCATCACTTCGAAAGTCATTACTTCGAAAAGTCATTACTTCGAAAAGTCATTACTTCGAAAAGTCATTTCCTCGAAAATTCATTACTTCGAAACGTCATTACTTCGAAAAACATGCATAGCACGTACGCTAATTGACACCATTCTGCCTCTACCGGTCCGTTTATTCGATCGAGTTTTTTATACGTCGCATGAAAAAAATCGGCCAATTTTTACTTTACCCCCAGATTTTTCGATGTTTTAGTTGGTTGGTACGAACATTTTCTGATGTCACTCAGAGCATCAAAACATACACGGACATTTTTAGGTAAACATCGTGATGCTTCAGTGATTGTATGCAAGGATCATTATAGCAAAATAATAACTCGTGGAGATGGGGTAACTAACAATCATAATACAGACCGAAGCTCTACACAGTAATAACCTTAATAGAATAGGCATATGGTACCTACGCAATGGTTTTATCGTCAGTGTCATGAATTTCGTGATATGAACATTCCAAATTAGCATATTTTTCGAAGTAATGGCGTTTCGAAGTAATGACGTTTTTTTCGAAGATATGACTTTTCATGACTTTCGAAGTAATGACGTTCACCCGCCATCCCCTACTTACCCTGACACAAAGTTCGCAATCACCGGCCCATATACCGTCCCAAATGTGTACCAAAGTGATTGGAGATACACTTCACGATACACGTACACCCAAGTCCCCGCCGTCAAGTCGATATAAAAATAAAAGAATGTGGGTAGGGCCAGGGTGAACGCGAAGAACTGGTTGACTACCATCTGAAAGAGCATCTCATGCTCGTGTAGTAAAGCTACCTGTTTTGCCAATCTCACATCGGCACGGGTATTTGGTTGATGTCGTACGTTCGCTTGGTTTGATTTCTACGCATGGAAATATTATAGAGAATGGGCGAAAAAAGAGCGCGTGAGAGCGAGAGAGAGAGAGAGAGAGAGAGAGAGAGAAACTGACCAGAATTCGACGCAGCGTCAACAGAGTCCCGGTATCGAGTAGAGCGGATGTGGCAGAGATTGCGATAAAACACAGCCGAACCACCCAGTCGCCACCGCCGGTGATGTACTGGTCGCCGAGGGTCGTCGAATAGAGCGAATGCAGGAAGGGGTGGAAAGCTATCGCACTTCCTCGCTGACCTGACAGGTTTTTTTGCGTTTGGCGAGTTAGAGCGAGTTAAGTTAAGTAATAATTCCGAGGGACTGACTAATTAATTTTTTAGTGCTACTAGGAAATATTAAAAAGTAGCCTCAATTTGTATAGTTTTTTTGAAGGAATTTTTAGATTTCAAAAACCTGTCCAGCGTGTTCAGCGTGGTCGAAAACCGCTACCGTAGTGATTTCGTCACATTACCTACCAGAGTTATAAGCCAAAATTGGTATGTACGAGACACTCCACACAACAAATATCTGCACGTAAGGATATTTCGTGGTATGTTGATAGAAACGACCTGAAGAGACGCAACTTACTCCCACTTCCCGGGAATTTACCTTGCATGACAACCCCGAGAAAACGATTGACCGATAGGCCGAGCTGTATCGCTTCCTTCCCATGTTGTAACAGGTAGAAATACGTGGCCATGATCGGGTTGATGCGGCGGCAAAGCAAGCAGGGCGCCCGGCCCAATACTGTCAAAGTGCGCGGGAATCGCACCGGCAACCCCGGCCGTCCATCCGCGTCCACTGATTGCACGGACGCATCGTTGCCGCTGCAAAGAAGTTGGCTGATGAATGCTTGGTTTTCTTTTTTTTTCTAGGGAGCCAATTCTTTAAATATCAATAGTGTAAGTGTTTTTACTATTTTTTTACTATAGTAAAATAACGACTTTTAAGCTAAATTTTGATTTTTTGAAAGACTGGTCTTATCAGTCTTATCAGTACCGTACGCCGTTATAGTCTTATGTTACTGTATACAGGGTGTCCCAATAAAAAAAACACCCCGATCTAACCCGACGCAGAAGTATCGGATCGGAATGATAGTTACAGCATTCGAAAGCCCTTAAAATGGCGGGTTTGCAACAATCTTGAAAATCATGTTTTTATTTAAACCATGTTTATTTTACAAGCCATTTTGTAAAATTTTGCCGTTTTACTAGGTTGCAAACGAGCTAATTTGCCTCAATTTCTCGAAGCAAAATGGCCGGAAGTCATTTTCTATGCCGTCCAGTGAATTACATGCAGAGGCCGTTTTTAAATGTGTTTCAAAGCTTGATGAAATAGCGGAATGAAATACAACATCGTTTCGAAGATGGTTGCTAGTTCACGGTTTTAAGGGCTTTCGAATGCTGTAACTATCGTTCTGTTCCGATACTTCTGCGTCGAGTTAGAGGAGGTGTTTTTTATTGGGATTTTATTGAGATTTTATTGGGATGTAACAGCATTAAGAATGAACAACCGCATAATCCCTACCTTCCATACATATCGTCCAGCGTCTTGTACCAATCCCATTCCCGGTCAAAACGGATAAACGACGCGGGCAGGTTGTAGAAAAATAGCAGCGACATGATGAGGCGACTCACCTGCTCGGCCATCAGATACAACCGGGAGGCCACGGTGAGGCGGTCTTGTCTCCGGATTAGACGCAGCGCCGTGAAGTTGGCACCGACTGCCAGGGTGCCGAACTGAACCTCAGGTATTGGAAATTGTCTGAGAGCGACGAACGATTGGGACACAGATGATCGCCACCAGGTCCGGGGTGTTGATCTCCACGAAGAAGTGGATCATGCTCAAGTTTGCTGAATTTCAAAGGTTGCGCTAGGCAGTTGAGGCGCAAAATTGATGAGGTAAGCACAGAAAAGAAATAGAATTTTGGTACCAGAAGTGCTATTTTTCTAGATGCTAGCGCGTCGTACTGGACTACCAAAGAGTGTCTGGACCAAGAGCGCGAGCTAGTAATTGTTAATGGCAAAAGGTCAGGTTTCTGGGACTCTTCCCCAAGTCAAACACCCAATTAGTGCGTCGCAAAGAGCCGAAACCGGCCATTTGAATGCCCACCGGATGCGAGTAATTCGTTGCAATTATAGACTTTTTACAAGGTTTGATCTTGGAATCAAGATAGCGGATGTAGTGGAAACATGCGCTTTTGAAAACGTTTGATCGAAAGTTCACGGTACGTTTTGTCAAAGCCAGTTGTTCCACAGAGAGCTAGTTTGGAAGTTGGTACCCTATACCCTAGATATGGGCGTTCGTTCGAGGTCTCGGCGCTTAATAAGTTTATCGTCCGATAAGCTCTGCTTATCACTTTACACATCACATCCCTAGCCAAACGCTTCCGTCCTTACACTTTTGTGCGTAACATCCGTGAGCGCCGTGACATTGGTTCCCTAAAACGAGATTCTGTAAGTTATGCATACTGATACCCGTTTTGCGGCTCGATGAGCCGCGAAGACTGGTAGAGGGCCTCGGCTCTCTGATACATCTTTTTTTGGTTTGAAGAAGTAGATGGCGATGCATCTAGAAATCATGGATTATCGCAAATGATGACGATTTCGCAACGTCATAATGGCCCCCTAAGAAAGCGTAACTATAAATTATCAGGTTGGAACGAAAGTTCTGTCGCCGAGATTTAGGAAGGCTGGCTAAATTCGTAGATAGCTCCATGCTGCACATGCGATATGTCATTTTGTAGCTTTCGGTCTGAATGGTACCGGGAGGAGGGTCCTGGGCGCTCAAAATCAAGAACGGCTGGGATACAGGCCCAAGAAGATTTTCGATCAGAAGTGTTTTGCAGATTCTCGATCAATTTGCATGCGATTTACCTCGATAGCTCTCGAGAGTGTATCGATAGATGTGAGATCGTTAATCGACACTGGATGGCCGAGATGTGGGCCTCTGAAATTTAGGCCATTTCTTAGAAATTTTCCCGAAATCCCATACATTTTGTCAAAATTGACCTGGCGGGTCCAAAAATAAAGCGGTAATTTTTGGCACCTGTCCCTCAAATTTTTGGAAATGTATGGGAAATCGAGAAAAGTTCTAAGAAATGGGCCAAACTAGGGCTATATCTCGCCATCCAGTCATTTATGATCTCAACATCTGTTTATATCTACTCCTCGAGAGCTATCGATTGGCGTTAACGGTATCGCATGCAAATTGATCTATGCAGAGATAACTTGCAAAAACACTTTCTGGTAATTTTTGAAAAATCGTCTTGGGCCTGTGTCTCGGCCGTTCTTGATTTTGAGACCGGACCACCACAAACGTTCAGCGAAAGCTAAATGATCCTGTCAGAGCTATCTGCGGCTCCAAATCTCGGCGACAGAACTTTCGTTCCAACCTGATATGTAAATCTTCAGGTGATAGATATCCCGGAAACGGGTTTATTTCGAAATGTCGACATTTCACAAGTGGAAATGTCATAATGTCGAAATTCAGAATGACGCAATTTACATAAGCCAGTATTCCTTGTAAAACCACCGAATCCTAGGCAAAAAAAATGTCGACACCCTGATCTTCATTTGAATTTCTGAATCTGAATCAGTTTCGACATCAAAAATTCTGAATTTCGACATTATGCCATTTCGACATTATGACACTTCGACATTATTATATTTCGACATTATAATAGCAATTCCACGAAAAAATTCTGCTAATTTCCAAACACACGCTTCATTAACTCACACAGACAAATATCGTTGTGTTCCGGATTGAAATCACCCACCCCGATACCAAATTCGCAATCACCGGCCCGTAAACCGTGCCAAACGTGTACCAAAGCGAGCGCAGGTACGCTGTTCGCCAAGTCTTCAACCATCTTGGGGATGCCCGCAGGTCTATATAAAAGTAGAAGAATGTTGGCAGCGCCAGGACCAAGGCGAACGACTGGTTCACCACCATCTGAAAGTTTCAGAAAACGTCAAATGGAAATCCCAATTTACTTGTTTCGCCAATCGCACATCGGCCCGGCCATGTGATGGTTGCTTTATGTTGGCATGACTGGGTTTCTATTTTCAAATATTTGTGATGAAAGGTTTTGGCCAACCAAGATTCTCCGCAACGTCACCAACGTGCCAAGGTCGAGCGCAGCCGATAGGGCGGATATTCCGATGAAAGCCAGGCGGAACAACCAATCGCCTCCACCGGATACCCATTGATCGCCGAGGGTCGTTGAATAGAGCGAATGGTAGAACGGGTGGAAAACGATTGGGCTGCCGCGGTCTTGGTCTTCGCCTGAAAGGGGACTTTTGTTTTATTATCAATTTTTGGTCCGGGCTAACCGGGTTTCTTTCAAGATGTCGAAACTCATAACGTCGAAGTTAATAATGTCGTAATTTCATATTCGACATTCAGAAGTTCAAAATTGGATACCGCGACACTTGCACCGCGACACTTGCGACACTCTGACATTCGTTCCGCGATATTTCGTTTCAGTTACCTGGAGATGCAATTTTTCGCGCCGGTTTCAGGATTTCGTGTTAGAAACGATAAAACGTCGGTTTTGCGACAGCAGTCATTCAATTTGGAAAGAAGGTGACTGTTACTTCTTCCGCTCTGCGACTAGAAAAAGGCTTCGTGCAACCCGGGGCCTAGTCGCTTCGGATGGGTGCGAGCTCGTACAGCGTTTCGAAATCGCGGTCCTCGAGGCGCGCGTAGCGGCCAGGCGCCCCGATTTCGTAAGAGTGGAAGCGGCAGCCCATCCGAAGCGACGGTCCGCCTTGCCTGACACCTTTAGGAGCGCTCTGGATTGGCGTTACTCACTTATGGTCGCGTTTTAATGCAAAATACAGTAATTACATACCAAATTCATGCTAGGTACCAAATTCAGCACCGTTTAAATGAATACACACGATCAGCGGCACAAATGTCGGGCGCAGGTTTCGCGGCGCAAGTGTCCGCGGCGTAGTTACCGGGCGCAAGCGTCGCGGCGCATGCGTCGCGGCGCTAGTGTCCGCGGCGCAAGTGTCGGCGAGCCCAAAATTCACATACGCTAATTTTCCCGGATACCATCGATTCCTATGCAAAAAATGTCGACATTGTCAATGTGGACATTATGAATTTCAACATCATAATAGTAAATCGGACTTAACCAGCAACCTACACCTACCTGAATTGAAAAATTGGATTGGCAGATACGGTATGCTCCACAACAGAAAAATCTGCAGATAGGAATGCTTTGTGGTGTGCTCGTAGTAGCGGCCTGGAACGGAAACTTCCGGAGCTGCTCGAACCCTACCATTATTTATCACGCCGAGAAAGCGATTGATCGATAGCCCGAGCTGCAGGACTTCCTTCCCATGTTGTATCATGTAGAAATACGTAGCCATTAATGGGTTAATACGACGGCATAGTAAACAATTTGCCCGGCCCAAAACCGTATAGTTACGCCTCCACGGCACACTATCGATCGGATTACCCTCCTCGTCGGTCCCGCTGTAGCTCCATTCATCAAAGCTGGAAATGGCGTCGTAATAAGGGTAGAAGGAGGACACGTCGTTTTTCGGGAATATTGTATTTTTTGGAGACTTTGTGAATGCCATTCGATTGAGCATATCCAGATGTATCAAGATATCGAATTCATCGCTACCTAACTTAACTGAATGTTACTAAATTATCGACTGCCATGATTTATGCACACCCTGACACCATGAGGCATTTTTGGCTTTTCCGTCGGGATTTTACAAATTCCATCGGATAGAGCGTCCAAAATTATACTCAAAATTTAAATTAAAGCCCGAAATACTCTAATTTGAAAAAACTGCTTTATAATAGCCATAAGTTTTAATAATTACAAATCGCCTAATTACGTTTTTCGAGGTGAAATCAAATCTCTTAGAATAATTTTTGACGCTCTATCCGTTGCCGTTTTAAATATAGCAAGGTAATTTTCAAAAACACAGTAAATGCCAAAATTTCGACGATATCGCCATCAGAAATTGATTCTCACCCTGATTTACTACTATAATGTCGAAATTCATAATTTTCAAAATTTCCAATGTCAAAAGTCGTAACGTGGAAATTTCATAATATTCAACGCATACCGTCTAGGTTTCAGAATGTCGGTTTTTCAACATGCAAAATTTTTCCCCTTGAAATTACGAAATTATGAAATTTCGATATTATGAAATACGTGGTACGCGAAAGAAACCGCTCACGTTCCATACTCCGAAGGCATCGGTTTGAACCAATCGGCATCGCGATCAAAGCTGATGAAGGCGGCTGGCAAGTTGTAGAAGAACAAGGTCGACATGATTAGCCGACTCAGCTGCTCGGCCATCAGATACAACCGGGCAGTTTGGGTGAGCCGGCTTTGTCTTCTGATATAGCGAAATGCTGTGTAGTTGGCGGCCACTGGCAACGTGCCGATCTAACCCAAAAAGATGTCGACGTCACTTGCAAAACGTACGATTGGGACGCAGATGATTGCCACGAGATGGTGGAGTCCAATATCGGCGAAGAAGTGAATCATTGAAGGCGATGTGAAGAGGCGAACGCGTCAGCCTAAAAGCGCAAAGAAGTTCCACGATATTGAGCTACAGCCTGAAAACCAGTGGGTCCTTGCACACTGCAGAGGTATATTTTAATTTGAGGCGCGTGCATTTGAAATTCTACGAGGTGACCTCACGAAGCACGTTCTGAGCCAAATGCATTGATCAAAAAACCAAAACGATCTAAAATGGGATCCTTCATAATGCCCACTTTGATAACACCGATTTTTCATTACGCCGTAGGTATACGAATTCAGTTTTTAAACGTCGGATTTTTAAATCACCGAATTTTTATAATTTATTATTTTCATAACGCCGACTTCTGTCTATGGATGCTAATCTGCAAGTGTTCACCAAAAAATCGTTGTCCTGGAAAGCAAAGAAGTTTCACACAAAATCTAGCCTTTTTGCTAAATTTTTATTCCATACTACACGATGTTAAATCAGTCTATTTCTTTAGTTGACACTCAAGTTTTGTGGCAAAATCTGGACAGAAGCCACACCAGCATTCATAAACAGAATTCCGCGGTAGAAAATTCAGCGTTTTTAAAATCCCTGTTATAAACCTTCGACGTAGTAAAGATTAGGTATGATAAAATTTGGTATTATAAAATTCGGCATCATAAAAGTTCGGCATTATGGCGGTAAATGGCAAAAATTGGCTCAGAGTCGGCAAAAAATCCTTTCCCAATTGGCCCCGCACAAAAATCGAAAGCGTGACGAAACGCGTTACAGTAAGTATGTATCTACAAAAACGAATTTGATTTCGCATGGCCATGGCTATAAAAAGTATTCCATGTTTGGGAAAGAGTTTTCGTGGGCAGTTTTCAAAAACTAATGCAGGGATTTGACAACTGAGATGAGCTGAAGCCGGTAATTACTCTTCCAACCCGTATCTAGCCTGGAGGAAATGAGGCCCTTCAAAGTTCCCGTTCTAAAGCTGGCCCCAGACCGCTAAGAAGTTCACAATTTTTAAATCCATACCAGTGTCGACGCGGTGAACTTATTACACTTTTCAGGTCGAAAAATTTATCCTAGCTTACCCTTCTAGTCAATCTACGTGCGGAACTACCCTTCTAGCAGTTCGAAATTCTCGACCCCTAATTTCAGGCAATAATCATAGGGTTCAAATAAGAATGTCGACGTCAGTCAGCCTTTGTAGCCGAGAATCAGCAGCAGGCAAGCCTACGATATTTTGGAAATAATTGGCACAGTGGAAGACTTGGATAAAATTCTAATCTTAAAAACATACAAATAAAATTTGGATAATTCTTACCAGGGGTTTTTCATCGCATCCCCGGACCAAAACTTTCGAAGCCTCAATCGATCGGCGGGCGAGGTACCTGGCGGGATGAAAAATTGGGGAGTTGTGGAGTAAGGGGAGAGGAACGTTCTCGCAAAATTTTAAGGCGGTAGACCATTCCGAACGTGCACCACAGTGTCAAAACGCGATGCACCGTAACCAAACGGAAATGTTACCAGCTGTCAGATCAATGTAAAAGTAGAAGAAGGTCGGCAGAGTCACGACAAAGGCAAAGAACTGATTGACAACGATTTAAATTTTTTTAGATATTTTTGGATAAGACAATTGGGACGTCTGCTTTGCCAACCTCATATCAGCCCGGTTATGTTGAACGTGGAGTTTGGTTTTGGCTTGGCTTGCTTTCTCGGAGCAACACAGTTGAACATTTGAAAAAGCCGACTTACCATAATTCCGCGCAGTATTAATAACGTGCCAACATCGAGCAACGCGGATAATGCAGATATTGCTATGAAACAGGTCCGAAAGATCCAGTCGGTACGGGAGAATGTGACTCCGATGACGGTCTGGTTTCCTTCGCACAACATCATGAAAAACTCAAATAGGATCTTTTATTTTTTTTGGAAGTACGCACGCAGTGTGGTGTAAAAATTATTTATCTAGCAAATACGTTATTAAACGTGAATATCAAAAATGTAAGCGTGACAACTGCGCTATATAACGTTCCGAGCTGGTTACATCACCGGCACACCGAGCTTCTTGATGTCGTGGTGATGCTGCACGCTGTGCGTTGAGATGTTCGTTCCCTAAAGAATTTTTTGGGTACGATAATATTTTCATACCCTCCGGAGCGTATGGTGGCTTGCAAGCGCTGGCATGGTGACACGGCTGCCCAATTTGTCCTTCTTTGGTTTAAAGAAATGGATGGTGAAACATCTAAAAAAATTCTATTATTTTTATGATTTCACCGGGCCATAGGCCGTTCCGAACGTATACCAGATTTACCGTAAATTTTGTAAAAATTGACGTGATAGCTTGTTTTTCGACATGTTTTTTCTGACGTTTTATGGCCATTCAAAGTGTGTGTGTCATTTTCAAACCAAAAATCGTCGTAACTTTTTCAAAATAGCGACTGGGCAGTTTCTGAAAACAGCGTAGGAACCAGCATGAAAATGTTCCCCCAGTCCGAATTTGTTTCATGAACATTCAAAGTTTCATGAACATTTCCACCCGGAACATGAAAAAAACCGGGTATTCCCCCAAGTCACACTAAAAATGGCTCCTTGTTAGAGTTTTTGTGCCCTGGATGTTATGCGGTCGTGTGGATGTGGATTACCTGAAGCGTAAAAAAATTCAATGCCATCAATTTTTCAATACGTTTTGAAATTTTTTTCGGAGCATAAAAGTTGAGAAGCCAAGCCTACTTCAAAAAGCAATAAAAAGCGCCATTGATTTTGCGGGGAGGTGCCCCAGCCTGCTATTGAATTCGCAAATTCTTCGCCACTATGGATTGGAGTTTGTACCTGCTGTTGCTGCTTGGGCTTTTCATCAAGTTAAGTCAGCAAGGACCCCGTAGACGGCTAAAGATTTCCAATGGGAAAATTGCTACTGATACGAAGAAGTACCCTTTTGTTGTGGCGATCATGATACAAGATGCCAGGGCACCGTAGGAAAACATTTTTTGAGGCTAAAGTCGGCTGAACAATTTTTAGCGACGGCCTGCGACATATTTGCGGGGGTTCGATTCTGAATGAATACTGGATTTTGACTGCTGCCCATTGCACCGATCAACAGTAATTTTTCATATACAGGGTGTCCCAAAAAACGACCGATTTGGCATTTGGACGTGTTACATCCAATCGGTCCCAAAATTGGACCAGAGGTGTATCAGACCATCATTAACAACAATCCTGAATTATAGCCTCGTAGCTATAGTAGTTTTCGAGTTATAACAAAATTAAACTTTATTTTTGATTTTCATAGGGTTTTCGTGGAATTAAATCCCCTAAACATTAAGTGAAAATGATTAGGTAGGCCTTCTTTACCGTAAGAAATTCTTTCCGGACTAAAATAATCAAATAAGCTTTGATTGAAGCTATTTTAACAACGCAAAATTACCCAAGGTCTTCAGCGAAATTAGGGATTCGCAGCCGGAAGTCGATGCAAATCGATGCAAAGTCCAAAAAGCTAGCGAAAAAACTGGTTGGAATTGCGTGAAAAACAGTATTTTCGCTATAACTCGAGAACCACGATAGCTACAGGGCTATAAGTCTGGATTGTTGTTATTTAGGGTCTGATACACCTCTCATCCAAATTTGGGGCCGATTGGATGTAACACGGCGAAATGCCAGATGGGTCGTTTTTGGGACACCCTGTATTTGCAAGAGGCATTTCCGCAACAAATCTCATTCTTTGTAGTCCGTTCAAAAGATCAGCCCCAACATTCACTTTCCAGTTCGCCCACCAACATGGTAATTATAGCCGGAGCCGCAAATATACGTCGCCAGACGCCGCAGCGGGTAGAAAAAAAAGTTATTGTAATTATAGTCCCCGATTTTAGCAAATCGTTCAAGTAGCCCAATTCATGATCCACGGCAAGTACGTTTCGTATCAGAACCGGAAGTCCAAGCAGCAAATAAACTACGAGCAAGTTGATGTGGCGTTGTTGAAGGTTGGACGCGGCTTGTAGTCGTCGATTTCTTAAACTTTCCAGTTAAAAACGCCTGTGAAACTAACGAAAAAAGTTGCGTGGCCGACGCTATTGCTGAAACCGGATCCGAAGCTTACCAAAGGCGGGATGGAAGCAAAGGTTTTTGGATGGGGCAGAACTGGGAAAGGTAATAAAAGTTCAGATGCTTCTGGAGTTTTTCCATATAACACATCAGAGCTCATTCGATAGAGCTTGAGCCTGATATTGCTCACGATTTTGGCAAAGTCCCGAACGAGAGAAAAAGTTTCTTCCAATTCGAATTTTATTCAGGGTGGGCAAATCGTTTTCTGAATTTCGAAAGGGCGGCAAAATTTCACAGCAACTTTCCTGAAGGCCCTAGTTGTACCCAAATTTTTTCCAAGATTGCAAGATTTTTCCAACTTCGAATGGACTATGCCACATTGCAAATTCCGAAAGCGCCTAAAAACGTCGACCTGTAAGACTGCAAAACATAACTTGTAAACATACCTCAAATACGCAGCGAGAAAAATCTCTGATTTTTCCATCCTTGCAGACCCGAAGAAATCACCGGACCTCCGCTACACGACCATCGACCTATACTCCGAAGCCAGTTGCCACTCGATTTACGGAAGGGCTTTTGCGCAAAATATTCTTTGTGGAGGCAGGGCGGAGAATGGGCCTTGTCCGGTATGATTTGACGAACTTTATTATAGAGAACTAACGTATGGTGTCCCTAACCTCTCGTATTTTAACCGACTGTCGTTTCAATACTTTTAAAATTTCGTTCAAGCTTTTATTCTGAGCAGAATGCCGACATCTAAAATGCCGACAACGGGAACGCCGAGACCCGGCGTGCCCGTGCCAAAATATTGACACTGAGGATACCGATAGCCAAAATGCCGACACCGAAATTGCTGACATCCAAAACGGCTAATTTATGTGCACTAAATTCCAGTGGGTGTCGGCATTTTGCGTGTCGGAATTCTTCTGCCGATGTCTTCAGCGTCGGCATTTTTCTGTCGAATTTCTGAATTTCGGAGTTTCTGTTGTCGGTATTCTGAATGTCGGCATTTTTGCGGCCGGTATTTTCATTTTCGGCATTTCGCATTTTACCTTGTAAATTGCCGTATTTCCAGGCCGACTCCGGTGGCCCCCTCGTCCTCACCGTCAAGGTTGGTGGCAAGAAGCACTGGCCCCAGATCGGCATCGTCAGCCGCGGCTCATCGACGTGTGTGCAAAACGGAAAATCTGGTGCGTGGTTTTCTGTTTCCTTATAGTACGTTTCGGACGCCAGCCCCCAACCCCCTGGTACCAGCCATTTTATGATTTTTTTCGCCTTTTTTTAGCCGCCTACATGAACGCGGCCCGGTTTTGCGGCTGGGTGCAGACGCAGACGGGGATCCCGGATTTGTGCAAAGATTTGGCGGAGTTGCGATAAATCAATTGTTGTGGTTCGAGGAATACTTTTATATATAGGAATATAGGTATTTATAATACGCCGGGGGGTTTAAAATAGGTTTTTTATTAAGCTTTACGTAGATTCTACAGTTTGCAAAAACCAGTCGCAAGATCTATTTTTTTAAAATCAAGCCAATAACGGTTGGCGTAGAATTTTTACGACGATTCAGCGGAACAAAAGTTTGCAACGCTCATATTTCTATTTTTGTTTTATGGTTTTTGGG